>JBBMJY010000022.1:15125297-15268242 GCA_037833715.1 Toxotes lorentzi | reverse complement strand
ATTGTAATGGGGAAAAATGACTGAAACACGAAACGGTGGTATATATATATATATATATATATATATATATATATATATACACAGCATTTTAAGAATCACAGACACACATCCTCCTTGCTGTTTGTTTCTCTGATAGTTGTGGTTTTATGTTTGGAAAACCGCAGTACAGGGCAGTCCTGTTTAACCTTCGCTGACACTGCAACACTCTCAGTTAATGCTGAAGTGAAGCTGAATTTTAAAGGTACACACACGTGATATTTTTTGTGCTATTTGCCAACAACAGTCACTGTTTAAGGAAGATGTTTGTGAGACTGAAAGAGCCCAGAGCCTTTAAAAGTAAAGGCCACTACGTTCCTGATATGATTTGGTTTGTGGAGAGTTTGAGGAAAACTGTTGGAGGTTAATGTTTCACACATGTAGCAGACCTATAACGCTGCATTTTCATTATCATCATCAAATTACCTGCAGAACCTTAGAGCTATAAAAATTCACTTTAACCACCAAACAGACCTCTATTCAAGATTTTGATCAATCCGTTTTTTTTTTTCCTGTGCAATGTACACATGACAGCGTACTGGAGACAAGATATGGTGTAAATCTTCTCATGTGTGTCCAGCAGACGCTGAAGGTCAGCTGGGTCGTTGACTTCAGTTGACCTGCATGGAATCAGTACAGGGACAAGGCGCTGAGACAAAGCCAGGATAGATATCATTTGTGTATGTGTGTGTGTGTGTGTGTGTTTACGTATCTGTGTCCATGCAGGCATGTGTTTTTATGGGTGTGTGTGTGTGCACTCGTCCG
The DNA here is from genome assembly GCA_037833715.1 of Toxotes lorentzi. NCBI lineage: Eukaryota > Metazoa > Chordata > Actinopteri > Toxotidae > Toxotes > Toxotes lorentzi. The sequence continues at coordinate 15,267,441 of JBBMJY010000022.1, read as the reverse complement.
TGTCTGAAAATGTGTGCGTGTGTGTGTGAGTGTGTGTTAATTAAGGTGCAGAAGTCCAAAGAGACCACCACCCCATAAATCACTTCCTGCGTTGGCCGTATCCAGGGATCACTGCGGGATCGCCACGACAACAACCCTTTATTGCTGTGGCAACCGAGTGGTCATGTGGCCTCTCGGTGCAGGTCTATTTTTGCACGTTGTCAGGGGAGACGGATAGTGTCTTAACACACGGAGGACAAGCGCGCGCACACACACACACACACAAATATGTGCAGATTCTTGTCAGGTTCAGAGAGTTATCACCTTGTATCTGCTGAGCAGAGACTTGCAGACTTTTCCCTCTGTTTTTATTTGATTTTGAATAGTTTCACTCCCGTGCTCTGTGTACACTCCCCTCCGTCTTCGTGATCTACAACCAAACCTAATCAGCAGTAACGTTTCTTTTCATGTCTTGTTGTATTTTTGGCTGAAAGTTAGTGAGCACCAGTCTCTATGGCTCTCTGTCTCTCTCTTTCCCTCTTTATCTTTCTCATCGTCTCTTCTGTTCTCATGTTCCTTAAAGGAGTCCTGCACTGATTTAGCATTTTATTTCAGAAACATTTTTGGACCCATGACAGGCAGTTTTTTTAAACAGAGGATCTCAATCTCTGACACTTGCGTCAGCGATTCAGGTGTGTTATGCTTGTAGCAGCTTATGTGGTCTGGAGCTGCTTTGTGCATTAGTTTAGGTGCGTTTTCACCCTGGAAGCATTTTCTGTAGCATTGTTATAAACCGAGCCTTAAAAAAACCCCTGCTATTCCAAACTCACTGCTTTGCTTGTAGTTTGTGGCTGACAATAATCAGGATGAAGCCGCCCAAGAGAATTTACAGCCGATGGACCAACAAAGAAGTCCTGTCTACACACACTTTCGCTTAGTCTTTGCAGGGATTTTTGTCCTTGTTGTGGCGAAATACAAATTACAATGTCCCAGAGGAACTTTTGCCTTGGGACTGTCACTCCTGGCACCACACCTTTAACTGAGAAAGTTTCTGAGTATTAGTTCTTAAGAAATTACATTTCCTGGAACTTTTGAACACACACACACACACACACACACACACACACACACACACACACAGAATTTTCCATTTAAAATGGAGAATTAACCTTTTTATCCACTAATAGATCAAGATGAACAATTGTATTTGCTGTTTCTTGTGATATTCTATGTTTTGTGCCTGTAAAATAATGTATGTGACTGTATGTGATTTCAGCTTTTAGGTCCACAGCTTTGCTCATGAAAATACCCTCGACATTTACGAGCCTGTTATCTTGTGTCACCCCTCTCCCTCCTCGCCTCTCTCTCTCTCCCTCTGCAGATTCCTAATGAAGGCTCCTTGGTGCTGGTCATAATTCTTATCGTGCTGCAGGGCGTCACCGGCATCTCGTTTGGCCTCGTCATCTCCGCCGCAATTGATGACGAGCAGAGCGCCAATCAGGCGGCCCTGGGCATCTTCTACCCCAACCTCATCATCAGCGGTAGGCCTCAGTGTGTGTGTGTGTGTGTGTGCATGCGTGCGTGAGTGTAAACTGACTTGAAAAGCCCTGCAGGTGTCTGATTGTTGGACCATTATTTAACCAGAAAAAGCTGATTATAAACTCTTTGATGTTGGAAACAGGCTGTAAGCCTGTGTGGGTGAATATTTGTTTGGATTGGTTTAGAACATCAGAACTTTAATGGCTTTAGGAGAACTTGTGGGTCTAATCCTCCTCTAACACTTTAGCTAAATTAAGAAAACAAAGAGAACTGCAGTAGTTGGTCTTGGCGTTAATGTTTGGGAAGACAGAGTTAATACACAGACTATGCTTAAAAAGAAAACAGTAAAATCTGTCTCCTCCTGTTTTCCTAATTTGTTTCTTGTACACGTTTTAGTTTCTTTCATTTCAACTTGTATGACACTGTCTCACATACAGTAGAAGTAGCAAGGGCTACTTGACTTTGGAAACAACAGCCTCGCCACAAGGTCCATTTAGTAGCTGATCTGGAGCTTTCGATCACATCACACTGTCAACTCGTGTCAAATGGTAACCAGGCAAACTCTATCTGCCGCTGAAGATCATGTGATAAGACTGAATTTTCTAGAACAGCAGCTAAATGGACCGTGTGGTGAGACTGTTTTCTCAAGCGTCATCTCCAGGCAGTTGTTTTTTTGAACTTTAAAAAGCTCATATCATCTATTCTTCATTGCCACTTCCTCACTTCCTCGCCTGCTTTCAACAGTCCAAACAAAATAAAAGTTCCCATCACAGCAGGTTAAAAACAAGAGAAACCAGAGCTCGTTTGAAGGCAGTGTCCTCTCTGTCCTGTACTGTAGGTATCATCTGGCCTGTGGAGTGTATCCCATATCCTCTCCGCTATCTCAGCCTGGCCCTTCCTCAGACCTACGCCTCTGAAGCCCTTCGCTGTATCATGTACAGAGGTAATGTATACACAAGTTACACAACACGCATCAGTTTCATAATGTTATAGGCTGCTGTGGCTCATCTGGCATGTAGTTAGCGTGTGGTAGAGTCAGATTGTCAGGTTATACACAAGTAGGCAGCGTGTCAGCCAATGGTCTAAATCATTAATCAGCCCTGGATCCTGTGTAACTCAGCTTCCTGGGGTGTAAGTTATAGTGGTTTCGCTCCGTCTCCCGCAACCTTGTCTCCTCCTCTGGACTTGATTGGCTCTGAACAATAAGACCTGACGACAGCCCGAGGTCCCTCCGTGTTACACGATACATGCCAAGCACAGGAAGTCAGAGACGCCGTTTCCTGTTTTAAAACCTTTTTGTAGAGGTGCAGTGGAAGATGAGACGCAGGCAGAATTTAGCAGGAACAGCGTTCAATTTGGGATATGAACTGAAACTGTTCATGCTCTCACCCGACTTTAAAAGCTTGTTTAGTTTCATGGACAGATAAATAAAGGTTTATCTTTGCTACAGTCTACAATAAAGAGCACTGCAGTGTCTTCTACTGTCATGTTTATGATGCTCGTTTTTAAGAGTAGACGAACTGTAAATAAAAACACAGACTGCGTTGTTTTTGTTTATCTGGAGAACATGCAGCCATGAGTTCTGCCTGTAGTCTTCCTCTCCTGTCACTGCTCCTGTTGCTGTGACAGTAAAACACACTGGACTAATTTCAGACACACGTTGTGTTCATTGTGAAGGTAAACATGTAACTTTCCGACAGGTTGGGATCTGTCTCGGATGATGGTGTGGCGAGGCTTCGCGGTCACCCTGGGCTGGAACACCTTCTTCCTCATCCTGGCCACAGTCATCTTGAAGCTGAGGACGTGACAGCTTCATCCCAGAGAACATCTTTCAGTGTGGGGACGGAGCCGTCAGGTGAAGCCCAGGAGCCCAAGATTCACCTGGGCCTTCTGTCATCTGCGGATGCACTGAGGCAGCAGAGGGTGGGGGTCGAGGGGGTGGGAAGGGGAGGGGGCTCAGTGTGGTTCAATGGACTGATTATCTGTCTCACACACACAGACACACTCATGTGTCCCTCAGCCAGCTGCCTGATCCTGCAACAGTTGCTTTGGCCTGTTCAAATGTGGCTGAAATTTCAAAATGCTGCAAGTAGAAGTGCTCAAGACAGACTACACACATGCACAATACGAGAGCGTCAGTTAAACGGTGAACGCTTAGTAAGGATCAGGTCTAGTCCTATCGTTTGTTTCGCTTCAGTTTGCAGCTTGTTGAAACTTTTCACCCCCAGAATGGGCCATGTACCAACTCAGGGTCACCTTTTTGCTTCTGTTTGCCCTTAGTCTTAATGTTAACAGTGAGATTCTGCTGTGATACACTTTACTTCAAAATCGGCGAGGCCTGAACAGTCCATTTTAAAAAGAAAAAGAGGAAAAAATGGTGAAGAATATACTGTAAGACTTTTTTTTTGTCTGTTTAGATTTTGTTTGTTTTCCTTACTTTTACACTGTAAAAAAAAAAAAAGAGTCTTAGCACAAGAGAATGTGAAAATCTGAGAAGATGATTGTTGTTGCAACACGTTGTGGGATCCTTTTATATTGTCCAGGAAGGTCTCACTCGTTCAGGCTTCCCACTGCAGCAGTATCATCTCTGGTTACTTGCTTGTTTTATCTGTGTTCAGTTTTACGTTTTGTCTAATGCGTAACAGGAAGTGGTAACCGCGTCTCTTCTCGTAACCTACATAACTTGTGTTTTGTGCCTGCATCTCCTGTTGGTGGAGGGAAAGTACTGGTACTATATAATGTTTTTTTTTTTTTATTCTCCACTTTGCTGGACAGAGTGGAGGCAGTTGGATAGATTTTTCTCACGAGTCAGGAGTGCCATGCTTTTCACGCCGTCTGCATCCAGACGGCCAACGGTAACTAAAGCACACAGGAGTAACGCTGTTTTGGATTCAACATGTCACAGAGATGTGCCTTTGGGTTGTTGTGTTGTCTGTGCTGAAAGGAAAGGGAAGAAAAATCAAAGCAAAATCCAGAAGTCAGGAATAACTATGGAGCGGGCAGGCAGTTGAAGACTGGAGTTAATTTAGAGAAGAAGAACTGAGCTTGATTTACCTTCCTGTGTGCTAGTAAAGCCACATTTCAAAGTAACTTTTTACAGTGAAGTTTGAAGTTGTATCGATAATTTTTTTTTTAAAAATACAACGCAAGAACATTCGTTTGTCTTAAAAACAGCAGGCCAGTTTTTGGATTGTGGGTATTTTTCCTGTTAGATGTGAGATTTTCATTGCAGTGCTGCTAATGGATAATTTATGAGTCCATTAACTAGATAAATAATGAATCTAAATGACTGTAAATCCCTCTGATTGGTTTGCGTCATGGTCTAATGGTACAGCTGTATGTACAGTATGCTGTGTGTAATGTTAGCTGTTGAATTTCCTGCACTGTAAATCTGCTGTTGTTGCTCTGCTGTACACTCATCGGTGTTCCTATCGCACACACTTTAAGGGACAGCTTTTTTTATCATGGTCAGATGACACCAGCATGCTTCTACATGGACTGAGCTGTGTTTTGCCAAACTGTGAGGATATGTACTGAAAGCTGAAGATGAATCCCACGTCGCGGTGGGATTAACCTCTGTGCCTCACTCGACTCCCGTCACACAATGACGTACCTTTTAAAAAATCAAATTTGAACAGCTTTCGTGAAAGTATGGACATTATTTGGAGATATTATGATTACACTTTTTTGTTTGTTTGTTTTGTTTTGGTCAGTTTCTGGACAGTTGAGATGTTATTGCCAAAACTTTGTGTTAAATTTGTGTAAGACTGTCAAATGGTTATTTTTGTTCTAAAATACTCTGCACCCATGCTTCTGTCTGTAAATCTACCTGCAAAACCATTATGTAAGCATTTTATAATATTTACATGAACTGCAGTTACATAGTGAAGACAATATTTCAAATAAGCTGATTACATTGGGTTCTTGGTCAGTTATTCCACTGTCATATTGTTCCTGTAATGCTGCATAGCATAGTGCTGTGAGCGACTGAGGATACACTCTCTGTGTTATGTATATTTTTTTAGCCATGCTAGCTGCATTCTTTCGTAATAGTGCTCACAGACATTCATGGTGCCCAGATGATGAATCCTAATGAGTCTGGAGATCCCCTGACCTCTTCCTCTGGCGCCTTTTGTTCAAAAGCGTTGCATCAAACTTTAAACAATGTTTAAGTGGAAATCTGAGACCGGCTGTGGAGCTGTTTGGTCACATTATCAAGACACTGTCAGTTAAATCTGATCAAACCACACCCGCGTACTCAGGATGAAGCAGATTAGCTGAGCGTTGAACCTTTAAAAAAATAAAAGCTTACCATGTTTTTTTTCCCAAGAGTAAATTTTGATTGTTGCTTATGTAGTCACAAATATTTTATCAAGCAGTGTTTTCAAAGCAGGTTTTCAGGGGCTTTAAGGTAGCAGAGGTACAAAATGCCCATTAGTGAGGCAGTTAAAATTGGAGTCCTTACAATGACATTCACTGATATTTACTTCAGTTGTTTCCTCACCTAGATTCCGGTCATCAGTATGTGTTGCCATTTACTGTTAACAGCCAGCTCTCATTCAGAGCTTTGTCTTCTTTTGGTTAATATTGGAATATTGCGGTTCATGTAAGCATGTAAAATGTTCTGAAAGTTTGCCTTGGGATGTACCGCATCTGCTCTGCTCCAAACTCCAGTCGACTACCTCTGCTGTCTCTCCCCAAAGGGCATGTTAAGCATTTACACTCTTGCGTTGTGACATGTATGCACTGTGATAGCAGTGTTTTCAAACAATAAACCTCGTGGAGAAATCCTCCCTTTGTCTCGTTGTTCTTCTTTTCAGAGTGGTGCCAGATTCTTCTCGGTACCCAAGCACAAAAATCCCCCACAATTCCTGTGGTTAAAAAAACACCCGGAGGCCGTGGTTGACAGATTTATTTAATGACATCATGCTCGCTTGCATCACTGTATTGCTTGTTACCACAGCGACGACGATGACCCCCGCTGCCTTCCCCAGATCCTCACCTGACTGGCTGACTGTAAACCGGTGTATATGTATACCGGGGAAATTTTAAAACAGATTTGTGTGTGTGCATCAGTTTGCATGCATTTCTGTGTTTGTGTCTCCACTTGGGTGTGTGTAGAGTAGGCATTTGTAGGGGGGTAAGGCCTTCCAGTCAAACAATATTTCCTCCAAAGCAATAATAGTGTAAGGACAAGAAGTCCTTAAAGAAATATTTATTTTAACCCAAACTCTGATCTTTTCCATCGTCTAACTCAAACTAACCAAGTGATTTTTGTACCTAAACCTAACCAGACCTCTACTATTGTCACTGTCACAACATTTATTTTTCAGCAGTGATTTTTAACATTTATCCTGCCACAGATAAATTCTATTTTATATTTGTCATCGCGAGCAATATTTTTTTTACTGCGTTTAAGAGAAGGCTGCCATTGTTTTTGTGTTTTAGTCAAAAAATGCCTTAAAAAGACCAAAACTAACAATGCGTTAGTCAGTCTGTAAATACTTTCCACTTCCTTAAACGGTTTCTCAAATTCAGGACTGAAACCTACATAGCTACCTACAACCAAGCGACCAGCCATGCCCGTGGTAACGGAGGGTCATGACACCAGTGCAATGGTGTGACTCACTGACATGTTTTTAATAGTTTTTGGACAGCAGTGGAGCTCCATGGCACAGATGAATAAAGCTTATCAGGCTTTGAATACACAAACAATACTTGTTAGAAAGATCAAGTTATTGTTGGTTTTGGCATTTTCATAGGATTTGTAAGAAATAGAAGAATTTCATCGTTATAATAAAAAATAAATAGAAATTTAATCAGCTTTGACCTGTAAAGACACAATAATTCCTCATTACTTACGTATGAGTACATGAAGATCTGTGCAGAGTTGTGGTGTTAGCACAGGAGTCTATGCCTGAACAAGGATACTGTCCATGTATTGCTTTGTTTGTGTGTTGTATAATCATAAAGTAAGTGTCTCAGATGACTTCCCCAATAGAAGGCAAAGCTTTAACACATGTGGCTCCCAGTGAGTTTCCAACAGGTATCTAAACTCCCTCCATGTGTGCTCCTGCCTTCTCATCTTCCCTCCATTAAACCCACCATTACCATTTCAAACAGGACACTAGATAGAGCGTGGTTATGTTTCCTGGAGTCTCCTGACCCGAGAGAGACAACCTATTTCCCACAAGCAATGCCTGTGGGTATTTGTTTCAAATGTACATGTGAGTCTTTAGGCTCATGCGAGTGCTGTTACCTTTGTGAAAATCCCAAACAATTTTCTTTTGTGTGAGCAATGCTGATCATCTTCTGTGCGTTGTCATGCTGCTCAGAGTTTCAACTCCATCGTGGGCCATCGTACACCTTGTAATGCAACCACTGGAAAATAGATAACGGCCTTACTGACAGGCTGCTATTAAAATGCTCATTTCGTTCTGTGTGAAATGAGAGTCTGGTTGTGTATCCACAACCAATTACAGTGGTTGGTGAGCTTAGTGACGACACCACACCTAATTACAGTCAAATGACTCTGTAATTACATGCAATGACACCCAAAGTCCCATAGGGCCATAGCCTACTGTATATTTGTGCTACATGTATAAGTAGCATAGTAAGGACAGAATGAAAGAAATTTCTGTTTAATTGTAATAATATCAATCAAACATAACAGGAGTGCACTGTAGCTAACTGATGAAACTGATTCTGATGTTGCAAAGTTTCTCAAACTTTAACTAAAAGAGAGTTGCAGCAACATTTGGAGAGAGAGTATACCAAATTTACTGCTGCCTACATCTGGTCCTCATTACCTCCAATCATTTTGCAACACGTCATGTAATTACATTTACCAAATTTCCAGTTCTTCTATTCTTCCCGAAAACATTATGCAGTAGTTTATCATAGCTTGAAATTAAATCTGGCTTCAAATAACCGGTTACCCAGCTAACAAAAGGGCGGCACTGAATGAAAAGAGTAGTGTATACATTTGAATGAAGTTTATGATGTACAGTATGTGGAGGATGATTTCATCCCCTGAGCTGGGAGAAGATCAACAAACCCTGAGCAAAAGAACCAAGTGAATGCTTCACATTTACCGTGATAGATTATATCAGATTTTGGGAGTTTTTAGTGCATTAAATAAACATTAGAGGCAGCAAATTACTATTACTGAAGGAGAAAATGCAGAACGGGAAGAAGAGCAACATAGGAATAAGATGAACTTCAGTGATCCCTGTGTTGTAGCAGAAAATGTACATGAACAGACGTGTAGTTTAGATGAGTAAAAGGATGAGTAGGAAAAAAAGTTGATGTACTTTATGGTGTTTAATGAATTTGTTTACAGTGACTTTGTTTTTTGTTTCTTAAAAGGGTTATCTGGAACCGACGCTGGTAATTACCTGACCTATACTTGATTTTTTTTTAAAATACAATGGATGTGAAGTAAACTCTGCCATGAGACAGATGTTGGCCACACACACACACATTCACTCCACTCTTGCTGAAAATCGACAGCCACATTTGGGCAATTTGGCTCTAAATGCGTTGCTCAGGGACACACAAACAGAGTCTACTTAATGATAAATGAAAATGATTCACCGTTCACTTTCCTTGCCAACAATAATCCAGATTGTTTCAGGATTTCAGTCAGCACCATGACTCCAGAGCTACAGCTGATACCACTGTATCTGCTGTTATGGTCCTCAGCTGCAGTGTATTACAGTTTACCTTCCTTTTTCTATTTACCACTGTTATGATTATGGAGACGGATCCCTAAAGATGCAGTGATAGGTGTTTGATCTCTGGGAGACCAGTGGGATGCCACATCTAAAATGTCACCATGACTGTGCTGCGGAGGAGACTGAACAGCTGATGGGGATTATCAGTGTGCATGTTTCCATCTGTTTGAATTATCTGAGTGATTTAGAGAAAACAGAGTAATTCAATGTGAAAATGTGGTGCAGAGTTTTTGAGTAAAAAAAAAAAAGCCACCACCAGCTTACTGGGAAGTGTGACAAAAAACGGTCGTAGAGTACATGGGCAGCATTGCATCATACTGTATAAACAGGATGAAAAACAGAAATTGTGAAAGGCAGAACTGCACTGGAGGCTTTGGGGTACAAAGAAGGAACACTGGTCAAAATCCTGCAAATATGGCAAAATTTAACTGGGAATGCTGGTTGTAGTTTGGGTATACAACTTGTAACATATTTATCACAGACAAGACTTAGAGTCTACAGCCATGCTAGTGGCTCTGTTTGGCACAGCAGGGCTTTGAGCTAACATGCTTCCATCCACCTGTTTATCATTACATTTTCAATATGCATGTTAAAAAAAAAAAAGTGGAAACACTGGAAATTTAAAATAAAAAAAAAAGAAAGAAAAATATTTATGTGGAGTGATGAGGAGACTGTAACCTTCCTAAAATTAATACAAGCATACAGTCTCATCTCAACCACACAGTGAGCCAGTGCACCAACAGCTGAGATGGAAAAGTGTCGTGCCAGTTTGTCTGCCTCTTGAACCGCTTGGTTTATCTTCTCAAGCTGCTCATAACCCGTTTACAACCTAGATGCATTCAGGGGTTGCCAAATATCAGTTGTAGCCTGCATTTGTCTGTGTCATGATGTGTCCAGACAGGTGCTGGTATTTTGAAATCTTATCAGGAAAGAGGTCAAGCCTTCTCAACCTGTCTCAGTGTGATGAAGCAACACCGTTACCAAGTGAGGAGTTGCCTTGTGTTTCGTTTATACAAAACAACATCTGGAGCACATTACAGCACATACTGCAACATATGAACACATCACATAATATAGAGCATTAAACTACCTCACACACAGAAATGTTACTGTAACGTACTGTAGTTCTAATACTTTCCTCTAATCTTATTTCACTGGGAAAATGCAGCATTGTTAGGCAGTGCCAGTTCCACACTACATCCATTCACAAAATGAGCAACTGGCAACTAAACAATGCCAAAATCTCTAAGTTAAAAATGTATTCAGTCTTGAAATGCCAGCATACACACACAGACACACACGGATTTGATTCATCTGGTCCAGTCACCCTATGTGCCTGCTTTGTGATATGCTAAACATTCTGTAAACACTATCCTGTGCATGGTTACTGTCACCATGGCAGCACGACAACAGCACTCGGCTCGGCCCCTCAAACACGGGACAGTGGTGTTATTTAATATTTGGCTACGCATGAGCACAGCATGTTTCTATCACATAATCCTGTCACACCAGTGAAGACTTCTCCGCGCAGCCCTCCTGACTCCCTTGTGTGGCCGAACGAAGCCCAGCTGTTGCTATGTTTTGGTCTTATCGCACAACAACAACAAAGAATAAAATGCTTGCTGAGAACAGCCTGCCCTTATAGCGCAATCCCACACACTTTGTCCACTGTCAGCATCACATGGGACTAGAGCAGATGCTTTTGCTGAGATTCTGGGCACTTACATCATGTTAAGGAAATGTATTGAGTCAAGTAAGTCAGGGCAAAAACAGATTATTTGTGTGGCTGTAACTGAGGAGTTTGGTGCCAAAAGAACTTCAACTGGGGAAATAACGTAGTATAAGCTGTTTTGAGCCCCCATTTCAAAACAGCAGCATTTTTAGAGCTTGAAAACTCTTTAATCAGTTGGTGTCGGAGTTGTTGCTAAACAAGACTCATAAACCTGAGGTCACAGTTCAATCTCTGTCAAAACATTCAGCAGCAGACCTGCATCCTGTAAAACAGACGCTGCAGTAAACCTGCGCACTGAAATTTGCACTAAGTTGTTGTTGTTAATGCTGAGCTGTGAAAATCTATTATGTGTTTTTTGGATTAAACTCTGCTGCAACTAAAATAAGCTTTTTTTGCTCAGATGCAGACAGAAGAAACTTTTCATCTCTGTTTCAATCAGAATGCAGAAGCTGAGGTTTTAACACAGACACAGGCCAAGAGACGATGTTTCTGCACCTCTGGTTACAACATAGACTCAGAGCAGATTTAAATATTTTAATGATCATATTTCATTGCAGACCAAAAAATCTCTTCAGGGTTTTTAGATTGTCTTGCAGTCTGGTTTAAGGAAGCAAAAATTATGACACAAGGTCTCAACAGTTTAGACTTCACTTTTTGCATGTCCTATTTTATTTATTCACCAATTCTTGTTTTTAAACATTTTCTATTAAGCACAAAAAACATTTATAATGAATAAAAAGTTTATCAAATTAAAGTTCACATTACTTTTACTGCAAAGCAGTATTGGGTGCAAAAAAAAGAAAAAGAAAACAAACAAACAAACAAACAAACAAAAAAAACAAAACATACACATAAACTTAAAAATCCTGAAAATGAGCAGAAAAAGAAAGAATCTTATTTCTTAAAATGCAATTTATCCTTTTTTACTTTCCTCAATTGTAATCTTGGGTTTTGTGTTTTTCATTTGGGTTTCTAATTCAGTTTAAATCATGTTCTGTTTGATGTCTTAATAAATAATAAATGTGGAATTATTTTAATTGTAAGGCCAAAAATCCACCTGTAACAGATAATATGCATTAAACCTCTCAGAATAAAATGGGTTTGCGTGTTCCATCACATGCTCCATTGTGTACCTGGGGGTTGTAATAAGACCACATGCACCATTTTTCATAATATCCTGACGTTTCACACAGAAGTGCAGCCCATTGGCTCTCGGAAAGAGAAGCACTTGTCAAAACATCCATCAGGAGTGAAGTGAACTGGCAGCAGCGCCTTCACCCATGGAATCAAAGGAAGGTGTGTCTGCTGCTTCAAGTCCTGGAGACGCCCAGAAGAGGTGTTGGTGTTGTAACCATGGCAACGCAAACAGGACGGTTCAAACACAGCTTAAAATGTGCAAAGATTATGTAAGGTGTGTGCATGAGTGTGTGTGTGTGTGTGTGCATACATACAGGCACACATGGCTTCTTATGTTTCTTAAGGCAAAGTCTTAAAGGTAGTGTCTTCTTTCAGGCTCAGCAGCTTGTTGAAAAAAAAAAACTTGTGACGCCCACTACTCACTTCTGGCGTTCAATGTGGCAGCAGGCGTGTATTTTATTAGCAAACGTAAGTGTGTGTTTTACAGCGTCTCAACAGTGTAAAATAAGTCTGTCTCTCTGCATATATCTGTGTGTGTGTGTGTGTTTGATTGAGGGAAGTTAAGTTCTATTTAATCTGTTCTTGGCTTCACCTGATTTTTCCACCCATTCTCACAATGAGGGCGTTGTCTCACACTCAAATCAAACATATGCATATATACACAGACAACCACACACACACACACACACACACACACACACACACACACACACACACACACACACACACACACACACACACACAATCTCAGAAACTAGAGGAATCATCTACACACAGCTGGAGCAGTATTGCAGCAATGATGTTTGCTCCACATCTGGGACAGATTCACTTCATTTAAAATGAATGAGTTAGAAGGTCAATGTTTCCACAGCCATTAGACTTTGAGTGACATCTGATATTTCTTTTTTCAGGTTTCATTTCACCTGTTTAATATTGTCCCATCATCAGGCGCATCATTTATGAGCAATGTCTCCTGAGCTGCTCTAATATCATTTTGGATTATCTGAATATTTTACTACTCTTGTTATTCAGTTTAAGACATAATCCAGAGAGCAATTAGGTTTGTCACCACAGTGCAACTGGGAAAACTATTTTCTAACGTATAAACATAATTTCTAGTGTCAGTGTGCATGCTCCATCAAACTCAAAAGTCTTGAAACATTAAATTATATTTAGTAGTTTTGAATATATGTAAATCACATGTTATTTTAATCATTTTTGGCCTTTATTGCACAGTGACAGTGTGACAAACAGGAAATATGGGACATGCAACAAAGATCCCTGGCTGTAATCAAACCATGGACATATAATGTTTTATGGTGTGCACCTTAACCACCGTGCTACCAGGCACTGCAGATTGCTGTACTTCCTACAGAAATGTGGATTTAAATGGTTTATTACACTGGGTATGTGGGCTCCACCTGCGCAGGAAACAAATGCACTTGAACAGTGAAGCTCTAGTGGTGTATGATGGGCTTTCTGTTGCTATTATCTCAAGGCTATTTCAAGAACAAGTAAAAAGATTTCAGTGAAATGTGCTGGAACATTAGGGCCATGAGTCTTTGGTTTGGATCTGGATCCAAGTGGGCATTCAGGACATGTTTAAGCATTTTCTAACATTGAGGGACTGGATACTTTGACAAAAAGAAAAAAGACTAAATTAAATTTTTGTGATGTTTTTGATGTAGCTCCATTAAAGTAGAAAAGAGAGGATTTTTCAGCCTCTATGTATTATCTGATGGCTTTCAGTTTTATTTGATATTAAATAACAGCGGAAAACAGGACAAAGACACTGCGGCAGCACAGAAAACGATCTCCAATTTCCCTCATCACTACTGAGTAGCTGAAATTTCCAATGAGATTTTGATGTAAACACACATACGTCCCTTCAATCATGTAAAAGTGGTTTCGAAAACAAACTAATTTATCATTTCTAGAATCTGCATATTCACACATGCTCAAACAGGAGGAAAGAGGAGAAAGAAGGCTTGCAGCATTCTAGCGATAAAGATAGCAAAAGATGGAGGAGATAGCAACAAAGACAGACACAACTCTGCAAGCACTGTTTCAAGCTGGGTCCACCCAGATTGCAAGCTGAAGCACTTGTGGTATGTAAGGTGTTTTGAATGAAAGTGAGCATGAAAGTGCAGATGAGGGAGAGTCAGTCACGCGTTTCTGTGGAGCCTGAATCTCACAGCTTCACACGGTTCAGTGTGGAGGCAATGAAGCAGAGCAGCCCCTGAAAGTCTCGCTGTTGTTCAAGGTGAGCTCATGTAGCCGTCTGCTGTACGTCAAATCAGAACACTTTGTTTTCAACAGGTGTGATTATTGATCGCACCCTGAGGTGGACTGTATTTACTCAAATACTGCAGTCTTAAGATTTGAGGCTCTGACCCTTAAGTCAGTAAAGATTTGTGATTTTCTTTTTTTTTTTTTTTTACATCACATGCTAACATTTTACTGACAGCTTTGGTGACCAGTAACTTTGCAGACTAAGATTACACTTCAGAGGGGACAAGGGGACAAACGACCACAAAGAGACACCAAATGATCCCAAAGAGGCACCACATGTCCAAAATGACTATATAGAGATGCAAAACAACCCAAACCAGATGCAAAACAAAGAGACAAAGCAATGAGAGACATAGAATGACCACAAACATACACAAAACGACTACAAAGAAACGCGTCTCTATGGGACGTGTTGGGGCCTCTTACCTGTCTGTGCCCGAGACAGGTAAGAGGGTAAGTGAGTGGATAAATAACTAAAACAGCGAGTAAAACTACAGGTTCCAGAGTCCTTTGCGGCGACGTGAGCGTGCGTGCGTGCGTGTGTGTGTGTGTGTGTGTTTTTTTTTTTTTCTGTGTCTCCTCCTCCAGCTACAGTGAACGGGCAGGACGGGTCAGCTCTGTGTTTACGCTGAGATGCTCACAACAAAGGACGGCGCACCGAGAGCCTGTCATTTAAAACAAAACACCGTGGATATTCTGTGTCACGGTGACCGGCTGTAGCTCCAGGAAGAGCAGAACACAGAACCGTATTGACGTCCGTTGTTTTTTTTAAAAAACAGTTTTCGTTCTCTTTTATTTTTTTTTATTTTTTTAATTTTTTTTTTGTAAATCAGCCTTGAGGGGGAGAAATTAAGACGAAATTTCCTTTTTTTTTTTTTTTTGTGTGTGTGTGTGTGTGTGTGTGTGTGTGTTTGTGCGCGTGTGTATATGTGTGTGTGCCGGTGGAGCGTTAGCTAGCTTGCTAGCCTCAGCAAGTTGGGAAAGCCAGGCAGCAGCAGAGCACAGTGAGCCCCGCCGACCAGAGACAATAAAAAAGGACTTCATCATTTAAACCGCAGTGAGTACACGTTTACAAGCCACCTGAATTTATTTACTAAGAATGATAATAATAATAATAATATTAATAACAACAATGTCAACGGTTGAACACTGACGTTAGTAGGCTAATTCGGCGCTAGCCAGTCTATTCAGTGTTCTGTTATTAACCGTCACCTGCTTTGTCCTTTGAACTGATTGTTCATTAACTGCTTTAGCTAATTTAGTGAGCACTCTGCAGGTAAGTCATCACAGGGTTTTTTACTGTGAGTGCTGCAGCTGCAAAGCACTGATCTTTGTCAAGTCTTCTGCAAAACACACACACATGCAATCATGCACCTGCTTTGACTCGGTCTTTTATTTTACCTCAGTGGAAATCAAGAGGCTCCATAAAGATAAAGCTTCCGATGGGCAGTGACTGTATTCTAGTGTGTGAATGGAGGCTGCAGAGATGCAGGTATTAGTTTACATCGCTTCCAGCCTGCATGCTGAACTGTCACAGGGAGGTGGGGGTGGAGGGCGGAGGGGGTGGTTGAGTGAGAAATGGAACATTGCCTGATAAGGAGCTGAGCAAATGCATGGACTCTTGCCATCACAAAATCTTGATTGCCAGTTAATGACCACCCTCCCCTCCCACCCTCATTCAGCCCTCTGTCCCTCTCACCCCCCCTTCCTCCCCCTCTCTTTCTTTCCGTCTCCCGCTCTCTGTTTCTTTCACACTGTACTGGCTTGTAGATGATGATGTGATACATTTTGTTCCTGGTAGGGATCTCGGTGAAGTAAATACAGACGTGCATTAACTCCACCTGCTCCACCAGGATGCCCCAGGCCTCATTTCCATTATCTACTTGTCAGTGTGATGATTAATCAGGAGGTTTTTGTGAAATGTCGGTCAGTGGTAGTGGTCAGAGCATTTCATTCCCCATTTTCAAATGATAGTTAGTCACCAGCTGAAGTACAAAGTGGTAATACTTGCGTAAGAGCAACATTTAACGCTGAAACTTTGCGCCTACATAATTGTTGCATCTGTCTTTTTATGTCCTACAGCTTCCCCACAGTGAGATAAGACAATACAGCAACCTTTTCCTGTTCTTTAAAAATTTTTGGTGCATTTTGAACATAAGACACAGGAGAAAATTGTAACCAAAATGTGGATGAAGGAATTTATTTGTCTGAATATTATTTGTCTGAATTGATTCAAAACATAAAGCTACAGAGAGATGCATAGTTCAGCAATCATAAAGTGGAAGCCGTGTGTGTAAAGCGATCTGTTAGAAAATGATCAATATCCTGCAGTTATACCTTGTGTAGCGGACTGTATTGCATAGTTTGGGTCCTTATCAGATCCAGCAGTGACCATAACAGAACCAAATCGGGTGTAGAAAGCTACACGGGAGTCAGATTGCAGCCCTGATACCTGCTAAAACAGTGTTGTAAGGAAGGATGAGGAATTATTATATTTTTGCACAGGCTATTTAAAGTCTGCATTCTCACGGCCCTATAAATGGTGATAACTTCTAGTGCGAGGTGCTCCGAACACAGCGTTTGACGCGTAACAGGGGACCGAGTAAGTGTAGCACATACTGTGCACGTTTATGTTTGCACATTTGCATTGGGTGTGTTGCCTGCAGGCCTGAGTGCGTGTTCTCCAACACGGTTTAGAGTCTCAGTTTCAGGGAGGAAACCGGAGCCGACACTGTCAGACGGGAGCGCACAGAGAGCTCTGATGTCTTAATGGAGGCTCAGTGCTGCCTGTAGCCTTAGTAACCTGGTCTGTGGGGACACAGAGAGGCCTCCTAGTCTCAGTCTGGGCTGGATGCTGTATCACCTCCGTCCGGGGAAAAAATAATTCAGCGTAATCCCCAATTAATCAATTATTCAAAATGTTTTTATTTCAAATAAACATTTTACACCGTCCTTAATAGGCTCAGCAAGGTTCGTCCTCCAGTAGGACCATGAAACCCATTTAAAGTACTGTAACAAATGTTCCTGCCGTCAGTATATGTGACTTTCAGTATTCAGATTTTGAAGAGTTTACTTTTTTAAAGATTCAGCAGCATTGTTATTGTATTTATTTCAACTTCTGGGATTAAAACAAATGCAAAATATTTGCAACAGTGGTTGTAATACAGGATTTTATGTAAATTTATATTAGGTATATTTTTCATAATATCCACAAGCTTCTGAGAGTATTTGTGTAGAATATGCAAATAATGTAAATGTTTAGAAATTTGTATTTGCTCATTAAAGTATGTTAAAAAAAACATTTTGTCTTAATTTGGTTGCAGAAGAAGTTACTAAAACTTTTTTTTTTTTTAACGTGGAATATGTTTTGTGTGTGGGTGTATTGAGATCCTCATCACCTCATCTAAATAATGTGTCCAAACTCCAAAGCATTGCATTACACCAGGACATGTGTGCATCTAGCAGCCAAAGTTTGACAGCAGAGAGTGAAAAAGTCCAATATGACTTTAAAACAAATACAGATGGACATTATTGAGGGTAAATGGATAAAATTTGGATTTTGTGTGAATGAATTCAGCAGTTTGCTCTTTAGCAGAATTAAATGTGAACTGTTTGGAAACCTACTTTTATGGCATGTTTGCTCAGTGGAAATAGATGAAAGCTTTAACAATCATGCCAGCAGCTGGTGGTTAACATCTTGATGATGAGTGTGTTTGAGCCAATAAATCAAAAACATGCCAAATAGCAGTGTGTGTGTTGCACACTTTAAAACCTTGAGGATGTGTACAGTATGTTTGTGTTGTGGGGAAGTGTTTGCATTTATCTTTGTGCGTGCACGTGTCTGTGGTGTGCAGTTTAATCAGGGAGGGCCGGTGAGCTCGGCAGGGATCTGGGGGTGTGATCGTCAGCACAGCTGAGCAGCAGCTTTCCCCCTGCTGTGTGTGAGGAGCTTGGCATCCTCCTCCCGGTCCGGCTTACTCTCTGCTGGGCTGGTAAACAGGCTGAAGTTTGTGGAGGGAGATTACGTCTGTCATGGAAAGTGGGTCAGACAGTGGGCACGTTTTTATGGCCTTGTTTCTGCGAGGTGGGGAAGAAAAGGGTGGGCGGGTGGGGGGGTTAAACCACCAGCGTTTTTCCGTAGTGTTGTTTGAGGCAGCTTGTGCTCTCTTATGCTCTCCCTCTTGTAAAAATCATTATCAGTCAATTTCTCTTGTACATTTTCTCACAAAGAATTCATTCTTTAAGCAGTTTAGGGGACAGGCTGCTCTGCTATAGGACTGTAAGGATACATATATATTTAATATGGAGCGTGCTTTGGGTTGTTGTTGGTGTAGAGATGTGTTCAAACAGAACACAAAGCAGATGATCACCTTGCTTTTTGACCATAGCATAATGAGAGTTTATAAATCCCTAGGATAAGCGTCAGTTTGTTGTTCAAGGTATCTTTTATGAATCCGTCTGCTGATTCAGGTTTGATTTATGACATAAGCGTTTTGTCAACATAAACGCCAGAAAATAGTGAAAAAAGGTCCGTTAGAAGTTCCCACAGACCAAAGAGACATCTTCAGATGTCTTATTTTGCCTGACTAATAATCCTAAATCCAAAGCCATTCAGTAAATGATACTGTATGATAAAGAAAAACATCAAATACTCACATTTGAGGAGCTAGAAACAGAAACAAAGTCAGCAATCTTGATATTTTAAAACTTAAATTCAAAAATTCAAGCTCCCCCTGGACAACTTTGGCAGTGTGTTGTTTGTTTATGGACTGATAGGGAAACGGATTTCATGTTACAGTTAACACCACAAGCAGGAGCAGAAAAATACTTTTTCCTCTCCTACTAATGTAGGAGAGGAACAAACAGTCACCAAGTTCCTCCATTGTCCTTTTCTGGTAATAACAAAATGCTTTCTGTAGGTCACCACCCATCTGCATTATCGTATGAGTTATGAAAACTCATCACTGTTGATCAGTTTATTGTAAACCACATGAATTATTTAAATCTGCTGTCTTCACAGTAGCAGTGTTAACACACATGTAAGGATGGCACAGTGCAGGAGCACAATACAAAGCACATGGGCAGAGAACCTGCACAATAGCTCAGTGCAGACTGTGGAATGACGTGTAGTCCTTTCTATTTCTGTGTGCGCTCACCTTCTTCATCACACCACCTGCCTCAATCTCACTCCTCTGAGGAGACAATTTATTATTTATTTCAGGAGCTATTTTGGGTGTGACTACAGTCACCTGTTTTATTCCATAAACATGAAGAATACATTTCTGATTTCTCATTTCTCTCACTGCCTCTCCTTTTATTTATCTTTATCTTTATGTTACCATTTTTAAAAAAAATTTGTGTCATTCCTCCTTTTGCTTCTCTGTCAAATTTTTTCTCCTGCTGCCAATACCTGAGTCAGAAAAGTGAGGAAGGGTGGCAGTGGGGGTGGGGGGGCTGAAACATAGTGAAGCTGTTCAGCTCCTGTAAAGAAAAAAAAAAAAGCTGTTAGGGAGTCTACGGTCCTATTTGGCAACTTTATTACTGTAACGGTAAGTGGGCTGAATTCATGAATAGCTTCCTTATTTATAAATTTTGGTGGAGTTCTGGGAAAACTGTGTTAACTGTGTCATGTAAATGTCAGGGATGTGCTGACACAAGTAGAGCTGAAACATGTTTTAGGGAAAAAATAACGTAGTAGTAAATACAATTCTGTGCAATGGGTTTATGCACTAAAAATAAAGTGAGGACGCTTAAAAAATATTGCACTATATATATATATATATATATATATATATATATATAGCAGCTATTTTGATAATCAAATCATAAATAGCTGCCATTCACTTTCTGTTTCTGGGTGTGTTCGATGTCATGTTCAACACCTCTGCCTTGACTCAGACCACAGCCTGTTGCTGCGAGGACCTTAAATTCTCTTTATATCATGGAAGACCGTCACTATCGGAAACTGAAAGCTCTGAGGTTATGCAGGAAGTGTGAAAGAAAGGTTTGAGAGTGTGTGTTTGTGTGATTCTCAAGATACCATTTCTGTGGTTTCCTTTCTGTGAAGTTTGTTCATATGGGCAACTGCAGCTGAAACTGCTGACATAATCTGGCATCTTACAGACACACACACACACACACACACACACACACACACACACACACACACACACACACACACACACACACACACACACATTTTCTCAAACAAGCAACTGCTCGTAGCCAAAACCAAAACAAAGTTCTCTGAGAGGGCAAAGGAAAAGAGGCTAAAACAAACAATGCTCAACCTCTGCGTTCACAGTAGTTAGTTTAGTTTAAATGCAAGTTGCAAAGTTTTGTCCCCCTCTATTTTCCAGCTAGTGGCCTGAGAGTGTAAATAGCAGTCTTGTCGTGGAGCTCATAAATGCTGGAAGAATAATCTCGGGGCCCGTTCTGTGGTCAAGCTAGCTCTCTGACGGCTTCTTAAAGCCCCTGTCTTTAGGACGTAGACCCCTGCTTAATTACTGACAGCCCGCTCTTGGCCGTAAATCAACGCCGCCGGATAATAAGCGTCTGCAGCCCTACACTCAGCCATCTTTTAACCTCACCATTTCTCGTTAAACATATGTCAGTCGGATGTTTTGGAGCCCTTCAGGCTTCGCTGCAGGATTGCCCTCTGGTCTGCGCCAGCGCCTGTCCCAACACTGTTGTTAAGATTGACACATAACTCATGACATCAACAACACGAGTAAATAAAATGCATGTGTCCTATGTGTTCATGTTTTTTTTTCTTTTGTTGTTTGTTTTTCTCTCACAGGAAAATGACTTGAATGACATGCTGAATTCTCTCTACGATTTGCCTGTGCCAAAGCCCTACACGCCAGTCAACCTGAGTGTGGTAGGTATAGATCTTATATTCCCCCTTATCAGAGGCAAGACAGCCGAGAGTAGACACAGAAAGAAGGAGAGAGGGCCAGGTAGGTTTCTCTAGTAGTGTGTTGCATCAGGAAGGAGACTCTAGAGAAGAGATGGTCATAGTTGGCTGAAGTAGTTAAAAGTAGAGTAAAAGACACCAAAAACAAAATGTGTGGTCGGAAAAAGTGGAGACAAAGAGGGAGGAATAATGAGAACTAAAATGAAATTGACACAGAGAAGAGAGGAGACAAAGATGGCATGAAAACAGACAAATAGAAAATGGGGCAGACAGGGAGAGATCAACAAAGGAAAGAGGTTGAGATGGAGGAGATAAATGAGGGAACAGCAGAGCAGACAGAAAGTGGAGAGCAGCAAGAGTTTATGATAGACTAGGTAGGAACAGAGACACAGAGGTCCCACAACTGACACTCTGTTTAGAAACAAGAAGTGGCGCTAACAGGTTTTTGTGTGATAAGCCCGTGCTGGACATGTTTAAACTTGAAGGGTCCTTTCACAACTCGTCATGTCTCCTGCTTATCAAAAACTGAAATAGCTTAACGATCCCAGGTCCCCTCAAAGTCAGCCTGTGTTTGTGTTAACTCTGACACAATCTCTCCTTGTGTGTTTCCAGC
This sequence comes from Toxotes lorentzi, assembly GCA_037833715.1. Classification (NCBI taxonomy): domain Eukaryota; kingdom Metazoa; phylum Chordata; class Actinopteri; family Toxotidae; genus Toxotes; species Toxotes lorentzi. The sequence goes on along the minus strand of JBBMJY010000022.1, from coordinate 15,245,497 downwards.
TCATACATAAAACACTCAAACAGTTTTCACTCTCACAAACCTGGCCCATATAAGTAGAATGTAATGCTTTTGCACAGGACCGCTAAACTCGTAGTGTTTTGTACACTAATATCGCTATTTTCGAGCTGCTTGGACTCCGCACTGTAATGGGATCAAAAGAGTTTCAGTATTAGCCTTTGTCCTTGAGGACCATCGCTCCTTTTTTTTTTTTTCTGAAGCAATTAAACAAGCAACTCTGGGTCTTTGCTCAGACATAGGTCTCAGAAGGATACGCATCTAATTATTCAGATGCATATACAGCATAACAAGAGTAATATGAGGTAATCAATATATCTCTATGAAGGTTAACAAGGTCTATTAAAATCCATTGTGATTTATTTTTTCTTTTTGTCAGTCTTTTTTTTTTTTTTTTTATCAGCTCTCTATGTGAACAAAACCTTTTCATCTGAATCTCAGAGCTTCATTGGAAAAGAAGCCCCAGAGAACAGAGGTGATAGCTTCATCTCTTTGCCGTAGAAGCCACTAGTTTGATATTTAATTGATGAAGCAGAATTATTCCCTAAAAGAGTGGTTTTTTGTTTTATCATGGCAGTCAAGAAGAAGGATCATTGTCCCCTTTCATGTGTGAACCCTGTTTTGCTCTCTCTCTCTCCCTCTCTCATTGTGCAAGAATGAGCAGTTGTATATTGCCACTGGGCAAGTACTGAGAGATTGGCGAAGCAAGGAGACGGTGAGTGGAGGGGAATGAGTGAACAGCAGAAGTGGGAGGAGGGAAGGAGGCTGCTGTGAAATATGAAACCGCCGCTGTACTAATCGCATGGGAATCTCGGCTTTCCAATTTGGCCAAATAAGCTGCACTATCTTTTTAAATATAACAAAAACAAACTATCCTGGGCCTTGGTGTATGTTTCTTCTCCTCTGGAAAACAATCAAACTTTGTAAATGATTAATGCCATTCCACTCTGTTATATTCTCTCTCTGAATATCAAAAGTTTTTCTCTCCCTCTCTTTATGTTTAAAGCAAAGGCAATTGTGCTCAAAAAATCTCCTTGATGCCTTTCCAGTTAACCCACTTTCAATGTTTTTATATAAACATGTCATCAAAAGAACAAGAAAAAAGCAGATAAGCAAGCAAACAGCCAATGAAAGCCTGCGTTGAGTTGAGGAGCATGGCTTGTGATTATCACAATGCCATGAGTTTGTAGACCAACAGGGAAGGAAGCATTATTTAGCAGACAGAGGAATGAAAAGAAAGAGATACCGAGAGATTTATACTGTACGGTATATTCTACTGTATGTACGGCAGTTACAAGGGGTGTCCTTAGCCTCAAATGTATTTCCCAAAGCCCCTGATCTTTAATCACAATTTACTCGCGTCATTTAGTTTTAATTGGTCTTTTCAATGGGTTTACAAATAGGTTTACCAAAGATGATTATGAATAAAACATTTAAAAACACTTGCTGTCCGAACACTTTTTACAAGTTGTGCAGGAAAGATGGTTTTAATTTTAGACAATAAAAAAAAATGTAGCCGATACAAACATCTTTTTTATCAGTAACTATTCAACTATTCACGTTTAACCGTCTAGTATTTCATGTGCTCATAGATGTGTAAATAAAATTTTGTGATTACTTGTGTAGTAGCCTTTGTGGTTTCACAGTAAACCATTAGCTGTAATGCTAACTAGCCTACCTCTGCTTCTCAGCTATGGTATATTCACTGAGCAATGTTCCCCTAAAAAGAAAATTGTGTGGCACAGCACATCAAAATTTACCCAGGATACGGCATTTGTCATCAGAATAAACAAATTAAAAACATTAAGTACTACTTTCTTTTCCAGCTGCACATTACTCCAGGGCAGAAGAACCTGGCAGTTTCTCTTCTGTCTAGCTTACGGGCAAAAAGCAACTTGTAAATAAAATAATTGGTTGGCTGATGTTGGAAATTTTTAAACTGCCAAGAATTCACTTTTTTTTTTTTTTGTACAAAATATCAACTTATATATTAAACTTGTATATTTTGCCTGCTGCTGCTGGAAAAAGGGTGGAAGAGAGTTCAGTTCTAACAAAGTCTTATATTGCATGTGTATTCAGGACTTTTCCTCTTCAATGCAAATGTAGCAGCTAAATTTAGAATTAGATTTCTTTAACTGCCATGACAACATTAATGTTTTTTTTTTTTTTTGTAGATACATTTTTAAGTTGTAATGATAGCTGTGAAAAATACACATAAAATATGTCTGTTCCAATTCAAACATTCTGACAAATTCACTGACCATAGAGGAGGGCGTGTGGCAGTTGACGAATCGTGTGCTCATGCACATATATGTATGTATTGGAAAAAAAAAAACTCACAAGGCAAAGCCTTGGATGTTGGATGCAGTTTAGTGTTTGTTTGTACTGCATGTTTATCTCCTCTAAGCTTCATTTGATTACAACAGTGACCCTCCTCTGGGAATATGACGATTGTTTACTCATGTTAATTGTTTTCACATTTTTCACACTTAATACACATGCACTTAGGGAGTAAAATAGTTTAGTTTGTTTTACATTAAACTAAAATGTTCCGGTGTCAGCCACAGACAAAAAGTGAGTGGTTATATGTTGCCATTTCTTTTTAATTATTACAGTGAGGGATGAGGGATTTATTTGCTCAAAGACTGTCAATTAAGACTAATTAGCTTCAGTCCTTTTACAGGTGGTAATGGAATTTTTAGCAGCTGGTAGAAACTTCCCACTGCTGAATCAGTATAAAATTTCGGGAAATTTTCCTGTCAGGCACCAGAACAATATGGATGAGCATCACCTTATGTGTGGATAACATGTGCTCATGTCTAACATTGCATTTACTGGAAAATGTTGAATCAGTTAACTAAATAATGTCTCAGGTTCGGGTTAACCCAGCGTTGTTCAGATTGTTATGACTTTTCTTAGGAGATTAAGCTGATATTTTTCCACTGTCATGGAGTTTTTAAATTTCCATATATTCTCTCTGTGGCTCTCTGGCTCTCTGGGCTTTCTGTCTTCTGGTCTTGTGTCTCTATAATCAGAGACATCTTTCTCTCTTGGTTGTTATACTTAAGTTGGTGTTGCTGATTTTGAATGGCTCTTCATGTTTGCAAACTCTTAATCATGTTGTTTGTGAAATAATGCATAACTGTCAAGTTGTCCTCTATTTAGTGAATTTATTTGGATGGCATTTTAAAAATGTTTTTAAATAGATATTTTTCTATTTAGTGCCTGTTGACGAAAAAGTTTGGTGCGTTCATGTTAGATCATGAATATGATGCCATTTTACAACCAGCTCTCAGGTGCTGGAAGCTTTTCTTCCTTGCCACAGGGGCCACAAATTAAATAAATTCTCTAATATTAGAGCAAACGCTGACTATGTGTTAGCCTGACATCATTTGTTCAGCAATTTGCATAACAAGTCAATAGTAGTCACAAGTGTAGAGCACCCTGTACAGATGAATAAATTGTAATATTTTACTTTAAGTACTGTGTTCGCAGTGATAGAATCTACTGTACACAATACAGTGGATTTAAGCGAAGACCTGCAACAGATGGTCGAGTTAAGGCCTAGAGAAACGCAGGTGTACTAAAGATACAGGAGAGTGTGTGCAAGAGACGCAATAGTGTGTTTCACTTGGTGGTTTGTCTACCTGTCTCCAAACAGCACCTCTCTCAGGCCCCTTTGATCTGAACACTGAACCTGCCCTGCTCTCCCAAAGTGAGACAGGCAGCCCTGTGATCCTCTAAACAACCTGAGTGTGCGTGAGTGTGTGTGCCTGTGCGGATGCACACGTGCGCACATGTGCACGTACACTTTTGTCTGTGTCTTGGTGCTCCACAAGCCTTTTTAATGCTTAAATAAAGACTCAGTTTTCCACCGGAGACATCACCCCAGTCTGTGTCTATGGGGAACTGAGCTGCTATTGAGCTTTCTCTGTTCTGTAGGCCTGATAAAAGCATTGCCACAGTTCAGACACCAGCTCAGCAATTCATATAGACAGAGCTGAAGATGAGCCATAAATCATAGAACAAAGTGAACGGCCTCTCCCCCCACCCCCCCTTCCCCTCATTCTCTTCTGTGTGAGTGGTATGCTTCACTTGTGACCTTCCCTTTTCTTTCTCCTGAATGTTTGTGTTTTCGCAGCACTCCTACTTCATCGCCCCGGATATCAATGGACTGCCAACTATCCCTGAGAGTGTAAGTATTCATGGAAAAAAGAAAAGAAAAAGAGACAGGAGGAGACAAAGACAGATCCCTCTCTTCTAGAAACATCTCACCCTCTAATCGTTTTTAATCAGATACACTTGTCACCTTTTGAAATTATTGCATCATGCTCTTGTTTCAGTTTTGTCTCCTGTAGTGCTTGTACTTTTAATGTCAAAGTTCAGTGATTGCCACGAGTATCAGAGGATTAAAACACATGTTCTTTGTTGATTTTGTATTAAAATCGTACCTCAGCCTGAACATCCCAAGTCTTTATGACAAACGACACCAGATGAAAACAGTAATCAATGACAATTTTAACCAGCGTTGATTGGCATGGCATCTATTTTCTAAACATGTCTATACAGATAAAAGGCTTAAATGTAACTTAAAAATGTATTTCTTGTCCATTTTATTTTTACTGCAAAACTATTTGTGCAAAGGCAGAAGTCCAAGTCCTTTTTCAAGCAGTACTGCATGTGTTTCTTTATGGCACACTGTGGCCCTCTCACTGTCTGTAGCATTGACACTTTACTGTAAGCTAAGACAGTTTGTTATGTTCCTGCACATCCTTCTGTTCCTGTCTATCTCCAGAGAAACCTGACAGAGTACTTTGTGGCTGTGGACATCAACAACATGCTCCAGCTCTACGCCAGTATGTTGCATGAACGGCGCATCATAATTACCTCAAGCAAGCTTAGCACTGTGAGTCCATTCCCTCCAAGTCATTCTCTCAGCTGCAGTGAGTTATCAGCTTTGCCCTGTCAGGCATGAAGGGAAAATAGGCTAGAAAACAGTTAAAACTACTGGAAGGATGATAAATTTCAAAACATTGTTGGTATATGTGTCGGCATAAGTTTCATAAACAGTGATAAAATGTTATGCTTTGGTTTTTTTTTTTTCAGTTTTCTATTTTAGGTACTGTGGGCTTCCCTCTATTTCTCTTGCATCCAAAAAATGATATCTTAATAGGAGAAAATGTTGCTGATTTACAGTCATAGAGTCATGGTTGTGATTTTTGGCTTCATATCAAACTGATATATTGAAAAGTATATTGCTCAAATGTCGGGACTGTTTCCTATATTGAACATGATTCTCTTCATCAATATTCCAGCAGGATATCAAACCCTAAGTAGTACGATGAGAATATTTATCTGACATGTCTACGCTACTTGTATGGAGCAAGTTGAACTGATATGTCGGCCCCACCACCCCTCCCCACGCCAGCATCCTGCAATCTGACAGCCGCACTATCACCAAGCTCTATCAAGCTGTGAAATCCACACTAAAGCTGGATTATAGTTGACTGTTTGTCTCATAACTGCAACACATTAATAGCCTAGAAGCCTTAAATTATCCGTTATTACTTGTCTTAGCTCTTTCACATAATTTAAAGTCACTTCTGTCTGCGTGAGGGAGGAAATCTCTCTGTCTTTCTCCCCCTCTTCCTCCCTCTGTTCCTCATTCCATCCTCCCTCCGTTATCTGTGAGACTGATGAGGCAGAGCCAAATGTTTATGACAGATGAGATGGAAGAGGGAAGTGATGTCATCCAAGTCCTATCTGTATCTGTAGTGTAGCTGGTCCTGCCTCTGTATCTACAAGGCTGCAGAAAGCTGAACAGCCGGAGGGGCCTCTGGTGCTGATGGGTGCTGGAGGAAATGGTACCAAGGTATCCCACAGGAGCTATAATCAGTATGAGCTGTAAAAATTACCCAGCCCTCAGAGAGTTTCACCTGTCTCCCCTCAGCTCTTCAGACCAGCAGCACCTCTGCTCAGGGTCTAGGCAGCACACTGTGCTGTGACAAGGGTTACACGATGTAAATTATCAGACTCAAGGGTGAAGGTGTTTTTCTTTTTAGAAGGAAGAGGGGGTGGAGGTGATTTTTGTCTGTGATTTACAGTTTTCCGCGGCTCGGAGACAAATCTTGGCTTGCTTTTTTTTTTTTTTTTTTTTAAAACAAATATATGCCGACAGGATATTTTAAGAGCTTCCACGTCAGACCTTTACCTCTGTAAGCTTTTTATCCTCTGCAATCCTTCATCCACTCATCTGTCTATCCATCCATCTTCCTCAGGGAGAGGTGTTTTGGTTTGGTAGCGATATATGTCAGGCACTGTAGTACAAAGGTATTTTCACATCTCCACTGGGATTACTAGCAGGCCTAGTGTTATTACTGCTTCTGTGATGCGTTATTTTTTGCTGTTGGGTAGATTGACCTCCTGGTTCAAGTAGAAATGGCTGCCATGATTCTTGAAACCAGCTATCTAAGTGTATGCACATACTGAACTGAAAAGAGTGCAGCTCATTATCCACACCACCGTCTTGTGATCAAATATCTTAAAGGATGAGAAATATAAAATTAATGTCAGAGTTTGTCAAAATGTTTGTTAAAGTGAGTGTTCGCAGTCACTGGGCAGACAGGTAATATTTCTATAGTCTGCTCGCCACAGATAGAGGATGTATGAGAGAAGGTATTGTTAGTAACATCGTTAGTACCATCCAGCTGCTTTTCACCACCTCCGCCTGTCCAGCCTCTCAGCCAAGCAGAGAGAAACAGGGAATGGAAAGAACAGAGAGAGAGTGAGAGACATACACACACACAGACATACTGCATTTATTCTGCCTGCTCTAGGTGCTGCCTGTGTTAAAACCCCCGGTGAACCCACTGTGTCAGTCTGTCGGTACATGGCCGGCTCGTCTTGCAAGCAGCCAACAGCAAAGGAATAAATCATGATCTTACAACAATGCGTCAGTTGACTTATTGCTGTTTCGTGACCAGAGGTGAATGGTACCACTGTTTTAAAAGGCCGGTCGGCGGTGGCGCAGGGGCGGGAGCCAGCCGAGCGTGCAGCCTTGTCATAGGGCCGTATAATAGGGCTGCATCGGCCCTTCCTCTAACTAGTCAGCTGGGAGGACCCCCTCCACCACCACCACCATCGCCCCACCACCCTCCATGTCTTTCATCTGCCGAGGTCCCCCAGCTCTCGAGCCCAGCCTCTGCCCTGCCTATCGCCCAAACTCACACAGCTCGGCCCCGGCACCAGCTGACAGCAGCCCTCTCATCAGCCTGTCAGGCCTATGCTAACAAGGAGCTATCCATCCACCATGCCCTAGAGTGCCAGCTGTCTCTCTGTTTCCTGCCTTTTCTTCTCTTGTTCCTCTCCTCTCTTTCCCTGACTTCTCTCTATCTCTCTATTTCTATCTTAGTTATTCCTGTTCACCGACATATTATTTTCTGTCTGTCTCTCACTCACTCTGACTGCACTTCTCTTTCTCTCTGACTTTACCTCCTTCTTCCTGGGTGTCTTAATGTGTCTCTCTGTTGTTGGGCATCTGCAGAACATCGGGACATTCTCCTCCTGCCATCCCTCCTTTCCCCTCAATAGACTTATCTCAGCCCCATGCCATGTGTCTGACTTTACGTTTGTGTTGTGCTGCTGTGGCTGCGTATGTACATGTGGGCATGTTGTGGATGTTTGTGTGTGTGTGTGTGTGTGTGTGTGTGTGTGTGTGTGTTTTTTTTTTGCATGCATCTGTTTGTGTGTGGTCTTCTGCATTCACAGGTGTTTGTGCCTTATGCCGTATGTCTTTCTGTGAGAGAGTCAGTGACTCTGTATTCATGTGTGGGAGGCCTGGTGTTAGCTGTTACCTACGTTGTCCTGTGTGCCCTCTCTCTCTCTCCTCGTGCCACCTACTTGTTTGTGGCACACCTGCGTTGTGCCGGGCCTGACATCGGTGTTTGTCAACAGAGGGAAAAGCAGACCGCAGGTAATTGGAGACTTACTCGGTTGCAGGGGAGGGAAGAGGAAAAGGATAACACAGCGATAAACAAACAGGAGAAACGAAGGAGAGGTGGCAACGGACAGAAGGACAGCAGGAGGAGAGGGGGAAAACAGAATAAGAAATGCAGAATTGGGATGAAAATGAGACAGAACAGAGAAGAGAGAATTAAATTTGGAGAGCGCGTAGGGACGGAGTTGGAAGGGAAGGCTAATGGAGGGGAAATGAGTGTTTAAGGCTGGTGTGAGGAGGTCAAGAACAACTCTGTTGATACCATTCCTCCTGTCAAATTGAATTACGCCTGCAGCAGCAGCTGTTTGTCTCACCCTCCACTCTCACTGTAATTTAAAATGTGCAATAGGTTACTTCATCTGAAAAGAGTATGTAAGCAGAGAGAATAGGCGTTGACTATATTCTCGGTGTAGTAAAAGGGCTCAATCGCATTTTATTTACTTTATATGTAAAATAATATGAAAGTGGTGTATGTTAGGCCCTCACTGAAGCTGTTTCTCTATTTTCTGCCTGTGTTTCCCTTCAGCATGTCCAGTTGCTCAGGTAAAGAGGAATGCTGTGGGTGGAAACACACTGCTTACTGACAGAGTCTGCAGAGCTCAGAGTTGCAGTGATGAGAAGATCTGAGGTCTCTGGTGGGTCTAGTTCTTTCAGGGAACATCACTGTTGAAGGGGTCGTGTTACTGTTCATGCACGCAGAGGAACAAGCTCAACTGAATATGATAATGTATGAATATGGAGAGCAGTTTGACGGCCTGTGATTTGTCAGAAGAGTTAAGCAGCTGCATTCTGTTTTTTGGCTAAATCCCAGTAGGAAAACCACATTAGCTGTGTTCGTACTACATATTAATTCTAAGTATGTTTTAACTATGTAGTATGTTCACAGCGCAACAGTGAAACAATTAAGTACTATGTAGGAAATGGAAAATATTAAATCACATGCTAATTGGTGGTAAAAGTGTGTTGTGAACACAGCAGAAAACAAAAAACGACTATTAACTCTTTGGAAAAACATTTTAATGTCTTTTTTGTGCAGTTTAATCACATTAGTCACATTCCAAAGTTGCAGTTTGATTGACATCCAACAGCGCACACGTATCATTTTCTTGTTGGTATTGGAAGTATTGGCAGTATTTGACAGTCTGCTAACTGCAATATGCTAAGACATTTAATATGTAGTACACACTGTATACTATTAGTAAATAGCCTGGAACTGGGAAATAGCAACTGACTCACACCCAAACCGCATTATTGACAAAACTGGTATGTGACCTCTTAGCTTAGGTTTGATTTTTTTTTTCTTCCCCATTAGCTTCATCTCTTTAAGTCTCTTTGTTTCTCTCTCTTTCTGTGTCTTCTTCCTTTAGTGTCATTGAATGGATCTGGGCAAACCAGTGTTAGTATGGACACTTTCTGTCTCAGCTACAGCATGCTAAGAAAGCTCTCAGGGCAAAACCAAAGACCTTGACTGCTTTTTGAAGCAGGCTGTCGCTGTATAATCGGTTAGCTTCTCCTCCGAGGAAGGGGCAACGCACACACACACACACACAGTGTGAGAGGCAGGCAGCCCCTCATTACCAGGCAGAGCCCTGGTCCCTGAGGACTGGACCCAGCACCTAATCCTGTATTTGTTCTTGGGGACTGTATCTGTGATTCTCCATTGAATGGAATATTAAGCACCCAGGTCTTTTGTGGAGCGTGTAAGCCATTTGGCTCCACTCATCTATTATTTATCAGCCTGGCAAATATTTTATCAGCCTTAGCCTCTCATGACCCACTCTCATGTGAAGCCCCCCTCTAAATGAAAAAAAAAAGAGGAGTACAATTTTTCTTTTTTCCAATTTATCTCCCTTTTACTTTTTGCCTCATTCGTTCTAAAACCTGAACAAGGACACAGGGATTTGTATTAAGCTGAATTAGAGAAGCAAATATGTGAACTATTCCTCTGCAGTTCCCTCCAAGTTACCTTATCTCAGGCACACTGCCACCTCCATCGCTTTGGAGATAGCAAATAAAAGAAAACAGAAATCTAGATTTGCTTTATAAATCATTATCTTAGTTTCAGTCTCCCCCCTCCCCTCCCAGCCAACTCCCCTTAGCCAGCCACCCAACCTGAGAAGAAGAGAAGCAGAAAGAGAGACTCCTGTTTTCCCTTTCAACCTGAGAGTAAATCATGCCAGTTGGGGGACTCACCTTGAGGCCTGGTGGAGATAATTGGAGTTGGTTAGCGAAGTGTTCTGTGCCATTACCTCCTGGTACCAGCGAATGGCTGGGGCTTGTCTCGCACTCCCAGAGGAGGAATACACTCGCCTGTTGGCTCTCCACTAAGTGTGTGTGTGTGCGTGCGTGCATGACACATGTGCGTATGTGTGTATGTATACACATAGCTGGATTGCTGACCTCTCTTCATCACAGTTTAATGGCCCGTTACCGTCATTGCTTTGGAAAAGGGAGAAGGGTATGTTGATTCTGATAGCAGCTCTTCCACCAAGTGCTTCACTTTCACACATTAATATTCATAGGATTGATTTATTTTCAGAATTAACAAAAAAAAAAAAAAGCAAACTGTTTGCCAGGGAATTAATCCTGACAGGAGCGTGGCATTGTTGTGTTTTATTTGAAGACGGCAGGCAGCGTAAATATGCATATGCAGATACACAGAGCAAGACACCAATTAAATGTTGATTAAGTCCTAACTATTGTGGGACTGGGTGTATGAGCGCTCGCACGGAGACAATAAAAAGAGATCATTGCTTTTTTTTTTTTTTTTTCTTTGCCTTTTTTTTTTCCCATCCAATATGAAAAATGAATGCACTTAAACATGCAGGGAGGGAGGCACATGGACACAGACAAACACACACACTCAGTTTTTGTTGTGAGCTTTTCAGATGTCCAGGCTTGATGTTTGGGTGGATTGTGAGGGGTGGGGTCCTCTTTCTTTTTCTCTGACAGCGGTGGTTTTCAGCCGCCAGGCTCGCCCACTTTTGGCCGGTCAATTGTGACACTTTGTGTGTCAGTGAGCAGGGGGTCTCCTGGTAGTTGTGCTTGTGTGTGTGATAGTGTGTGTCCGCTTCACACATTGACTGTGAAGCTGCAGCAGTATAACAGCGGCTGCTGCTCCAGGGTCCCGGCGGTATTGGCCTAGCCCGCAGTCTCTCTTGGCTAACTCATGTTTCATTCTTTGGCAATTTGCCCTAATGAAGTCCCGCAGGAGCCCCTCAGACCTCTGTTCTCTTTCCATATTTAATCATGTTATTTTAATCTGGGGGATGAGCTAACGCCTCTTTCTCCTGCCTTGTCTGTGTGTCTGTGTGTGTGTTGCGGGTCATTACTATTGCTGGGTTTTCATGAGCTGGGATGTCAAGAGGGGGATGCTGGCTTTAAGACACTGGGAGACAATGACTTTAATTTTATGTGAAATGCTGGTTTGACAATGTAGAGAGTTTCTCTGCAAAGGAATGTCATCTTCATGTGATTGCTTCTCATTATTTGTTAAAAAAGAGGTTAATTATTCCATATTTTCTCATTAATTTCTTAGTCGTAGTAGTTGGGGTAATTTTGATTTTTATGGTTACTGTCAGCACTGTTTTGGGCTCCTTTTGTTGCTTTTGTGCAGGTCTTAGCACAATGCTTACTTTGACGTTAAATCGAAAAGCGGTTAATTATGAACACGGGGATGGCATTTGCGCTCAGTTTAGTGTTATAAACGGACTAGAATCTGTACTTTAAATTGTTTTTTAATTTAAGTTCATAATGCCATGCGCAATAGTAGTAATATTATTGCAGGGGTGACCTGCCACACCCGAATCAATGTAGAGGAAACATTGGTTTCATGTTCTGTGTGCGTAAAGCAGTTGTTACCTTTCTTCATGTCATTCTTTTCTATACTTTTGTTTTCAGCTCCTTCGGTTTTCCTCTCCTCTGCTGTGTTTCTGTCATGAGGTTAAAGACAGGCTCCTGTCAGCTGGTTGATCTCTAGCTTTCAGTCTGTTCTTCTCTTCCTCCAACAATAGCTTGCAGGTTGTGTATTCATCACAACACCACCAGGCATGTCAGTGTACCGTGCGTTTCTGAGGGCTTTTGTTTGTGAGCAGGATTAAAGGCTAGCAACGTGTTTGTCAGTGATAACTCAATGAAATCAAAGTACATCACGCATCAATAAAAGGCATCACAACATCAGCAAGCTTGATCAGCCATGTAGATTTTTAAAATACAGTATATTAGCAGGATATTGTTTGGATGGAAATATAACTGCTGTAGTGAAGAAATTGTTTTAAATAAGTTCTAGAAATGTAAGAGAAACAAGAAAAGAAGGAAAAGTAGTGTATTTAATGCAGATTTATTATGTTCTTTCCTCAGCTTGCTACAGTTCTTTCATAGGGGCAGTTCTTGAGAGAGAAGTCAATCAAACTGAGCACAGAAAGCACAGTCGTGGAAAGGTATGTTCAGTTTGTCCTCTTGTCTCTTTTCTTTTTCTAGTTAACTGCATGTGTCCACGGTGCGGCTGCTATGCTCTTTCCCATGTACTGGCAGCACATCTTCATCCCTGTACTGCCCCCGCATCTTCTGGACTATTGCTGGTAAGGTTGACCACGTCTGAAAAACACACACACACAATCAGCATCATCATTATAATGGTTTACACCCCCCCCATGCTTCTCTCCTGCCACTTTCTCTCCATCTTTCTCTCATTTTCCCGCCACTTTCCGACACACGCACACGTATGCACGCATGACACACAGACACGTAAACACGTAGCACAGCATGTGCTCTGGTCATGCACCGAGCTCTGTCGCTAAAACCTTGGTGTAAAAGTGCAGACGCACATGTTCACACATTGTCCCACCCGTTCTTCGAGCTGTTCTCACGATTCCTCTTGTGGTGCACGTTCTCCTGTGTGGCCCCTCAACATAATGAACAGCCCAGATCACCTTGCTCCATATTTCATGCCAGTGCTAGCTCCACACTCTCATCATCTTAGCCCTCTCAGGGGTTCATTACCACCCATCCAACGCAAATCCTACAAATCTGAATGGACTTGATTGATACTGAATAGAGAGCAGAAGTAACAGCTCATCTACAAATCTACGTGCATTCGGGTCATCTTCAGATCTGTACGTGTTAGGAGGAAATGCACAGTGGGGAAGTCAGCTTATGTAAAAGGAGGGGATTTTTGTCGAATCAGTGCTGATAGTGCTCATACAGTACAAGCCTTTACCATGAGGGGCACATCAGGTTTAAAAATCTATTCATCACTGACAGTAAAATGTGATTTTCAACACTCTGTGAAGACTCATCATTATCTTATTTAATCACAGGGGTGTTCTCCAAGCACTGATTAGATAACTAAATAATATTACATGCTGTGTGTGTGTGCGTGTGTGTGTGTGTGTGTGTGTGTGTGTGTGTGTGTGTATGTGTGTGTGTGTGTGTTTGTGTGTAGGAGGGTGTGTGTGTGTGTCTGTGTGTGTGTGTGTGTGTGTGTGTGTAGGAGGGTGGGGGTGTGTGTGTGTGTACAGTGCATCTGAGTTTCTGCACAGGCTGGTGTGTATATGTCCATGTGTCTGTGTAAACGTTCATGAAAGTCAGTACTGTATATTCATAAACAGAGAGGACAGCGGCTACAGTGCAGAGCTACAGGCCTGCTGTTTGTTTTTCTGTTGCTTTAAGTTGATTACAACCCTGTGGCTTCTGAATCATTCTGGCCAGGAATACACTGACCCAAAGCGATCCCATTATTGCTGCCTCTGTAAACCTCATCATAAAAATGCTTTCTATTATTTGACTGTTTTTGTTTAATTTATTCATCTTGGTAGATGGGAATCATACTCTGTGATTCAACCTTTCCTTGCCACTAACTTTCAGTATGAAGATAAATATGACATAAAATAAGAATTACACGATAATCACCATGCAGAGTATATTTATTTAGCATAAAAAGAACTTTTGACAATTCTACCCTTTAGCTTTCTGGACAGTGCTCCGTGTCTTTCAGTACTTTTTGAATCTACCATCATGTTAGTGGACTGAATGTCTTGCAAAAGCATTTATTGTTCACACTATCATATTATTCGCCTGTCATATTATTTTATCATTATAATTCATAGTAGTAGTAATAATAATTCTGTCCTGGTAAACTAATACTTGTGTGACAGTTTTACACACAAATAAGTACAAAACCACTTGACATAACATTTTAACACTTTAATCCACAAGTCAGTGAAAATCACACCTACTCATTAGCAGCAGAATGAAGGTGAAACTTGTTTGTTCTTTTAGCTCTTTAAAAACCAGTTCAGTACCACCGGCCCTTTTTGTTTGTCCTGCTACACACACCAGTGTGTTTAATGTTGTTTCCCATTTTGAGTGTCATGGTGGTGCATAGGAAAATAATTTTGAATTGTCAGCGGTCATGCCCTACATGTAATATGATTTGGTTAAAACAACATATGGATGATAATCAGTTTTGTTGCCTGGGCTTTGATTATCTTATGACATGTGCAGCCGAATTCAAATATACAGTCCTGATTACTTTCAGTGCATCCACTGTACATCTGTTGTGGTTGGATAGTTTTCACATAGTTTCCAACAATGATAAAATATAATTTACTGTTACAATAGTATTAACTTGTATTATTTTTAGGTCCATTAGGCTTGTTTTTTTTTGTTTGTTTGTTTGTTTGGGTTTTTTTTTTTTTTTTCAAATCAATAGTTTAGTTGGTAATATGTTAAAATAATCACCGATGCACACACACACAAGTTATATCACAGTCAGGTCATGTCTTTAGGGCAGTCTGTTTCTAAGTATATAATACAGAGAAAAGTAATGAATCATGTTGAAGAAGCTGTAATTAATGTCAGTTTGTTGCTTGATAAATAACTGAAGAGTTATCGAATACTAAATAGTATTTTAATACATTTCTGCAGATCAGCTAATGTGTTAATCAAACAGTCCCCTCGACATCAAAGTTTTTACTTTGATGTCGAGGGGTGTGTAAAATCTGCTGTGCTAGTGCAGCCACCATAAATATTTCTTTACTGCATGTAACCATCTGATATTGATATTGCTCACAGCTTTGTTTTCCTCTCTTCATCCACAGTGCACCAATGCCGTACTTTGTGGGAGTTCATCTTAGTCTGCTGGAGGTACGTTCGTTAATTTGTGGGTATGTGTATGCATATGAATGTGCACACATATATATATATAAATGTGTACATCATTATACTATATGTGCATAATTATATGTGCTGCTGCAAACCGATAAATACATGTGCGAATTCTGTATATCAGAAGTTGAATGTTGATGTTTTCTAATTTGATTCAGATATATATTATGAATTTCAGGGTCCTTGTCAGTAGATTTTCTTAAAAAAAAAAAAAAAAAAAATTAAAGAAAACATAACATTGAGGTAAGTCGCTGTAAATTTATATTCTAATGCCGCACCCTTCTGTGCAGACATGTGCTCTTAATTTTGGTGTGAAATATTTAAAATTTCAGTAAGGCAGTTTCTGGCACCTCGAACATGTTGAATCAAAAAAACTGACACAATGTTTTTCCCTCTTTATCTCCGTCTCTTGCTTATATGCATTCTTAACCAGAAGTACAAAAGACAGAGAGAGAAAGGCAGAAAAATCATCTGCAAACAAAGAGCTTTTCTACTTCATTGTTAAACCCTGTGTGTTGGCTGGGGGTCACCAGCACTTCTGTTGTGTGTGAATGCACGTTGCAAGCACGCGCATATTTGCACTTGTGTGTAAGTGTTAGTATATAAGTGTTTGTCTGTGTGTGTGTGTGTGTAATTGGGCAAATGCATATGTTGTAATTCACGTGTGTGTGTGTATGTGTGTGTGTGTGTGTGTGTCTGTGATATTTGTCTGACAGTTGCGGCAGTGGCAGTATTTATCACACTCTGCATCCGTGACAGACCCCCTTTCCGCCACTACATAATTAGTCCAGATCAGCATGTGAGCCTCCACTGCACAGGCTGTCACAAAAGTGACAAACTAGAAATTCACACACTATGCTACCCCCCCACCCCCCCCCCCCACACCTGCCTGCATCCTGCACCACACTGAAATAATTGTTGAATTTGTCGCCATCAGGATGCACACAGCACAGCACAACATCACTCTGCTGTTGTTGATGCATGAGGTTTTGGTGCAGTGGAAAATGTTTGCGCAATCCAAATGTTTCCTCTCAGTGCCGTTTTTCATTCTGTGAAGAATGAAGAACTGTGTCTGTGTTACAGTAAAGATGTTCTAATATATATATTTTTTTTTTCTTGCACACCATTTTTCATTGTTAATCGCAAAGGAGTTTGATGACAGTGTGGTTTTAAATGTGACCGCTGTGTTTTCTCCTTCCTGGTGCTTCGGAACATCAGTGACTTTGTCTGCAGGGAAACACACTTGAACTAAACTAAGGATTGAAAATCTTAACACTGTGATTGAATAATTAACCAAATTATATTTTATTTATTATTCAGAATATGCCTAACACACTGTAATCTACTAGTATATATAATAATTAGTGTTAAAAAAAAGGTGAAATAATTAATTTCTTTAAGGTATTACAAAAAACAAATATGTACACTTTGAAAATTTGTGCTAGATCACATTTTAATCTAGAATCAACATACACTTTATTATTCAAAACATGTTTTTAACCTTTTTAAAATTATACAAACTTCTGCATACTTTTATAATAATATTTACAGGTGGAGATTTATTCAATATTGTGAGACAATGGTCAGAATTGTTTTAAGTTACTGTGACAGTACTTGTAATCTAACAACCCTGCACATTTCCTCCTTTAGAGAGTACGCAGTCGGTCACTGGAGGATGTGGTCATTCTGAATGTGGATACCAACACCCTGGAGAGTCCCTTTGATGACCTGCACAACATGCCCAGTGACGTGGTGAGACACACACACAGAAAAAACACACAGACCAATGCATACACATGCAGAAACTTGTCAAAGTACAGCTCTGTCCCCTCCCCACATCATTAATGACTGCAGTACTGGCTCCTCATGTTGTGGCTGTCTAAAGTAAACTCCCGTCGCGTTGTATGACGCTTGAAGGCGAACAGCATTCCCCAACCATCAGAGGCTTGTGGGAAAATGTGCAACTCCTTTCCCTTCATCTCCATCCATTCTAATCATTATTTCACAAAGTCTTGCATTTCTGCCTGCCCACTGGCATGTTTCTGAGAATGAGAGATAGGAGGAGGGAACGAGGCAGAGAAAAGAAAAGGCAGAGATGGGTGATTTTCTAGGGGGAGAGAGTGGGAAGAAGGGGGCCAATTACCAGTGTGGGCAGTGAAGCCACCTGCCAGCGCATCATCTCTTTAATTAATGGAGCACTGACGCCGGTCAGTGCTACAGGAAGCATCACCACAGCGTCAGGGTCACTTGCACATTTACACACATTCATACACACACTTAAACGCACACACACAAAGGTTCAGAACAACGCACTTGCTTGTCTTCCCAGTCTTTGTCAAAGCAGGGATCTGTTTGTTTAGCTGTTTTTCTGGGCGTGTGTATTAAGGCTCCTCTGTGAGGCACTGAGGCCCCACTGAGGCTGTGGACGCACTATTACCCACGCTGCTAACAGTATATACTCAGGTTCCACTGCCTACCGGACTCTTGCCCTAACAGCAGTGTATAATTCAATCCACTGCCTAGCAGACTCCAGACCTTCTCACACTCCCACACTTCTCTGGTTCTCCTGATTTAGCACTCCTCAGCCTACTACAACTGCGAGTGTGTATGAATGCCTCCTCACTACCTGCAATAGTGTGATCTTTCCTACAATTTTTTTTTTTTTACCATTTCCTGCCTACTTTTCAGCCTGTTTGCATGCCTACCTTATCGCCTGCCTAGCTGCCTGGCTGCTCGAGTTTCATGACACCTGTCTGCGTTCTGGTTTCTCTCTCAGGGTACTTACCGCCAGTCTGGACGTTTCTTGCACCCGCTGTTTGCTTCTCAGGCTTCTTTGCCTGTGTGCCTGTCTGGCTACAGTACGTTCCTCTCACTTCCTGCCTGCTTGCTTGCTTTTCTGCAACCAGGGACTCAAGTCCTAATTTAAACTGCAAACTGAGTTTGTCATGAAAAGGAGTCAGGGCTTTTGAAAAGCGACAGAAGCAGAGAGAAAAGCCTTTGTCTTTGCCGTGTGATAAATTAAGTGGCAGGCTCAGAGCCTTTTTGCTTTGATCCCCTACTCACCATTTTTCCTGACTAATGACAGAACATAGCCTGCATATCATGTCAAATTACACCACCTGAAACCAAAGCTTCACTGGCATTAATATATTTATTGTAACAAATTGTTGTTGTTGTTTTTATTCCTTTTCATTTTTTTTCTTCTTCTTCTTGTCTCCTCTGATCTTTTCACCAGGGCTAGTAGATTAATAAGGAAGCGAGCAGGTACTAATTGAGTGGAATTCCAGGTCTCTTGTTAGTTTGCTTGTTAGTGATGAGGACATGCCACATGGCATTTGATGTTTGTGTTTACACACACAGAGATGTTTTAGGCATTGTGCAGTTTGTCAAACAGAGGCCTGAAATCTTGATTAATGCTGAGCGATTCTCTGCCTGAGCTGAAGTGCCTGTGTTGTTCCTGAGCTATTAAAGCCACTCTTCATTTCTCTCTAATTCTCACTGTAACACTGGCTACTTAACACTCAGGCTTTATTCAGTGTGAAAAAGAAGCCCTGAGACTCATGAAGTAATGATTATTTTCACTTTAAAAGCCCAGCATCACTCTGTATGAATATATAAAGCATGTAATGGATTAAAAGATAAAGACCACAGGCATTTTTTTTTTTTTGCGTATTTCAAATCTAACTAAGAGGGAAAACAAAGCACTCTGATGTTGATTTAAGCAAACCTTAAGAGATCTGTCTCATTATGGCAATGCGGACTGTGAGCACATGTGGACTCTATTATGTTTCTTGGCTGACCAGTGGCCGTGCTTTTAGCAGGTTCAGAGTTCACAGTTGTCCTGAATTAGCCGTCCTCTTTCAGACAGGACCCCTACGCCGGCTCCACTAGTGCCCGCCCCTTAATGGTCTTTTCCCACAATTTCACACATAATATTTTAGATTTATTGACTATTACAAATGCTACCATGCCAGTAGCTGTTCCGTTTGGCAAAAAGTAAAGGAAAAATCTGAATAGAAGAGTAATTGGTAACGGGTCAAAAAAGGATGCAGCAATCTTATGAAAATAATTTTTAACTTTTTTTTTTTTTAATTGGAAACTCACTTGAATCAGAAGTCCAACATTAATTGCACTTTTGGTCTGGATTTGTCTCTTCAAATGTTCAGGGCGTGTTCTGACAGTTAAAATGAATTAATAACATCAGTTGTCTTTAATTTTTTGTTTTTATCCCCTGCATATTTTTTTAGTTGTGAAAATCCTAAGTTGAATGAAATGTCAGTCTAAGCATCTCTTGTTTTAAGCAGCAGTATATATTCTGGTATTTTTATATTAAAAAATAGTGGTGATCAAGAAACTTTTTTGTTCCTTTATTTGCATTTGTGTTCCTCTATTTTTACTGTTATTATAAAGATTTAAAATTTTCTTAACTTTGTGATATATTTAGAGAAATAGATCCTTTTTATATTTTATATAATGTATTTTTAGCAGGATTATGCATATTTTTAAGTTGAACTGAAAGTTTCAATAGTTTTTACCTATTAATAAATCATATTAATCTCAGAGAGACTGTGCTTGTGTCAGTAAAATCAATGTGTTGACAAGCACACTGAAAAGAAATAGTCAATAAAAAAAAATATATATATAGTTTTTCCCTGAAAGATCAAGGTATTTTTGTTTCTTTTTCTGAGATCCACAGTTCCTCTTCTGCACTGAGATTGTGCTGATAAAGTTATAATTGGCTTTTGGTTGGTGGAGCTGTTTACCGCGCTAGTCATTAAAAGTATCCAAGAATAGCAAATTAGGAGTCTGTTAATTCTGAAAACAAACAGTGTGTGACTGAATCAGATTTGTATTTGATCCTGGCAATTGATCTCAAACCAATGACAGAATTTTTTCATGTATTATTCTTTCTGTGCCACGTATTCAAGGTGAGGTGCTACAATGCAGAGCTTACATCTTTATTTTCAGATGCTCTCTTTCACATCACAGCCTAATTCCTTCTATTCTCCTCCTCTCTGCCTCTCGCTACTTTGCTGACACCGTGTACCCATACATTCCAAGCCTTCATACATTTGATCATTTGTATTCCCAATCAAGGGGGAAATTTACAG
The DNA here is from genome assembly GCA_037833715.1 of Toxotes lorentzi. Taxonomy (NCBI): domain Eukaryota; kingdom Metazoa; phylum Chordata; class Actinopteri; family Toxotidae; genus Toxotes; species Toxotes lorentzi. The sequence goes on along the minus strand of JBBMJY010000022.1, from coordinate 15,225,208 downwards.
CGTACACACCTACTTCCTGTATTTCAAGCCTGCATTTGGAGGTTTACAAATGAATGAGGGGGTTGAGGTTGTGTCTGCGCGCCTCTCCTGAGATCACCTGGCACACTTAATCAAACATCGCGGCTTTAATTTGGCGTTCAGTTTCTGACGCTCCCAGAAAACAACATCTACATCATCATCTACAACAGAGTACAGCCGACAGCAGCAACACTCACACATGCAGATTCACAGGCAGACACAGAGACACCTACATATTGTCGGCCAGGAAGGTACATCAATGACATTCAGATCTAGTTCCGGAGTAAACTTTTGCTACTCACAGATTTTTGGTTTGTCCACCCGATTCCCCCATTTTTAGTTTAGAAGCAGGCGAGCGTGTTTCATTTCACTGGTGTGTTCTCAGTATAGCGGAGCCACCTACAGTAAAGCCCCTCACATGCTGTACTAACTACATGGTAGCTCAGTGCTGAGAATGCTGTTGCTCCACCTCAGTTACATACTATACCAGAAACGGTCTCGGTGCTGCGACATATAATAACACGCTCCAAGCAAAGTATCGGATTCTGTTGTTGAGTCTGAACTTTACTAACTGCAAATGTCGAGATCTGCTCATTTGAAAGATTCTTTGACAGCTTTTGATTGTTTTAAATGGCGATGAACTGTGCATACACTCTCTCCGCAGTGTTAGTAGCCCTTCATTTACTCATGTGGAGTTTAAAAGCTGCACTTCATTTTCACATAGTCGTTCTGCCGGCGGTTCACTCTGGATTAGAAGTCAAAAAGGGAGAGCAGTATCACCCACTGCGTTAGTTATTGAAGTGAGAGATGACATTTAGCTGTAGTTAATTATGTATGCAAAACTCAGCCGCTCAGCTGCTATAAGAGGTCAGCTTGACAAAGTAACCTCACACCGGGGAGAATCTCATGGCACTGAGATAGCCCTATTAAAACACACACACACATAGACTTTTTCTCCCCTTTGCTTTCTCACTCTTTTTCATTTCGCCTGACTAAAGTATTGTATTGCATGTGCTTAACAACAGATCAACATACTGTATTACTAAGAATTATATGTCTCACTACATGTTTTAATAGTCTTATCTGTTCTAGTCTTTCTCTATTTTTACATATTTATTTCTTCCCGTTGCTTTGCTAATCCTACCTCAGGCTTTTGGTTAGTGATTATGTGACTAGTTATAAGAGACTGTAGTTGACTCCACCCCATCATCTAAAGCTTTATCCTCGTAATTGTGCAGATTTATTGTAAGACTGAAAAAAGGAGTTCATTTTTTAAAATTGTGAAATATTTCATTTTTATTTTAAATTGAATGAAGGAGTTTTCTAGATTCCAAATGACATGCTCATTGTTTACGTGTATATATGTGCATGTGTGAGAATATATGCCCGTTCCTTGTGTGTCTTTGTTCAGATTTGTATGTGTGTTAGTGGCTATGTGTGTGTGTGTGTGTGTATGGTTCAGACTGCAGCACATCAAAAGAAAGTGGGAGATTTTCATAACTATTTTTTTCTTTGTAGTTCTTTAATTGCATCCCCATGGCTTTCTTTCCCTGGACAGATTCTTAAACAAAACATTCTTTTTTTGTGAGAAGAAAATCCAACTTTTTATTTATTTATTTATTTTTTCTTAACAACAGACAAGTGTCAGGGTCGTTATTTGGAAGGTTTTTTTAATGCTCGAGTGAAAATTTAGTGGAAAATTCTAAATATATACTCATATTTTTGTGTGTAACTTTTTTCTTTCATTTACTGATTTTTTTTTTACTTAATAGTAAATATAATATTATCAGTTCATCCCTTACATTGTGGCATGTTTGGTTTTCTGTTTTTTTTTTGTTGTTAACTGAACATAGAAGTTAATGATTCGTCCCAATACTTAATCATCAGCAGTGACCAGGATGTTGTGTGGTCTGTCTGTTTGTACAGAAAGATTGCTTGTTCATCCACAGCATAAAGTGGTTGTGTTTCTCCAAAAGCTTGTGTTGTTATAAATGTACTATATACTGTACACACTACCTATGTATTCTGCTAATGAGTGTGATATGAGTTGGGATCCCTGATGAATGTTTTAGTATGTACCAGTGCATCGAGACACTGTGTGTGACACACATGCACAGACACTCTCACATTCACACAGATGCCTGGTGTCACCGACAGTGGTATCATCCCTTACAGTCAGACAGGGATCGTCATTGCACCTGCTAATTACCATCTCCAGCTGGAGAGTTAAATGGAGATCTGTTCTATGTCTGACCTTTGACCCCATGCTCTTTATGTGACGCACTTCAAACCCTGTTTGGGGCTGGCTGGGCTGGGCCTTAATGAGGCCCCATGTCTGCCCTCTGTGGGCTGTGCGCCTTGGATGCCCTGCTTTCATCCCCGACCATCTTCCCTTGATGTAAATTGAAAAGATCACAGCTATGGGGAGAAGACCTGTACTGGAAAGGCCTCTCTGCATAGATTATGAATATCATAACTCAACAGTTTTTTTTTCCCCTCCCTCTCCCCCAACCACCCACTCCTCTCTCTCCTCCTGCCACCCCTTCCCTGTACAATGCTATAGTTCTAATTGGACCCAATGGGGGACTCTCTTTCTTTGATCTCATCACCGCCACTGTGACTTTACACTAAAAAATGTCACTGCCAAATAGGGTTATCACCTGTAGAGCTTGGCCTTCCTCTGATGCCTGTACGCATCTTGTTAGCTTCACTCAAACTGTAGGAGTTAATTAGTTTGACAGAGCTATTACCGTGGAGGCATACCTGATGATTATAGTGTAGGCACCACATTCAAAATCCAATTACTAAACATACATTTATTTTTTGTGAACGAAGAGAGTGTGCTTTGCTTTTCTATTAGCAAAGTACTATTCTTCCATTTGTCATGCACTGCTACTATATTTGCTATATGTGACAAATTAATTAATTACCAAATGTGACTAAAGAGAAATACTTTTCATCATGCTTAATTTTACTCGTGAATACACGAGAAACTTCAAACTTATCGCTTTATCACCCATTTTTCTCAAACACTGGGAAGCAACACACAAGTGATTGTGTCCCCACCTCATTAAAAAGTGTTTGCCACTGCAGTGCTCTCACCCGTTCAAAGCTGCTGCTGCTGCACAGCTCTGTGTGCAGAGTAAACTCCGCTATCCAATCTTCTCTGACAGTCTTTGGGGTATGCCTCCCCCTCTTAGACTGACAGTGTGTTCGCTTTGATTCTCCCCCCGAAAAAGACAGTTTAATGATTTGCACGGATGAAAAAAAATCAGTAAAAATGCACATAAACATGAAATATTAATTCCAGAAAGGGCTTTACATAAACATAAAAGCATTTAGCACAATGAGTGAATATGGAGATGACACTTGTTAATTTAACCATGATAAACTTTCTATTTGATGCCTGGGAGCATTTGCAATGGCAGCACGGGGACGTTGTGGAGAGTGAGAAAGCCCAGGGGAGAGGAATCGACGCTGTTCATTTTGTCTTTGTCCCAGTTTAAGACTGCCACTCTCTGTGTCTCACTTTTTCTTTCTTTCTCTCTCTGCCTCTCTGTTTCTTTCTGCCTGTCCTCTGTATGAGCTGTGCTAACACTTTGCTTCTCCTCCCTGAAGTTTTCTAGATAGGCTAATTGCAGTCGCCAGACTGTGGTATCCTTCTAACGTTGCAGCTTCACAGCATGATAAATTTGGCCACCTCTGATTGAAGTAGACCTGATCTGAAAATTTTATCACATTACAGAGTAACTGGAGCCATTTAGTGGTAGACTCAACCTCTAATTTTTTTTCTGCTTTCATCTCCTCTTGCTTGTCCTCCTGACTACAAATACTTCCACTGCCAATAACAGCATTAAAACTCATTATGTTGATAAATGTGGTAAATGTTCTATGTTGCTTAACAGGAGTGGACAAACCAGACAGGAGTAACATGTGAATATCTGACACATACACTGACCACAGATCTACCAGAGCGCACTCCACCAAATGTTGCACTGTATTAGGAGGTGATTGAATGGACTAATATGTAGTGCAGTGTTAAATCTAATTTGCTAACCAAAAATGTTACTCTGTTCCTGGTTGTTTGACATGCACTTTATCTGGTTTGCATGTGCAGTCAGTTTTCTCTGAATATTCAGGCGGCAGATTGGTGAAGTAAGAAAGCAGAACATTCCCTGGTTTATCTGTCCTGTTGTTGTGCCCATGAGCAAGACACTGAATCGTTACCAGCCACAGGCACAGTTCTGTAGGCAACATTCTTCTGAATTCCATGAAGAAAGATCAAGCACTGGTTTTAGCATATTATATGTTGGTATACAATATAGAATACACAACAAAACACTGCAGAGTTATTCAAGGAGGAATTACATTTAATCAGTTTTTCACTAATTGAGGTTGAAGGTTCAACGTATAGGTTTTCTTTTCAAATCATGATTGAAGCCTGTGCAACTGCTAACAGCCCACACCAAACTACATTACAGTAATCTGGACCTCCTGTGCAACCCAATCATGCTTTTGTGCTAAGCTGGCACAGCCCACACAGAGTGGCAGTCCCTCGCTATCTCTGCCTCCTCCTCGCTCTGCCACAACACAGTCAGACTACTGCTGAGCAGGTGAGGAGAGCCTCTTGACAACTTCCTTCCCAGACTCCCCAGGGCCCGGTGGCCAGGGTGAATCTTTTGTCATCCTAAAACAAGCTCGGGCCTGCTGCTTCACCACTCTCGCCTGGAGTCCTGGAGACAGAGCCAGGAGAGAGGAAAATAATTAAAGACATTTTATGTCAAGAGTCCCTTTCTAGAGGGAGTCCGGGAGAGCCAACAGGGGAGGGGAAAACATAAGGACTGGAAAGAAAGAGAAGGGGAGGAAGAAATGGAGATAGAAGTGAAAAAGCAAGAAGCTGATGGGTAGGAAAGAGGGGGTGGCGGCAAGGAGAGGGAGGGTGAAAGAGGAAGAGTGAGGATGTGAGTTTCCATTTCCTCTCCCCCCCCCCCCTCCCTCTTGCTGCCCCCCATCCTCTGCTCAATTAGCAAAGCAGCAGGTGCTCGGAGCAGCACAACAGATAAGCTTGGAGGAAAGGCTGAAGCTTTTCCCTTTCTTTTCTTTTCTTTTTTGAGATGACCTGCAAATGTGATACTTCACACCCAGAATGGGCTAGCTGTTTCCTCCACCAATTTCAGAGGTGATAATTTAACTTTTACCCCTCCATCTCTCCCTCCCCCTCCATCTCTCTGTCTCTTTTTCTCTCCCACATTCTCTCTTTATGTTTTCACCAGGTGTCCTCTCTGAAGAGCAAGCTGAAGAAGCAGTCAACAGCAACAGGAAGTGGTGTGGCAAGGGCCTTCCTGAGAGCGCAGGCCGCTCTGTTTGGATCCTACCGAGATGCCCTCAGATATAAACCAGTAAGGATCCAGTATCATTAATTACTGCAATGATCCGTATATACTAAAATAAATTTTGGAATATGCACTTGTTGACCATCAAACCCAGAGTGAGGCACAGTGTTTAACCAGAAGGGTTAGCTAACACTTCTTCTGACTTTTCTCTTCATTTATCAATGCAGTAGATTTTTATTTTTAAATGTCCTGTTTTGAAATATCCCTGTCTGGGATATTCACCAATAAAAGTGAACAGCAACTTCGCGTACTAAAAATAATGCATCTCTGGATAATCAACAGGCAGCAGACACAGCGAATCCACAAACTGGTTTAAACTACCACATTTCAGCAATGCTCATACTTCACTGGGTTTCATTTAAATAACAAGACGACCTGTACTGAGACAGAAGCAGAAGTATTTGCGGACATGAATATTTGCCCTTCAGAATGTGTAGCACATAGCAGCGATCTCAGTTTGGAAGAACTGAGTCAAATTTCACTGGCATCTGGTTAGACTGGGGCAGTCTTGACTGAAGGTAAAAGGTGTGTTTTCAGTCAGAGCGCAGAGCTAAGGTGGGCCTGTCTGATGCACTGAAATGTCAGAGGCACTGAACAGAGTCAGGATGTTCCCTTTGAAGATCCCTTTTAGCCACCTTTGGTGTTTTACTCTCCTTTACTAAGCCCCCCTAACATTTCTTTTCTATATCTTCTCTGCTTATCAAGTCTAAGTCAGAGCAAAGCAAACTACAGCATGTCCTGTTTGTCAAATAGCAAGCCCTTTGTTCCTCTGGCTTTGAGATTAATTGGACTTTGTGGACTACTGGAGTCAAGATGCTATATTATTGATGCTGTCTCTCTTTTTTCTGTACACAGACAGTATATGAACAAACTGCCTCCCCCCTGACACAAGCACTGAGACTCGGTGTGTGTGTGTGTGTATTTTTGTGTGTGAGCACAACATGCAGTAAATTCTCAGTTCGCTCACACCGTATTTTCTTTTAGATGGGATCTGTGTAAAGGCCTTGGAGTTTACATACATGCACAAACTGCACATCTCTGTTCATGGAGGTACTGATGATGCTCCCCGTGTTGTGATATTTCTGAAATATCACTTGTAGTTGTTGTTCTGAGCTGAGGAGATCTTCCTAGACAGAGCTGAGCCAAGCGCGGTGGTTCACAGGCCCATATGCCTCGACAGAAGGAGGGGTGTGGATGCTTGGTGGGAGTCTTGCTGAGTTGTAAATGAAACAATACTGGAAAATGATAATGAGTTGAAAAGCAATCAGCTGATTAGAACAGCATTTCTTAGGTCATCAGTTTCAGCGCACGTCGATGCTCCCCCAGGTGCTTCTCACCAGCTCAGAGAAGCACACGTGTCTGGAAAAAGAACCTGAAATAGCAATTCAAATTAGTTTTCACCACCATTGACGAAGCAAAGTCAGGTAGGTGGGTGTGTATATTTAATGGCTGTGCACTCAGTACGAATTTGGAGCAGAATTAGCCAGAGTTACACTCAAGCAGGCACGTAACCAGTTCATATCACCCAGCCATTTGTGAAAACTCTGAGTGGGGGTGGTCGGGGTGCTCAGTCAGGGTGGGTTTTAAAAGTAGTATAGAAATTTTCAGACACAAATCTTTCTCATTGCATATTCTCACGTACAGCAGATAGATATATGCAAAGAACATGCAAGCCTACACTAGTGTGCACTGCTAATTTATTAGGCACACCAAGCTAAAACTAAAGCTGCCTAATAGAACAGCTCTGCAATAAATCTTGAAATGATATATAAAGACCTGTTACCGTCATAAATGTCGTAAAACACATTTGTCCAAATATCTATCAAAAATTAAACAAGTGAGAAGACTCAAGATTCAATCCAACATAAAACATGGACTTGAAGAAACACAAAATACAAATAAAAAAAGTAAAACAAACTATAAACAGAGTAAAATCAAAGAATGACATTTCTCTTAAAGAATATTTGAAATCTCAGTCTTAAATTTAAAGAAGCTGCTTTTGATCCTTCAAATCCTTCTAAATGCATGTGGAACATTACCTTTACATTAATAACGCATAATCTTTCATCGCATTAAAAGCTGTCAAAGAAAATAGGCTAAAAGTTCTTGCCAGTATTTACACTGAATATAAAACAGATTTAACAGCATCCACACCCTTGTATGTCTTAAACTCTACCACAGTAAATGATAATGTCATATTCATCGACTTCCACCAGTTGCTGCAGTTCCTCCCAGGTCAGAGCTGCCACTCAGTGTGGTGGTTCAACATATCTGAGTATAACATTAACATAACATTAACACATTCTTAGTGCTGAAAGTGTGTGCCATGAGTGAGTGAAGTTCACCACTGGGATTGCCAGCCATCGGCACTGATGACAGCAGCCTTGGAGAAAGTTTAACAAGTAATGCTCATTCATCACTCAGCGTTTACATGACTCATCCTAAAGCAAGGCACCAAACCCTTACATGTTTCAGTAAAATGTGGTAAAATCTTACAAGTACTAGGTGTTGAGTGCATATGTCTAACTATCCTAATGCAGTTACAGAACCATCCCCATGCTTCTGCTCTAAATACTGTTTTACTGTTAACGTTATTGGCTGAATACAGTTAAGACAGTGGGGGATGTTTTTTTTTTTTTTTTGTAATTCTTTGTTGTGCTGTATGACCTTGGTGACCCTGGTAAAATAGATCAAATTAAAGTTTGTGTCTAGTAGCCACAGCGATTGGCATTCAGCGCAGGCCTTTGTGAACCACAGGATTTTGTTGGATTCTGATGTGTACACAGACCCAGTCTTAAAGTTGTCTTGGAAAGTTTTTTTTTTTTTTTTTTTAGTAGCAGAAGGTTGTTAGTCTCAGAAAGTTATTCAGTTGTTGTCTGCAGTATGGTCCGAGGCTGTAGTAGCCAGATGGAGACTACAAAGCTGATTAAACTATAACTGAAGCTACTTTCAACTTGGCTTTTACATGAGAACACGCCTTGAAAACTTTTAGTGTTGTAAGTGGAGCAGTATTCCTGTGATGTAATTTGGGCCACTGGTACCATCCCTGAAAATGGGGTTAGTCTCCAGTGTCGTTAAGTTGTTTTTATGTGCCACACTGTGCTCGTAGCCTGGAACAGACAAAGCACATTGTTTAACACCAGAAGAATTTAGAGCACCGTTGGAATATGTGAGAATTATGTTAATTATGAGAAAACGTGAATTGGAAATGACCGTGGGGCTGCCTGTGATTGGCCTGCAGTGCTTCTGTTGTCATCCTCCGTATCTATAGCTCACAGGCCAACAGGCATGATGTAAGAAATAGTAATAATGTGATAATGTGTTAGTGTGGAGTACTGGGGAGTTTACTGGGACACTGTCTTCTGGTCTGGGGGACATCGTGTGCACTCTGCCAGGGGAACTGTTTTATAAGGGACTGTTTTCTGTTTTGTTTTTTTTCTTTAAAGAATACTCTTCCTCCTTGTTCTCCTTCCTTCCTCTTTCCTTCCTGTCTCTCCTTTAGACTCATTTTCTGTTTCAGGCCTACTTAGGCTCACTAATGAAGAAATCAGTTGAAATACTTCTTTGTTTCGAGAAGACTTTTTATAGTGCATAATGAAAACAGACATGATGTGAGTGTCTTAGTGCTATGAATTATATTATAAACCACATTGTTTAGTTTTAGTTAGACCCCCTGCCGTTCAGGACACCAAATGTGACTGCCTTCCTTCCTGTGGCTCATTTCTGAACTAAGTAAACATGGTGCAAAAACAGATTGGAACAAAGAAAACTGAGCCAAAATGAATGAGAAATAATTGTTTATTTTAATTTTTGGTTATTTAAAATGATGTCTCCATGGACTCCTCAGGGGGAGCCAATCACATTCTGCGAGGACAGCTTTGTGAACCATCGCTCGAGCACCATGAGGAGCTTCCTGTCCATGGCTGTCAATCTGCAGCTCTTCAAACAGGTAAAAACATCTGTCTGTCTGTGTGTGTGTGTGTGTGTGTGTGTGTGTGTGTGTGTGTGTGTGTGTGTGTGTGTAAGAGTTTCTATTAACTAGAATTAACAATTTTGCATAGTGTAACCAGTAAAATGTAACTGACCAATGGAAATGTGAAGATTCTGGGCATACATGTGACTGTATGTGTAAAAACAGGACCTTTACTCATTTACTTACTTTTTTATTTACTTTACTCATAGGTACATTGACATTGATGCACAGCTCTGACCTGTGAGCTATAGGCAAGCACAAATCGAAAAAGATGGCTGAGTGCTTAAATGGCAGTTTACTCTATCTTTTGCCATCAGTGTCTTCAAAATGTTATTTTGAAGCTGTTTATTTTTTGGGAGCAGATTTTTATTTAGAAGGGTGAAAGTATTTTTACAGATAAAAAAAATGTCTCTCAGCACCACTTGTGCTCAGCAAACTGTCAACTGGGTTAAGTTAGCATTTAGTATCTTGACAGTTCAGTTGTTCAGAGTGAGGAGAGATGGAGAAGAGAGAGGCCTGGGATTCTAGACGGTTATTGACCCCTAGAAACTATTTACTCTGGTTATCTCTCAATACTCATCTTACTTCCTCTCTCTTTGCTTAATTTTGCTCAGTGTACAAACAAAATCAAGTTAAGTCAAGCCTGTTGAAAGTATTTTTACTGTAGAAAACCATGTTATGGTTGTGTTCTGTCTTTAACATGCATGTACAAGCCCGTACGAGCAAAAAATGTGGCCAGAAAATCAAGTATCCACCACTAGTAAATACTGTGAACTCCACTGTGGTCATATGTGTATTTCTGTGCATTATGTAGAGATTGTGTGTTAGTGTGTGACCAGGTATCCTTTATTCATGTGTGGTTCCATGAGTTTCCCCTAAAATCACTCATGTATACTTAATATGTCCCCCCCCCCCCCCAAGTCCCTTCAGCAATACTAAACTTAGCCGAGCCAGAGCCGAATGCAGAGACACCTCTGGCTCCGAAGAAAATTTCCTCTCACCCCTTGAATTTTTCTTTGTGCTCTCTGACCCGTGATAGTAGTGTGATTTACCCCGGAGAGTTACTGCACAGCGGCCCTCAATCAGCCTTTTGTTTCTCTGGACACTCTTCCCCGTCTATAATTTTCCCAGGCAGAGCAGATAGCGAGCATCAGTTCAAAGCATCCTCCCGGCTGGCTCCTGCCTCAGCAGTAGCATTGGGAAACAGGCCCTTATCTCCTCCTCCTCCTCCTCTCTAGCACGGGGGATGGGGTGAGCTTATCTCCTCCACTCCTCTTTTGACCAAAGTGAGGGAGGCCAGCGGTCCACCCGAGCGCTGCTCTGGCCATGACCCATATCCATCCACAAACAATACTCAACTTGCCTGGCCACACACAAGCACACATAGTATTTTATATACATAAGTACCAAGAGACGTTTGGATTTTTTTCCCAGTACGTCTGCTTCTTGTTTTGTTATTGATTGTTTTTATACTAACAGTTATATTTAAGCCTTTTGTCCTATTATGCACCATAATCCAGTATGTTGTCTTCACTGTCTGTACATTGCACATTATTTATAGGCCTGTAAGAAGAACTGCTGTCTTCCAAGTATTCCCCCCAAAAAACAAAAAAAACAAAACAACAAAACATAATTACCATTTAGCAATATACAGTGAGTAATTAACTTATTATATTGTCATATATACAAACAATAATTAAAATCCACAAATATTGTATTGCAGGTATTACAATGGGAGTGGGGATTAACCTTTTACACTTGCATACTTTTTTTAAAACTTTGAACTTTTTGGAACTAGTTCATTGTTTTGCTTGCTTGTTTGTGTGTTTTCCTTATTCTCCAGCTAAAGTGAACAACTTCATCCATATTTCCCAATGGGATTGTTAACAAAGGGGAATTCAGGGCATCATGGCCGTCATTTATGAGCTTGAGTAGCGCAAACAAACGGATTGGGTTACTCAATTATCAAGCAGCCAATCATCAGTATTAGACAAGACTGAAACATTTTAACAATAGAATGTATTTAATGATATATATCATTTATTCAGTTTGACACAATGGCCAACGCTTGGGATTTTTCACTGTTAGCTGTATGTCAGAAATACAAGGTCAAACCTGAGCCAAATTCAAACCATATTATTGAGATTAGCAGACCACAACATACATTACACACATATCGAAGCACACACGTAATGTTGAGGTGTTACCTGAGTTTGAGGTGTTAAAATCTCAGCAGGAAATTGCTTTTCTACAGATACTTTATTTAATGATTTTGTTTTCATTCCTTTTACATTTTTTTGCTTCATGATCAGCTACAAGTAAATTCAGTGGTATTGCGGGAACAGCATGCAGTTGTTGATGAAAATACCTTATTGAAAGTTATTATTGCAGCATATTACTTATTGTAGGTTGTTTTGGATATACACACTTGCTAAATTACTAAAATGCAAACAGGCCTGAAATTAATCTTTAGCTCAATATTTGCAGTTTTCTGATCCACACAGATCTAAGCAGATGACAGGAGCACATGTGCTTAAGTGACCAAAAGCAGGAACAGTAATATTATCTTGTGCCTCTGTGAAATAGAGACACTAAGCCAACTCTAAAGTGAATACAGACATGCACGCTGCTTATAAAGTCACAGTTTCATCTTCCAACACACTTCTGTTCCCACACTTTTTTCCTCTCTGTTCGGTCCACCAGCCCATCTCTGCTCAGAACAAAACAAGTGGGAGACATCTTCCACAAGAATGTGGAGGAAAACCTGTTGACATTAACCTGCTTCCTATCAACCATGCTCAGCTCCAGCACACTTACATACTCACAAGCGAACACACACACTGTTCCTCTTACTGACTAAGCCATACACTGTTTTATTGAGTCTGCATGATAATGCACCCTGATAACGTCCTGCCAGGAGCCTTTGTAGACCAGGACCCATCAATCTTAGTGTATGTGAATGTGATTGCAGGGCGAAAGGGGGAAAAGTACAAAACCAAATAATTTGATTTGAAAATCTGATCATGTGGTGGCTCCGTCCAGCCAACTGGGTCCACAAGGCTTCATATTTCGGCAGTTACAGTGAGCTGTAAAGTAAATATTATTATAACAACAATAAAGGTAATGGATAAAGATGTAACAGTTTCCCTAGGCGTCCTTCCTTTTGGCCAAATCTTGATGTCCATGCTCCAGTAACAGTGGTGGTGAGCTGTAAACCCAAAATCCCAAATCCAACTTTAAAAACTTCTCCATAGAAACCTATGAGTCATGTGACTTCTGCTCGATCCCTCAGGATCTACAGTTTATATTCTAAAATTCCACAAATAAGAATAAGATTGCAAAAAAAATACATTTCCTTGAGGCTCTCCCTACCTATCTCTGTAAATTAACCCCTGTAGTGTCCTTATCCCAACGTCTGGCTCCACAGTTCCACAGTTTAAATAAATCTAGACCACTGTGACCGACCTGTGAGTGAGTCAGTATTCTGGCAGCCAGATGGGATAACTCTCCCTCTCTGCTGTTTGCAACTACAGCTGCAACAGGAAACAAGATGACATGTAGACATGGAGAGATTGAGCAGGATTTTCCTCCAAGTGTGAAACTTGGTGCGCCTGAATGTGTCCTGCATGCTTCGGTTTGACTTTATTTACACATATTGTTTGGTTTGAGTTTCTTATGTAAAATTAAAAAACAAACAAAAAAAACAATTAAAGCAAAAGCATTTTAGTGTTACGACGTAAATTTGTTCTTCATAACACTGGATTCACAAGTATTGATGACGTCTGATTTTTTTTTCCCCCCCAATAATTCAGTTAGTCTACCACTGTGCTGTTTGTTTGAATGAAGCTGGTCCTGACTTAGTCCTGAAATTTCTAAATGTCTTTCTGTTTTTTTGAGCAAGTTCACTTTTTTTAATTAATTAATTAATTTATTTATTTATTTTTTTGGGTGGCTCACTCTCAAAACAAAGAAAACAAGCCCTTGTTTTGTGTACTTGTGTTTGTGTGTGTGCATGAGCGAGTGCTGGTGTTGGCTTGCATGTGTGTGAAAGTGTGGCGATCACAGTCTGCCATTGTTGAGTAACGTCTAATTAAGGCCCACGGTGAGGCAGGTAATCTGGCCGGGGTGTAAGGAAGGAGACGGGGGTGGGGTGTGGGGTGGGCTTTGGCTAGGTGATGATTTGGGTTGATTATCTGCACTAATTGGGCCAGCCAAGTAGCGGAGCAGTGGTCGGAACCTGCAGTCTCACCTCTCATTAAAATGATCTAATGATGAGTTTCCAGCTCCTCTGACCAGAGGAGCGGGTGGCTGTGTTGGTCGTTAGTTAGCAGGCTGTCCCTGAGGACATGCACCCTAAAACAACCTGCACTGTTGTTACGCTTTGGACACACTTCCAGAAGTGGGTGTAGGATTGCTTCTGTTGGAAAAAAAAAAATATCTGACAATACGTTGCTGTCAAGTATGTGTATTCAAAAGAGAAGTGTACCATTTGTTGTTTTTCTTAAAAATACAAAACAGTGTTTGAGAGGTAGGAGGTGATGATTGTTACTTAGTGCAGACATCAGTCAAAATAAATTTCACCTTTAAATCCAAATGACACTGTTGCTTATTGTTAGCTGCTTTTCCCTCCCACCTTAACGCAAGTAAGCCCTGAATGGATTAACAGGACTGATGTAAGTCTAAGGTTGAAAACAAAGATTTAGGAGAAGGACACGCACAAATAGAAAGTATGTTTTTTTCGGGACTTCTGCGGACCTTTGCCCCGCGTCTTGAAAATAAAAGAAAAATACTTTACTGCAGCTGCTTGTTTTTTACAACAGAGACTTGCCAAAATTAGCCTAAGGATGTCAGTGGAAAGTATTATTTCCACGCAGAGATTTGCTGATAATATAAGCGATGGGACAGGAAACAGCAACTTGTGGGTCAATGTGGTTGGATTTAGTTAATAGAAAACAGTGCACCATGTGTGTGACTGAGTGATCTACAGTCACGTAATTGTTTTGGTGTAATTCAAAGATTTTCCTCATGTTCAGTACTTAGGAACATGATATATCTTTTTTTTTTTTCCATCTTTGTGTTGTTTTTGGAGAAAAGATGCAGTGGACAGTCAGATCAGAGCTCTTACAATGGGCCAAAATGATAAGAATAGAGAATGATGTGTTTATAAGTATTATTGACATCATTTTGTTTGTTTGTTTCCCTGCTTTTATTTGGTCATGGCCTGTAAAAGCTCAATATATTTCTCATGCTTTAATGTCTAACGAATGTTGTTATTTTATTGTGTTAATCACGAATGTTGTGGTATGTTTGCCAGTGTTTGTGTGCGTGTTTTCGTGTACCTTGCGTAACATATTTACGTGCATTTGTGATTGTGCTCATGAAATGTGTAACTGTCTTGGCTGTGAGGTCCATATTTATGAGATGGAGTTTTATGCGCCCCATGTTACAAAGGGAGGAAATGAAACTTCCTCATGTCTCAGACAGTGTGCAGCATGTAGTCTGCTGCCCTAATCCCTCATCTGCTCCACATTACCAAATCCCTATTACCTGCAACCCACCTAATCTTGGGATGTAGTTTCCGTCAGGTAGGATTAATAACACCCCAGTGTGGCTGGAGTGTTTGAATCTATGTGTATGTGTGTGTGTGTCTGTTTAAGTGTGTCCACATTCCCCCTCCTCCTCCCTTCTTTAATAAGCACGTTGTAATTTATGGTTGTAGTTCATCGACGGACGGCTGGCTAAATTGAACGCAGGCCGTGGCTTCACCGATGTGTTTGAAGAGGAGATCACAGAGGGGGGCTTCTGTGGAAGTGAGTAGTGCTGGACCTGTCTATCAATTAGTCACATTATATTTATTTGCCATATTTCATGCAATAGGTAGAAGTCAATGTAGTAAATTATGGTATAAAAACTGTGAACGAAATAAGGAGTAACCTTTAAAGTTGTGAAAATTCTAAGAAAAGACATTTGGAGCCTCCCACTCGAACTCTATAATTAAAAATAAATAAAATCGAACTTAAACTGTAAAGCAGTTAAATGTACACAGAGACAGGTCCAAAAATTATATGACTGATTTAAAAGTATGAAAATGATACAGTATAATGTAGTGTTTTGATATACGTTTTTATAAAATGTTAATTTGAAAACATTTCTGCTCCTTAACTATTTATGGTTTGAGTCACATATGAAAGCTTTTGCAAAATTTCTCTTAAACACGCCTGAGACCACAGAAGGCACTTTGAATAGTAATACACTAATGAACTTTATTGTCCTTTGAAGAATAGAGTTTAATTATTATTTATATAAATAACATTGTTCTTATCCTTTAAAGCTGCTCTCTGCTGTTCTAAAATCACTATAAAGCTCAGTCTCAGAGTAAACTGGCTCTTTTTTTTGTATTCTACATGAATCTTGAGTGTCATTTGTCGCAAAAAGAATCTTTATTGGAACTGATACAAAGGTGACATGTAAATCTTATTGAATGCGGCAAAAGAAGATTGATGAAAGAATTAATTATATTTTGGCAGGAATGAATATTATTACATGTGAAGACTGTGCATGAGACATCAGAAGTTTGAGTGTGAAACAAATCCCAAAGGGGTGCTCAGAGAAATTAGGTTGTTTCGATCGTAACGTCTTAGGTGTGAGTCATATTTACACGACAGGTGAAAAAGAAAGGCCTTCCAGATGTTGCAGCTAAATAGCCATCATATTATTAGGCTTATCTATTCTGATCTTGACCCAAACCCACACTGTCATCTGTTGTTGTGTTCGCTAAACATTTGAGGGAAAAAAAAAAAGTCCTTCGTTCTGCCCTCACAAGTCCATTATTTCAAGGTTAAGTACAAGATACTTTTCAGCGTTTTAGTTAATAATTATTAGGGAGCAGAAGGTACAAAAGAAGAAAACAACTTTTAACTTTGTATGTTTACTGAAAATAGTTTTAACAGAAATGAGGGCAAAGACATAAAGTAGTTTTATTAATATGTTAGTAGTTTTGTTTAATATTTCACATAATTTTCTTCAACCACATTACCTCATGCTGTCACTGCGTATGTCCTGATCAGCAATAGTTTTTCCTACAATTAAAAATGCTCACTAATGTGTAAGTGTTTGTGGCTATAGGACTATGTCACAATGTAATATCCATAGTTGTCCTTTGATTTGCAATGTTCATACTGTGCTGTTGCAAAATGATTAATTCATATTTCCTGTGTTTTATACATCCCTTCAGGTAATTCAAGGTCTTATCAGCAATGGATGCACACTGTAAAGGTATTCACAGTTTGTCGTGCATATCATACCTAAACGCTTTTATCTATGGCTTTTTTTTTATGTTTCACTCATTTTATTCCTGAGTTATATTTAATTGAAAGCGTGATTGACGTGACTCCATTTGAAGTCCTGGTGCTGCCTTTGGAATGAAGGGGCTGCCTGAATGTACAGATCCAGCTTGAGTGCAGTTTGGTGTGTGTGAAGCGGCGCGTGCAGCAGGACAGTGGAGACAGACAGGGAGGGAGACAGAAGTGATTTGACGTGACAAGACGTCCTCCAACATGACATGTTGATCTGGCAGCAAACACAAGCGTTACTCCGCTGAACCGACCCAAGAACATAGATCTCTCCCTCCTTCTTCATCTCCTTCTGCCGCTTTCCTCCTGTCCTTTCTCTCTTTATTTCTCTCCCTCTTTTCATCTCTGTCACAGCCCCCCTCTGTCTCTCACTCTCTCACTCACTGAGTATCTCTCCCTCACCCTCCCTCTCTCCCCACGCCGTCAGCTAAGGCTGAATTAGTTCTCTAGAGTGCTCTTCAAAGGTTTGTTAAAGTTCACATTTCCTGACTGACAGGGATCTATAAGAGGGGCCTTCACCTCGGCCCCTTCTCCTCCTCTCCCTCTCCCGACTTCTGAAACACTGTCTGCCATTTACTCTGTTTAGCCGTTTAGCCGACGCTTTGTGCTTACAAGACCAAACAGAGAGGAAAAAGAGTGAGACGCCAAAGGAAAGATGCAGCAACTCGGAGAGGGAAAAGAAAGACAGCACAGCACACAGAGATATTCGGAACCATAATGTCAGTCTGCAGAACTCAAAGTAGAAATCAATCACGCGCAGCCCCTTCCATTGGTGTTTAGGCTGCTCCTAAATAAAGAAAAACCCTGAGTGCAATGAATCATGCAGTTTATCATGGCTCAGCGATATGATACTTTGCCTGATGTCACCACTTTTTTTTTTTTAACTTGAGTTTTTTGTTGTTTTTTTTTCTGAAGTTTTAACTGAAAATTCGCCCTGAGTGACTACTGTAGAGGTGATATGGTAGAAATATTGTGATATTGATAAGTGTATACTGTACAACACAGTATGGCAAATGTATGCAAAAAATCCAACTACTTGAAAACAGTGAACACTCTACCACTGTTTCGTATTATATGCAGCAAATAGGTGATAACTGGTTTAAACATGTGTATATGTGTGGAAACTCCCTCAAAATGTATCTTAAGCATCTGACAAATAATATTCTGTGTCTATTACAGAGAGGAGGAGCACTTATCAACACAGCTGTGACAAAGGTACGTTTTTCTGCAAAACAGCTTGATAGGCAGCCATATCAGTGCTTTGTTCAATACTGTATGTACATAAATTGAATCCTCAAGTCGGAAAAAATCCATTAAAATAGACCTCGGATAATAATTTGCGGGTTCTTTAGAGAAAATTAACCACTAGGCTTGAATATATGAAAATTAACTTAAAACGTGTCTGTTGCAATAGGCTATGGAGGGAATGGGAGCATTGCTCATGACTAGTGTGTCTTTGATGAGCAGTACCATGTCGTTATGTGGTGTACAATAGGTGGTCAGGGTGCCCTTTCATGTTATCGCCTCCTGTTAGTGTGCGAGGCTCTCTTATCGTGTTTTTGCCACAGGGATCAAAGCTTTTCTTGATGTTACATGAAACCAGAACACAATGTTAATGCAACATGTTTTGATTAGTAATCTGTGTGTGTGTGTGTGTGTGTGTGTCTGTGTGGGAATTTGTGTATCTGTGTGTGTTGTTTTTTTCCACCTAGGCCAAGAGTCATGCCAAGAGGGGCATCCGGGACATTAAGGGCAGGCTTAAAGCAAGGGTGAGCAGCGCGGGCCTTCACACTTCTCTGACTCACATGCACACACTCAAACAAGCATACATGCACACATGTACACATAATTGTGTTCTGAGACACACAGATAGACACACACCCCCCTCATAGAAGCAGACAGGAAGGCTGCTTAACATGGAGTGTGTGATTCTGACGCAGGGGCCTTTAATGACTGTTGAAGCCTGCTTAGCGCTTTGTTCAGGCTGTACATTTTTAACCAGCGCCCCTCTGGCTATGGCCTGTCATGTCATCCGAGCCCCAGCCCCTCTTTCTCTTTTATTGTCTGCATATTTCATCAGTGAGCCTGTGATTTCCTCAAAGCTAATGTAACGAGGTGTATGTTTCCATAAGCCTGATGGATTTGATAAGGCAATAGCAGTTTGATCTGTCAGTGGGAAATTGAGGAGAGAGGGCACAGATGATGAACAAGAGGAGCATGCGGTGCTCTGCGCTATGCAAGCGCACACAAACACACACACACTCACACACAGAGTATTCACATTCGATTTTGAAGTCAGATTTCTTGTGCAGTCAGAGGACAAATGAATTCAAGTTTTTTAGGATTACAGTTAATCTGCAGATTATTTACAGTATGTTACTGCAGATGTCTACACAAAGACCTCAGACACAAACATATTGAAGGTGGTTACCTCAGTTATTTTAGTTACCTGGCAGAGAAATGTCTTAAAGTATAAGGTTGACAACACAGTATATACTTTTATTTTGAAAAAGCAGTTATTTCAGTTGTTTCCTAGAAGAGAGTATCAGAATGGTTACAAGATAATCTACAGCGCCCATGTTCATCATAACAACAGGTATGTCACCAAATGAAAGAGTGTGTTTCATTTATGGGTTTTAATAACATTTTGGGTCCATGACAAGGAAGATTAAGCTACGTGAGGCTTTAGATACACAACACTTGTTGCAGTTTATCTTTTCATGGGATTTTTTGACAATAAGAAAAAATGTATTTCATTTAAATTCAACTAAGAAATCCCTTTTGTTTCAATTTGGTTATCTTCTATAAGGGCAAGATGTATTTAATGTCTTGCGGTCTAGTTAATTCTCATTAATGCAAATGCACATCATTCTCCAGACTAACAGATATTTTACTTCAAATTCATTTATAACACAAATCATCTAAGATTTATATTCTTCGTCTCAGGAAGAAGAAGAAGAGGGGATGACGGTCTGTTCAGGGTCTCCCACCAGCACCAAGAGCCTGTCTCCAAGGAGACTGCAGAAGATGAGACGGGTATGATACACACACACACACACACACACACACACACATACTCACATCAGTAAATGAGTTAACTACATTTACACTGGTTTATCATGACAGAACTCAGTTTTCACTTCACCGACATGGATGCTGTCTTCCACGTCTGTACCCTTTCTGTGTCTTTTTGTCCTCCCTCCATCCCCACATTTTTCTCTCTTTCTTTTTATCTCCATCCCTCGTCTCTTTCTTCTCCCCCTCACTCTCTCTCTTTCTCTTGTAACAACTCTTGTAAGTACAGTAGTTTGTCCGGGTGCCAAATGTAATGATAAGCATTTTTTTTCTTTCAACACACTCATGTTGTACATTCAGTATTTTTCTCTGAACAACGCGGACAGTAGAAGCAACTCATCTGCTGGTCAGCATTTCCTCTGAAGAATTTGCTTGTGCACCATAAGTGGATAGCACATCTTTTTCTTTGTTGTGTGCAGAGCTGGCATACGATGAGCGAGTACATGCACCCTTCACAAAATACACATTCATCAATAAATTTAACAGGAGAGTCAAGAACATTAGAAAATTATGAGACGCTGTAGTGTAGTGTAAATGAGTATGTTAATTTGTTGTTATTTCTTGGTCATGTAAGTTTAGTTTTGTGTAATTAAAATTGCAAACAGTACAGTACAAAACACATGCATACAGCCTCAGGGATACTAGTTAAATCTCCCACTGCATATCTATACCTCTGTAATCCCAGCTGGAGCTTTTCCACCTCTTATTGCTAAATGAAAAAATGGCAAATGGACTCCCAATTCTGTGTTTAAAAAAAAAAAAAAAAAACATGCCTGCATGCACACACTGACATTTTGGTCACAGTCATGTAAGAGTGTGATTAGGAGAGGTTGTGCTGTCTCTAATTAGCGTTGTGTTTCCTGTGTGTGTGTGATGAGGCTGGAAAGTCTTAGCGCAGAGGAAGGTGTGACGGCCGGGGAGAGGAGAGGAACGGCAATTAGGGCTTTTCTAAAGGCCTCCTCGGACACCCTCCCCCCAGCTAGTGCACACACAAAGACGGGCCGACACACACACACGCACACAGATTAAAAGTTAACATGCAATTGATGTGCGCACACATACACTGTATTCAGGATATACGCACATTCACACCCCTGTCCCTGCCACTGAGGCCTGTTCATTGCCAGAGTAACGGGTCCCTGGGGACCACTGGAGAAGGGACACACAGGACACAGGATAGCATGTCCCTCAGCACTGGTTTTGTGTGTTTGTGTTCATATATAGTCCATCAGTTTCTCTTTAGCCATACACAGTGCTCTTCCCATTCTCACCTTTTCACGTTTTCTTCTTAACCGCTTACAGTTTTTAATCTGGGTTTGGGTAAATCAGCATTTTACCCCAACACATGCATATTAAATCCTTCTGCAAACCCTCCTGCTTTGTGTGTTTTGTAAAGTCTGTCAATCCAAGATTCTTTTCTGTCAACGGAAACCAAGACCGAAAATGGAGAAGCCAAGAGAGCCTTGATAATTTATGGCCTGTCAGTGTGCAGTAACCCCTGAAAGATTGAAACTCGTCAAAACATTTGTTTTGAAACTCTTCTAAACAAATGTTGTCAGGAAGTTGTATGGAACATTGTAGATGCTGTCGATGTTTTGTTGTTTTTAAGGATGGCCGTAATAGCTTGGTTTTCTGTCTTTACTACACAAATTAAAGCACTTTTAGATGGAAACTTGAAAAGGATGTAGAAAAAACAGTAATTCTGAGAAAAAATAAATGCTTGGTTTAGAAAGGATGTTTTTGTTTGTAAAACGCCACCGGAAAATTACTTGGCAAGTACATAAGGAAATAAAGACTCCTTTTAGGTTTCCTTTTTTTCTGAAGTTACTACACTTTACGCCCACCATTTATATACTTTTACCTGACTGTTTAAAGCACATTACATTTAAATTTTGCTTAGTCCAAAAAATGAAGGAGAAAAACGTAGCTATTGTTCTTACTCTCTTATCACTCCGTCTCTCACCTTTCTGTTCTGTTTTTTTTTTTTTCCTGAGATTGCTTCCTATGAAATCTTGATACTGTTTTTCTGCCCACAGCTGTCTTGACCAGGTGTTCCCTGCATGGGAAATTGATCTCAGTGGGACTAACCTGGTTAAATAAAGGTTAAGTAACATGAAAAAAAAAAAGACCACACCTTTATCCCCATAGCTCCTCATCTCCTCGTGCCCACACGCAGACCTCTAATTTATTTCTAACTCTTCAGTCTTTTCAATATGTCCCAGTCCCTCTCTGTAGGTAAACCAAGGTCCTGTCTCTCTCCATATAATCCACAGATCTAGAAATGTTTCCACATGTCAATCACAGTCTTTATTTTTCAGTCTTAAAAATATAATTTCCTAAAATTAACAAAAAATGATCTTACTCTCCAAAAGAATCCAAAAATTACATCAAAGCAGGAGCAGCGATCCTGCTTATTTAAACACACTCATGCTAAGGGAAGAAAACTGTTCCATCACCTCTTTTATAGTACATAGATTTAAAACATTATATACACCAAATGACATATTGACATATTTTTCTGCATTGTGGCCTTTGCTACACCGTTTCCCTGTTACATCTTCATAACTTTGACCAAGTGACAAACAAATGCTCCTTCATCCTCTAGAAATTCAGAAACATGTTGTCATCAGCAGCTTCAAAAATGTGATCTGATTAAAGACATTCCACACTCCTGTATGAAAGGAAAAATCCTGATACATTTTTATCATTCATCATTTTTTAGCAAACATCTCTAAGTCTGTCCTTGAAACGAAATGAATGATCCTGGAGAAGCTCCTTTAATTAATCATAGCAAAATAATCAGAGTTATGAAATTCCTATTCTATTTGATCAGCCAACACATGTACCAAAGTGAAAGTGATGCTGTCATATGCGTACATATTTCAACCGTATCCGGCAATGTGGGTGATTTGTAGTGTTTGGTGAGCTTGTTGATTAAGAATGTAGGAGTAATCCTTTCGTTTGACAAAAACAAGACTGAATTGGACTGCTGACTTCTCGTCTTGATACAGCAAACAACAGCTATTGTTTTGGCTCCTGTATGGTTTTGTGTGTGAGCGTCACTTCTGTTTTAGAGATTCTGTATTTAAGATTTTGAATATTTGGTTTGTGTGTGTGTGTGTGTTTTATGTGGTATTGTGCTGTAAGCATCTGCAAATAGAAAGTGTGTATGTTCCTCAGCCCCTTTGTACATGAGCATTATGCGTTTCAATATGTGTGTTCCATGCACACAAACACGCATGCATTCAGCAGTGTGCCTCAGGTTGGTAGGCAACGGAATGACAGCTGTTAAGAGAGCAGAGGAGAGTAGAGGTTGGGACAGTGTTATGGACAATGACAGCCAGAAGGCTTGTGGCCGGGCTCAGCCCCAGGCTCTGGATTCTTCACCTGGTGAGGCAGGAGAGATGCCAGCCCGGAAAAAAAACCACACAGCTCTGTGTGAAGGGGAAACAGGGATCTAACACAGATGTAAAACTGAGGAACAAAGTCACATGGATACTTCAGTGTGTACATGCACACTGAAGTATGTGTGTGTGAGTGAATGCATGGGTGGACATCTGTGTGTGCTCCATCAGTGGGTGACAGCTCATGTGTTCATGGACAGTGGACACATATGTACACTGTACACATGACTTGTGAAGTGTCTGTGTTGTATTCAGGGAAATTTGTGTGTTGATGATTTCAGCATGAACAACTATTATTCTCTGAGTTCAAACACGCCCTTACTAATGTATTTTTAATACAGTAACAACTTAACTTGAAGTATTGCTCATAATGCAGTCCATAGACAGTGTGTGTGCATTATATTGACCACATGATTGAAAATGCTATAACGTGGACAGTATGCAAAAGCAATACTTTCTGAGTAAAGCTAGTGAAATAGCTAAGAGCTATTTTACAATATATTCATTTATCATTTACTGTGGATTATAGAGCATACAATGGGTGTTTGTTATAATTCATAATAATGCAGTTATGATATGATTCTAAAATGGAAAACATTTCAAATATGCTCGTAAAATTCATTTTAAGATTGATATTGTGGCTGAATATTTTTAGAGGAATATGAAGAGTTACGATGGATCACAGAGACCTTTAAGTGCAGTGTGTGTGTGTGTGTGTGTGTGTGTGTGTGTGTGTGTGTGTGTGTGTGTGTGTGTGTGTGTGTGTTTACATGGTTATTTGTATGCGTTTTTAGTCTCCCCTTTGCTCGGTTTCTCCCCACTTCAAAGACCAAGCGGCTTCCTCACTGAAACCAAAGTGCCATCTCCTGGCACCGTCAAAGTACTGCACTGCACCCATTCACAGAAAGACACCTGGTGATTTTACTGGATGAGTGTCGTTTAGTCTAACAGAATGAGCATAATGCACATTCTCCTTCTTTTATATGGCTCATGTTTTAAGCGAAAAGGAAGTGGGCTTTCAGCAACAGCCAGTTGGACAGAAAAGCAGTGGATCTTGCCTCAAACGCCATTTTTTCCTCCCTTTTGATTGAGCAGCTCTTAAACAGGCAGACACAGACTTGGCCATACTTCTGCAAAGGCTCTGCCTCTCTCCAAGGTTTGTTTGCATTTTACCGGCATCTCTTTACATACACTGCCAAGCTGTGAGATCAGTGCCCACTCAGAAATACCATATGAAATGTATAATGTAAGACTGGCTATTAAAGTCCGCTAGTGTTTGGCCCTGTCACAGAGAGACATAGTTGTTCCGCATAACCGGTCATGCAGGGAAGGAAGGGAATAGGAGGGGAAAGTTTGTTTCTCCAAATGCAGCTACTAAAATGGATGATGATGACTATTTTCCCCTCATAACCACAGAAATGAAATGTAATTTGTTATATCGAATCTGAAGCCTTTTTTTCAAGGCCCCTCAGAAATATTTCATACCTTTGCTCATTGCACGAGGAGGCTCAGGGTATAAAGGGTTAGAATAAAGGATAACTTAGTCATGTATACAGTGTTGCCCTCATTTATTCACAATTCACTGTAACTGTAAAGACTTGTAATCTGCATTAAAGACTGGAGTGTACGTTTCTTTTTTTTATGTCTGAAATCTAAACTGGAGGGAGTCAGGATTCTTTTTACTTCTTTAGCCAGATACTCAGGGACACAGATCAAAGTAATGTAAATAACAAAATAACATAAAAAATAATAAAGAAATGTTCCCTCAGAGTAAAAAGGAGTCCACTTTGCAAGAGAAGCTG
Source organism: Toxotes lorentzi (assembly GCA_037833715.1). NCBI lineage: Eukaryota > Metazoa > Chordata > Actinopteri > Toxotidae > Toxotes > Toxotes lorentzi. The sequence goes on along the minus strand of JBBMJY010000022.1, from coordinate 15,200,191 downwards.
AGGCGTCAAATCTTTTTCTTGATTTAAGAAACACAAGAGGCTTCTGTACCTCTTCCAAAATACTGGATCGAGCTAGTTTAACTGAAATACCCTGACCAGTTTTTCTTATTTTCATGACTCCTGTTCCTCTGCTGTATCTCCTCCTGACTCTTTCGCTCCCTGCGTTCTGTACAGCTTCAGTTGTAGTGCAGGGGAAGGAAGCGAGAGCCAGCCAGACAGAAACAATGACATCTGTCACTGACAGCAGAGTGATGGAAGGAGAAAATGGGAGACAGGAAGGCATGGAGGGAGAATCGCTTTTTCATTTTCACCTTTCAGCTTCCCATTAGCCGACAGCGAGAAGCTAATGAAGGAGCAGTATGATAATCTGTTGTTCTGCTATTTCATGCTCTCCACTGTCCTGTCAAGCCTGGGGAGGTATGGGATGGTGGCAGAGCTGTCACAGCTTTAACGGGGACCTGTTTGCACTAGTTGAGAATGTCTCATTGCGAATGTCTAAATTTGAAGAGTCTATATTTTTGTTGTTGTTGTTTTTTTTTACATTGACATACAGTACGTCTAATTTTAGATCTCAGATTTAACTTATCGTTGGTTTCGACAGCTCTGGTGGAGCAGTCATATTATGTTCAAGTATTATGCTTTTGACAAAAGCAAACTTTGTATCTCACATTACCACTGGAATGAATGCAATATGTTGGCCATTTTGAAAAAGAAGAAAGGATATCAACCAACTCCTGCGCCAAATTTGGCGCTTCTATCGTAAAACGCTCGGTTGTTGGAGATGGTTTAATCTTAACTGCTGCGCTAAAGGGTCATAGTGAACAGAGGGAATGACAAATTGATAAAGCCGTGAAGTGAGGTACCATCCATTTACTGCTCCCTATGGAACTTCCTTTCAGGTAGACGGCACCAAGGCTGTAACCGAGATCAGAGGGCCAGGCTTCATGACCTGTGTCTGGTTGTGTTTGGGTTCACCTTGCTTTAATAAACACCTAAATGCAGAGAGAGGCCCAGCTTCCCTAAACACAACCCTGCTGCACAAATGATCAGACTAAATAGCTGCACGCACCATAAACATACAGTGCATGTGTTTGTAAGTATATCTGCCCAAAGCCCACCCTCCCCAAGTGTCTCACAGGTGCATCTCTGCTCTGCTGGCCCTCTTTGGCTGGCATGTCGGCCTGGCCCCAGATTTACTGCCCTGACACAGGAATCCATTAAAGGCTGTTTAGGGATCCCAGGCCTGAGCCCCTCTGAAATCTCTTTCATTATAGCTTCAAGCTACCATGGAAGGGGAGCGGCTTGGCCAATCAGCAGTGCCACCACATGTGTTCGTGTTTAGCCCGATGGCTGAGAGGCTTAAGTGGCTACTGCACACATCTCCTCCGCTGACTTTTATGGAGAAAATGGCACTTTAACTCTTTGTGTTTTTTTGTAATAGGGTGCGTATGTGACTTCAGTGTGTATGTGTGTGAGTGTGTTAATGTGTGTGTGTCTTCCCTGGCCGAGCACAGGCCCTAAATGAGGCCAGGCCAGCCACACGTTACATTCCGCCTGTCTGGCTGGTACTGCGTCGGCTAATCAAGACCGGCTTGGTTCACGGTTCCAATACTGACCCCCACCCACCCCCACCATTCCCATCATTCTTTGGGGCTTTGAGGATTCTTTCCTCACCTCTCTACATTTCCTTCCTTCCTTTTTCATTCCCTACCTTCCTCCTTCCTTCTTTTCATCTTGTGTATAGTTTTTCTTTTCTTTTTTTTTTTGCCTTTCCCCATAAATGTTTTCAGTGCTTCATCTTTGTTTCTCAGATTTTCCTTCTACCAAAACCACAATGCGGGCCTACAAACACTGCTGTCCTCACTTCTTAAACACCCCCCCTGTGCTCTGCTCACTTTTAGGGTTGCAAAGAACCTTTTTCTCAGCGTTGGGCTTTGATAATTTGGCAAATGTGAGTTTACAGAGAAACAAGCAGAGAAAAGGAGAGGTAGAGCTCAGTAAGTGTCATAAAACACTGCAGTGCATACACAGATTGTTAGCAGTGCTTGCATGTTAACTGTTCCCGATGAGTGTCTGTATTTACAAAAAAAACACACAGAGAGTGAAGGATAAATTTGAGATGTTACCAAAAAATAGACATAGGAGGTGAGCAGCAATATATAAGAAGGTAAATGGGCAAAAAGCAAAGAGTGTACATTAGAAAGTGAAAGATAGTATTAACATAAGCGAACATGCACACGCAGTGAGGGGGGAACATGTGCGTCGTTGTGGAAGGCATGTTAATAAGTGGCCTGGGGCAGATTTGGGCTCCCATGGGGAGAGTCCTGCCCTGCTCTGTAAAGCTTCTGTCTCTTCTTTAACCCGCCCATTAAACATGGTACACAGGTGGCTTATTAAACTGTGTCAGACAACTACAGTACACGCTGATCATTCAACACACCTCCGTGACAAATACAGTCACATGCGTTGGTGTCGTAATACGGATGATTTATGCAGTTTTCCATATTTTAACTTACAGTGCTTAAGTAGCTTGTAGTTCACATATAATGCTGAGTTTGATGAAATGCAGCTCGATATATTAAAGATTTTTGGCCCTAGACTCAAATTTGACAAATTTAGTCTCAATCCTTAGAGTCCAGGTTCATTAAAAGAAGATAGTGCTCCTGTCTTATGGGGACCCGCCGAACACAGACCTGCATCTTTTTTTCTATCGAGTCCCAAGTCTTATATTTATGAAAAGCTGTACCTCAGCAGAACACCATATTCTGTCTAGACTCCATGTTTAACAGGGGCCTTGTATCTTTAATATGAGACTCCCCCTGGGTCCACTTTTATTGTTTTATCACGTTATTCTTTTTGTCTAACTGCATCTACTTGCTGTGTTATTCTCATTAACAGAATAACTTCGGCAAGTCTCCCATGAGCATGGGCCCTCGAGATCTTGGCTACGGGCTCGATGATGATGAGCTGGACAATGCAAGCAAGTAAGTACTCCTATTTTTATGACCTCTTGCCTCACAGTATTTTGTCTCTGAAGCCATTTTCATGTTGTTTAAAGTGTGCGTGTCATGCATGTCAAGATAGTAGAACTTTTACCATCTGACTGATTCATTTTTATTTTTTGATAGCCTGTTGAGAAGTGCATTTCCAAGCAAATTCAGTCTTTTTTACTCATGATAACACTGCCCCCAAGTGGACATACTTAGAAAAAAGTGCAAGTTGACAGAAATGTCAGTCATGCACTGTCACTACTGTGGTTCTGGTTATCACAGAGTAACCATGATACTAGTATCATGTTTGAAAGTTCCCATCACAGATTAGCATTTGATGTTCTTATGAAACGTGACATGACACACTGTTTAACTCTGCCTGTCACTGTCGCTTCTCCTCTAAACACAAGAATCTCCTCAGAAGACAGCGGGGAGGTTCCTTCATACGCGGAGGACAGCGATGATTCCTACTCGCTGGAGCTCGATATCGATACGTCCCACTCAGGCCAGATGAACCTGCTGGAGGAAATCCTGGACTCTCTGAACACCACGACACTGGAGCAAGGCAAACTCAGTGGCGCCAAGAGCCTGGACTTCTTCAGGTCCATGGATGATTTAGACTACAAGGCCCCGGTATGAAAGAAAGGAAGATTACATTAGATTTTGAGAATAACTAATCATTACTTATAAAGAAATCCACAGCCTGTAATGTGATGATACATTGATGAACAAAGCAGCAATCAGATTGATCAGTTTAATTGGATGGTTCAGCTGATGTAAACTAAGTGCTTAGAACAGCCTGATAATCAATACATAACGCAGAATAGTGATTAACATTTACCCAGAGTAACATTTACTCATGGAGAACTCAGGTCACTCCATGTCAGTTACGTCTCTTACTTTTTAGGGGTTTTAAGGTTTTATACCTGGAGTGTGAATAGTTTAGAAAAGCTATTCAGTAAAGAACAAAGGCCCCTGTTAAGTGAACTTCATTAGGTGGGAAAAGACTTCATAAGCTCATGATGATAATACAGCAGGGGGGGGACTATCAAATCTGATGTCTCACCGGGGCTATTGATATATTGACTTCTGACATACACCAATCAAGTGCATGTACCAGCTTCACTTATACAGCCGTGTACCTCAACATGGGAAATTAGTTTGTTTTTACCCACAGAGGGCAGATATTTGGAGACACCCAGCTCGTTTGTTGTTTAGAGGTCATTTCCTCGTTTCTCCTATTGCAGACCAAACCGACACCTTCCAGCGAGTCTAAAGCTGCAGATGAGAATGGTGGTACTGGAGGTGGGGATCAGGGGGGATGGAATATGGGCCAGGATGACAGCGCCGTCCACGGAAAACACCTCCCACCATCCCCACGGAGACAGCCCAACAAGAGCAGCCTGAAGGTGTCAAAGAAACCTCCTACAGTGCCTGTCCTCATTGCTACGCCCCCAGGCCAGGCTGCTGACATCTCCAAACCCCTGTCACATCCTCCTCAGCCCAGTTCTGACCCGGCCCCTCACTCTTTACCTTCAGGACAACAACCAGGAGACCGTTTCTCCTGCTCGCCCACACTGTCCCATAGAATCACAACCACGCCGCCATCTCCCAAGCTGTCTCACACCTGCAGTTCTCCAGCGCCCGTTTCTCGCCCAGACTATTATCTTGTTCCAGCAGGGCGCTCTCGGACCATCTCAGACCCCCAGGCCAGCACTGAGTCTCCTCAGACCCAGAGCCAGACTTCCTCCACCAGTGTCCTGAGGAGGAAGGTGCTGTCCAAGGAGATGGTGAAACAGTACCAGGAAAAGGCCCTGCACAGGCAGAGCATCAGGGGCCATGGTGAGGGGAGCCCATCGAAGCACAGACAGTCAGCTATGCCGGTCCCCTGGGAGAAAGAGGTGCCCAAGGAGGGGCTCCTGGGGCTCGGCCTGTGTCTGGGTCAGGGAAAAAGTTCCGGGGCCTCTGCGGTGCAAGATCAAGGCCTCCTTGAGGAGATTGAGTCCATGTGTTGCCTCAGCTCCGTCCTCCACACCAGCCTGCAGCTCTCACAGGTTCACTGCAACAACAGTCACCACCAGGTCCAGGGCAAAGCCACAGACGAGTCCTAAGGGACGTCAAAGAGTCGGAGTCTGTAAAATGCCATAGGCTCTAATGAAATATATTCACTGTCATTCTTCAGTAACAGATAGCTGCAGACTTCAAGTACACGATTGGTTAAGAAGTTTGTCTTTTTTTTTCTTAACACCCAGCTATCAGGAAAAAATTACAAAATTGATGTCATACAGGCAGACACAAACCATTAGCTACGAGCTCTGTTACAGGAAAAATAAAGAGATGAACTGGTGCACTGCAGAATTCTCCATCTATCATCCATCATCTTATTGATTAAATCCTTATTTTATCTGCCACTGTGACAGGAGTATTTTAACTGGTTTCAAATAGAAGTGTACTTGTTTTGAGAATTTTCCAGATTTAAATATCTGAAACATGACACAAAAAAGTTTTTTTTTTTTAAAACAAGGTCTCCTCTCAAAATTGTATGAAAAATCCAAATTAGTTGTAGAAAACACTTTACTTGCACAAGAAACAGGTGAAAATAATCTCACTGCAATGGCAGATTATTCCCATCCATCACAAATTAAGTACTTTTCTTTAAAATAAATTGGCTTCCCTGCTAAAGTAACAACAGCTTATGAGTTTATAAAGTTTAAGTGAAAAATCCTGTGAACTGAGATAGGCAGCACTCACACACAAACACAAACTGAGGCCATAGGAACTGAGACTTTTTTTGTGAGTGTGTTTTTGGAGTTTATGAGATTTTTCACTTGCTCTAAGAAAATATAACCCTATAAATTGAACTACAAACAGAAAAGACATGATAAGAAGGAGATTTTTGCAGTGTGTGTGTCATCATAGTATTTCTGTCTGTAACCATCTAAATTTCTGGACAGCGCATTTTTATGTGTTGTGTTTTTCATTGTATAACACACTCACAATGCAGCACCAAACAGTGAGACATAAATTATACTTTGGGGAAAACAGAAGTAGCCAGCCGGTAACTGAGGGATTCCAGAAAGGAATCTGGAAAAGGTCCTCAACACGACATCGTGTCAGTCTTTTACTCATTGTTCTAAACATTTCACATAATCAAATTTAATTTGCACTTGAAGATTAACAAATAATACTCAGTTATTACGACCTGGTACTAAAATCATTTGAGCAAAAACAAAGTGGAACAGGATTGTATGGATACAAAGTCCACTCTGGCCTTTGAAACAAATGATACACTGTGTAATATAATGTTTTTTGTTTTTTATCACCATGCCTTAAATGGACATGTGATTTGTTTATGATACTCTGGTGTCTTAATCTACGGATACCATAACAGGTACTTTGTAATCAGAATAATGTCAGATCTTAAATGCAACAGTTAATAGTACTTAAACAGCACTGTATTTATCTGGATTAATGGAATAGTTAATATATGATGTGCTTTAAGCTGCTGTTCTTAATCGCATTCTAGATGATGAGATGTGCATGTGGAAACCTCTCTTTCTCTCTTTCCTCTTCCTGCTTCCTCAGGACATGTCTGTCACTCTGATGAGATGCAAATACACTCAAAAGTTAAAATGGGTGATCTGAAAAAGCCAGTATCTATGCTTCACCTCCTCCTCTTTCTCTTACTCCGCCATCGCCAGTCTGCTCCTCGTGTTGTCTCTCCTAATTTTCTGGAGTGTAATTCTCACTACTGGCCAGTAGTTGCAGAGCTTGCACAGTCTGGAGCGGATGTGGAAAAGGTGAATTTTATAGGATATGGCTGGCAATACTCTACCTTTGTGTTATTATCTACCAGTTCCCATGGAAAGGCCAAAACTAACAATACATTATTCTGACTCTCAGTGCTCTCAGACTTCCCTGCCCTGTCTGTGGCACTCAGCTCCAGGCCTCTTTCTTCCTACTGATGATGTAAACCTTTAAAATGGGTCACAAATACTGAATATAGTTTCCATTTTCAGTCTTCAAAGCGGCTGTAGCTTCTGTAGTAAATAGGAGCAAACATCACGTTTGGTGGGGACTATTTTCATCCATAGATTACTGGTTAGTAGCATGAATTCTTTCTTGTTTTGTTTTTTTTTTTTCCTGTTTGTTTTTATGGGATTTGTTGACATTTTAGACAAATTCTAGAGTATCATATAACTCAGTCTTCATCTTCTTCTTTCTGTTTCACATGAGGAAATGATGCAAGTGGAGTCACACACTGTAATGTAATGCAGTGATTGATGATTGTAGTGTAATGAAGCAATACGGTTCTCCTCAGAGAGTAGCTACATGGATGTAATGTGTACAGAGTCCAAAGTATTTCTATAACAGACTCTCCTGTGGAGAGAATTGCCATGTCCAGAGATTGTGGGTTCCCATCATTCTCTGTGTCGCCACAAACCCAGAGAAAAGAAAAAAGCTTTTTCATGTGCTTGTGTTGGGATTATTACATTTATGGTTCGTTGTTCTTATGATTTATGCCAGACGCCAGTCGGTGTGGCAGTTTAATAGCAGCTATTTCTCCACTTTTTGAGTGCTGCTCTGCGTTAACGATTTGCCCATAAAGTCTTTGGCGTGCTTCTAAAAGCCCAGGAATCAGTCCTAGTAATTCCAAAAAGAAAAAAAGAAAAGAAAAACAGACTCCAGAACAATCTCTGTACTGGCCTTATTCTTTGCAAACACTTTAAAAAACTTATTTACTATGCAAATATTTAAAACGATCGAAAAGGTCAGTCTTTTCACATAATATTGAACGATTCTACTTGAAAAATAATAACAATCAAATTAGTTGCTAGTGGGAATAAGCCTCATGTGTCCCTAAATACACAAGTAAATCTGTTTAAACTGTGTGAGCTGAGGTGTGTTTATTGCTGTTAAAGACAGAGTGTGTGGTGTGCCTTATACAGAAGGAGTACCATCCAGTATAACCATAAGGTACAGTAGTATAGAAAGAAGGAGTATGCAATGTTTTCAGACTACCTAAAATCACAGTAAAGAACATTGAAGACTTCGGTATTTATATGTTACACAGACACAGAAACCTGTATTTGGACCCGAGACACTGACCTGAATTGAACTTGGGTACTAGCATTGTTTTTGTAGCTGTTTTGCTTTGAGTTTCGGCTTCAGTCCATCTGGAGTTACTCAGTGTTTTTCTTTGCTGCGGCGGTCGGTGGGAATCTTCCTGCCTGTACACTTTTGTAAATTAGATACTTTCTTTGATTGTACGATTAGATGATTACTTGTATAGTTTGTGCTCTTTTGCTTTTTGTTCCCTCTCTTTCTTTTTTTTTTTGAAACACCTCGAACACTCGTTCTGGGCTAACTATTTAAAAACGTTTCTCAGAGGAGTTTCTCTAGTTGATTTCATATTGATAAAAGATTATTTTCAACTGAATAGATGCGTATTTTTTCTGGCTTGAGTATATTTTACATGGATAATATATGATCGGTGTTGTATGTTGTAAAAAAAAACAAAACAAAAAAAAACAAACACCTAATATTTGAATGTTTTAGATTTTATTTTTGGAGGAAAAAAAAAGGAGAGAAAATATTAACGAACTGTCCCATGTAGCCATTCATGTGCAGAAGCATCTGGCACTTCTGATAAGATACTGACGCTTGCTTGTACATGGTGCAAGGCTTACTGTTGTATCTGCATGTATGTACCTGTATGTGTTGTATATGATTTTGTTTTGTTTAGTTTTACAAATGCGGTCTATTCTTTTGGTGTTGACTATTATTTCAGTATTTAGCACTTCCGTCGAATCAAAAATGATGGAAGTTAGCATTTTGTCTCGTACGATTCACTCATTCAGCCTTGCATTGGGTATCGTGGAGCTAAATGTCATCTGCCAACATTTGTACTCTTTTGGTTACCGACTAAATCTAACTGTAGAGGTTTTTATTAACTCTGGACCCATTTACACTAATGTTGTGCAACAACGAAGAAATGATTGTCAGGGGATTTGCATTTCAATGTCTGCAGGCTTGTGACAACCAAGGATACCCAATACTGTAAAGTGTCCTGGAATTGCAAATTTGAAGTGAGTAGGAGGTGACAGATTATGTAGCAGTTTTAACTTACGTACTATAGAGTAGAAAACACAGGTTCAAACGCAGGTTCACACCCCCCCACCACACATTTAAAAACAACAGATATTTTCAGTATAGAAACACTGAATGTTGCAGTAAGCAACTTTTTTTTTTTTTTTTTTTCATTTCAGTCTGGGTATTTGTTTGGGTATTGTAATGATGATTAACTCTTCTGTACGCCATTTACTGATTTTACTGATTCTGTGCACACTTGCATGTTTTCATTGCAGAGAAAACAACAACTGAGGTCAATCTACTGTGCTATTGATGAGTAACGTGGTCCAACTGCACGTGATGTATGCACTGTGAACTAAAAATAAATTATGCTGTTTTATTCTGATGCATCCCTGGACTCTTTTTTTTTTTTAACCAAAATGCTATATCAACACAGATGGAATCACATTATTCCATCCAGTATTTTACTGACAAAATACTCAGTGTGGTTTATTATGTATTTGCAGTTCATTCAGCCAAAACTGGATTACCAACCGGGCAAAGCAGGCAGCTGCAGCATCACATTGTTCCTAAATACATATAACACACAATAAATGAAAACAAATAAATTCCCTTTAATTGGCCGACAGATTTTCCGTATAGATGTCAACAATTAAAGGTACAAAATAAAATTCACAGTTTTAAAAATAATAAACAAAATAATCAATACAGTATATACAACGTAAATTACAACTTAGCCTAGATACAGCCTGTTACTAACAACACACCAATCAGCCTAGAGGAAACTATTCTAGAAGAAATTAAGCAGATCTTCTCTCAGTGAGGAGCTAGAGTTAGAAAAGTTCCATGGGAAAGTTCACTGAAAAATAAATCAATACTGGCAGCAACACACAGAATTAGGAGGCCATTTTTCCTGTAATAAATACACATGGATTGAATTTTAGGAATTTAACTGAGGACTGTTCTGTCTCATTCTGCTTGTTTCTGGACAAGGTTTCAAAACAAAGTGTGTGTGTGTGTCTAAACTGTTTCCGTGGATGCTCACTGGTCCATCCATTCTAAATAAAATATGGACAGAAAGATGTGACTGAACTCAGATCTTTACATTTAGATGGATGTACTGCTGGATGGTGAAGCCAGCAGTAGAAGACCATGTTTACATGCAGGATCCAGATATTCAGTCTCCTCTGAGCCAGTTATACATCTGATATCAGGTTTATTTCTGGTATCAGCTCCTAAATTACTGTAATAACAAGATTATCACCCTGCATGTAAGCACAGTTCTTTCCTGCATCTCATATCAGTCTCTCCATAGGCGGCGGCTGGGTGATGCTCCACATCTCCACCCGTGACCCCTCCTTCTCCTGCCGGCTGGGGCTGTAGGTGCCGTGGGTGGCGCGGCGGTTTAGCGCCACCACCAGTCCAACAGAGGTCAGAATGAGAACCAGCAGCAGCACAACGGACATCAGACTGATGGACAGTAAGAGGTCAGAGGTCAAACTGTCAGAGGTCAGCTGTGGGGAGGTGGGAGAAAGAAATAGATGCTTACTAGAAATTTTAAACAAATGTTTCAGTTTAAAAATGTTCACTCATAGGGTGCATTGTTTATTTCTCTCTCACACACTTTGTCTCTCAGTCACAAACTCTTACACACACTTCTCCTCTCCTCTACACCAGGCGCTCCACACGCGCTGCCAAAGTGCTGATGGATGTGTTTCCCAGCTCGGCAGGTGGGTTGTGACCACCAGGAGCCTCAAGTTGCTGGGGACTGAAACCTCCCTCCGTCTGCTGCCTCTCTCGCAGTTTGGCTACGGCTAGCGCCAGCCCCACCATCACCACTATCGCCAAGCCAATCAGACACGGTGCCAGCACGGCGGCCACCCGTGAGCTGTATGGAGCACGCTTTATCTGTGGAGGATCACACGCACATGCATACAGGCAAGAAGCTGCCTGATGATCCTGTCAGCACATACACAGCAAACACCACCGGAAAAAAAAAACACTCCCACACCAAAAATAGCTCATGTACACACACACACACGATTCTTTCCAAGTAGGAAGAAAAGCTGTTTTACATGAAGTGTCTGCAGGCGTTCTAATGACTTGTGAAACCTGCTAAGATTCATTTTTAACTCGCAGCCCTGTGGCCCTTTGATCTTCACACACCAAAAACACACAAACACCCTCACCACCAGCCAGAAGCACAAAGTACCTTGCATGCAAACACACATTTCTGACCTCACCAGTCAAACCCAGTGAATTGAGAGGAATCAAAGCTTCCTGTGCAGCAGGTGAGTGATTGTGAACAGTCATTAACCAGAAGGAGAAGACGGAGCAGCGGATGCACTTACATGAGTAGTTGTGGTTGGTGTGATAGTCGTGACACTCTGAGTGGCTGATACAAGGTTACCAACAGCACAACAGCTGTAAGTATCATTCCACAACACTGAAAATTCTGGCTGACACTATCTTCATAACTAGAGCTTCTTACTGCACTTGTCAGGTTGCACAAGTCTCTGGAAAAAATCTCAGAAGTCAGCAAACTTTACACTGAAGCAATCAACGTGGAAACATAATTCTAATAAAAATACAACCATCCATATCCCGAGGCAAAAAATAACTTATGCACTCACGCTCGACGCTGTAGACATTACACTTTATTTCCCTCGCTACAGGTTCTTTGTTGACTCCTGGAAAGTGCTTACCTGTCACTGCAGCACAGTTGGCTGTCAGAGCAAGTGAGACACAAGCGAGCCGGAGCAGCCTGCAGCCAGGACCCGCCATCAGTCACTGACTGCCACACACACAGACACTGAGATGTCTAACTAACCAGTCTCTAAGGTACATGGCAAGGCCACCCTGAAGCCTCTGCAGAGCAGCTACACACACACACACACACACACACACACACACACACACAGACGGCAGCTATGCTTCCCGCTGTCAGCACAATCAACCTGCTCAGTGTGTGTGTGTATATTTGTGTGTGCCTGCCAGATAAGCTGCCCGCATACGTTTCTGTGAAGCAGACCGAACCTCTGTGAATGCCACCAGTTCTCTGCTGAAACTGCACTTCAGCGGCAGATGCTGCTTTTTTGCTGGCAAAGCACATTTCTCTCTCTCTCTCTCTCTCTCTCTCTCTCTCTCTCTCTCTCTCTCTCCCTCTCTCTCTGCTTCTCCAGATGGGACGGCCACATCAGTGCCGACACTGAAAAACTGCTTCCCATTTCCTCCCCCTTCCTTCCAAGATGGGAGCGAGACGCCAGGTGTATGAGAGATGAGTGCCACTGCAAATTTACTGATGTGGTCAAAAGTATGTGGATACCTGAGGGTTACAAACATACATGTTTGCTGAACATCTAAACCAAAACCATGAGCATTAGTGTGCCGCTCTAAAAGATTCCACTCTTCTGGGAATGTTTTCCACATGACTGTGGGTATTTGATCCAATTCAGCCACGACAGCATTAGTGAGGTTGGGCACTGATGTTGGACGATAAGGCCTGGTGCTGAGGTCAGGGCTCTGTGCAAGCCAGTCAACTTCCTCCACATCCAACTCGAAAACTGATACACACACAAACACACCCCTGCGGTTTATCAAAGTACAGGCTTTTCAAATGTGTCTTTAAACAACAGTTAGTGCTAAATTCCCTTCTTTTTGGTACTATCCCTTCACTGTAGCTCAATAAGGACAACAAGGGAATTTTATGTCAAAAAGGCCATTAGTTAAAAGACATCTGCTTGATTCGAATAATTCAGACTGCTGAAGCCTCATGTTGATTTCGTGGATGCATTGAATTTGCACAAAATGACGACCGTAGATTTTGTCCCCTCATCACTTTGAAGACACTTCAAGAACGGATTGTTTTTAATGGTCAGTATGAGCAGGAAGAATGATTACAGCAAGCAAAAAACTGTTTCAGTGTTCAGACGGGCACCTGACTGTTGCTTTGAAACAGACTTGGAAAACAGTGAATCTATCCTTTAACCTTGCTTCGTGCACAATGGCACTGTCGTGTTAAAACAGGAAGGAGCATGCCTAGCCTAAACCAGCCAGATTAATAGAACGTGTTTATGTGTAAGCGTGTGGACAGAGACAATACTGCAGCACATTGCCTTCACTGTCTGTGTGTGTGTGAGTGTGTGCACTTGGGCTATTCTGGGATATACGCACACTACATCTTGTTAAGAGAGATCAAGGATCCATGTTCGGTGTCACGGGAGCCGCCTGACTCCGGCACGTCCACCGCTTTCACACACAAACACACGCACAGATCCACGGTCGGGATATCAACGAAAGGATCAATGAAAGGACCTTCAAATAAAGTTTGCACCAAGGTGAGAATGGAAAAATGAAACAAATGTGGTGTTATGGAAGAGAAAATTAGTTGAAAGAGATGAAAAGAGGACAGACAGACAAGCAAAGGCAGATAAGAAAGTTGTTTTGTTTTTTTTTTTATTTGACAACAACACGGACAGAGACTGGATTTAAGGACATGAGAACAGTATGATGGGGGAAAGACAAATATAGAAGTCACATGTATCATACATGGATTCATTCAGGACGATGTCAGCACAACAACACAGAAAGACAGACAAAAAACACATGCAAGCCTACCATGAGGAACAGACAAGTGCAATGATTCAGAGCGTTAGGACAAACGTTGACCACAACAGCGTGGTAAATGTTGATAGGTACCGTTCAAGCAGAGCCGCAGAGAATTTAGGCTTAAAATATCTTTTGTCTCACACAGGAAGGTTTAGAGACAGAAACTTCTTCTTTGGTACAAAACAATGCACAGCAGTCAGTCAGTCAGTCAGTCAGACACCACAGTGCTCTGAATGCACATCAAGAACAAAGAGACATCTTGTCGTCTTCCAGCCCCCTGTAGGTGCTTTTGGAACTGTTTTTCATAGTTCACACATTCATCCGTACGGAGCTCCCAAAATTCAGTTCAGACGAGACTGACAGGATATCCTCAACGAGAAGGATTATAAATAACACATATTTTATAATGTTCCTCGCTCCACCAAAAAGTGCTTTATTGAATGTAGACAATCCTTCCCTTTGGACCACAGTAACTATCCTGCCAAGATTTATGTTGACACAATTATTTGGTTACTCAATTAGTTGATCTACAGAAAATGAATTACCACCAAATTTATTAATAATAATAATAATAATAATAATAATAATAATAATAAGTGATGAATGAAGCAACCGTTCTCTGATTTCATATCGTTTGAAATTGAATTTTAAGTTTTTTGGACTGTTGCTCAGACAAGCGATTTGATTGGGTCACTTTGGGCCCTGACAACCTGTGACAGGCATATTTCACCATGTCGCCACATTTTATAGGTTAATAAGAAATGAATAGTCAACAGATTCACTGATAATTAAAATTTTGTTGCATTCCTAAATGGTGTTTTTTCTGTGGCATTTTACAAGAAATTACAACCTCTGTGATCTACAGCTACTTAAATAAATACATTAAACTGAGTAAGATAAATTACTACATTGAATAAGGTGCTTCTGATTACTAAAGTATCATTTTAAGGCACAGAAACAGCTCTGTGGTACCATTAACTGCACATCAAACTAGAGAAAACCCTAATATGTGCTGTGTGCTGGTTGTACGGACCTGGTCAGGAGTACACTGTGCTTTGTATGAAAAACTGCTAAGCTTTTCCAACAGTTAATACATCTGTACAAAACAGTCAAAACAGTCAAAACAGTCTCACACAAACGCACGCAGACACACACACACTCAGTCGTTTCCTCCCCAGTCAACCTCTGGCTCGTCATCCAGCCTGAGGATGAGGTAGGACAGCAGCTGGAAGAGGTTCTGCCACAGCAGCACTGCCACGTAAAAGTAAATGTCGCTTACGTCCGTCTGGCACATGTCTCCAGCGAAGCTCATGTCGCACACGCAGACAAACTTGTTGATGAGGTTGCGGCAGTAGCCTCCATTCAGACAGGGGTTGGACTTGCACTCATCCACCTCCTGCTCACACCTGCAGATGCAAAAATCACAGCTCGGTCAAAGGCACTTGTGTCAAGGTGCTGATCACTCATAGCAAATGGTTTTATGGTTATGTTTGGCAGGATGAATGTGCACCTGCATGAATATACTGGTCAGACGATACTTAACACCGTGTTCCACAGACAAACCTCAGGATGACAGTACATGTTTGCTTGTTTACAGGTTTTTATTTTATAATAATCATATATTTTTTCTTTCCTACCGGTGTCCAATGAAGCCGGACGGACAGTCACACGACAGCTCTCGGTCAGTGCAGTTGCCTCCGTTGAAGCAAGTGTAGTTTCTGGTGTCATCGCCGCACACAGACACAGGCAGCTTGGGCCGTCTGATAAAGGACAATCAGACACGTAAGAGGGTAAATGCATGTGCAGTTTGTGTGTTATTTGTGGCTATACAGTCATAGGTATTGTCGAGTTCTATGGATCGTGTGCAGCAGAGTTTGAAGTCTTTACGGAAGCAGAAGAAGCAGTCAGACAGGAGCTGTATTGTTCGGCTTCCTGCTGCTCTCCACAGGGGACACAAAGAGACTTAGGAGGTGGCCAGGATAATAAGATTAAAGACCTCTGGCAACTATTCACCAGCAGGATGTCAAATCACATGTACAAGAATGAACAAGCCAACCATTTCTGTTTGGCCTTTATAAGCATGTATTTGCCTGAAGCACAGCAGCTCTGTTCCAAAATCTTATGTATCTTTTGACAACTCAAAATTCATCCCTTAACAATTACAAAATACAAGCTTTTTCATTTTGGAAAGTACAATTTTTGGTATGTGGAAGTTTTAATTTAGATGCCGGGAATCATTTTGAACTACAGCTGTCACTCATTTGAAAAAGCGGTTATCTCATTTTAAAACAAACAGTCTCACAGGCAAACGTTAATATTAGCTTTGCTTGGCATTTTGTTGCACGTCGTTGAACAAAAATACAGGCGACATCGTACATGACATTTGAGAGACAAATATCTAACAGGAAACAAATAGCGAACACCTGAGAAATAGAGAAAAAAAAAACTACTTACACATTTTTGACAACAATGTACCACGGAATTTCTTCAATCCGTTCACTGGAGAGAAACCGAAAGAAAGACAGCGAGAGGGGGTAGAGAGAGACACAAACAAGAGAGACAAACAAAAAGAAGTCATTTTTGATGAAAACTTTACAGCATAGATGTTCCCAGTAAAGGGAGACGTGCAGCTTGTCTGGTGGCTTGCTTAGCGAGACACTTGCAAAGGTTTTTCTTGTGCAAGAGATGCAAAATGCAAGAGGCTGTGTGTTTACAGGATAAATGGTTGGAGGCGTTCCCCTGCTGGTTCTCCGAGGCAAAAGGTAGATGACAGGGGAAAGAAACTGGCGCTGAACCAGAGAGCCTTGTGTAGTGAGACACCACAGCAGACTGAGGTCTTTTCTGGGTGACACTAGAATAGAAATGCAGCTTCTGAGACGCTCTCTGCAGGCGTGGTTGAAATGCTGAACAGAGGCAGAGATGTGGAGACATTTACAGTGAAGGATTTTGTTTGTGTTGCCGTGCGGTCCTTTGTCTGGGAAATTTTGGAGCATTTATTTGTGTATTTTGTGTTTGCTAACTAACTAAACTCTCAAAACTGCTCACAAAGGAGCAGAGTCATCTTCAGAGCATAAAAATATTCATATTGGGATTGTTTCCTCTTCCACCGCTGGTCTATATTTTCCACAAGCATCTCGTACACACCAGAAAACAACTATTCTGCACTGTTTTTATCCTATTCTATTGTCCTGCTTGTTACTAAATCCAGAACAGATGCTTGGACTTACTTGCAGAGGGGTCCAGTGTAGTTCTCAGCGCAGAGGCAGGCGTACCTGTCCGGCCCATGCAGACAGGTGCCTCCATGGGCACACAGGTGGTTTTCACACATGTCCACCTCCTCCTCACAGTCCACACCTGCGTAGCCAAACTCACAGGTGCACTTGTAGCTAAGCCCGTTCACGCTGCAGTTGCCATGGACACAGGGATTGGAAGCACAGGTGTTGGTGAAGAAGTCACAGCGTCTCCCGGCCCAGCCCTCGGCACAGCTGCAGTTGTAGGTGTTGAAGTGGTCCTGGCAGTCTCCTCCGTTCAGGCAGGGGTTGGGCTCACACACGGGGGCCCCGTTGCAGCCGAGGAGCGGTGTATGCAGTGATGTCTGGATGAACTGCTCCTCCTGCATGCGTGGGAGGTTGACATCAGAGGAGCTGAGGTAAGGCAAGGCAATGCCACCCAGCTCTACAGTGCCCAAACATCCAGCCAAGGACCAGCCGGCATCAGGAGCCAGGCCCCCCAAGAAGATATCCACCCCCTTCCTGAGGAAGTCCATATTGCCTCCCTGGCTACTAGAAGTGGTGGCTTCCTCTATTTCTTCATCCAGCACCAAAGTCCACTGGGAGGTTTGTGCCCACGGTGCTGCCATGAACACATGGACACTGTGCCACTCACCATCACTGACCATCCTCCGGCTACTGAGGATGACTGTAGACACACCCTCCTCTCCCTTCTCCTCACTGTCATCTAAAGTGCTGCTGCGAAGCTCCATGAAGAGGAAACCATCCTGGACAGAGATTGTGATGAATGCTGAACCCTCCTCTGCATGTAGAATAGCTGCATTACGCTTCCGTGTGCGCAAGTTTAGGGAGAGGTTAGTTAGGTTGCGGGATATGTGGCCGTTTCCCCGGTAGGACAGCACAGTGCTGTTATTCAGGAAAGTTGCATTGGAGTAGCCTGGAAGAGAAGGGGGAAAATATCTGCCATGTGTATTTGTTTATACATTTACAAACTTATTGTGTAGCCTTAAGACTTTCTTCCTCAGTTGGCTTCTCCTTTTTGATTATCTACTGACTTTACAGACTAGAATATAAAAAGGGTATTAAGATTTCTACTTTATAGATCCGAGTGACAACAGACATTATTACAGCATCACATTTCCCTGTTTCCTAACACCGGAAATCCTCTTAGGCAACTACATGAGGTCATTTATCTGAAATACCTTTAAGGAGCTGGTATTTTTTCCTCAATGAGTTAATCACTGAACATGGGATGGCTTACAGGACAGACGGGCGGGCACAGTAAATCACTAATCCCAGCAAGAAAAAGGATAAGCTGGCCTCTGGCCCAACCTGCTTTATGGAGCACATACAATACACTGTGTAAGCAGACTGAGGCTGGTATGTAATCAAGTGTGTGTTACATGGTGGCAAATTAAGTTAGCATTGACCAATTCCACAAACAAGATCAGTTGTTAGGTAACATACATGTACTGTAGGTCTAAGAGGTAACCAGCTTTAGGGCTTTTATGTCCTGAAGAACATGGAAGCAAAATACATCCCCAAAAACATGGGACAAAAATGAACTGGCTGTCAGGGTGCTCTGAGAAATCCAACAGCAGTATCATTTATCACATTTTTATTCCAGTATTATTTATATATATATTATTATTATTATTACTACCATAATCACATAAACTATGACGTGAACGACTTAAATAACCTTTTAACCACTTTAGAGTAACGTTTTTTTTAACACTTATTACACCATCAGCTATTAGTGTGAGACTTTCTCACACTCATTAAATCTTTCTCATAAGCCAGACTTGTGGACTTGAGCCTTGGACTTCAGTTGAGTGAAGTTACTAAAATGACTGACTTGACTTCCATTTGAGTGCTCTAAGACTCACCTTAAATAAGATTTGAAGGTAAAAAAATATAAATTTCTCCAGTTTTGGTCTGGTAAAATACCAGAACAAAGACCTGACCTGTGACCTGATTTGGAATTGCCCCTATGGGCTTGAGATTTCACTTATAAAACTTAAGACTTGCTCTGAAAGACCTGAGGCTGATTAATTTGGACTTCACTTACATTCATATCCTTGGTTCAGAATCCTGCACTCTGAGTCTGCGGGACAAGGGGACAGCTCGCACCACCTGACCTCTTCACAGCGCCGCCCCGCTACACTGGGGGGGCAGGAGCAGGTGAAGTCGTCCCACATGGAGTAGCAGATCCCCCCATAGTGACAGGGGTACCTCTGAGGATGAGAAATTGAAACAGGGGCTTACTTATTTCAGATGTTGCATAAAGCCTGCTTAATATTATTGTACTAAATATGAGTTTTAACTATATATGTGAATTCCTTCATAGGCCTCAAGATATTTTTCACAAAACAAAGACTGTCTGTAGCGATAAAGGCTGAAAATAAAAGACTAACAAAGATTAATAAAAGGACACCAACACTTTGTAAACAGGCGCTTTACTCACACTACAGACGTTGTCTCCTGAGCACCCAGTGGTCACGTTTTCCATGAACTCCAGAGAATAAGATCTCACTGAGGTGTCCAACCCAAAGAATTGCAGCCTGCTGTCATTGATCCTCAGGTCCTGGATGCAGCCTTTAAAATATCCACCAAACACTGAAGTCGTCATCTCCTCCATCATACCTCCCACATACACAGTGTCTCCAGCTTGGACACTGACTGTCCTGATCTCTACATCACCCTGTTTCTGAGCTGCTATATACAGCGTCATATGATTCTCAGCCACCTCTACACTCACAAAGTGGACTTCCCCGTCATCAATCGCATTCTCTGATTTCAGGCTCTCAAAGCTACTGAGCTGAACTGTGACCTTGCCGTCCTCCAGCCACATGTGCATGTACTGGCTGCTGTTGTTGGCAAGCACCAGGAGGAGTCCGTTGTGCCTCCGTGTGCGCAGGAAGAGGGAGATTGAGAATTCGTGGCCCAGATCATCAGTGACTGTGAACGCAGCATAACTGTGAGAGTCCTCATTCCCAAAGCGTGCCGTCACGTGCTCTGCACAAGGGGGGAAAAGTGATCAAGGTGAGACAACAGAACATTTTATCGGGTTATAGACGAGAGAAAAGCAAATTGGTTGGATGTCAGCATCAGGAAAACATCCTCACACCTTTTAAACTTGGCCAAAGTGAAAACCATATCCAATCAAAGACAAAAAGATAATTGGGGTTCAAGCAACCAATGTCAAAGTACTACATTGTCTTTTAATATTTATTAATCTATTTATTTATCTTCAGCACAAGGCTGTAAAACTGATGGTTAATTTACAATGAAATTAGTATTATGATAGATTTGGGTGTTAGTAGAATGGGGCAAAAGACATTTAAGCAGGTTACGCTGTGCCAAGAAGAACACACAAAGAAAGAGGAAATTTAAGCAGCCACCAGCCCTCATATACTGCATGATCTGTGTCCACTGTCAGCCCTTTCTGCTGTGGGTTGGCCACCTGATAAAGCAGCCAGAACACCGACAACTCATAAGCAGAGAGGTCATATAGAACATGATAGGTCATAGAACAGCTACATGAAAGCTTGGATTTGTATGCGATGTGGATACGTCGAATGTCTCTGAGTAGATGTGTCCATTTGGTTGAATGTGTGTCCACATGTCCCAACAGACACTGTCATCAGTAATCTGCTTTCACAGACTCAAGAGGCTATAGATAGAGGCTATAGATAGAGGCTATAGATAGAGGCTATAGATAGCCTCAGTGGAACGTTCGAATTAGTCAGTGCTTTCAGGGAAACTTAAGTGAAAATTGAAAAACTTTTTTTCCGCTTCAACTTATCACTCAGTTTCTAATGTACTGATCACAGCTTTCCATAGCTTTCTGAACTGTGTGCAATTTCCTTGAATGTGTCTCTGTGTGTTTCCAAAATAGAATCCCTTATATCCTTAATCCAGTGCGTCAGATAAGAGGATCTCTGCCTCTCTGGCTTTTAATTTGCCTCATCTCTGCTCCCTCATCTGTTGGTACACATCAGCAGTTGAGGATGTTAGTTCATTGACCACTTAAGAAATTTTACTGTACTCTCTAGTTACTGCCAATCTCCATTAAAGTGGTTATCTTAAAGCTTGAGGATTAAATGTGAGTATCATATCTGCTTTTGTTGACTGGATATACCAGACTTTCACCTTTTTTTTTGTTTGTTTATGTCTTAGTACAGTCTATTATTTCACAGCTGTGGACATACCCTCCTCACAGTCCTGCCCCTCATAAGGCCTTGGACACCAGCACTGGTAGCTCTGCCACAAGTTGACACACTGTCCTCTGTTTTGGCAAGGCACATCCAGGCAGCGGTCCCTGTGGCTGCAGCCAGGGGACACATTAATAGCAGAGTCGCTCAGCCACTCCTCAGGGACGACTAGCTGCCAGTCCACAAACACATCCTGCATGCAGCCAATAAATGCTGGAAGTGGAGAGTCTCCACTGGAGCCATTTGAGTCCTGAAGCACTCCTCCGATAAAAGTATTCTGAGGATGCGACACCAGCCCAGCCAGGGTTCTTTGGACTGGGGCCACCTTGTGGCATGACTGGCTCCCACATCTCCCAGCAACATCCAAGAGTCTCAGACTGAGCACCCAGTTTCCAAGAAAAGCCTCTACAGAATGCCACTGTCCATCTGTGACATTGTGTGTAAGCTCCAAAATCTGGCTATGGCTCTCTGCTTCAGCCCCTGCAGAAGCCTCCTTCCTCAGTGTGAGACGAAGCTGCCCTCCCTCCAGCTCCAGGCTCAGCAGCAGGCCCCTGTTGTTTCGCTGGAACAACACCGCTCTGGGCAGAACAGTCTTGAAGCTCAGTGTAATGTTGCAAGAGACCTCGTCATCCACCAGGGGACTCTGAAGCAGCAGGTAGCCTCTGCGTTCGAAGGAGAATGTGGTGGAGGTCTTGCAGAGGGGTCCAGTGTACCCAGCTGAGCAGGAGCAGGTGTAGCCATGAGTCCCATCCAATAGGAAAGGAGAGCAGGAGCCTTGATTCTGGCATTCATGTCCCTCACAGCCCACCAGCCTCACATCACAGTTTACACCTCCATAGAGAATACCATCATCACTCTGTTTGAGGCAGTGGCAAATGTAGCCTCCAACGTGGCTCTCACACCTACCCCCATTCTGGCAGGGACTGGGATCACAGTGGTTTATCACCTCCTGACAGAGGGCACCTGTCAGCACAAGAAAACAATAACGTCACCCAGCTTGTGTTTTTTTCTTGCAAGTGAAGACACAAATTCTGTTTAAAAACATCATTATGGATGTAAATTATGTACTGTTTTTAATTATTCTACTGTTTTTAATTTTTCTGCTCACTGGAAAAAGATAATTATTGTCATTTCTATTTGTTCAGCAGTCTCGTAAGCTAACAGATTTCCCTGCTGTGGATTTAACAGTAACATCGTATGCTGAGCTATTATGTGGGCAAGTTGCATAATGATTGCTGGACAATCATTAACCCCACCTGACCCACCCAACCATAACAGAACGAGTTGCATGCACTTTAGTTGCCCATGTTTTATCCTTTTCAAATTGTTTGTTTGTTTTTGTTTGTCTCAGGAAATCTTTGCATGCATTGTTAGGCTATAGGTGCTATCAACAAGTTCTACAATACATCAGAGTACACTGTAGAAAAACACTATAACAACAGGTGGATTGCTCCTTTAAATGTACTTTGGTCAACTATT
Organism: Toxotes lorentzi; assembly: GCA_037833715.1. Classification (NCBI taxonomy): domain Eukaryota; kingdom Metazoa; phylum Chordata; class Actinopteri; family Toxotidae; genus Toxotes; species Toxotes lorentzi. Next base: position 15,177,574 of record JBBMJY010000022.1, on the reverse strand, counting down.
AACTTATTTATCTGTTTTATATTGGTAATCTGATAGGATACAAGAACAGAAGACTTAAATTCCTGTTATGTAATACCAATACTAAATATCTAGTTGCACAAAAACTGATGTTACCTGTTCCAAGCAACAGAATTCCCCAAATCCATGGTTCAGGTGTCCACATCATGCCGTCACTTTTTCCCCCAGAATAGCCCCGAACTTGTCTAAGTGCACCATATTAGTTTGTGTGTGTACAGGCCATCCCAGTGGAGGTCTGCTCCCTGTCTACTTCTCTATAACCACACAGAGCTGAACAGCTCCAGTCAGGAGACCAGCAAAGCCAGATCCTGGGGATTAAACTAATGCTATTTGGTCACCTTACTGAGTCAGTGCCACTGCAACTGGCAGGGAATCAATTTTTAGAACATAACTCTCAGCAGGCAGCAGCTCACAGTCTTACCTATGTTCCCAGATCAAGTCTTGTGTAAGAAGGAGACCTAGAATTTTCTGCTTTTGCAACTGAAATGTATAATCTGATGTAACATCCAACGTTACAACAACACAGTCTTTTTGATACAACCACTGGGGGGCGCTAGAATAATGAAAATACCAAGCCTGACTAGTTAATGCCTTTAAAGGGTCAGTTCACCAAAATTATAAAGTCAATAACAGACTTCACAGCCATCTTTTTCAAATTTTTTTTTGAGATCACAAATTACATCTGCGATGGGCTCTCTGTGCTTGGGTGCAGTAAAGAAACTGTAACTTTTCATTTAAAGTTATTTTGTTCTTATTTTGGACATTGTAAATACAGTTAACAAAGAGTCTGTGTATTATTCTGAGTTACCTGTCGGATGTTTCTGGAAACTTTTGCAGTTCTTTGTAGTATAATTGGACTGCGCTATTCAAAATCATTTAAGTAAGCCGAGTAATTTAAGTACAACTCAACCTATCTGACTGACAAGATACCATTAGGGATGAGATGATTTGTTATTTGCACGAACTCAGCTTTCACTTCATCACTTTCACTGTCCACACTGTTCACAGACACAACACATCTCTGCAGGTGTGTCAGAGTGAACTACACAAGGCCCCACATACTGTGTAATGTACTGGTAACAACCTACTGCTGTATAACCATCATCAGAGACCTATGTATAATTTATTCAGTTTGGTTAATCAGAATATTACCTGCAGTTCCTGGAGCACAGCTGCAGATGTAGCCTGCAGCATGCTGCTGGTCATAGTGTTCAGGCAGCAGAGGCTCACTGCCGTACAGGGCCTGCCATGACCTCTCAATGCAGCGGCCTCCATGCATGCAAGGACTGCTGCTGCACTCATTGATGTCTATCTCACACTGATGCCCCTCAAACCCTGGAATGAGGAAGTAGACAGTGTTTGAGATGGAAATAATCTATAAGATTAACAGCATATATAACATCCTAGGTAGATTACTTGATAGAGCCAGAATGTCCAGGGCAGATTTTGTAAACGCACATGAGAATACAATTTTTTTTTCCTTTACATTTCAAAATTACTCTTAAAAATATAAAATCTGTAACTCAGAATTACATTATTTTCCCTGTTAGCTGGGCAACAAAGTGTTGAATGTACCTGGCCAGCATTCACAGGTGTAGTTACCCTGAGTGTCCTTACAGATGGCGCTGTTGAAGCAGGGTTCAGAGAGGCATACTGACAGTTGTGTCTCACAGTGTCTGCCTGTGAAGGCTGTGTGAGAGCAGTCACAGTTGTATCTGACACAATCACACAGAAAGATGATTATGATTCAGACATGACATTATTTACAGCCTCTCCTCCGTTTGTGCTCGTAGATGAAAACCTGAAATACATGAATCTGTATTATACATAATAGTTCAACTTGTCTCAACTTGGAATCGGCTACATCTTTGGCTGGGGCCAGGCTACTTACTCATTCACACCGTCTATGCACAGAGCTCCATTTTGGCAAGGCTGCTCTTGGCACTCATCAATGTTGATTTCGCACCGGTGTCCTTGGAAACCGGGCTGGCAGGTGCAATTGAAGCCACCGGGGTAGTCATGGCAACTGCCACCACTGAGACATGGCTGTGATTGACACTCATCAATCTGGACCTCACAAGCGGGCCCTGTGAACATCAAAGCAATACAGATGTCAACGGGCGGGTAGGTATGATACATAGACTGAAGGCAGAGGGGGAAAATGAATAAAGCTTTTATGTGGACTGGCTGTGATCATGTGTTGACTGCTCTTTTATCTCACAGCAAGGATCTGCAGATGTTTGCCACCCTAAGGCAGACAAACCTAAAAGACAGTACAGTATATACAGTTTCTTCTTCAGTGTATCCATGCACCAATGTGCAAAAAAAATCTATTATCATCATGAGAAACTGCAGTTTTCTCTAGTAAGTTAAATTTGCTAGGAATCCCTGAAGTAAAGAACTCATAAATATCTTATGACAAAGACATCTGCTTTTTAGGGGCTGAAATGTCGTCTCACTCCTTAGATGCTCTTGGCACAGTTCTTCCCACTCACCAGTAAACCCAGGAGAACACAGACAGGAGAACCGGCCCACTCTGTCCACACACGTGGCCCCATTCCTGCAGGGCTGTGAAACACACTCATTCACATCAATCTGACAGTGAGTCCCCTGGAACCCCGGCACACAGAAGCACGAGTAGCCGTCTCTGTGTATTCTGCATATTGCCCTGTTTTGGCATGGGTTTGGAGAGCATGGGTCCACAGTCTGAGGCAGCCTGTCAGGGGATGCACCTATGAACAGATCAGATTTATATATTAATATCACTGAACATCATTATTTTCACAACAAAACCAGTAATTTCTATCTACTTGTTAAAAAAAATATTTGCAATATGCTGCTTCTCATATTAATTGTTTTAGTCTTGGAGCAGAACAACATATAGTTTGTCACAACTAAAAGTGCATGTACTGTACTTTATTACATCTGGTTGCATCTATAATACCCAAAGTATTAAGTATTAGATTAAGTAAGTTGCCCAGTCTCCATCATAAGGTCAAACTCCTCAAGAAGCTACAGCTATTACAGGGAAAAAAAACAGTCCATTTACTGCTGTTTTCTGTATGCAGTGAAGTTTCTATTATTGAGTCAAAAACACTGTATGTTTTCACATTATCACATATGAATTCTGTATCTGGTTGTCTCAGTTTTTTCAAATCCACCTTGCTTTCCTTGATATCCTAGAACTTAAAAGAAAGCTCTGAGGGTGTGAGCAGTGTGTCGCTGGTCAGGTCAAAATTTAAAAGGTTAGACAGTTTCACTTTGACTTGAACTTCTTGAAAACCTCAACCCTATGATGAAGAATTGCTTTTTTTTTCTTTGCTTCATCCCTCTAAAATCATGTATCATATATACCTTGAGACTTGCCCCCTGCAGCTCTTACATATGCAAGAAAACATCAAAGACAAATAGCTACCATCAAGGCATTTCAAAACTGCTGTTCTCTGGGCAGAACAAATGGGACCAGCTCAGAGGCAATGATCCTCATAATCCATGGAATGTGCATAAGAAGGCACAGGGGCATGATGCCACAAAAAGGAATCTTCAAATCAGCCGGACAAGCGTCTATTACATGATAATCAGACTGCACCACATTTCTAAAAGCCTTGAAAGTAATTTATGGATATTGGATGGATATGCCAAATACTTGAAAGTGTGTAAGTGTGTTTTGCTAGATGAGTGCAAGAAAAATTTGACATCCTTATGAAGCCGGGGGCCACAAATGTGGCCACACTGATATGAACAGAGATATTCCACATAATCATGTACAGTAATCATTCCTCAAGAGCCCAATCAGGCTGAGTGACGACTATAAAGACATAGAAGATCACAATCACACTTGGTGCTCCATCTTCACAAGTTCAGGCACCAATCCTCTGTTATTGGTGGAGGTCAATCAATTTCACAGACAGCAGCCAGGGTTCTCCAGGAGCAGCTTATACATGTCTAGACTTGGACTCAGCGTGACTGAGGTATGGGCTGAGTGCCCCAGGGGTGTGATGGAGATTGTGGGTATCAGCTGCGATGATCTGACCATATGCCTATATTAGCACTCCTTACAACAAGGATCAGCCATTAAATTCAGAGCAGATTAGAGGCACATGTTGAAGCAGTTTATCTTGTATATGTTAAACAGACTCTGACACGTTCAGTCATGTAAGAAGTAAAAGCTTCTAACCATGGGAAAAGATATTGCTTATGACTGTCCATGATTGTTTCAGGAAATCCTGACAGGTGGTGTCTGTTTTAAGATTTGCTTTTTACTGAATCCACTGGTCTCTCATTTTCTCCCTTAGGCAGAGTTCAGAGTGGGCTATTCAGATCCAGGCCTGTTGCCTATTTGAGACCCAGCTCCAGTCAACCACAAATCCCCTCCTACAGCATAAAGCTTTTTCAAATGCAAATTACTTTTAAGGGTCTTTGTTTGGTCCTATCAGGAGGCCTCAAATGGCACATGTGGGGGGCCTCCAGACTGATGCACATTGCTGGTGTAATGTCTGTCTGTTTGTTTCAGTGGTGATAAGAAGACATGCTGTTAGTGGGTGTTTTGTAAAGACATATCATGCATCCCCTTTTTGTCCCAACAGTTATCCACATAACGCAGCCCCCACCAATTTCCCCCACTCCCTCATGGGTCACTACATAGTTTTCAGTCCTTAGAAAATGTGTAGAGATCACCACAGCCAATGATGTCACCTCACAGTCCTGTTATTGAAATTCCAAGCATGGACTGGTTGAAATACAAGCCAATTACTACACTCAAGTTCAATGCACAGAGGCTGGTATCAAATTGCACACTACTTTGAGTACTTTCAATGTTTAAGAAAATGTTTGCCTGAAAGTGTTAATAAAACAAACGTGTTCTGAATTATTATTCTACTTGCATTCTTGATAAAGTGCATCCTGCATGGCGTAATGATGGGATGCAGCACCAACGTGCTCTAGTTTGAAGCTGGACAAATGCAAAAAGACCAATTAGGCTAATGCTTTACAAGTATACACAAGCATAGCATATGATTATAAACTGATTACAGAAAATCTATGATGATACGGTTTTAGCTTGACATTAAATTGGAATTCATAATTAAAGTAGGCTTAAATAATTACTGAAAATTGAAACAGAACCAGGGGATAAAAAGAACCTTAACTTACCATCTATCACAACCAGTGATGAGATGAGAATTGTGCAGGCAAGTAATTCAAAATTATGATAACGAATTAAATCCATAATCGTGCCAGGAAAACATCCTGCTCGTTGTGTTGAAGTCTTGTCATGCATGCGTCTCTGCTCTCTGCTCCCCGCGTCTGCTTCTGCGTGCGGCGACGCATCTGTTGTCAACTCCAGATCCACTTGATGCACACTTGTCCTCTTTCTGGAGCACCATCAAGAGCCTCCATCACACATGAGAAAAGAAAAAAAAAGACTACAGCGTGGCGTGCAGCTGGCAACACACACACTCCGGTACAGAGCCCCGCAGTGACGGATTACATGGGAGGGAGTAACAGCAATCTCACTGCTGAAGGCTCACTGATGTTAAGGGAGAATTAAATATCACATCAATAGCTTTAACTTCATGTAGAAAAATGTGCATGGATCTTTTAAGGCTACAACACGCAAAACAGGAAAAAAAAACAAAACAAAACAAAAAAAAACACATCTACTAAAATCACCGATGGTGAATTTTGTCAAATCAAAACTAAGCTGTTCTCATCTGTAAAACTGCTGATATCAGTAATTAAACTGTTGATTTAAGTATTCAGTCTTTGATATCATTAACAGCAAATCTGGTTTGTGTTGAACATAACACTGTCCTGTTAATATTGTGTATATGATCTTATCTATATCACTGTGCATGCTCCTTGTTATTACTCTGTTTTTTTTTTTTTTTGGTTTTTTTTGTTTGTTTTAAACGGCCCTATTTGGACAAGTTAACATACACATAACAATTAGCTAGCTAGCTAGCTAATTTATTTATTTATTAGATAGTTAATTAGTTATGGCAATTTTAATAACGAAACAATACAACTGTAAAGGCAACAGAAAGTCAGTGTAGATGGAAAAAAAATAAGAAAGAAAGAAGCGCATGTCGTTTCCATGGCAACGCGACCAGGAAGTCGAAGCCAAAGTCGAGAGGAAGAGACGGTTCTGTTTTGGCAAAGAAAACTAACATATCACCCTGAATGACTTTATCAGAGTTTTTGAATTTTATGGGCAAAGCCTTCTTATAACATCCCAACCGCGAGCCCAGGATGTCTGCGCCCGTGAGAGCCAGTTCAGCGCCAAGTTCATCGAGGCCGGAGCAAGTACTGAACACCAGAGGTGAAGTTACTGCACAGTCAGTGGGGGTGGCTAGCATGACAGCTAACTGGTGGATGATAAACAAAAGATGTAGCGATGTTAGGAAAACATCACTCACACTGCCGAGGCACATACCACTCCTCACATACTGCAATACAAATACTATTTCTTCTACATTTGAAACTTACACGTTTCTTTCAAAGATACATATAAGTCACAGTTTTATTGTTTAATATATATGGAGACATCTGTGAGACACACCATCCCCTCCTAAAGGTCAGAGTCTGAGTTCCTTCTGGTTTGTTTGAGATTGATGTTGTTTTTCCTCAATAGCAGAACTGAATTTTCAAGTCCCAGCAGAGAGTAGAAATACACAGCCTCCTGTCAACAACCAGATCATCCCAGATGAACTGCTGGTCAGCCTTACCTCCACTGTCTGCAACAGGAGCACACTGGGGAACACTGCACACCATCAACACTGCAAGGTACATTCACGCCTGATTTGTATATATGAGGGTGAACTGAAATCAGCTCACACCAGTGTTCCTACAATGACTTTATAATCCAAAGGGCTGTGGAATCAGACGACCAAATGCAGTCTGGCATCACCCACTTGGACGCAAGAAGTACAAATACTTTCTGGAGCAGCCAACATCCCTGACTGGAGCAGGCAGGTTAGCTACACCAACAAGACAGATGCAGCAACATAAACAATGTTGTTACAACTATGAAATTTCAATTTAATTTGAATGTCAGTCAGAAATTGCATTTATCTATATTTAATGTTGACACTAGAACAGGACACGGTTTATACAAACTATTGAAGCTAAACTAATTGTAGGTTCTCTCTGGATTTAGTTATCTTTAATCAGATAATTAAATCAATAATTTAGAGTCAGGGCAACATGGAACACCTCAAAAAGTCTTAAATTTGGCTCTTTACAATCTGCAGATGAGTTAAGGAGACTAAAAGTGTGTGTGTGATTTTTTTTTTTCCTTTTTTTTTTCTTTTCTGTTGGAATGGTGTCCGTGCAGGGATATTTCATTCCTCTGTGATGCCATGGTAAACCAGAGGAAGATAACATCCCTCCCACCACTGACTGACAGGAGTGGCATTGAGGAACCACAGGTAAGCTGCTTCAGCTGACCTGTTACTTGGTACAGTCTTTTTTCATAGCTGCATACGAGCTATAACACAAAATAAAAAGCAGCACATTACAAAATAACAAAATCAACCAAATGTGACACATGAAAGAGATGTCATCTTAGCACAACAACCACAGTTCTTCATTGTCCAGTTTCCCAAAAGCACAAAAAAAAAATACATAAAAGGATACCTAGCAGATTATGTCTCTACTTTGAGATCACTATAACAGTTACTCAAAAGTTTGCTTAAAAGTTTAAAGCATGCTACTTTTTTTTATTGTAGACCATTTACTTTTGCACTTTGGACAACCAACAATAAAATAAATTTGATCTTTCCAAGATTGTTTAAATGGATTTTCTGCATTCAGCAAAAGTAAGATTTACAGTTGTCACTTAACAGTTCAAATTTATATCTATATTTATTGATATATATATATACACACACACACAAACACACACACACGAGTAAACAGTGTGAGGTGATAATCACAGCCACCTTGTCTTTCAGAACTTCAGTATCTCAGAAAGTCTAATCCCGGAAGAATATCACATTGTGAAAAACAAAGGGTTGCAGAGCCTTGAGTTCTATGAGGAGTGAGTCTCTTTCATTATGTTTGACTTCACATTAATTGTGCACCCTCATTTTATCACTGTCAAATTGGAATTTAGTTTATCTGTCAACTCTCGTGTTGCATCTCTTCCTCAGTGCGTTCACAGTGCAGCTGCAGGATGATGAACAGAAGCTACGGGTCTTTCCTTCATTGTGAGTTAAAAAACATGAAGTCATCTCATTTACAGATAAACCTTAATCAAGTAGTGTCGTCATTAGGAGAGTTTGTTGTCTGAATTAGTAATAGTGCAGCTTAATATTAGGAAGTAATAGAACTACATTAGGTAGGCAAAGCACTGGTCAGGAATGAATGTCATTAAGGGAAATCCTTGAATGTGTTGAGATCTGTGTGTATGTTCTGTGTGTCCAGGAGGCCCAGTGGCAGAAAAGAAGTGGTCCAGCTGATGAGGATCATGGACGACATGCTGGAGAAGGCTGGAGTGGATCAGCAGAGTGAGGAGCTGACTCAGCTCTCTCAGGTAGGCCGACAGAAAAGCAGAGTGCACACAGGCTGCTGTGTGTCTCAATGGCCGAAAGTTATACATAGACTTACAAATAGATTGAGTTGTTATGAAGAATTGAACAGTGTACTTCAGGGCTGGAAGCACTTGCAAAATCAAAGATGAACATAACAGTAAGAATATGGTGGAGCACAATGCGCAATGTACAGAGTGTACCATACTTTCTGCTGGTAACATTCCTGTCCTAACCATAACATATTTCAGTATGTAAAATCTGTATATGAAAAAGAAGTGCTCAGGGATGCTCATGGAAATATAGCCATCTGTAAATTTTAGAAACAGTGCAGTGAAATGTCTTACAGATGGAGGGTCTGCTGGAGCTGGTACAGGTTGAGCAGAACATCTACAACATTGTTTTCCATGAACTGATCAGGCAGGTCAGCGTGGGCTGTGCTGAGAGGGGACAGCTGCTTGCCAAGCTCAGGTTAGCAGCCATCACATTAGGATAGCACCTAAATGGTAAAACCTCACCACTTTCTGAGCAAGTTTCACAAGCTTTACAAGTCTAAACAGAGTTTTACAAGTTCAAACCAGATTATTGAAATATTGATGTAAATAAGAACTGATACAAAATAACAGTTCTTTATACTGTGCAAAACTATGAACGGTATTACCTTTTTGTACATGAAGTTAAATCTGAGACAGAAATTAGTCATTTTCAGAAAATATTTTCCACTAATGACCTCAGGAAACCTTTTTTCCAGCCTCTCATGTGTTTTTGTATCCAGACAGCGCTACCAGTCCCTGCTGGAGCGAATCCCCCGCCGTCTGAAGGCCCTGCACACTGAGGCAGTGGCGCAGCGGACTCTGGACCGCCGGCTCACTGAGGAGATCCACCGCATCAAGACATCCATCCAGCAACTCAGCACGTACGTAGGTCAGGGTCAGGCAGCTGGGTCAGGGTGAATGGAATTACTGTGTGCTGGTAAGCACGGAAAGTGTTGATGGAGTGATTCTACTTTAAGAGGAAATAATAAATGCAAGAAATGAAAAGGATAGCGCTCATTAGAAAGTGTGAATATGAGAAATGTATGTGTGTTTATGCATGTGTGTTCTCTTTACAGGGAACTGTCCAAGATCAGAGACCATGATGCCTTTGTTTCCCAGCAGACAGAGCATGCTCACTGGCAGCTGGCTGAGGCGCTCGATCAGACGCAAACCCCCTCAGAGTCAGTCCCTAGAAGCACTGAGCTGAACCAAAGTCCAAGTCACATTTTCATCAAGTTAATACATTCCAGAATTAACCAGCTTGAGCGTAATGGACATTATTGGTTGCAATGAGTGATTAATATTATTATTAAGTTAAATTGATCTGTAATTTCTTATACTTGTAGTGCAGTGCATCCTTGTTGTAGTGTACATGGTAGAGGTTACAGCATCCTCAGTTATTACTTTTAGACTCACAGAAGTGTTTCAGTATTTTTCTCTGAGATGAATCCTGAGTGCAGCAACAATTCAGTAAGCACACAGAAAAAAATGTGTCCAAGTGTTCCCTCTCAAAGTGGACCATGTGCTCTTCTCAGTGTTGTCCAGGGTTATCATGATATGTATGAGCTGCAGAGAGGTCGCCTTGAAGCTCAGCTGCTTCAGATGACTGAGGAGAGAGACTGCTGGAGCCAGCTAACCCTCCGCCTTGCCCTCAAGGTGTGTGAGCCACAACGTCATTTTTTTCCCCTTCTTTTTTCATTTCTTTTATGTATAAGCAACATGTGATTGTGGTGTAATGTTATGCTTAATAACTAATAGAGTAACTGAGTTTGCTTGTGCAATCAGGAGCTGCCAGTGAGCATAGTTTTTAATAGGGATGCTCAGCAAAAACAATATTAATTGGATTTGATCCAAAGAAGTACAGTATGTTTTTCCGTGATTGTCAGGTGATCAGTGCGAAGAGGCTGCAGCTGGTCAATCAACTACATGTCTACGAGCAGAGCTGGTTCAAGACAGCAGAACAATGCATCCTTTACCTCACTTCAAAGGTAATAATACAGGTCCTACTTCTTAACATTTTCTGCATTGGCAAAAACTCTTAACGCCTCAGATGACTCTTTGTAAGTATGCCCGATGGTTCAGTTAGACCCTGATTATGACAGTGACCATTCTGCACAGGACACAGAGGACTTGGATATCATCATGAAGTCTGCTGAGCGCTGGAAAGAGCAGCTGACTGTGTTCATGTCCCAGATGAAGAAGACTGAGCATGCACAGTTTGAGGAGATCAGTGCCATCCGGCAAGGCATCGCCAAGTGGCTCGCCCTCTGCAACACACAGAGCAAGTAAGGACAAGTCGAGATAGCAAAGAAGGGTACTTAATCTTCAGCGATTAAGTATTATTATTATATAGCACCATTAATTAATGAAAAGTTTGATATAATTGTTGAAAGAACTGTAGCATATCAGCACTTTTACTGTAATATATATAACCAATATAGTGTAGATGGTTAATTCAGCAAAGTTCTTGTGAGCAATTTATAGAAGAGGGGATTGATATGTGTGCGTATTCTATATTCAAGGTGTCCTGATCCAAAATATGACAAAGTTTCATTGGAAAAGATTCATGCTGATTTGAAGCAGTGGTCAAAGGTAAAACGCCACATTTGATTCCTGTGCGTGTGTGTGTTTCTCTGTGTGTGTATTTTTCATTGTAGTCACTGATTTTATCTGCCTGATGTTTCTCGCCTTTATCATCCATCTGAAGTCTTATTACCGACACCTTTTTGATTTCTAACGGTAATCCCGCTGTCACCGTGTATTTGATCAGCTCTGTCGTGTTTTTGATCCAATCACATCATCTCATCACTTTCAACTTTCGCATCAGCCTCATCTCTCATTATCTTCGTCACTTGTCACGGCTGATCCGTGCCGCTTATGTCATGCTGTCACCTGCTTTGTTTCACCTCTATCGTCTCTCTTTCATCTAATCCCTGTCATGTGTGACCCCCACTGATCACATCTGTGCCATCTGATAGAAAATATTACACTGATTGGAAACTATGAAATGTTGCCCACTTTTAGATCTTTTAGATTATATTGGAAATATGAAGTGGATATGTTGGTATGTTTGGGTCATACAGTATAACCAGTCAACAGCAAAGTTTCTTCTCTTGCTCGTTAAATCTTCCTCTGTTTCTCTTCAGATGCTGATGTTCCAGTGTGAGCGCTACCAAGGTGAGGAGTTGTTTTGCTGCCAGCAGACACTGAACGAGCTTGGCTGTGTCCAGGAAAGATGGCTGAATATGAGCCTGCAGCTTTTCAGAAGACACTCTGCTCCCGATGGTGGACCCCCTGGAAGTGAGCGAGCAATAAGTGAGCTGGGCAGGATCCTATCTGAGCTCCTCAAACAGCTGGACACACAAATCAGTGGAGAGAGTGGTGAGGGCCAATAGAGACAAAATTTTGAATCACAGAATCTTCTTGTGTCTGTCTCTTTGGTTTTTTTCTTGATAATGGGTGTCATTGTGGGGGATCATCGCTGAGATGACTTTAGTGTTGCTGTTTCAGGGGTCCACCGACAGATCACGTCTCTGCTCGGGTTTATTGAGTCCTGGGTTTCCAAGCTTGGTGCAATGATTTGCCAGCCAGGAATGATGTCTGTTACTGACTGGCTGAAGCTGGAGAAGGCACTGCGTAACTGGCAGAGTTTGGCTGAAGAAGCGTTGGACAATGTCTCCAGTACACGCACAGAGAAGGAGAAGAACAAAAACAAACCCAACATATAGTACGTTTTTCCTTCCTTCTTTGTTCTGGAGAAAGGCTTTGTTTGAGTTTGATAATACCCGGAGAAATCGAAGTCTCCAAGCTTTTATAAAAACATTATATTCATTGCTTATCATAAAATTTGACTGAAAGTTTTATTAAGGAGTAGATAGCAAAAAGATACAACTCAGAAATAAATTAAGGCCATGTGTTTTAATGCTTAAATTTAAATGTTCCCTGGTAGTTCTTTGTCATTGGTCTAAAAATGCTCTGTTGTGTGTTTGTTCAAGCAGTAGAGAGACAGAGAGGGTGTTAGATGGAGTGCAGGAATTCATTAACAGCCTGTCCAACTTTACTGATGGTGAGAACCAGAGACTCATTGAGGAGGTAAGTACCAACCAGGTTCAGCCCAACTGTCAAGGGAGGTTTGCATACATTTTGAAAATGTTGCAAAAACTTCACTGTCACTTACACTGCCTTCACATTCAGCGGCTCCTATAAGTGCTAGATTTACCACATTATTAAATATTGTGTGAATGCTAGTTTACTTGATTTTGTAGAATTATTTATCAACAATGAAGTAGTGAAAAAATGTTCAGTAATATTGAAGTTTTTCCTAATTATGCCATTTCCATACAGACTTTATTTATTTAATCAGTCCACTTCTCTTTTTTTCACATCTTCCCACATCTTTCCTCTTCCTGCCCTGTCCTATGTACTGTCATCTTCCTTCCTTCTGCAGCGGTGGCTTTAAACCACATTTGTCGTGTGGATCTTCTCTGCCATTTACCCTACACAATTCCAGATATCCCCTGCCTTCTCTAGCGCTCAGTTGTTTTACTCAGTGAAACTGCCCAGTATGATTTCTGGAGTTCTTTTCACACTGTCTATGACTGAGCAGCTCTACCAGGGCAGTGGTGGTTTCATTCTCTATCCTCTGTCCACAATGGTTGTTGAGGGAGAGGTGACTGATACTTAAAATGTTTTTTTTTTTTTTTTTTCCTCATTTCTACAAACAAACGTTTCACTGTAATGTTACAAGGTGCAAGGTGCCTTGAATTTCGGTGTTTTCTTCCCTACCAGGTCAGTTCTGTTCATGTAGCTCAGATCCGATGGATGTTGGATCTGCTGCTCCTCATGGTGACTGACCATAGCGAGGACCAGGACCAAGAGCAGGAACACCAATACATTACAGACATCTCACCACAGGCATTGGATGAGGAAGCCAAGGTCCTGGCTGAGAAACTGGACTATATTTCCAGATACATCACCAGGTACCAGAAGTTATTATTTCTTTCACAATTTAACTTTAAATAGAATTTGTTAACCAGAGTAACGAATGATTAGTGTGTAGTAAAATAAGTAAACTTGTCTTACAAAAGCACTGAACTGAATTTTACTACACAATACAGTGATGACCTCTCCAGACTATGCATACTAACAGCAAACAAAGATGAAATGACAGCCGTAGTATATGTAGATTCTCTAAGATTAGGCATAACTGTGACACATGATACCTGAGTGGGAGAAGATCAAAACAAGAGGATTTTCTCATCAGGAAATGTTTGTTTTTGACTCTAGTTTTTGGACGCTCATTGTGGAGGAGCAGAACCCACATGAAGCAGAGGGTGAAAATGAGATGAATGAATGCAGAAAGCTGCAGGTAAACAATGAACAAAGAATAGAAAAGAATCACTAGAAATGTCAGGGCCACAGGGCAGCTGTTTTACTCCTGTGTCAACAGACACTACAACATTTCGCCAGGGGGAGCCATACTGAAATACAAACTTCTAACTCACATAATGTGTGTGCGTGTTTATGTATGTGTATGTTCTCAGAGGGAACGCGTTGATTGGGTGGAGACGTGTGTAATCCTGCTTTCAGGGGTGAAAGGTGGTCCTGTGGAGCTGCCTGTCAGGCAGCCTACCACCACTTCCAGCAGTAACGTTAGAGTTTCTCTAGCAGACAGCAGCATGGAGACTCTGGTGAGGATTCAACTCAAACACAAACCACATGGATGCGTTATATTGATTAATGATCAAACAAAACATGTGTGTGTGTGCGTGTGTGTGTTTACAGGTGAACAAAGAGGATTCAGCAGAGCCTACAACAGACAGTGAGGTCACAGAGGTCAAAGAGGAGACTGAGGCGGAAGCGAGAGATGTGAGTCTCTCAGGAGAGTTTGAGTGAAAACAACATGCTGTAACCATTTACAATATGATTTAGAACAGGGGACATGTTTCAGTGTAGTGAAGGTGTAAGGTTCTTATAGTTAGACACTCTCTTATTTAACCAGAGGATCAAGGTTGAATCTCCTGTCAGCAAATATCTGCCCTTCTAGTGTAATTAAGCACTGACACCAAGAGCCATTAAGTCATTGTCTTTATACCTATTTTCAATTGATTGTTTGCTGAAATAATTTTTGTTCTGTGAAATGTAACAAGGATGACACACTGTTGATTGGACTTGTCCATAACTAACTAGATGTTGGTTGAATAATGAATAATAGAATTTTAATCTCTTGACCGGTCCTATTTGGTTTGGATAGTTATGGTGATGGTGACACTTTTGTGTGTTTACAGAGCACTGCTGAAGGACATGAAACACAACAACAAGACGTTTGTGAGGTGTTAATACATCCTCCACGAACAGTTCTTAGATTAATTGTAGTCTGCGCCTTAGACAAAACTAAAACTGTGCCTGGAACAGTTTTTGTTCTTTGTTTTTTCTTACTAAAAATGAACAGTATTGTTGTTGTCCTGCAGGGGGGGCTAACGTCTAGCGAGACACCATCGGTGAGGCTGATTGGCTATGATGGAAACATCACACAAAGAAAGCTGGGGGAGAGCAGTGTCCATCTGAATGGGGTGAGACAATTAAATCACACATTTCTCCAGTAGCCTGCCTTTCTCTTTTTATTGAAATGAACAGCCTGTCAGTCTGGCTCTCTGACCATCTCTATGTCTCTGTCTGTCTGTCAGAATGATGACCTGGTTGTGTCTCCAGCAACAGATGACGCTCAGAAAGCTTTTAGTGATCTGACCACAGTAGCATTGCTGCAGCAGGAACTGCAGTAAGCTTAGTTTCTTATTGTTTCATTGAACACTTGTATTATATTTGAAATTCTACCAATACTATGATAATACGATTTTTTTCCTTATGTTTTCCCAAGCTGTCCGTGTTTTTTCCACGACTGCGCCAAGAAAGGACGACAGTGATGATGATCAGTGTATATGAGCAGCACTTATTGCCATGGCTAAACATCCATGCTTTTGTGTTGCTTCTCAAAATTGATCAGAAAGCCACTTTTATACCTTGCAGATTAAAGTACAGTTTATTAGACAAAACCCTATCAGAAGGGCAACACAATAATACATTTATCTAATTTGCTGTCAAGTCACCATCAGTGATTGTGGAAAGGACTTTGTTGAATGTCCACACATTCATCAAAGCCAAGCTTCTTTGGTTGCCCAGAAATGGGGAGAGGACCTGTGTTAACTTGTGAATGTGCAAAGGACATCTAGATTTCTCTCCATATGTTTGACAGAGATTCTGAGCTACGGGTCCAGAGTGCTGAGCAACGAGCCCTGAAAGCTGAGGAGGCCCTGCAGGCAGCATTGGAGAAGATTCAAGACCTGGAGAGACAACTGCAGGGTCGGCCCAGTCTGGAGCCCAAAACGAGTGAAGGTAGCGACTAAACAATTGATTTTAATGACTTTTAAATGAGGAGGAGAGACAGTAACAAGCACCGTTAACTTACCGAGACAGTACATGTCTTTCTCTATTTGTGTTGCAGAGAAAAAGAAAATACCACCACCTTCCCCACCACCACTAACACCTCCAGCTCCTCCAAAGAAAACAACTCCTGAGGCCAAACCAACAAGCAGCACCAAAAGGACAAAGAAACGCTGATATGGCATCTAATTAGAGGATGTTACAACTCTGTATGTTTGGGAGTGTCCAGTTAATGTTGGGTGAACTGCTTTTCAAATTATTTGTAGGATTTTATGTTTTATTTGTTTTCTGCACCAGCCCATGTCTTACCTTACAGGTTTTCAAATTAATGTATAGCCCATGAATAAAAAATAGGAACAAACGGCTTACGGTCACGGCTGCTGTCCAAGAACTGAACATTTCCAGTATCAGGATCAGGTCTTTATTCAGGTCTTTATTCAGATTGCATGGCTGCTGTATGAAAATGAATATTACTTAGTGATGTTATCATTTATAATATGGCTTGCTGTGGCTGTGTTTAACCTCATGACATGTTTTTGACTTGATCTAAAAGCAAATTTAGTTTTGCTTCCCTCCAAAAAGGAAAGTTTCCACAGATTTTACATCTCAAAAAGTCAAACTTTTATGGGCCTTTATTTCTGGCCTAAATTGTGAAGATTTTGCTGTATTTTAAACACACTGACTGAGCAGGCTTAATAATACAATTGTACACTAGACCCATTATTTTATAGTTCAAGAATTTTTTGTGACAATGTCTCAAGAAATTGAAAGAACTACACTGTTTCATCTTGAACATATGATTAAAATTAAAACTTATAACAATAATAATAATCATCTGTTGACAGTCTGTCACATCATTGGTGAGTCTGTTTCGGGCTCCTCCTCTGTCATTCCTCCTCCTTCTTCCACAGCAGGAGGAGGAGGTGGAGGTAGAGATGAGTGGTCAGAGGTCAGACTGAGGAGATCTGGGGGGAATGGAAGGACCAGAGCGGGATGGAGGTGACGGAAGGAGGCCCTGAACCCCTCCCAGGAAGCTGTCTCTGCTTCTGCTGCTTTTACCTGGAGGAGAGAAGGGCTGCTGTATGTAAAGTATTTCATTTCCAAGCACTATTGAGGAAGCAGAAATGACCTCACTGGAGGAGGTAAATGTCAGTTCTTTCAATTAAATCAATGCACCATAAACATTTAAAATGTAAATACAAGCATCAGAATGTAAAATAATAAACATGAAATTATAAAAAGCTGGTATGGTTACTTACTCTTGCCTGCTGTTGTCTCTTGGCCTCAGCCTCAGCAGCCAGACTATGCTGTAACTCCACAGGGAAACTGAGCTCATCTCTGTCCGAAAATCAAACACAAGCATAACCCAGCCTGGTCAGCAGGAACTACAAATCTCAACATTCCTGTTTGCTCTGTACCTGGAAAAATCATTGCATACAGAGGAAAACATTTTTCAGAAGCTGAGTTATTCATTTGTATGGTGGATAGCGTTCTTCTAAAATGATCTTGATTCTCATTAGCCATTTAAATGATCATCTGTTAATATCAGGGTTTGCTGTCAGATTCAAAGTGCAAGAGCTTCTCTCTGTAGCTACTGTTTTGTACTTGTGTACCCAGTCACCCAGTGTTGGAGGGACCTGCAACATCCCTTTCTACACTCACAGTAACATAATGTAGACCAAAAGGCTTTGCTGCCACAGGATGTAGTGTGGTTTGTAATTTTTTTGTCTTGACTTCCAATGAAATGTTACTTGCTAACTGAATTACATGTATAAAAAATACATACATGTATACAAAATAACAGTGAAAGAAGATCTGTGAGGACTTTTTCTGTCCTCAGCCTTACATGTCTGCTCTCTCCATCCGGACGCCCCAGCGACAAGCAACAGAGTCAACAGCTGTTTTTATCTGCTGACCAATCCTCCTCCTGTGCTGTAGGATGTGGCTGAATGTGTGTTGGGCGAGAACGTCTCTGACCGCGGACTGGACCAGAGTCTGCAACGCTGTGGTCAGATTGGACAGAACAGTGCTGCACAGAGCCACGTTCTCTATCTGGTAGTAACACACCGCACTCAGGTCTGGCCTTACCAAGTCTTTTGTCACCACCTGCACACAGACATATAGTAAAATGTACAATACTTAAAAGTTGAGGAACTGTGTATAACAAAGATGGAACCCCACTTTAATGTAACCTCCTGTGAAGGTACTATATATGGTTCAAAGTAGCTGATGAAATGTACCAGCCAGTGACAAAAAAAAGGGATTTCACTGTACGCTCAGAGAAAGCAGAGTACATGCACAGTAAACAGCTGGTTCATTATCAGTCATTTTCACATATGGAGCGAAATGGGAATATGTCAGTTGTGACAAAAAAAAGTTGTGTGTTCACTTGTTGTTCTGTACCGTGTGAAGAGGAACCTTCAGCATTTTCAGTCGGATGTCAACCTTGTGACACACATCAATGAGTGGGAGGCAGAAAAGAAGACCTGGACAGAGGAGGAAGGACAGATTTCTAACAAATCAAATCAATTATGTTTTTTTTTTTGTTTGTTTTTTTAGATCACCGCTGACAGTTCAGTATAAAAGATTACAGTCTTCTGTGCACTGTGCCAACCTGGACCTCTGGGTCTTCCTCGCAGTAAGTGACCCAGTCTGAAGATCACAGCTCTTTCATGCTCCCTCACTACCTGTCAATCAAAATGACAGACATCAGTCAGTCCATATGAATGGAAAAGAGTGATGGCTGGAGTGTCCAACTGACATACAACAAAAATAGGCCAGCTGTTACACAATTCCTTTGAACAATAACATGCAGTGTAGTCAAAGTAATAGGACGCAGACACATTTGTGTTGTGTACTTTAGTGCATTGGATTAGAAAGAATGCTTTCCGTTCGGCCTGTGCTGTAGCTCATACTTTGACACAGAACCAGATGGACAGAGGGAGGAAGAGGAGAACCAGAGCCAGGACAAAGACCATCAGCAGCCACTCAAACACTCCCAGGTTCTTGCGCTTCAAACCTGCAGAGAGCCACAGTACTTCTTGTTTTGAAGAACTCCAACCATTACACAGAATGACTGGCTAAGACAAAAAATTTCACTGTAATAAACTTAATTTTGAATCACAGTTTTACTTAGTCATATGCAACAAATTGCAAACACAGTTGTCAACATGACAAAATGTCATAACATAAATAAAGAAATAAAAACCAATGTAATCTGCCAGGCTTTTCCTCAGGCTTCAACTCACCGTCTTCCTGCTCCGCTGCTTCCAGGAGCCCCAGGTTCTCCTCCTTGACCTCATCATCTCTCACACTGTCTATGTCCACCACAGTGGATTTCAACTTCACTTCGGTCTCCTGCTCTGCTTTCACCTCTTTCGTCTCTGGTTTCTCCTTCTTTGGCCTCTCTTTCCTCTCTGATGATGCCGCCTCAGGGAGCCGGCCTGCCTTCAATGCTCTGTGCCTGTGACTTCTAGGAGGTACCGCGGCTCCCCTCTTACTCTCCTTCCTGGGTGTTAGTCTGGATCCCAACAGGTGACTAGGTTGGACATTGGAGGGCTTCTCCATACTGCCTGGAGGCTCTGCAGTAAAGAGCATAGAACAGTTAATGGAGGGTTTTCTTTCTGGGAGAGGAAGGAAAAATTGTTGTAAATTTACTGCTGTGAGTTGCTTCCTCTGGCTGGAGGTCTGTAACTAGAGTCAGTGGTGCTGCCGTCTACTGTGGTAGTGAGACAGAATATGTGAATGGAGAATCAGGCTGACTGATTGAATGTGGGAGTAAAGGATGGCAGTGGGTGTGCCACCTCCTACCCTGTCTGTTTTTGGAATAATTTCAGGTCAGTGAACTTTTGTGAGCATGACATTCAAAATCTGTTGTCAAAACAGGAAACTTAAGAAATTAACATTAAGACAATAATTGTCATAATAAAACTTCTCGTGTATTTGATCACTTGGTTAGCAAGCAAAATATTACCATCTCTCTCCTTTTTCCCAGATTTAGAACAGTCTTTGAGACAGAAAATATAAAATAAGAATTAACTAAGAATAAAACAGAATATTGCTGAAATAAACCCATCCAGCAACCCCTGGATGTTTAGGTCTATGAAGAGAAAAAAAAACAAAAAACAATGTAGTAACATTAAGTTTTTGTCTCTCTTCACTCAACCTAATGTTTTCTTTGGTTGTTAAATATCCCTACACATTCCCACAGTAAGAGAGTAAAAGGTACAGATGAGAACAAATGTTCCCAATCTTTAAGTATAAAGTTAAGCATTAAGTAAAGAGTTGTTGTAAAGAGTTGCATTATAGTATATCTGCTGTATGTACAGTGAGTCTATTTCAAGAAGTTGATCTAGAAGTAGATTTTTTATGTTATTAAATACTATTTGAGTATGTATCACATAAACATGCAAACAAATTACATTAAAACCTTTATACCCCCAAATCTTTGTCTTTGGGTCAGTTTGTTTGAACTGTGTTTCTTGCTCGGTAAAATGAGTGCCATTCAAAGAAGTGAGGAATCCAGCATTCAGAGTTTAATGCTGGGGGGAAATTGTGTCATTGGAGCTCAGGGAGTCACAGTGTCTCCTCAGTGGGAATGTGCACACTCAGGCCCCTCCTTTCCAAAGAGCTGATGTAGTTTTCCTCTGTTTTTACAGGAAAAGACACACACTATCCTCCCAAATGCAACCTTAATTAAACTGAAAATTAATTCTGTGGCCCGCGTGTCCGTGTGTTATGGAAGTCCTAAGTCTAGCTGTGTGCAAACCAAGCCAAGAGCGCCAGTGCCTAGGACCCACACTTCACATATGTACATACACACCTGCATTGTCATATCATCTCTGCTAGTAAACAAAAACTTAATTTGTTTGGAAAATCAAAATCAAAAGCAGTGTATTTCAAATTATAGCTTCATAATGATTACGAGACATGAGACTACTTGTTCTTACTGTTAAATTATGAAGCATTATCACATAAAAAAAAAACCTGAGAAGTTGCATGTTAATTGACAGAATCTGAACATGTAGCCTATATCTTGTATACCTTACCTGACTAAATCTAGGCCTATTGAATTGATGTGAGGTGATCTCAAGGACACACATTACTCCAAGCTGAACCCATGCAGCTCTTTATTGTAGCATTTATTTATTTCATTACTTATTTCAGAAACATATTTATTAATGTAAATTTGGACTCACATCTCACTCCTCGACTCGCGCGACGCTTGCGCATTTATATAGCGGTATTTCGCATTTCACTATGACAGGCGGAAGAAGAAGTAGTTCCTACCAAGTGGGTATCGTTTAGACGATATCCCGATAGTATTGTTACTTTTCACTGTCTTCCTGTTAATGATAAAGTACGCATTTACCCAAAATTACTAAATATCGATATTTTAATATGAGAATCAATTCTAGAAACTAAATCGGAAGTATCGTTATTTCAGTATCGATCTGCACACCACTAGGTCACGGTGCTACCACGGTAGGGCTAGTCCAACGCCAGTTTAACTGACTATCGCTGGACAGGTAACTGAAAGGACAAGGTTGCGTTTGTATTTACTTTGAACTATACTAGGTCAGAGGTTTGTTTTAATATACCGCCGACAAACACACGGGTCTTTTTGTGCACTATTTAAAAATACGTGTGCGGTGGTTTGCGAGCTAACCGTGGTTATCAACAGGTGTGGGGGCTAGGCAGAGGAAAGGCCGAGATATCGTGGGAGGATGCTGCAGAGATGATGAAGAGTCGGGTTAACGTAATGTCCTCAAAACTTTAGGAGCCATTTAATAACCGTGTGTCTGTATTTAAAAACGTTGCTAGTTACGTTGTTCAACATGATAGGAGTGACATCTAACTTACTGACCGGAGGTTTTCGGTAGTTCGTGTTAAAGTTAACGTTAACGTTCAGTTAACGTTAACTGAACGTGCAGTTAGCGGTGATGTGTCTGTGCAGATCTCAAGGAGTCCCTTTGCTTTTTTAAAACCCCTGTTTATGGCGCAGTTGTGTTATTTCAAAAAGGTTTACTACTTACAAAGTCACGAAATGTGCAGTAGCTTGCTACTGTATATGATTAAGGTAACAGTCAAAATGGTGTTGTCTCAACTGCCACCATCTCCTGACCTTTTCATCCGTTTATATTTTGTTTTTAAAACGACGAGTCAGAGCGCAGAATTTATCCAAGATATTTTAGTAGCAAGACTGGGCCAAAGCAAGCAATACCCCAGTATTTGTAGCTTGCCCCCTAAATTTAACGGACTTTTCTGCATTCCTCTTCTCTGTCGTTCATGCCACAGTACCACCTGGCTGGGTTCTGGATTTATATTTTGTTTTGCCTCTTGCTGGGTTCTCCACAGGTCAGCAGGCAAGATGAACCAGGAAGAGGTTTTGGCAAAGTTGAAGAAGGATGTTCGCTCCTTGCTCATTTCATCAAAGATGGGCCTGGACCCGGATCAGCTCAGGCGGGACTATGTCGCAATGTTAGGGCATCCTATGCCTCTGAAACTCCTGGGCTTCAGAAACATCATGGATATGGCGAGAGAGATGCCAGACGCGGTGTCTGTTAACTTCAGGGCAGATGGTAGCCCATTTTTAAAGGGTATCGTCATTTGAGCATTTATTTGTATTTCAATACTGTCACAGTTCATTGCATTGGACTAAATTGCAACTAAAGCTTAGTAGTGTTTGATTCACAGTTTCATTCCTATTGCCTTTCAAGCATCTGAACAAGTTCTAATATTTCATGTTCTCATTCTCGTGTCCACCATTGCAGCTGTTGGTGATGAGTCCACCCGGAACATTGAGGAGCTGGTGGCCAAGCAGCGCACCTCTAAAGCCAACAAGAAAGTCAAGAAGGGCAGTGTCAGCTACTTCTTGCCTCGATACTGTCACTCATCCCCCGTTGTGGTCCTTCCAAGAAGAGGTCGCGCTCCTCCAGCTCTCCCTGCTCAGCTCAAGGCACAGCTTCGCGTCCTGCTTTCCCAGGTATGACTTCATCAGTCATCGTTTCACACCAAAACCCATCTTCTCCATCATAGCTGGACTGTTTTGCATTTTCAGCTGCTAGATGAAAGCTAGGGATGCACCAATCCACATTTTTTCATATCCGATCACGATACCTGAATTTGGTTACTTTTCCGATACCAGAGCTCTGTTTGCTTTAATATTATTATTATTATCATTATTGTTGATTTCATATGATGCTGTAATAAATCTGGTTGTATAGTTCAGGTAAAGCAGGCTGTGATAAATATCTCCTGGATTGTAAACTATATCTTGGCTGCAAGTATTCAATCAGGCAGCGAAATCCTTCGTTTTCTACAGCTGATAATGGTTGGTCATCGACTACGATGAAGTTAAGCAACCTCTCGGTAATCCTTTTAGCGTTCACGTTGTCTGGTGGAAGTTTACCTTGTTTTAGGAATGACTCCAGAAGTGATTCCTGCTGGCTACTTTCGTCTTTCTGCCCCCTGTCTAAAAAATCCTCGTGCTCTTTAATGTGGTACTTTTTCAAATGTTTGATTAGGTTGGTTGTATTGTAGGTTGCAACGGAGCTTTGCCCCTCGGTACAGCGGCGTTGCAAACATTGCACGTTGCTGTCTTGCTTTGGGGTGTTTTTAGTGCAACATATTTCCACACAGCGGAAAAGTTGGTTAGCCACGGTGCTGCTCAGTGCTCGCCTGCTACCTGGTTGCAAACCATGGAATGGATTTACTGAGCGGCGGCATGTCTCATTACTCTGCTTCTCATTGAGACACGCCTCCGTTCAGGAAATCCATTCCACATTTTGCAGCCAGTTAGCAAAGCAGCTTCATTTCAGCAGACAACATTAAAGCACAGACATGGTTCATGGATCGGAAATCTCCAAAGGTTGGATCGTAAATTTGCGACCCCTTAATTATGTTGGTATCGGATACCGATACTGGATCGGATCGGCCCCATCCCTAATGAAAGGTATCAAGAGCCAGAAAGACTCTTTCTAATCCAACCTTCTTTCCCATGAAGCAGGACAAACATGAAGAATTATAGTTCCACCATTTATTTATTTTTTTAGCATTGTTTTGTTTAGATTGTTACGGAAGTTTTGCTGTTCACTGTTCAAACACACCCAGTTAAATCCGAAGCAGGGAGGCCAGATTGACTGTTATTTCTTTTGTTTTTTTTTTTATTTTTCAAAACAAAATCATGTAGTTCTGTTATTGCAAAATGTTATTTTGTTTGAGTAACGATGTGGCCCCTTTCCCAGGGTCCTCTCAGGTTATCTGAGCTGGAGACCAGCTTCCTGCGCTGCTTTGGCTACCCCCTGCGTGTCCACAGCTATGGCTACTACTCTGCTGGAGAGATGCTGGAGGCTGCGGCGGACCTGGTCCTCATCCAGCAGGGCAGGCTGGGCTCAGTTCTCACCCTGAGGCAAAACGTGCTCCCCAGGCCACTGCTCAAACCATTCAGTTCATCAAGAAGGACTGGATCTGTAAAGCCTGAATCACCTATAACTGATAAGCCAGCATCCAAAGGACCAGACACCAAAGCTCACACTGCAGCAGTACCCTCAGGTGTGTTATTAGAGAGGTGGGTTTACATAGGTTTAGGGCTGCAACTAATGATTATTTTAGTAGTCCACTAATCTTTAGATTGTTTTTTCAATTAGTCACGAGTGACATTCAATTTCTGTTTTTTTTTTTTTTTTTTTAAGTGTGTCTTGTTCGGTCAGATAAGGCCACATGTAAACAAAATTAACTTTTAAGTATTAAATTCATTAAACAGATGGCTTATTGCAGTGCATGAAAGTTAGCATGTCTACATGTTCTGGGTCAAGTCTAGCTCTCTTCTTGGAGACAATGTTCCCAGCTGCAGAGAAGAGGCGCTCAGATGGTGTGGAGGTAACAGGAATGCATAAGAATGACTTGGCTAAAATTGCCAGGGTTGGGTACTTGGTCTCATTGAGCTTCCACCAGGACAATGGACACTGTGTCTTTGAGACTGGCTGCTCAGTAAAGTACATCAGCACCTGTCATGAGACACAAGATGAAAATTTGCATGGCAGGTATTACATTTGATGTTCACTAATAACACAAGAAGAAAAACTTACTTCATTAGTAACCTGTTGCTCATGTGATTCCTGCTGATCAGTCTCATCATCACTATCTGTGTCACATCCAAGAAGTGAATCAAGGGTTGACCCAGGCTTCCGTGTGTCACGAGCTGGGGATGCAGCATGCATATCATCCGATGGCGTGGACTCCCCTCTTCTATACCGGTTCGTCTCAGAGGCACTCTGAAGGGCTAGAGCTTGTAGTTTATTCTGCACGCTGAATTTCTCCTCTGGTGTCAGGAATTTCAGTTTTTGAAATCTTGGGTCAAGTGCAGCTGCAATGATGTGTTTGCTTGGATTATCATCTGTGACTGTGACTACTTCAGAGCAGCAGAGCAGTCATATAACTATATATGACTCATATGGATATAAGTCAGTGATCTTATGCAGTTGAGTTAACACATTAGCTTTCATGTAATGGCCTAAAAGAAGCTAATATCTCTTTAGCTAATGAAAAGAACGGCTAATTTACCCAGCTTTATCCGTGGACGGTAAAATTCTTGGGTGTTTTTGTTTTAAATGTTCGTGCATCGCCGTCGTGCTGCCGTGGTAGGCCAGCTGTACGTTGCAGACAGTACACTTTACTTGTTTAGTAGTTTTATTTTCTTTAAAAAACGCCCAGACTTTAGATAGCCGTGGTCGCAGCTTTCCCTCAGCCTGCTCACATTGAAGGTGAGCCTCTGCCATCGCGCGTCTTTGTTGAACTTCTTCATCAGTGGTGGATTGAGGCAGATGGTGCCAAGAATGAAGCTACTGCCCCCAACACTTCCTGTGGCGCATTACAATTTCATTTACTGTGTTCAGATGAGTGGTATGTCATTACATTATTAAATGCCTCTCAGGTTGTTTAAATAACACGACGCGTCGACAGCAAAATTTTGTGCTTTTGTGCTCTCCAGCTGAAGTCCCAGTGACGCAGAGTCCTCTGAACCAGCCTTCTACTGAGACTAACTTAGGCCCTGTCTGTAAAGAGTCAACTGTGAGTAACAAGCCAGAAATGGTTGAGAAGAACCAGGAAGCAGGACCAGATCTCTGCCAGGAAGGTCAACTCTTTCAGAAATGTGTCATCAAGGTTTGGTCTCATTTAAAACAAAGAAACTGGATATGTAAATGAAACTTTATCTGATGACAAATTATGGGAAACTCCTGTATATAAGTAGCAAAAGAAAATTGGCATGTGCATGTGTGTTGCATCAGCAATTTTGTGTTGCAGTTGGATTTAGTGTATAGTTATTTAATTTAAGTGCCGTTATGTTTGTTCTTTGTGCTTAAATTCAGCTGGAAAAGGAGCTTCGCCAGCGAATCCTTGAGAATGGAGTAGCTGGCACCATTAGTCAGGAGCTGAAGGACAAGTTACGAAAGGTCAGACTTCCTGTTTTCATAAGCAGATGTTTTAGTGCTAGATGTTTAAGTAACTGAGTGTAAGACAGACCTCTCTTCAAGAGTAGTAGGTGATTAGTGTAAAGACATGATGTAAAGACGCTCTCCTCAAACACCATTTGTAAAAAATAAATAAAAGAAATATATATATATTTATTTCCTAAACAGTAGTTAAGTGTTAACTTAATGGACTCTATTTTTTAATTCAAATTAACTTTTATTTTTGTTTCTTTGTTTGTGCTTTTGTGTCACCCATCTATACAAAATGGGTTTGAGTTTGTTGATTCATAACATAAGAATTATTTTGGTGCAGAAGGTAACCAAGACACATGGTTGCAAGTCTTGTAATGAAACCCTTTTGTTCATTTCTCTTCAGGTTGTAGGTCAGACCAGCGGTGGATTATCAGTGCACAATCTGCCTTCTGAGTATAAGGTAAAAAGAAAAAAAAATCATGCAGTGCTCCTTTTCACCTTCATAGCATCTTATGAGGGTTAAGATAAGTCAGCATTAGATTTGCTGTTTTGACTTTGTTTCTTGCTGTTTTGGGCACCTTACTGATCTAGAAAGTAACTCACTCACATAAACCCTAACTGCCCTTAATAATGTTTAGGAAGCGGGCAGGTTCAGGACAAATCCGTCTCTGTGCAGTGGAGCAGAGCTCAGATAATAATGACAGATGCATGGTGACGTTATTGGGAAGCTCACTTGTGTTGTTTTCTTGCTCCTCAGAGGCTTTTTGGTGAGGAGCTGCCTCTGCTGCAGAGTGGTTTTGTCAGTGTCACTGAACTGGTCGGCGCCATGAGTGATACCTTCCACTTGAAACCTGCAGGGGGTGACAGTGACTACCACTGGATAGTCATGGACATACAGGACAGTGACAGTACACAGCCAGGTGTGTATGTGCATGTATTCAAATATCACCAGTCAGGCCTGGTTTATGGTTTGACAGAACTAATCCTAAAGATGTGCTGTCTTCAACCACGTCAGAAATCAGAATGGTTATGTACTGAAGGGCCACACTGGATGGTAGAGTGAAAAGCCTGGTGTCAGAGAGAGACAGGCTTTTTTATAGGGGCGCATTTTGAGTTTCTTCAGGAAGACATTGACAGAAGTGACAGATCTGTGTACCATGAAAAAACAGGGCTAGTGAGAGAAGTAAAATCCTTGTCTCCTTTCTCGCTCTGCACAGCTGGCAAGTCATGGAATGCAGTAAGAATATTGAATCATTGGTTTTGGACACAGACCCCCTTGATTTGAGATTGGAAAAGTGTGGGGGCAGGAAGTTTTCAAATATATCCAACAAGCACCTCAGATGGAGTATAAAGCCACTTTCACTATCATTGTAATTTGGTGGTGCTATCACTGCGTGATGTGGCTGTAAATATAAATGTCATGTTTGTAGTTTTCCCTCCCTCGGTATTTATTTATCCACCCCCAGTGTCATTAGGATATCAGTCTGTTTCTGCAATCAATACTTTTCTAATGACCTGGTGGTGTCTGAGATGGCATGTGATAGAATATTCTTTCAGAAAAATGGCTTTTAACTAAGCATGGAACTTATTTTTCTTTATTTTGTAGACTCGAAGGAGACACAGTGTTTTGGTAATGGTGTGAAGCTACCATTTAAGAGCTACTACTTAAACTGTGGGGAGTCTCCTTGGGAAGGCAAACTGGGAGCAGACGACAGTAATATCATAGCGGATGACGAGAATGAGGAGCTCTATACCAGTGACAATTCCAAGACCCCAGAAATGGTTAGGCAGCATCTTTTTGATCAAATTATTTTGCATTACCAGGCTCTAAAGATAATCTTTAAGAGAGTGACCAAGATGAATACCCTGTGTAAAATGTCAGTTTAGCCCATGTATGCAGGTTAGACAGCCTTAAAACCTGTAATTACTTTTTATTATATTCTATTTTACTTATTTTGTGCTGTAGAATAATAATGAATTTAGAGTAACAGAGCTCTGTCCTTCTCACTGCTCTCACTCTGCCTTCTACGTATCTGCCTGTAGATGTCTGAGGTGTACCCTGCCATTCAGGCGCATTGCAGCCGTGCTGTGCCCCTGGATGCCCTGCAGAGTCAACGTCTCAGACCGCCGACGCGCCATGGCGCACGAGAGCTGGTTGAGGTCATGGTGGAACAGGTGGAGTCTCCAGGACATTTTTACATCCGCTTCAGCGAGAGTGAGGAGGCGCAAGCTATGGAGGACATGATGATTGAGATGAGGTGGTGAACATGCTAGTGGCAGATTAGTTAAAGATAATAGACTAACACTTCCTGTATCTGTTGTGCCACTGCCTCAACATAAACCATGCATGACATCGTGTTTCTTCGAAAATTTCTCTCTTCCTCTCTTCTGTTCTCCTATAGACGATGTTACACCTGTCCTGAGGTGTCGGAGCGATACCGCCTCCCTGAGAAGTTTGTCCGACGGGGCCAGGTCTGCTGCGTGTCACCTAAAGGAATGTGGTTCTACCGGGTGGTAATCCATCAGATCATCAGCCCCACTGAGGTTGAGGTGTACTACGTCGACTTTGGCGATACATCCATCATACAGATCGCCAAGCTCAAGTTCCTCAAGTAGGGCATCTCAAACATTGAAGCAGTAGATCACTACGAGTCCTACTACAAAGCTGGTCAGTGTGAGTGTTTCTTGCTGAGCTCTCTACATCTCTCTCTCCCAGGTCATGTTATTCGGTTCTTCCAGCACAAGCTGTTCCATCATCACTCGCCGGAATTAAACCCACCAGTGTGAGTCTGATAGCTGATCAAATGTTATATTCACATTTAGCTGACAAATGTGAACCTTTATGCAGGGTTCTATGTCACCTTTTTGTTTATACCAAAATGTCAGCTGTATCCACCTTCTGTTCTGTATTAATACTAAAGACCATGTTGCGCTTTGTTGATTGAAGCCTTCATTCTGCATCATTGCCAGACAGATTTTCCTAGTACACATCTCTTAACCAACTTTTTCAGTAACCATTCCTTGTAGGCTTTCAAAGAGAGCAAATGTGATAAATCAAAAATATGTAACTTGCAAAGCCTCCCAGCCCCTCCATGATCATCTAATATATCTTACTGCTTGCAGATGCAAACAGTTTTCATCTTTGATGCGTGAATAAATTGAAACTGTCAAGCTGCTGCTGAGTGCTGTAACTTATAGGAGTAAGAGTGTTGTTGTGGTTTCTCTCTCTCAGGGCAGCTGGACTGCTAAGGCCACAGCTTTGTTCCAGAAGCTGTGCTCTGATCGCACCCTGGTGGGCGCTCTGGATTGTTACACTGGAGATGTTCTGCAACTGTACCTGTGTGACACACATACTGATAAGGACATCTACATCCACACTGTCTTGCTGAGCCAGGGACACGGGACACCCTGCAGCCCTGCAGCCAGTGCAGCAGTGAGACACTCACACAAATGAACTTTTTGTTTGTATCATGACCACGATAAATATGAGTTTTTAATCAGCTGACAGGCAGTTTGCCCACTGTACTGAATCACTGTATGAGATATACACCCCATAATTCAGAGCAGTAATAATAACAGTTACCTGTATCATTCATATTTTTGATTCACGCTAGGTCATGAGTTAATTCAGTGGTCCCATATTCTTTCATATGCTTTCAGCTCTGTGTCCAGGTCAATCCACTGAGACTCTACCTGGGGGAGGGAATGGTTGACCTGCCAGAGATAGAAGAGGGGATGACCTCCTGCCCTAAGCCAGCAAGCACTCCTGAACAGTCCATGTCGGCCTCACTGAAGGTAGTCCTGACACACACTAAGGGCCTTATAAGCTTAACACGCACACACACTCACAGACCTAGCTGCTGCTGCTCTGTTCAAAAAGCTTTGAGGTTACACTACAGCCAAACAAAACATTAGTGTCAGTACTGGGATACTTGGATGTTTGTGGCGGATTAGCAGCTTTATGTCTCAATTGTTTCTTATCTATGCTTTGCACTCTCTTTGTCCCTTCTCTCACTCCCTCTCACTTCCTCTTTCTTACCCAGTCTTTTAATGTTGCTGTAACCAGGCTTTTGTTCTTCTCTGCCCATAGCTCTTATCTTACCAGCCATTCTGTCAGTGCTGCAGGCCCACTGCAGCACCAAGCACATTCAACACACACACAGGCATACATGCACTAACACACAGTCAGTGCACACATTCAGATCAGACGCACACAAAATACACACATCATCTTGCTGAAGGGGTGGGGGTTGGCAGTGGCAGTCCAATGCTGCTTAATGTATAGTTGCACTGTTGGAAGGTCACAGCTCGTTGTTGGTCAATAAATAAGATGACAGCCAGTCAGTGGGCTGTTTGATGGCTACTGGCTTACAAGAACTGAACAAGGCAACAGTAAACCCCAATGAACAAAGCAAGTCTCCTGTTGACCAATCAGAGGTCCTTTTCATAGATTGTGAAGTTATTAACATGTTACTAGTTCTGAAATTAGGTCTCAGAAAGGTTCCACAGAGCAGGTGTGGTGGAAGAGTGTGGGTTTTTTTTTTTGTTTGTTTTTTGCTGGTCTCTGTAAATCTGAAGGAGGTACAGGAGGTTTCTTGGTGTCTCAGGTAGAAGAGCTGCCCGCCCTGGTGTTTATTAGGACAGCCCCTACACCCAGGTATGACCACCTGAAACTGTCTTCGTCCACAGCTACACTGCGACTTCCTTCATTCTGTGTATTTGGAAAGCTTAAATTTGGCTCAGTAGGGATGCTTTTAGCTTCTGTTTGGCACTGTGCCATGTTGTTGCTTTGTTTATTCAGTGGCTGTGATGATAATGATGAGATAAATTGAAAGACTGAGCAGAAATCTTGCATTGTTAACTCAGTTAGGTTTAAGTCATTGTGAATGTTCACCGGTAAACATAGTTAAAACGTTTTAAAGACCAAATGTAGTATCTGAATTATTAATGTTTTTCTTATCTTACTTGGGGAATACAACTCAGGTTGTTGTATTTTGGATCACTGATTCACATTGCTTTTTGGACTAAAACAGATATTGGTGGACAGTGCTGTTTGTGTCTATTTGGACAAAATTTTATTGTGTCTTGCCCAGGGTAAGCAGGCCAACCCATTCCGTGCTCTGCTAAATGACCAAACCCTCTGCTGTAGTGAACTGGGCTGGGCCTTGTCCAGTGAATCTTCTACCAACCCTTCAAGTCCCATCTCCAGATCTGATCCAGACCAAGACAACCCCAGCTCACTGTCAAGCTGATCATAAAGTGAGAAGGCATTGTTTGTGTTTATGGAAGTCGCTGGATTTAAGGTTTTTGTAAAGCACTTTAAAATACTCTGTTTTCAAACATTGAGCACAACTCCAACAACATCAAGCATTAATTCCAGTCCCAATCTTGAGGACCCTGACCTCCACACTTTTTAGGGAAGAACAGTACACAGTGTGCACAGATAAGAAACTCACATAAGTCCAGTCAGCTGAAGGGTTAGGATTCAAAGCCAGTAACTGCAACAGTTTCATAGAAATAAATACTTTGCCTCTTATAGTAGAGTTTGTAGAGTCAGTTTTATGTAGGATACAGATATTGCAACAAAATGTAATTTTGTGAATGTTGAATGGTAACATTGTTTTTAACATTTCTTTTTCCATTATAAGTAAAAATGCACCATATCTTGTATAGCAC
The DNA here is from genome assembly GCA_037833715.1 of Toxotes lorentzi. Classification (NCBI taxonomy): domain Eukaryota; kingdom Metazoa; phylum Chordata; class Actinopteri; family Toxotidae; genus Toxotes; species Toxotes lorentzi. Next base: position 15,145,432 of record JBBMJY010000022.1, on the reverse strand, counting down.
TAGAAATTTGTGGCAGTGTAGACCAGGGGCTTTCAGAGTTTGAGACTTTATGCCTTTCCTCTGACAAAACTGAGATGACTGTGTCCCCCACAACTCCCTCACTCTGCATTTTGTCACTCCTGCTACCATTTATTGTCCCATTTCTGTTTGGGAGATAATCACTTTCCCAAAATGGCTTGGAGGGTGTAAACAGAAAAAAAAAATCTGTCCATACAGTTTTCTAAGTAAATTTGCAGACTTTTATTGGCAATGGTTATTGCAGTTAATAATATCCTCACACAGTGAAAGTCACACAGCATCTTCTGATTTTGCATCATGTCTGTGTGTTCAGATTGGACTGAGTTAGGAGTCGTCGGAGGTGTATGACATATGACGCAAATTGCGGCAATCGGGTGCCAAGGGGTTTAAAAGGTGAAGAGTTAAATTATTCCAAATGCATTGTTAGACAATAAAAATAGAAACATTTGATTTTTCAAGTCATCATTTGTAAGAGTGGTTATCATTTCCTCCAAATTGTAAAATGATAACATTGTGGAACAAAAGTCCAAATGTGCACACAAAGGCTCGTCCTCTCTGATACACACTGTCATTTTCTAATAGGATTATACAGTGACCTTCATTAACCTGCACATCTCTCTCTCTCCCTCCCTCCCTCCCTCCCTCTCTCTCTCTCTCTCTACACCACACACAGAAAAAAAAAATCTGTCCATACAGTTTTCTAAGTAAATTTGCAGACTTTTATTGGCAATGGTTATTGCAGTTAATAATATCCTCACACAGTGAAAGTCACACAGCATCTTCTGATTTTGCATCATGTCTGTGTGTTCAGATTGGACTGAGTTAGGAGTCGTCGGAGGTGTATGACATATGACGCAAATTGCGGCAATCGGGTGCCAAGGGGTTTAAAAGGTGAAGAGTTAAATTATTCCAAATGCATTGTTAGACAATAAAAATAGAAACATTTGATTTTTCAAGTCATCATTTGTAAGAGTGGTTATCATTTCCTCCAAATTGTAAAATGATAACATTGTGGAACAAAAGTCCAAATGTGCACACAAAGGCTCGTCCTCTCTGATACACACTGTCATTTTCTAATAGGATTATACAGTGACCTTCATTAACCTGCACATCTCTCTCTCTCCCTCCCTCCCTCCCTCCCTCTCTCTCTCTCTCTCTACACCACACACAGAAAAAAAGCCTTCAATGAAATTAGAGTATATCCATGGATGCAAAGAGGGCATATTGATTTCCATCCTGCTGCTTGCAGTGGTGGATGTACCTATACTGAGAACCTGACACAGATTCAATTAAACCTGTTACCAGAGCTATTTGACCCAACAAGCTGCTTTCATTGCATTTGTCCTGATATCGATACACTGCTGTTCCACCATGCTTGTGTTAAGGAAAAAAGCAAAACACTGGGTCAAAGCTAATATATCTACAAATCGCTTTTTGCTATCTGCAGCATTACGGACTGCTTCACATAGCTGCATAAATGCAGATAAAAACACAAGATAGAACCTAAAATAAGCATGACAGATTAGAAGATATGTTAGTGTGTGTGTTCTAGAAACGTATGTGACTATAAACAGATTTGACATTCTACCTGTATTATATTATATTGCCTGCAGTTGATATTAGTTAACACATACTAATTAATCCATGTGTTCTAACTGTAGGCTAATGGCTGTAGTTAATAGCAATACTTCCTCTTCATTCTTGATTCTCATCTCTTTATTTTGTCCCTGAACATGCCCTGAGAAATTGTATGCTGGGTTCCATGAAAAACCTGACATTGCAGAAATTTGACTCAAAAAAAAAATTCTACACAATCACAAATGCATATTTGTCACTTGTCCCTTGTCGTGTTTCTCGTGTCTCTCCTGATGTACCCACCTACCTGCTGCTGAGTCTGACTGCTCAGCAGATTTGTTACCTGTGAAGGGGTCAGCACTCGGCTTGTTGTTTAGCTGCTCCTCAGAGAAAACACTGAGTGGATTCTCTGCTGAGAATGGAACAGAATTGGAAATGACAGTTTTCAGGGTTACTTATTTAGTTTTGGGTTTTTTTTGTCGGGAAAAAGAATAATTTGACATCTGAGAATCTTGATTTTGCTGACCTTTGTTTGCTTTGTTGCTGTAATGTTCAAGTGTTCTCAGGGTGTGGTGATATAAGTGCAGACCCAGCAGAGCACACCATTCACCCACCAGAACTCACAGCAGGGGACATCATGAGACTCACTTGGGATTTAATTAAAATGAGCCGTCAGGTGTTATGGAGGAAATGATGTGGCAGTGACATTTATGAAGTTTGAGAAGTGGTTAAGGCTGCAGAGAACTTTGTTCAGCACAACAGGCTGCGACACAAGAATAAAGTAATGAATGTCGGAGTTATGTACCAATTAGTCACAATGTGGTGCCAAAGTATTTACTTATTTAAATCTGTGACTATATAGTGTATGTGTTGACACTGTTTTCTTTAGCAAAATAGTAATATTCATGTTGATATTAATACTATGTTTGATTCTGTTGTCCAGGTTCATCTGTTTCTCTGCAACTCCTGAGGAACTCTGGCGTCCTGTTCCCTTTGTTTGGGGTGAGGTAGGTCATGCCTCCTACAGTCCTCCAAACCAACTCAGCCCAAATGCCTGAATGAGTCAGAAGACAAAGCTGACAATATATGTTGACACATTTTGTCAGCAAGGACTTGAGTTGCACTGATATGTTAAAAGTCTTAAAGTAATTTTTATAGGAAGTTAATTTTCATGTCATCTTAATCTTGTCTAGATAAGTTAAATTGTTTGTTAAGCTCTGTTAGTTTTGTATCGCTGTAATTGTAGCACTTTCCTAACAGCTTGGTTGTGGAAAACAAACAGCAAATGCTGGAAATGGATGGCTGTTCTTTTTTTAAATGTGGATAAGCTTGTGAGCACTTCTTGTTTTAAAAAAAAAAAAACAAAACAAAACTTTTTTGTTTAGGTCAAGCTTTTTATTATTTTCTCAGAGGCCATCAAGATGTCTGATGTGTTAAATGGTTCAATTTCCTTACACGTATTAATGTTGTTCTGGACAGAATTAAAAACATTTCAATATGAACATTACAGAAATATGTCGATCGTGACAAATTTTACTTTGGGAAATAAATCTTATTTGATAGAATACCTCAATGGATCCTTGGCAGTGGTTTTAGAAGTGCTTGTTTCTTTCCACTGGTCTTTTCGTCACTTCAGTGGATCCAATGTCAATGACACAAATGTGTAGAATGTGTATGAATTTTGAAACACAATTCTTTACTTAAAGCTTTCTTCATAACATGAAATATTCACTCATGCTGCTTAGCTGCAAAAAATGAACCTGCATTCAAACACCGTGGACACCTACAAAATGTCAGAAGATAAATACTGTAGTTAGTCGCCACCAGTGGAAGCTGGAGTCACTTCAGAGATCATGTTAATACCCATGAATTCAGACATATGACATGCGTTTCATATTTCATATTGACATTTTTGCTCTTCTATTTAATGCACCTGTTGGATGAATTGTAATCGCTTTTGTGCAAATGGGCAAAAGTTAGCATGCTAAAATTGTATTCCAAAAAGGAAAACATGGGGGTTCAACTTCAGCATGTAGCCTTAACACTGCAAACTTGTACTGCTCAAACAGATACAAATGCACACAAACACTGTTTATCTCCAGGAAATCTTAAGAGCACGCTAACATGGTTTCTTCATATTGTTGCCTTTTGACTTTTTAAAATTTTAAGAAAATAAAAAATCTTAGAATGCTCCAGCCAGTTTTGTAATTTCAGTCTTGTTGGTCCAGTAATGCTGTAGCTGTAGTGCATTTCCTCTTCCCTGGCTCTACTTTGATACTAGAACAGTATCAATGTGACCTTGAATCAGGCAATTAATCCACACTTTGCCTAGTCCTGTTTGCTGAGTCAAATTTCTTTTATTTATACAAACCCTTTTTCCTGCATTTGACTTGGGTGACTCGGCTCGTCTAGTGAGGCTGCATGCAAACAGCTGCACCTTCAAGTTGTGTCTCAGAGGGAGTATGAATTCCTAAAGAGACAGCCTGAACATACAGGAACTATGAACAATGAATAAAACAAAACAACAAAGAGACCACCTCTAATGTTAATGACGCTCATTGTTGAGAGTAAAGGTACTTTACTGAGCAGAGCTGACAGTTATGGAGCTGTCCAAATATAAATTCAAGTTCTTTTCACAGTTCCAAAGCCAAGAAAAAAAAAAAAAAAGCTAATGTATGTATCCCACTGAAACCTATAGAGAGAGTGGAACTTGAAATTTAAGCTCAGTAACCAAAGTGTGCTCAGAGTAAAGGTTAAAGCCTAATGTGGAGTCCTGGATCATTAGTCTCCATCCTGCTGGGCTCCCTGACCTTTACTGGCTCAGCCAATTCGCTTTTTAAAAGGCTTCTAATGAGAAGAGCTTTCCCCCTCACTCATAATGCAGTTAGGAGCATTAACCTACATACTGAACATACACTCGCACATTTCTTGCTTTCATAACATGTAAATGATAACTTGTAACCAACATTTACATACAGGATAAATACAAATACTGTACATACACAGCTGCCCTTTGTAATGCAAAAGGTAGACTTTAACTCTAGTTTGAATGCAAGCACACATATAGTATTAGCTTAGAGTATTAGCTTTTTGTTAGTGTAGTCCATGACGGTCATTAAAACAGTACAGACACACACTCACTGCTTTTTAGCACAAATACAAAATTGGCCTTCACGCTCTCAGCTTGACCTGATTTTCAATCAAACATACAATGGCAGTATTTAAGAAGCATGTACAGGGTCACACACTCTGCACTATTCTTTCAGCATCAGTACACAACGAAAAGCTTTTACAAACGCGCACACACATTGCAGAGCATTGCTTGATACAGGCTGAGGCTTGGTAAGGCAGACGCTCAGTTAACCTTATTAAGGAGGAGAGTAATGTGGTTGTAGCTGAATTAGCAGCCGACAGCAGCAGAGCATCTGTGTGCTGAATGAAGCATTAAGATCTGATGGCTTTGATTTACAGACGAGACCCTAAGCCAGACTGTCGTAAGAAGACTGCTTTTGTTTCACAGGCTTTGGTTTGCTGATTAGCTGAGGTGAGGTCAGTTTACTACCCTTATCTTGTTAGTGAATGCTTCAGTATCACCTGAGCAGAGGCTTTCAGCTAGCTAAAAATCTCACATAGTCTGATCACAAAATCAATCACATGGATCAGTGATGACATGATCAGGTCACAGTCATGTCTGTTCAGTGCTGCTGAGACAAGTCAAGTACTGACTCTGCACCACCTTAAATATAGCCAGCTGAGGGTTTGTGATGTTTCCTGAAATATGGCGATGTGTTTTAGATCCTTCCTCATTGCTCTCTTTGTTCTCTTCCCTGTAGCTCAGCTCCATTTGCAACGAGCTTATTTGCTGTGTTCTTGGCCTTTCATAGGTTACTTTTGTGTGTGCATGTGTTTAAAATCTGTCTGCTTTTGTTCTGATAGGGTGTGTAGTATTTGGGGAGGTTTGTGTGTGAGTGCCAGCTGTGTAGGTGTAAATTTATATGCTGTGTGTAAATGAGGGTGCATTAAGTCACCCTTATCCGCTGAGAGATAATTTCTGGAAGAGAGGCGCCTTTATTTTTATCCCTGTGTCAAAATTCTTATCTGCTGTATTAATTTTAGGACAGTTGGAAGGAGAATGGAGAGAAGCTTCATCCTCCTGCCAATCCCTCAGGCCTCTATTTGCACATATCAGGGAATCCAGCTCCCCTAATGAATCTTCTCCACTCTACACATTGGACTTATATGTTACGCTTGCTTAAGTTTTCTTGTTACTCCCAACTCCAAACAGTACTTCAATCTACACTACATGTACAAGAGTTTGTTGTGTGGATATAATACTGCTGGTAGTCTAATCTTAAAGTCTTAAAGGGTTTCACAGGCTGATATAATGGCATTGCCTTAAAGTGTATATCAACTGAAAACGCAAATAACAAACACGGACGTTAGGACCTTATAAAGGTAATGAAAAAAACATACTGTACAGGTGACGACATGCAGTACATAGATCATACATATTAAACTTATATGCTTACATATCATAAGGGTTCTCACATCATACACAGACTGGTGTTCCTTGGCTTTATAAGCAAGTGATCGGGGGTTTCAAATATATTAAAGGGACATTCCACTGATTTTACATGTACAGTTCTGTTTACACATCATGAGGAGCTTAACCCTGACAGTGTCTTCAAGGTTTTCTCGGCTTGGACAAGGAGAGATGGATATTTATCAGGTAGGAGGAGTCTAATGAAAGACACTTAAGTTATGCGAAATGTACCATAGGATCCAGCAGAATATCTCAGAAGAGCAATATTACATTGGGGGAAATACCCTTTTAAAAGAAACCAACAAACTATTTGTTCAACTGTTGAGAAATGCAGTCTAAAAAAACTCCCTTGCAATACATAGGGAAAAAAATTCTAGCAAATTGTGGAGCAGCTTCATTACTCTCACGTTCAGCATAAACACCCATTGACCATATTTAAGTCAGAATAGGTTCCACAGACCTCCTGCTACACTTCCTGCTGTTCTCCACCTGGATGTACATGTGGCCGGTATTGTTTGCCAGCAGCGTCCAGCTGCAGCTGAGCTCCAGGCTCAGTTTATGTGCGATGGCACACACTGACAGTTCCATTAAACTGTATTTATGGCAGCCACAAATAATCGATATGCAGATACGCCAGGCTGTTCGCATTCGCAGAATTGTCTTTGGTCCAGCAATGCAATGCATCAAACTGACACGCTCAGTGACAACAGAGACAGTATGCACCATCACTGGGTATTGTTTGTCCCTGTAGATCTCACTCACTCTCCTTCTCTGTGTCTCGGATCTGGTCTTTCCTCCTCCATCGTCATTTTTTCCTCACCTAATCCACCCCTCTCATTTTCCGTGCCTGTCTATATAAACAAAAACTTGAGTCTTGAGTTTATTCTGTCAAGGATTATAAAATATATCAATTAAATAGGTAAGGTAAGAAGATACTCTCTGTAGGAATGTTCCTGTGAAGAGTGTTTACCCTCTATTAAGTACTGTGAATCTGTAGTTAAACCCTCTCTTCTCCCTCCATACTCAGTCCCAGTGCTGCATTAGGCAGGATTTGGAGAACAAAAGACAGTCAGCTGTTCAACATATCTGGAATGAACAGGCTCGAACTCATTCATATAGGCAACGTCACAAACAGACCAGCAGTGTTCTGCCTTCTGCAGCCGCTGAGCTGTAGCTGTCAGCAGTGGGACTCAGCAAACCTTCAGTGTAGACATAAACTACAGCAACAAATACAAGGTTCTTTTGGGAAGGACACACCACTATTCAACACGACTATTTTGTAATGTTAAAGAAGTGGGGGAAAAAAACAAAGATTGGGTCAGTTTTCAGATACAAGTGACCAAGGTTGAACCACTTCTCCATTTTAACTACAATGAACCAGTTGATGTGGTTTGGGTGTCAGGATGATCACGATGCTTTCTTGACACCCCACTGTGAAGATAATATGTTCACGTCCAACTGGGTGGAGGCCCCAGCTAGAAAACATGTCTGGGGAAAAGGACACCTGCTTACCCTGTTGATTAATATGCAGGCATCATGTCCTCGACTCACAATGGCGGAGAAAAAAGACGAATGAATCGATGGAAGGATGTTCTAATGAATTAGTAAAGCCACCTAAATGAGAATAATGTGAGTGAAAATGTCACATTTCTAAACTTTAAGGAAAGTCTTTGCAGGGATGTGGTGGTTCTGTTTCACAAATTACACTCAATGAAAAACGTCACCAAAAAAAGTGCCCTGTAAGTGCTAGTTCCTGATACGAGGCTGCTGTTGACTGATCATGCAGAATATATTCCGTTCATTTATTGTGATTTGATAAGTTGCTATCTGCGCCTGGGTTAGCATAGATAGATGTTGATGTTAAGCGGCTGTGCGTAATCGATCTTAAACCGATGTGGTCTGTCTTCAGTTAAATGATGAAACGTTGTACTTTGAGAAAGCAGCTCTGAATGAAGAGCAGCAGGTCACCTGATGAATGGATTCACTTACAGCCAGCAGCTTAATGCTTAGTCATGATCAATCATCACCCACATGCCTCTCCTTTCCTTCTCACCTCCTCTCTCTTCTTCTGTTTCATCCTCTTCTCTCTTCTTTACTCCTCCTCTGCTCCTCTCAATATGTTACGTTTCTCTTTCTCTGTCTCTCCTGCTCTTTTTTTCACCCTTTTTGTCCTCTTCCTAGCCCCCTAGGCTGACCAGATTGAAGCTCACCGAAAAAAAGCTAAATGTAAAAGAGAAGGAACATGTTATGCCCTCCTGGTGAAGCACTATGTCAAGTTACATAAGGAAGCATTTGGCTACTCCACGACTAGCAGAGGAAACTCAAGGCCTGTCTACACCTTCCTGTTGGAGTTAGCAATGATAAGGACCACAGTGCATATCAGAGTAAAATCTTTCTAAACAGTTTGAGTTCAGTGGTAGTTTGAATCCCGTAAGTTAAGCCCAAATTACTCATCCACATAAATATAAAATGGTACTTCATTCCTATTCATTTCCATGTCCATTTCTCTAGCTTTCATACTAAAGCAGCGAATATGATTTGATGTCAGGTAATTGATTGTGAATGACTTTTTCCACAGTTTAACAGTTGAGAGCAGCTTGGTTGGCATAGAGTAAAGCAGGTCTAGTGACATGAACACGCCCAATAGAAGAGATTTAAGCATGTTTGTGTTGTTTATTTCTCAGTGTGGATGGGGAACTTTTACTTTTTTGAGTGTGCTCAAACAGAAAATTGCAACATGCAAGCTGATCTCTGTTCACATTAGAGTGGATGTGGGGAGAGACAACAGTCAGTTCACTAAAATACCAGGGATGGGCAAATCCAGATAAGCATCAAGTCAGAGCTGCCTCCCAGAACAGGAAATAGCATTAGCTTTGTTGTCTCACACACACACACACACACACACACACACACACACACAGTGACCTCTTACTCCCCAGGTTGCCATAGAGATACTGCTCCCTCTTTATTCAGTCCCAAAGAGCTGGCCATGTGAAGGGTATTGTCCACACATACATGTATGTACAGTATGTGCTTGCGTCATTTTTATGGTTGCATGTTCATTGCAGACTGTTATTTCCATACAGTATTACACACAGTACACCGCTTCATTAGGTTTTATAGAGACAGTACGTTTAGGAGTTTAGGCAATGCATTTCCCAGAACCTACCTGTCAATCAAACTTCTGTTTAATCCAAATGAAACATTCATGTAAAATATGTCCTTCCCTGCACGGTGGTTTTCAGTGTGTCCTTTGTGGAACATTATCTCCGGCTTCTCTTCATCAGTCTCCATATTGAACTTGACTGTGAGGCTCAAACCTCTGGCCCCAGCTCATCACTGAAATGGATAGCTTGCCTGGTAGACCAATCGAACAGTTCCAACAAGCCGATGTTTAGCTCATCTGCTTGCTTGTTGAAGTAAATGGTTAGAATCAGACTCATTAATACTCATCACAAACGGTTCACCTGCTTGCTGACATGTTGTAACAGTGTTAACCTTCAACCACATTAACCTCTCCCAACTTTTCCAGGGTTGTACATAATGTATTGTTATGTTTGCTGGTATGTTATGTTATTTTTTGTGTTTTTTTAAGCAAATGTCATCTGCACTGTCTGACCCTTGAACTTTGCACTTTCTGTGATCCACTGACTCAAGCATGAGCTATAGCTCCAGTTTGACTAAAATGTAAATATTTTATGAATCTGCTCCTGCATGCAAAGAGGAAAAGTCACTGATGACTGACCTACAAATTTGAGGCTCAGACCTAGAGTCAAACCCAGTTCATGGGACTTTTTTTGTTTGTTTTTCATCAATAATACATTCCCCTGGTTCATATTGAAAGGCTGAGCTGTATTATGATATAGTAATATGAATGATGTAGTAGGCCACTGCTAGTTGTGGCCACAGTGAAAGTTCACCCTCAGCTGTATGCTGTAGCCTTGGTCGCTGTCGTCACTGTGATTGGTTGTAACCGTGACTGTGCTTTGGTTTTTAAATGTAAATTTATAATGAGTGTAAAACTAACTACATGCAGGGGATGAATATGTGCAGTGAATTAACACAGTTGCATTTGCTGAGTGTTGTATAGAGGTTACTATCTTCCTGAACTCCTGTGGTATCACTGTGGGTTCAAATCCTGTGTGACTCAACAATTCTCTCTTGGCTGATGCTAATAGGAGCATTAAAGAGTAGTAACATTACAGATCCTTTAGCTTCATCCCTTCTTTCTGCAGAGTGTTTCCTTAAACTGGCAGTGAATTGTAACTGGATTTGACCAACACACTAACTGTTCTTATGGATCAGGGGAAAATGCTAATTTTTCTGTGAGGTAACGCAAAAGTGGTTCAGAAAGAAAAAAAGAAATTTCCACTGTGACCTTTCAAGGAGTCTGTAGTAACTTAAAACAGACATAAAAAAAGTGATATTGACCTTCTCAGATAACTCACAGCAAGAAAGCGAATAAGTATATTTCCCAAAATGTTTGAACTATTCCATATTATCTTTTTAGAACTTCTTCATTAATAAAGAGCTCCGCTCTGCTTCACATTCACATGGTGTGCTGTTCACATCCAGATAATTCATCCTTTTGAAGAGGGGAACAGAAGACTGTGATGTTTCCAGCTGATTTAACATTTGTACCAGTGACTAATTTTCACTATATAAAGGCCCATCATTTCTCATCCACCCAATCTTGGTCTGTATTTTGGGCAACTAAGGGAAAAATCACTTTCCGCAGCAGTGAAGGCAGTTTTCTAGGTGAATGAACACAGATGAAGTAAGGAGCTGTACAACCAGCACTCCCTGCAGCTTTATCTCTGCTCTGTAGCTGTCTGCTATCATGAACAGAAGCTGCTGTTTCAGGGAAAGTTTTCTCGCCTTCGTTTTTAACATTTCACAGCTCATGAGCACAGACTCCCTGCAAGAAATAGCACTGTCTTGTATAAAATTCCCATAAGCAAACAGAGCCTGTTTTTCATGATCCATTACAAGCGTTTTGGTAATTGGGGTCGGGGTGTTTTTGCGGGCATTTACCAGATAACTCAGATGTCTCATAGGCTAATGTTCAGATGTGTGTGGCTGTGCAAGCGAGGCCAGTGGCCAAAGAGCAAGAAGTCCCAGCAGCAAAGAAAAGATGAGCAGTTAGTGCTCAGAGACATGCTCCCCATCAGCCTCAGAATGAATGACTGCTCATTAAGTTGAGTGACACCTGTTGGGGCAGAAACTTGAGGGGTAAAACTAACAATACACTTTTTATCTCTGAAAAATTTAGCTTTAGCTTTCAGCCAAATCTGGTCAGCAGAGGGTTTTAGGCAGCTACTCGGCTGCACACCTATTACCTAAAGGTTGTAAAACACATCACAAAGCTCAGTTACCTCTGACTTCCTAAGTAAGAGAAAGGAGCATTTTCAGCCCATCCAGTCATCTTCAGTGCAGAGATTCATGAAAATGGAAACACTATAATTTAATAAATGTAATAAAGGCTTGTCTGCTCTCTTACCTCTCCCAACCTGATCTTCACTGCTGAAGTTTTTCCAAATAGTGCAGCATGTGGTGTGAATTTGGTTCGGTGAACCCCAAACCAAATTCCCTGACTTCCACCACTCTCAACTTCTCAGCTGTTTGGATGAATCTGTGAGTTTGTAGTGCAGCACAGCCTTGTTTGGTCAGCCAGGCCTTCCCTTTCTGTCGATACTCGTGGACTTGGTTGCAACGGTAAGTAGATTAAGAGACCAGTGATTGAGGGCAAATCAATTACTGTAGCTCAGTGGTCTGTATTTTGGGGGGAAGGGGGGATGGTTACTGTTGCATGTATTCACTTCGTTCAGGGCACAACCACAAACACATTAACCAGCCTCCTTTTCTAATGGGAACATCCTGGACCAACCATCACTGTAATTATTATTATTATTATTATTATTATGTTATTTTCTTGGCCTCATAGCAGTTAATGTATCTGTATTGATCAGCAGCAACTTTAGATGATGGTGCATGTCTGCTTTCAGTGAATTTTTTTGTACGTTTAATCTTAATTTATTCCTAATGTGATGAATTTAAAGAGATTACATGGGGTCACAGTGTACTTTAGGATTTGTGATCTTAATGTAACCTGTAATTTTCTGCCAGGCATCTCAACGGAAAGTGGAATTCAATTGGCAAACCTTACTCCAGCCTACTTCTTATGATGTACTACTGATATTTCCTCTAATAACAGTATGTTTCCACATATATTTTATAGTATCCCTCTGAAATGCACATGAGGTCTTTTGCCAGGGAGGTAGTGTGTGTGATGCTGGGCGGCTCCTCTCCTCCCACCGCCTCCTCCCAGTCCGCCCAGCCGCGGACTCCGTCATTTCGCCTCCGCGTCCCTCACTTGTTGGATGTGTGCATTTTCAGTGATTTCACGCTTTCCTGGCGCTTGTTTTACTCTCTTGTTGTCCCGAGAGGACCACTGCTGTGTGTCAAGGTTAACGAGATTTTTCAGGGTACATGCGCGTAAAAGGCGCTTCTCCCGAAGCCTTGTCGCCGTCCTTACCTGTGTGTTTGCTCCTGTTGTCACACCGTGACTATGCTCCGTTTTTCGGCGTCCTCTGGTCGTGGCTGTCCTTCTGACCTATAGTGTGCTGCTCCCACAGCAGGAGCGTTTGGGTTTTTCTGGCGGCGTTGTGCGCTCTAGACTCGCGGCTCATCCGTGGAGAAGTTCCGCCGCAGTCCCATGCACAGCGCTTCTCTGCTCACCTCCTGCTGCGATAAGAATGTTGGCGGCTTTTCATGGTCAAACTCCACAGGATTAGCCCGAGTTGGACAAACGGACCATGTAACCAAATCAGGTATGTGCACTAATCGAAAGAGGGAGGTGGGACCTCATTTTCTGTTTGTTGCCTCCGAGGAAACCGTTTCCATTTACTCAGACTCTGGATTCAAACCTCAGAGGTTGTAGATGTGTCTCTGTCTCGGACCTCTGATGTGAAGAAGTGGCCCCCATTCAGTTGCAGTGGCAAAAATGTGACATTGCCCAGTACAGAAATGTGTGACTCCAGCTATCCTTTCACTTTTAATTCAACGTGAAATGTTCCTTTTAGGCTGCCAGGGGGGAATTAAGTGACAGTGGAGCAGCTCAGCAGGAGCTGGAGTCTTGATGTTTTGCCAATTTGCTGCTGCTGCTGCTGCTGTGATCTTCTTTTACACTGGTTCAGTCTGGTCTGGGTGGCCTGCTTCTCTGGCATTTGGAAATAAAGCAGTGACTGTCATGGATAGGAGTTGAATGCCCACTTGGCTCACCAGCATTTAGATCGTACAAGATCATGAAGCATTTTGGACAGATAGAGGGCACAAGGTGAAGGATCCTGGGTCTCAGTGGGTTGAGCAAGAGGTTCAATTCCCAACAGGGCTGCTGGTGTTTGAAATGGTTTGGTTCAAAGGCACTCACCACATTTTATGCTGAACGCTTTTTGATAGTGTGACAGTTACCATGTTAATGGGAACATGTAACTAGGAACATGATAACCAAAGAGATTCTTTTACTGTTCATTTCAAACAGCTACTGTTGAAAACTCAAATAAGTTCATAAGACTTATAAAGAAACCTTTCATACTACGAGAGGACACGTTTTTAGGTGCATGTCTACATTAAATCGCAGGTTATATCTAGTCCCATCTAATGATATTGATCTGTCAGTCATCCAGCCGCACTCCTCCAAAATTGTGGTCTTGCATTTGTGTTGCTGTTTTCATGATGCAAGTACTATAAATTGGTTACTTCCATTTTTGTTGGCTGTTAGAGGGATGCTATTTTATACATGCAAAAGATATTCTTCAGTCAAAGAGAAATTCATTTTTTTCTAATCCTGGGTTTTATTTTTGTAAATCAGTGATTTAGACATAAAATGACTATGGCCATTTTATGTCTAAATCACTGTGCAGTTGAAGCAGTATTAGGTGGTGTCCCTGCATCCTTTTCTGTCTTCAATTGTCTCTTCAATGAAGCTGGTAAGTAAAATTCTGGTATTACCAGTTGCAACTGTTATGAAAGTAACATTACTCTTCAGGGCCTCAAAATATATATATTTTTTTTTAAATCACTGCCAAGCTAAATATTCCTTCACGATGTGCACATGTCAACTAAAATACAGTATGTGAAGTGTATTGATCTCCCACATCAGCACCCAGCAGCAGCTGCCATGCTGCTCTGACCCATTTCTCACAGAGGAGGCTTTGACAAAATAACTGTGCAGCAGCCTCTGTATATCCTCCTGTCTCCACCCCACCACAAACACACACAAGACACACACGCATGCACAATACACACTTCTTAATTCCTCCACCTCCAGTGCCTATGATACAAGAGGAAGTGGGCTCATTTCCCATAGGAGTCTGCAGTCAGAGCTGTCACAGCTAACACAGCAGCAACAGACAGAATGTATTTAATACACAGCTTGTATCATGGTGTGCTGTGCCAACAGTTCAAAACACTGTGAGAAAATATAACTAGCTGTTTGCGACATTTGGTCTGTAAGAGCTTCTCTAGATGGGAAACTAAATATTTGATTGTCCTTAGTTAATTTAGGAAACAGCTAACCTAAGCAGCTTTGTTAACCCAGACCAATCGTCATGGCTCATCATTTCCATCATCAGTGTTGGTGATACAGAGAAAATATGGCATTGTTCGGACAGACTCAGTGGTGTTACTGTTTCACCTGACAGCAGCGATATATCAGTCACATACGCCCTGATGAGCATGTGTGTTATGAAGCATTAGAAAAGTTGTCACTATGATACTGCGATACCGCTCGGTGATAATTGCAGAAGCTGTGTGCTGGCCTGGTATTACTGTCCGTATGGTCAGGCAACTGAAAAATACATTCAAGAACACCAGGGAAGAGCAAGGCAGGCTGGTCAAAATAAATTCACTCTGTTAAACACATGTTTGCTGTTAAAGTGACCAACAATCGCATCATTTCCACACATGATTAGCATGAACATATGAAGTTTAGTGGGCTTTGTTGTGACACAAGGCAAACTGTAATTAAAATTAAGCCTCTGCTGCCAAATCACACACTCAAACCTACTCTGGCTTGTGTGAAATTTAAATGAGCCCTTTTTAATCAAAGTAAAGCCACTGTTGGTGAAGGAAAAGGCCTGTGCATCATCGCTTTTGTCTCTCTTGCTTTCTGGAGGCAGATTACTGTACTCAGCCTACTTTTGGTTGTAAAGTCATGTCTCGCTTCCTCCTGCTGACACTCCACTCAATGTATTTTCTGGGGCAACATGCATGGAATAGTGTTTTTGAGTTGTGGTAGTAGTGTATATGTGTGTGAGTGTGCGTGTTTGTTGGGTGGGTGGAGAGGGTCTTAAACTACCCAGGGAAGGGGAGAGTGTTTCAGTGTTTCAGGAGTGGTGTGTGAATTATTGAAAAGCCCTCAAGGTTTTTCTGGCTGCAGGATTGATGTTTCTTGCCGTACAGCTGCGAGTCGAGTGTACTGTGGGTACTAAAGGTGAGACAAGCTGTGTCCAAATTGTACTGCAGCATTAACAGGACAGGAAACTAAAGTCCATCTTCTAACTATAGCCTCAGTCATCTTAGGGTCTACCTTGAAAAAAACAGATCTGAATCTCTAGATGGTGGCTGGTTTCTGGCACGAGTGTCTGAGAGAACAAGCTACCTCATCAGCTGCCGTTACCCATGGATGTATTAAACAAATGATCCAATGAAAGATGCTCACCCAGCAGAGACCAAGGAAGTCTCCTGCTTCCTACTCAGGTGCACACAATTGAATATGAGTCTCTTTCTCTGGATGAGCCAGGCTGATATTAATAAACAACACCAAAATAATATGTTGATAGAACTTGTAACTATACAGTATATCATAGATATGTGAATTTAATGGTTAATTAGTTTTAATTCACAGAATCAAAACTCCACAGTGCCTTTTGGAGTCTGTGTTTTACAGCAAGAATGTACAAATTAGCACTAAACATAAATTATAGCTGAGGCCGATAGGATAATTTGTTTTTCTGGCATTAGTTTCATGGACAAATTTAAATTTTGACCCGATAACGGTGCAAGGGAGACAATTCAGGGGGTCACCCACATCAGTAGGATTTATCCTCTGTGGACCGTGACTGCTTTTATCACTGTAAAATATGGTTTTAGTTCAAAGTGGAAAATGACAATAACCTGAGAAGGAAAGGTGAGAAGTTGTGGTGATGTTGTGCTGATGATTTGCTCTCTCACTCCAAACCTCCTGTTTTGTTGCTGCATTGCATTTACTTGCAAAATTCACAAAAAGTGTCTTTTCTAGACACCATCATCCAACAGGACTCTCCAGATGGGACCAAGTCTGAATCTATGAACCAGAAGGAAAGCAAGTTGTAGTTTCTATTAATTCTCAGTAATGCTCACGAAAATGCAGGTATCATTTGTTTTCAGTTGAGTATAGCTCGCTGGCATGACGACTTGCGACTCTTACTGTGGCATTGTGCAAGGTGATATATGGTGTGTGGATGTGAACGTAGCCAGGCAGGGAGAGGATGAGGCCACTGAGAGGAAGGCTAACTGGCAGAGCCGGAGGCCTCTGGAACAGAAACGCTGCTATCTGCAAACATAGCTCTACTGCTGCTGGCTGCTGTATCCATGGTGACTCATCAAAAACAGACACACACACACACACACACACACACACACACACACACACACACACACATATATACGGATATACACGTTTACAGACACACTTCCAGACATAATCAGACTGACAAACATACACACTCACTAAGACATCCTTAAAATGACACAATATTCTTTGACATTCACATAGTCACACACAGTTAGATACGCACCTTCAGACAAAAACACAGACAAATACAATCTTCTGAATACTTACAAAAATGCACGAGGACATTGAGGAACACAACATACTACATACACACTCTGCCTTTAAGTATCGTAAGCGAGAGTGACATTTTCCCCAAATCATCAGTCACCAAAAATCTCGTGAAATTAATTTGAGCTCTCAACCACAGATTTGCTGTTATAGACATTAATAATAAGATTATGCTCCTCAGTATGTAACAAAAACAAACAAAGGAAATGTACCAATAGCATGAATTGGACACTTTGCCCTTGTCAAAGGAAAAAAACCTTCTCTTACATTAAAAAAAAAAAAAAAAAAAAAAAAAAAACTACTCTTGTTTAGGAATTGAACTGGGATCATTGGAGCTGGAGATCAATATCTCCACCTATCCTCTCATTATCATGACCTTCACACTCTTACTTTGGCCACGTATTTCAACTTTAAAATACCTCCTGCTTCTCGTCTAAACCTCTCCTGTTGAGAAAGCACTGATCTCCGTATTTTTTATCTTTAAAACAGCTTCTTTCATGAAATTTCAGCCCTTTGTCGTCACTTCCCACAACTCCCTATCTTTGTTTTATTCATCTTTATTTGAAATGTAGAACTTGTCTTGTAGCACCCCTCTTATGCAAGCAGTGCGTTAGGCTGATATCCAACAATTACAGTGTGCAGTTTTTCTGCTTCTTACCCAGGGTGAGCTGCAATAAGGAAAAGAGTCAGAGGTTGCATGACCCAGATTCCTGGGTCCTGAGGTGAATATGGAAGAAATATGTGCTAAAACATATATTCACTTTGAATAAAACATGTCGCACGACTGAGATTTAACTGTAATCCTGCTGACGTCAAGACGTTCAACTGGAAATTAGAAATGAATTCAGTACGTCATATGATCATTTTCATTCACACCGGTCCTCCCCCTTCAGTTCTCACATGTATTTAATTCTTACTTCCCTGGCTTTTTTTGTGCACATTCCACAACACTTTATTTATTTATTTACTTTTACAGTTAATTGGATTTGTTCACTGCAAAGCATTTTACCTGTTATATATGGGTTGGATAACATGCATTTCATGCGCAGAGGTAATTTTTACGTGCACATCAACAATTCCCCTTAAAAAAAACTGTCGACAAACTGAATAATATGCATCATGGTGAGGTGCATACAGACTGATTTTTAAATGAATCCATGTAAAACAAGATTTTTGAGAAATCAAATTACTTCAGACCATGTAAACCTATACCCGTTTAATCTGAGTATAGTGTAAAGATGATTAGTCCCAGTGCTGGTCATGTGAAGGTGCTGATGTTCTCAGGATGTAATGGGTTTACGAGGAGGCTGTGGGATTTCTGCTGAGTCTGCTGTCTCTTTTATGTGTTCCCTCCTGCTTACATTATGCTAGACATTGAAACCATTTTCCAAGTTGTGTCTCTCTTTTTTTTTAAGGCACCTGAAAACAAAATCTGCTTGCTTTCCCGTTGTCGTCTTTGTTTGGGTGAATGAATGGAGACAGCAGACACTTTTATTGCAGTAACTTACACAAAATCATCTGTGACAGTCTCAAATATGGAAACAATTAGATGAGAGCCACAACCTAACTAATGCGGAGAGATGAGAGGAGATCAGAATCATTGTTTGTCCTGGAAGCGTTTCCTCTTCAGTGTGTCTCCCTGGCTGTTGCCAGGATGGCACAGAGGATTCAGTTACTGTTCTGTAATTAAAATAAAGCGGAAGGTCATAGGTACAGTTTTTTTTTTCTTTTTTTTTTTGCAATTTCAATTTCAGTGTGATGCTTTGAGCATCACACTGAAATTATACCTACCTACTCATTCACTGTCAGGCTGATGATTTTCAGGCCAGTTATTTTTTTTTTTTTCTTATTTATCTGTTTTAGCAGCGGAGGGAAAGTCTTGGTGGGCAAAAACTGGTAGACTGGTAGTGAGACTGCTTTACAGACTGATCATGGCTCACCTCACCCTCACCTCAACTGACTGGCCTTGATATGTCAGCCAGTATGGTATTAGCAGCATGAAAGTAGAAATACAGAAAAGTTTGTTAGATCCCTACAGGGATGAGCCGAAAAATCCACTTCCTGTGGATTCAAAATGTTAGTCACAGTGGTATAACGCATTAGTCCACAGGAAAACTGCTAGTTCTGAATCTGATGGTTTAATTCCTTGTGGGAAAACAAGGACATCAACTGGTCCCTAGAGAAAGCTAACAACTCATTGAACCCTAACCCCTCCTTCTGCACTTCTGCTCCTGAGCAAGGCATCTCTGCAGCCCTGCCTTTTCCCTGCTTGCTTTGCCATCTGCGGCTGCACTCCCACACTATACTAACTGTCACAGATAAAATGTCCATGTGAATGTATGCTAATGTAATATTCGTGGTACATTACTCCCTCAAAGATAGAAGCTCGACCATTTCATTTCCTTTTATGAGTCTGCCGTGCTGACCAGCAGAATGGAGGTACAGTAATTACAGCTTCCTCTATACAGTGGGTGTGCATTCAACGACGTTGCACTGCTGCCAAGTGTGAAAGAGAAGCTGGCATATCACAGGACAGCAGGGGAGGAGCTGAGCAGCTATAATGAAACCTCTGCAATCCTCGTAAAGCAGGGGGACGTAGAGCTGTAGGCATGTTTAAAGTCAGGGCCATTTCCTACCGAAGTTCTTCACTGTGAATCTGCCTGAACTGGACATAAATTCACTACAAAATCAATACAAGCCTTCCAGTTTGAAGTGCGAGCGAGTTAGTGTCTCTTTGGTTAGAACTGTTCCCATGAAGAATCTTAGCAAGTTGTTGTGATTAAAAGTTTAACTGTCTGCATGTTCATCCTGCAGGTGACCCACAACCTGTCCATAGTGTTTTCCACCTTTGTACCAAAGTATGTGTAGACAATCACTGTGTGTCTCAGTCTCCATACGGCTGTGCAGAATTACCCTTTGCAGGTTTTAAATATGCTTTTGTACTCCCACTTGAAAAGTGACCGAATGCAGCTTTACCTTCCATTTCTGCTAAGCTTTGCTGCAGGCTGCTGTGTCTACACATGTTTAATGTGTAAGTGAGTTTCTCTGTACCTTTCTGCAGGTATCTCTGGCTCCGGAGCTGCATGTTCTCTGTCTGTGGTCCTGGCTCCACCGACC
>JBBMJY010000022.1:15088728-15117447 GCA_037833715.1 Toxotes lorentzi | reverse complement strand
TATCTATCTATCTATCTATCTATCTATCTATCTATCTATCTATCTATCTATCTATCTATCTATCTATCTATCACTCTGTGTCTGTCTGTCTACCATTTAATTGAACTACCTCTAACTACCTATTTTCTGCTTTCAGGTGTTAAGCAACTTTGCTGAACGTGAGTATAACAACAGTAATCTCAGCAGGGTTTATTCTGTGTAATTAATCTTTAAATTTCATATTTACAAAAAGTGTCAAATGTAAATGTGAATTTTGAAACAAATTCTTTTTTTTTTCAAAATAGTGACATTAAGTTAAATACTTGATATGACATTTTCAAAATAATGAAAGAATGTTTTGGCTCCTTTATGATGGTAGTTGATATCTATAGGTAGAAGAGTTGGTTCTGTGTTGGAGCTGTACAAACTAATTAATGCATCCCTGTATTTAAGTCATTTAAGTCATGGAATGACCTTTGCAGTTTACTCTATTACCATACTGATGTAGAAAATACATTCTAGTAGACTGCATCCATGTTTACAGTAACACTGACTTTTACATGATTTCATGAAACCTCAAATCTTCTGACGAGCCTGTTGTTAACGGTGTGACTTCCTGTGCCTGTTGTCAGAGTTTGATGGAGAGCTGGTCGGATGACAGCTGGAACTGTTGTCATAACCGGAGGAATACTGGCCACAGTGATACTTCTGTGTATCATAGCTGTGCTTTGTTACTGTAGACTCCAGGTATGTCTCTGTTTATATCTCCGTGTTTATGTATCCAATCTATACACACAGTACTATTTACTTTATTTCTGTTCTTGCAGATCCATTCGTCCGTTTGTTCTTTCCCTGTCTTCCTTATAGACAGTCTTTCCACCTCGCTTATATGAATTCCTTGTCACAATTTCATATTGTTGAAAATACAAATTGCAAATTCTTGCAAATGTATAGTTATATAGCATAGAGATCAAACGTTGCTATATTAGCTTTGCCATAGTACATACATTACAACAATAATTTATGAAGAGATGGGTGCACAACAACAAGCTTTGAGGCCTTTGTTTTTATTTCAACATTAAATGTGCTTTCTTTCATTTCTTCATGTGCTCAGTGCAGTTAGCACTGGTTTAGAAATGTTGTAGAAATTGTTGCCAGTATTTAAAAAAAAAAAAAAGGGCATGTTAAAGTAGACCTATAGACTGAACCACAGCCTGTTTATGTTATGAAAAATGTGTTGAAAACTGCTTTTGCTTTACAAGGGAATTGCAGCATGATTCTCTCTCTGTGTAGTACTACTGCTGTAAGAAGAATGGGTCTGACAGCGGCTCCATCTCTCAGCAACACTTTGCCTGCAATGCCTGCAGTGTCACGGGCCTGGACGGGTCAATCGTCACCCCATTGTCCCTGTCACCGCCAGAGCCGTCCGGATCCTCCAACCTCACCAAACCCAGAGGGGGGCGACGCAGCTACTGCCCCACCTGCTCACCCTACGACTCACCCTTTTACATCCGTACCACTGATGAGATGCGCAATGGTGGCGAGCGCATCACCTACATGCCCACACACTATGAGAACCAGGCACTGGCGATGCCATTGCCCGCTGTCCGAGGCTCCCTGCTGAGAGAGACTCAGCGAGGGCGGCCTCCTGATTTCTACACCAATACCAGAGCCATCAGCACTGAGGTGTGACCACCCCAGAACCCCATAACACCACCCATACACACAACTGCACTTACACTCACACCAGCACCACCACTAACGTAACCACAAAAGTGATTTTGACACCTATAGCAGCTGCCAGTGAGGATCTGCTGGATAAAGGCCCACTGTTTGTGCAGGTTACATTATCACATTTAATTAGGGTTTGGGGTTTGGGGGGTTAAGTGAGGATTATTTGAGCCTACTGCTGAAGAGGTAAATGTGTGACAGCAGTGATGACTTTCAAACCTCGTTCCTCACTTTATACCCTTAAATTTTAAATGTTAATGTTCATAAAGACAGTAATTCCATAATTGATGGTAGATTAAACTGTAGCTGTAAAATGTCTCGTAAGAAAATGTCCCTTTGTTCCCACATGAAGGGTATGGTTGTAAACTGTGTGTTGACTGTTACTATGTCTTTACTGGCTGAGGGCTATCTTAGATCATTTATGGTTTTCTCTTGCTGCTTATCTTCCCAGTGACTGATAAAAAGACTTAAAAACAAAAACAAACAATAAAACAGTATTATGAAGTATGTAGCAAAATGAAGCAATTTTGTCATGATAAGCAGAATGGAGACTGAAATACATTTGAAAAACTTAGAACGGCAAAGGAAGGAAAAGTCAGCATCCCCTCTGCTGTTTTCTGGATCTCTGGAAGCATGTTAGAGCTATAGGAAAGGTAGAAGAGTGCAGAAGACTCAAGCTTTCTCTATGCAAGCTGTTGGCAAACTACTGCAGCTCTTCATCTCCAGTAATCTACTTTCAGCAGTTTTCATCTCATCAACTTTACTGGAGGAATATTCTGAGCAGTGTGCACATCCAGTGAGATATTACGACGGTGTACATATAGACAGACCAACAAGCATTTAAAACTGGATCTTGGATACAGTACTTCTGCACCTCTTGGGTTGCAAGATCCAGCACTGATCCACCACTCTCTCCCCTAAAGTGTAAACCTGTGAAAAAGCAAGGATGTCTGAGCCCTTGAACGCAACAACGGTAAGCTTGAAGTGAACTGAGTGAATTTCTCTTTACTGACAGTGATGCAAAAAGTTTGAAATGTAAATATTAACTAGAAAGCTACGAAGACATCTCTTCATCCCCTTGTCTTCTTGACGGAGAGAGATGCACCCTGGGATCTGAACATGGTGTATTTTGGATGAGGGAGTGTGATTTACTAGTTTGTGGTATTTTGTCTACACACTCCTCCTATACTCCTGTACTATTCTCATGTTGAATCTTTCAAATGCAGTTAACCATGACATTTCCGTTCATGTTTTTTTTTCACATTGTGAGAAAGCCAGAGTGCACATTTGTGTGATTGAAAACAGTTTCACAGTGCTTATTTTATACATGACACTTACCCGTCATTGCTTGACATTCACAGTACAATTTCCTATGATACTTGTCTTTGTATTTCTGTGTACAGCAGGAATCAGTGGGGCTGACTAAACCTTACGGACGTGCATGGTGTGATAATGTTGGATAATTCTGCAAGATTTTTGGACAGTGCCTAGTGTACTTGTATCGAGTATTAAACAAAAATGCACTTCCCAACCTCTTTTCAGCAGTGCATATAACATAATTGAAATTCATTGATCAGCAGCTACTTCATTGGGTTCTCACTTACTTTTTCATTAAGGGTAAATAGCTGCCAGCTGCAGTGCTGTTACACTGTACATCTTAAGACTTCTCAAGACCATTTTACATCAGAATTGTGAGTTTCCTCTGAATGAATTAAAAAGGGAAAATAAATGTGCAGTGGACTGGCCAAATCAAAGTTCACCACTGAAGATCAATATGTTTGCTTTTGGGAAAACTGCTGAAATCTCTAAAGAGGATTCAGTGGAATAAAACCAGTGTTTCTCCATGTTGTTGTTCACTACCACAGTCAAGGATTCATCGTCATCATTCATTTATTTAGCCATTGTATTAACTATCTATTTTACTACTTACTTAACTAGTTAACTTTGAACATAGAAAAAAAAAGATTTTTAGAAATGTGGTTAAAACAGAAATCATACATGATACCGTAAGAAACAGTAATATTTAGCAGTGTTAACTTTTGACAATTAAAGATTTGTAACTGCTTGAAATTGATTTTTGTGTGATTACTGACAAGTCACACACACACACACACACTTTTCCACATTAAATTCACTTGAGATACATCAAGATGTCAACGTAGAGAGAAGAAACTAAAGTTTTCTGTCATGTTTTAATCATGGGCTCTGAATGCAGCAAGAACAAGCTAATGACTGATATGAGGCAAACAACCACTATCAGATGCTGAAAAGTAATGTTCAAAACAAAGCTTATGTTTTTCCATTAAATAGACCCTTTGGATGAAACATAAACTTTCATAAATTTTCGTATTTTCTCAGTTTGATCAGCCAACAAGAGAGGGGGAGATGCTGAAATGATGCTCCCTGATGGGAAGGTAATGTTCCCAAAAACCATTGTAGAACTGAAATGTACAATAATAAACCTTTAGGCACTTTAGATGTTTTGATTCTTATGCATCACGCTGTACCATCGGGGAGGCACCTGACAGATCCCAAATACATTCTGCAGCATGACACTGACCCCAGACATACAGTCAGAAAGAACTATCTTTAGCAACAAGAAGCACAATGAATATGGTAGCAGATGCCGTGGCCCCCACAGAGCGCTGATCTCAACATGACTGAGCCAGTTTGGGATTACATGAAAAGACAGAAGCCAGTGAGACAGTCTAACCCCACAGAAGAACTTGTGGCAACTTCTCCAAGATGCTTGGAAGAACCAACCTGCCAAGTACCTTGAAGAGCTGTGTGCCCAAGAGAACTGGTGGTCACATTAAATAATAATTAGATTTTGTTTTTTTGTTTTTAATTTAGCTGCATTTTGTATGAAGTTAGCTGATATATAAAAACAATTCATAGCATTATTTTTTGAAAGCCTCCTCACTTTACTGTAGTGCCCAAAACTTTTGCATTGTACCGTCTGTCAAAAAATAAATAAATGTGTATATGTATACACATAAATGGCAAAAACAAACTCCTAAACTGAATTGTTGTACAGTTGATGCACGAGGTGCGTGAGCCAGATCATCTGCAAAGAGCACAGAGCATGCGTGAAATTACTCTAACATTCCAAACCGGAAGGCGTGCCGCTAAACTCCCGAGTGATTCGTCTTCTTAAATACACGATCTTCGCTTCAACTCTTCTGACAGCAGGCAAGCGACTCCGCAACGCTCTAAACAAGTGAGTTGACAGCTCTATTATCGACACCTGTGTTGGTTTCACTCACACATTTACATGCAGTGGGACGAGAAATGTTGTTTTCCTTCTTCTCTCCCGTCATTTTCCTCCGGAGCCGGGCGGGGTGTCGTGGAGTGAGGTCGCTCCTCCACCTACTGCTCCAACTGTTTTAGACTTTGAGCTGCTTAGCGTTAGCCAAACTTAGCGCTAGCTCGCAGGTCTAGCCTTGCACACATAGCTACTTCCTGTTTAGCCTACATTCACCTGTTGTGACAGCTAGCTCCTTGCCTATAGGTATACTTTTGCAAAGCCATGTTATCATTACCACGGTGAGAAAAAGACTGTTGAGATTGTACGGGTAAGTTAGCTTGTCGTTAGCTAATTTCGCCTTGCCTCTCTTTCTGTGAAAGGGGTCTCTCCGCTGTGCAGGTCTGCTGGTTTCGTTTACTTGACCACACAATACCATGCCAGCTTCATTTAACCCACTAAATGTTAGTTAAACAGCCGCCATAAAGAGAAAAAGCTGTCACACAAAGCTAGCCTGCTGCTGATGCTGTGGGAGACTGTGTGATGTGCTCCATCCAGGCCTGCAGACACCAGGGAGAGTAGCAATAACATTTTACTGCAGCAATTAATGGAACGAATGCACTGTAACACAGTATAAGACAACATTTCATTGAGTTTTCAACCGCAAAGCCGTTTCCTCAGCTGGAAATCAAAGCATCGACAGCTGATTTGGTGATGCCTTCAGGTGACACTTTTTGGAATTGAGCCATTTACCGTATTAATGTCAAATCCAGGAACGACTCAAGTACTGTAGCTTTTGCTTGACATATTTCATCCAAGTGAGTTTAATTTGACTGGTGGGCTTACGGCTGTCTAGTAGAAAATGCACCCATACCTCCTCTCAGTAACATCGCTGCGTCTGCTTGTCATGTTGTCACAACATTTTCTACACTGAAAATCAGTCGTAACTGAAGTAACAAAGTGATATTCACAAAAATATCTCTGTGTTTCTGAGCGTGTGACAGTGTTTTGGGGGGTGACGCTTGGTGACAGTTTGCATGATGGCATTACATTCAGTGCTTAAACTCAGTCTTTAAGAACAGGAAGGCACACAGTTTCTACTAGAACACGATATTGCAGTATATGATATCATAAATAATAATGAAGCACATTGAGTTCCCTGGCATACAGTAAGAATAGAACAGAAGAGGTGGAGGTGCCATACTATTTTCCTTCCCTTTCCTCTTCCTTTTTCGTGGCATTCTGCATAAGCATTAGTAGCATATTTTCCCATAATGCAAAACATGGTTGGTATGTTGGCTTGCTCTTGTAGCCTTTTTGTAAGCAACTATCCATTAAATGGAGGTTTCATTAGGTTTTTAATTTCCCAAGCTGCTCCAGTCGATATTGGTAATATTTCAAGAGGAAAGGAGCTGATATTAGAATATGAAATTAATATGAGTTTCCAGCTTGTATCATGAAGAAATGCTGGTAACAATCTGACTATAAAGCGTGTGTGAATATTTAACTAGCAGTAGACGGTGGTTGTAGGAACAAACATGAATAAACAGGTACTAGTCTGATGTAGGCCAGGCTTTAGCACTGGCACTAAACCAAAGTGCCCTTTTGTGTTCCTTAATGGAGAGGTCTTTCTTTGATCCATCAGATTTACTGAAATGATAGTTTCTTCATATGCGGTGTTATGTTGCTGCTGTGTTGTACAGTATGCAATACAGGTTGTCACAGCAGTCTGCTTCAGGTTGAAAGTGTGTACTTCATTCATGGTGGCAGTTATATTTTTGATTCAACCACAAACACACGAAACAGAACATACTATGTATTTGACTATGGAAATGACTGGTATGGCTCTAGCTTTAGTAACGTAACGGGAAGTGATTCAGTGACAGGTGTTGGGTGTTACTAAAAACCAGATACTGTTGGTTGAGCTGGTTTTTGTCTCAGCTGCACAAAAAAGGTTGTGCTCTTTCTTTCTCCAGGGCTGCGTTGAATCACCAGGCTCAGTCTGTGTTTGGACTGGCTGGGGTAGCTGTTAACGTGATGTGTGGCGTGGCTTTCACACAACAGGTTTTCAAGTAACATCGGTGCATGACTCCCAGCCATGACGGTGCTAAAATCACACCCGAATCCCAGTATGGAGTTATCCATCCAGAAACCAGAGGCACCATTATAGCAGATTACCTGTAATTAGCCTGTTTACTAAACTGGGTTTTGATTGGCTCACAGTCAGAGACAGTGTACGGTGGCCAGCAGTGAACAATGATGTTTTTCAAGTTGATAGTGACTTAGTTAGTTTTTTATAACTATTGAACAGATTTGCCATGTTGCAATAACAGGTCTGTTCAGTGTGCATATGCCCCATAATCACATGACTGAATGACAGACTGGAAAGCTGTTGTCAGCAGGTTCAGGTTGGGCAGCCTTATCTGTGTTCTTCACAGCCAGGTCTGCGGAGTCATATAGCAGACAAATGCATCACCGAAAGAAAGATGGCAAAAAGGAAAAGTTTGCCCTATCGCCCAACCCTCCAGTGAAGTGTCAGAATATCGTTCACTCATGCATCTTGCATCCAGCATCATGCATTATATAAAACTTCCCTCAAATAGAGCTTAATCATAGATTTTGGCTGGTCAAACTTTATACTTTGAGCTCTGTGTAGTTTATTCTTTTGACTCTCATAACAATGTGTCTGTTGATACTGTTGTGTCTGTGACATGAAAGCAGGGTAAGGCAACACACTGAAACCCCATGCACCCATATAGACGTAATGTGGCTGGTGTGCCCAGCGCCTGTTGGTGTTGTGCAGTCTCCCTACATCACTGGCCACTCACATTTTCCATGCAGACAGTGGTTGGGTAGCAAGGCTGCCAACTGGGATTGGACTGGCGGAGTAGGCTGGTAATGACTGGGTGAAAATCTACCATGGTGTTCAGAGTTACAATCAGAGAGGAAGCAACTGTCCAGCCACCCACGGACAGCAAGAGTTAGAGAGAGAGCAGAAACAGTCTAATCTACTGGTAAATGAATACTCTTCTCTGTGTGTAATTACCTGGTTTGAAATGACCACTTGGCAACTGATAGATGCTTGTAAAATTAGTCTTCAATGGATAAATCAGCAAAGTCACCGATCATATTTTAGCGCTGACGTAGTAATATTTCAAAAGCCCCAGTTACAGTTTTTCTTCCCTTTTTTTTCTTTCTTTCTTTTTTTTTTTTAACAAAAACACTGCCTAAGATTATTGCTTTTGTGTGCCATTGTGTTTTCTGTGTATGAGGGTGATTATAGGATGTTCTGTACTTGCACAATTAGCATTAAGTAATTATAATGATAGTCAGTTCAGTATGACTGGAGTATGTATATCACATGCTTCAGATCCAGAGATCCAGATAGACTTAAGTGGAAGAGACATGAGATTCAGAGGAAGTTGGCTCTAAATTACATAATTTCCCAACCTGCCCCGACACTATCTGTGTTTCTTATTTGGGTTCCTTCTCATTGCAGCTCTTTCCAGCTAAGTCAGTCAGTGAGAGTATTCACTTCTCTGCTTCATGCTGTGCTCTGTGTAATTGAATAAGTGTGATTGAAGCACATGATCCCACTGCTTTCCTCATTTATGTCTTTGTGCACATGCGTGTACGAGTATAATTTGCCTGGGTTAAGTGTGTATGAATGCCTTTTGTGTGCATGTAGTCATGTAGATGTATCTAGTCAGTGTAAAGAGCCGTCTATGACTTTTTTATGAGGTTGAAACTAAAATTGAGAAAGTATCTCAAAAACGTTTTTACAGATTACCTCATCTGTTAAACGCTTAAACTTTTCACTGAAATACCAGAAAAACGGCTTTAATACCGCTCCATTTGTTGTGCATGCAGGCTCCCTACAGAGCTGGGCGGGCAGGAGAGGGAAGGGGAGAGCTTTAACCCTGGTCTCCCCAGCCGACCCTGAGTAAACCAGCCAGCCATGGATGACAGCTCCTCACTGGGAAAAGTCAGCAGCTCTACCGAGTCCGTGGCCACTGTCACCAGTGAGGAGTTTGTTCTGGTACAACCCAGTGCTGCCGGGTCCCCGCAGGGCTCCGAGGGTAAACCAAGACTCAAGGTCAGAAGCACACATGGACACACTTTCACACCTGGCTTTAATGGTTTAATATGTAATATTTATTTCCCCATAGCACAAAAATATTCAAAATGAAGCCGGTTGAATACTGCAGTTCAGATTTAAGTTAGAGAAGGTCAAAATAGTGAAGTAGTGGTGGATGATTAGAATCCCCAGTGGATGTGTTTATACCTGCATTTCATGTGGTTTTGCTGTGTGATTACGACCCAAGAAAGCACACTGACAGCAAGTGGAAACAAGGTGATCAACAAGTTTTTGCCTTGAGTTAGTCCAGGAAGCTCTGGTCTGTCATCTGTCTTTGTTTCCTTTTCCTCACTGTGTTTTATCTCTCCTTTTTTTTCTCTTTGCCCCATATCCTCAGTTTTTCCTCTTTTCCTCTCTTCCTTAGATGTCTTGGAATGGAAGTGAGCAGCTGGAAAAAGCTATGGAGGAGGTGTTGGATGATGATGATGAGGTGAAGGTGGAGAAGAGCAGTGTGGAAAAGATGGAGAAGCACAGAGACCCAAAGAGCCATGTCCTGGAACCCCGACCTCCAGGTATACTCTCTGGACCTTTCAGGTCTTTGTGTCCATGTTTCAGTCAGCAAAATCGTTTTCATTAAGAAATTACTGTCGAAAAGCAGCTAGTTTTGTTGTGCTGTCTGGGACTGTACACACTGCAAACTGCTGTATTTCAGCGAGCTTTTAGCATGTGGGACAGTAAAATGCAACAAATGAAAGGCTCTCGGCCGTAGTGGGAAAATGTTGCAAACAACAATGGATGTGGTGTCTTTTGTTGTTTCTTTGCATCAGGTTTCAGTTCATAGGGGCTTCAGAAAAGAATATCAACAGGATTAGGACTTGGATATGAGCAATCATTTATTATAGTAAAGAGTATAGAGTAAACAATTTTTGGCTCATCTCTTGTTTTACAGGAATTTTATATCAGAGGAGAAATACCCAGGTGAAACACATTCTTGGATGAAAAATGTTTGAAACTGAAATGAGTGCCTTGAAAGAAATGCAGCTGTGTGCACGCCATTGACATGCCAAAATCAGATTAGCAAGGCTGGTATCTGAAATGGGTGCCACTGGCTTAACTACTCTGTATATCAGCAAGATGAGGTTGGCTCAGACAACAAACATCAGTGCAAAAACAAGACTCAAACTGTGGTCGATATACTGCACTGTTTACCTCAGTGGCATGTGCAAGGCATTAGTACTACAAGGGTTACAACATACGGCTCCAGTCCCTCTGGGGCATCTCACTGTGCACAAATGGTGCAGTTATATTTAATTGTCTGAGAGTTATGGAGTCACATGACCAATTAAATGTTAATTATGTTGAAGGAGGTCAGACTCTAATTTGATTCTGCCCTGGCAAACTTTGGAGTTTCATTATGGTCCTTATGTTGTGGTTTCATGTCCCCTGCTTAGTTGTGATTCTGGTTTTCATATCTTACCCAACCCAACTACTGTACACAAAAAAAACAAATGAGCTCGTCTGAAGTGTAATTTAAATCCATTGCTTCATTTGAGAGACCAGAAGATTCAACTCTTCCAACACTGCAGAACATGTCGGGTACTTGTCAGGCACACGATCAGGAGAGATGAACCACTGTGGAGTAGCTCTGTCTGCATGTATTTTTGGATGATGTAGTCATGTGTTGAGTCCTTCTGGTGAAGCTCCTCACTTTCAGGTGAAATGGAACAAATAGTAACATCATGTGCCACAGAGGAAGGAAGCACATGCTCTTTTCTGTCTCCTCAATCAAATTCACAGCGTTGCTAACAATGAAATTTGTAGCACAGCAAACTGCAAAAACGCCTGGTATGTCCAAAGCTTTTCATAGTCATAAACAATATCGTTATTTTTAAACATACTATATGTGGTGTAGGACTGGTTTGGGTGTTCTGGCAACTGGTGAATGCAGAGAAAGTAAGCAGGTAAAAGATGGGAAGTTGTTTTGTGCTTGAGAGTGATCATTAATTTCATATATGCCTTAGGTGCCTTGGTTGTAACTAACTCTTTCTGTATTGGCAAACTTTGTCTAATACCATAAACATGTATTATAAAGTCTTGTGTTTATTTATTGACCTGTAATTGATTTATTTTTCACATCCTCCTTGTTACCAGTGTTTTGAGCTGCACAACAACAGATTGAGCTAAGAGGAAATGGTTAGTGTAGGGTAGATTAAGAGCCAGTGAGTAGTGGAAGCCCAGCTGCTGCTCTCATTGTTCTAGTTCCTGTTTGCAAAGTGTGAAAGTTTTAGGTCAAAGGCCATTTCAGGACGGCCTTCTCCAAAACTTCCCTTGTTGTGTATTCATAGGTATGTCTTATGTGTTTTTGTCTCTCTTCTTAAATGAACCAGTCTGGTGTAGAGCTGTTAGACTACACGATGTGAAAATCCAGAAAATTGCATGTCCTCATTATGCTTTGATTTTATTTTAGAGTCATTTTATTAAATTGAGAGAGATGGACATCGATTTGTCCTAGAATATGGACCCAAAACCCCAAGAACACATTTTAGCTTTTCAAAAAAAGATTTATCAGAACCTTTCTGTTTGCCCACAGAAGCATGTCCAGCACCACCCAGCCCCACTGTCCTGGAGGAGGACAGTGTCCAGTTTAACAAGCTGTCCTACCTGGGCTGCACCTGGGTCAAAGCCCCTCGCAATGAGGGAGAGGCACAAAGGGCCATGGCCACCCTGCGAGCTGAGAGTGCCATCCCTATCCCCATCACCCTGCATGTCCCTTGCGGACCAGATGGCTCTGTCAGGTCAGTAATGCATTAAGAGAGGGGACTGTGTGTATTGAAACCAGGGTCGATTAAAGTGGCCTAAGATGAAGGAAAAGTAGACTGGTTTGTTAAATAGGACACATCTCCATATTTAAAATGATCATGCAGTAAAGCAGTACGTAGGGCACTGGTAACACCATATTTGTGGGACTGATACACTTGTTGTGAAACTGATAGACAAAGATCATGTAATAACTAAGGTCATCACAGAAACCTGTCATAACTGTGTTGGAGGCTCACTATGGAAAATGACTACAGGACACATCTAAAAAGACTCTGAGCCTGACTATTGTAGCGCATCAGTGTGATGCAAAGTTGTGATGCTTCTGCTTTGCATCCTGTCACGTTAAGTCCAGGGATGTGATGTCAAGCGATGGTTTTGCTTTGGCAAAGCAAAGCACATCACAGGTTTCAGTGCAAACAACTTAGGAGATCAAGAAGTGGAGTTACAGGTGAAGTAAGAGAAGAAAAGAAAAGGGAACATGAAATGTTTACATACACCACAGAGGAAATGACACATTGTTTTTTTTGACCATGTTGAAAATGCAGTGACATGAATGGCTTACTTCCTGATTGAATGGAACTTTGGTTGAATATAAAATGAAATGCCATTCATTGAGATAGACTGTTATTGTACAGACCTTGCGTGGAGCCCAAAGTAATGTACAATATCTGGTGCTAGATCTACATGTTAAAATGCAACAATTTAAAAGGTTCAAAATGTGATATTTGCTCTGGGATGTCAAGTCACTTGTCTGTAGAGATGGTAATATTGGTACTAAATGTTAAAACTGATTATTGACAAAAAAACAGGTTTGCTTAACAGGTTAGTTAATTAAAGTTTAGCATCTTTAATCTACTGCTATACTCATTGAAAGTCTGGACTGAAACATCATTTCACATGTAAAATGAAATGACTCTCTCCAGGATTGTGGACCAGGCTTCAGGTACAGAGATTGCCTCCTTCCCCATTTACAAGGTGTTGTTCTGTGCGCGTGGACGGGAGGGCTCAGTGGAAAGCGACTGTTTCTCCTTCACTGAGAGCTACAGAAGTTCTGAGGACTTCCAGATCCATGTCTTCTCCTGCCACATTAAAGAAGCTGTGAGTTACATCCATGTAATCCAT
Source organism: Toxotes lorentzi (assembly GCA_037833715.1). Classification (NCBI taxonomy): domain Eukaryota; kingdom Metazoa; phylum Chordata; class Actinopteri; family Toxotidae; genus Toxotes; species Toxotes lorentzi. Next base: position 15,104,473 of record JBBMJY010000022.1, on the reverse strand, counting down.
ATTACAAACTGCAGCTTAACATGGGTTTTTAGTCCACTGTGGTGTACTTGATCTCATAGGATTTAGATAACAACTTGTTTTCATTCAGGTCCACTAAACAACTGGCTGCTCATTGACCTAACGTGTAATACTTTGTGTTGCGCAGCAGATATCAAGGAAGCTGTTGGGAACAGAATTATTTAAAAAGTGTTTTTGTTTGAGAGAAATTTAGAGTAGGTAACCAAAGTTTTACATTTCACTCACACTTTATAATATAGATGCACAGTACAGCTTTGGTAAGAAGGAGAGTGAGACAAAGTAGGCAGTGAAGATGATGCCTCTGCTTTCCTTTAAAAGTTTTGTTACATTTAGTAAGTGACATTTCTGCTCTCACATATCTAATTTAAAGCCATCATAACCTACCCGAACAGTGGAGTGTATAAGAATTACATCCAATAACAGTAATGCATACAGTACACCTCCATGACTCTTGTGCTTGTCCATGGTGTAGTCATTCTCAAGTGGCAGAGTTGTGAAGCTGACTACAGGCTGAGCTCTGCACTCTAATATCCACAGTATCCATATTGTCCATCTTTAAGAACAGACATGTTTAGTACAGTCCTTTAAGTAATGACACTGGAAAACCAGCTGAGGGCACTGTTGTCTTCTGTTGTGTTATCTCAATAACCTCCAATCTGTCCTTCTCTTTAATCTATTGCTCTCCTTGTAATTTTCATGTTCTGTTCATTTCTAATTGTGTGTACAGATTCTGTTTACTCATTACCTTTCTGCTTGCTCTTAAATGAGATTCTATTCCATTTAGATTTTATTTTTTTTCCATTTTATTTTTCTTCTTCTCCTGTCCTCCTAATCTTCCTTAGTTCCTCCACTTTCTGTCTTAATTCATCTTAATTATCTTGTCCTTTTCCATCCAGGTCAGTCGTATCCTCTACAGCTTCTCCACAGCCTTTCGTCGTTCCTCCCGGCCGGCAGACATCAGGGACACGGCGCTGTCCAGTCCGCCTGACAGTGACCTCTACACCTTCACTGTCTTGCTGGAGATCAAAGAGGACGATGGCAAGGGCAACTACAGGTACTTGGTTCACACACACATACAAACACACATGCAGATAGATACGGTTTTAAATGAATGATCCAGGTGTCTCCACTTACTCTCACTTTTACACAATAGGCTCAAATCACATGAGAGTATGCATTTCTTCTTTTTTTTCAAGGCAAATTTTGTGATAGATATGAATTACACACACACAGACTTTTTTTTTCTAGGCAGTTCAGGACTGTGGATGTCACAGATATATTGATGGTTGGAAACGTGTGTGGTACTCTTAATGTGCCACTGTAATATTATTTTATCTGTTACTGTTCATCCGCAAAGAGCGTACACAGTGAGATGATTTTTTCCATTTTCAGAAGACATCATTTATCAAGTATTTTAGAAATGAATTTTAATTTTCTTACTGTTACTTGTTCTCCTCTGAAATTAAATGAAAGCACAGCAGATGTCGGTAAGGCATGTCATATTTTATCTGTAACTAGGTTAGTCATACTAAGGTAATAATCTTTTTCCAAGATGATCCAGCAGAGAAACTGGTACTAAGACCGGGAGAACAAGAATATTAAAAAAGTAAATTCAGAACACATTTACAGTTACATCAAAGAACTTCACAGAACAATACACAAAGTCGACAATACACAAAATAGAATTACATCTAAATCCCTAAAGTTTTATATAGTGACTCTCCTTCTTCCTCTCCACAGTCCAGTGCCTAAGGACAGAGATAAGTTCTACTTCAAGCTGCGACAAGGCGTACAGAAGAAGGTTGTGGTTTCAGTTCAGCAAATGTGCAACAAGGAGCTGGGCATCGAAAGGTGAGAATCACTGTAAAAAGAGAGGATGCATGACGAGGCCCTGGTAACCTTTAACTGGAGAGGTTTAGGGGGAGAATGCATCTTATGTGTAGGTAACGTTTGCCGTGTTTAATCTTCCAAATGTGAGGATTTGCTGGTCATCAATTGTCTAGATCTCTGTCTTTCCTGCCACTAAAACTTAGCATTTTTGTGGCTGTTTTCTGGATATGATTGTCTTAACTCTCTATTTGACTATTATACTTTTTCTTGGAGGTTCAAGGAAGACATCTGTCTCAGCAGGACAGATGAACTGAGCTAAAGGAGGTAATGATGTAGAGTTCAAAAACCCTGCTCTAAACATGCTGCGTATGAACACAGCATATAAAACCTGGAGCCTTGGAATGAATTTCACTATGGTGGATTATACAGTGACTTTCCAGATGAAAGCTTTCACAAGGATAGTTCACAAACTCAGTGGTCAAAATACTGCAACAACAATACAAACAAGTACTCACCAAACAGAGAAGTATATATTTGATCCTTAAATCACCTTAGACTTGCAGTCTCCCTTATTTTATACGTTTACATGCTCTTGTAGCGCGGTACCACTGAAAACTAGGTCAGCGTTATCATCCTCCTTTTCTTCCTCACCCTTTACCTCCCAAACACCTGTACTCTCCTTTATTTTTAACGTCAGTGGAAACTCCTATTGTTGTCAGAGCCTTTCTGAGATGTCCAGCCTGTTTGAAAACACTTTATTTTATTAATATTCAATTTTGTAGTGTCCTCGGTCTTAATGGTTCAGTTCCTTTCAAAGGCTGTACGGTTTGCGTCATGTGATCTGTAGATTCAGTATTTATCACTGAGCATCTAAACGGCCCCTTGGTTGGAAAGAATGTCTTTCTGGCCATGCTTACTAATCCTGTCGAAGTGTCACAAGACATCTGTCCTCTACTTTGTAAAATCAGTTTGAGCCATCCTGGGTTAGTGTTGGGTTAACCGTGAACGCAATGTTTCTGAAACTGAGAGATTCCCACGCTGACCACTTGATGGCACCTCCAACCTAAAGCTGAGGGGATTTTACTATATCAAGTGAATCGTGTTGGATTGGTAACATAAACCATGCTGCTTCGGTGTAAATAGGATGGGGGGCTTTATGGTCTTACTGCTTTAACATCCAAGAATGTGATAACAAGACCCCAGATAGGTAACACTGTAGTGTTGCCTGTTGTATGCAGTTTTTATTTTCCTTTTTTCTTTTGATTTATAACTGGCTGTGTCAGTGATGCCATTTGCTGTGTGAGGTGCATCCTTGAAAGGGTCATAGCACAGTTTTTCTTGGCCTTCTTCCTCAGGCTGGTGAATCACAGCCAGCAGTGTCAGGGAGATCAGGGTGTTTTATCACCCTGAAGGGGCTTATACATGCCAGGCTAGATTCTTCTGAGCTACACAGGTTATAAAGGTAATTTTAAATTTGGCCAAAGTGATTAACTTATGACTTTTACAAATTGACCAATGCTTAATCCTGTCTCTCAGTGTCAGCTTAATGCCTGAAATGCTTAAAAGATTATAATGCATTGATATTATGATATTTATGAGTGTATTTCTGTGAACTGAGTTTTTCCCTAATTTAAGTTTCCTCATCCTACCAAACCATCTGACTCACTCTGCTGGTGAATGCAGATTGTACCAACTGATTACTGTAATTGATTAGAGGGTATTGATTTGTGATTTTACCTCCTGTGTCCTCCCTCTAGGTGTTTTGGGATGCTGCTGAGTCCAGGACAGAAAGTGTGCAACAGTGACATGCATCTATTAGACATGGTGCGTAGAAACCGACTTAACTTGTTTTACTGGTGAGGTACAGTTTACAGTTCATAATGATACTTGAGAGTTTGCACATGCCTTTTATTTGTAGAACACTGGTGAATAGGCACCACAGTGCTTTATGAAAACGTGCCATACTTTTTCATTGTAAGGGTTGAATAAGCATATTTTGAGTTCAAATACCTGTGCACTCACTACTGGTCATGAACTTTATTATTATGTATTTATTTAATGAAGTCACGTTCAAGTGACGTGCAGTTTACAATATGTAAAATAATATTGTTACAAGAACATAAGCAATTGGATAAATACGTACACAGGAGTCGATGGGGAAGAGCTCTGATGGGAAGGCCTACGTTATCACAGGAACATGGAACCCCAATATGGCAGCCTTCCAGCCCCTGAATGAGGACACACCTAAAGGTGAGGACGGGTTATAGTTGTACACATGTATATGAAGGAGGAATTATTTCCATACATTATTGTCACAAAGGCCTGCACAGAGCCCAAGGTCACGTCTGGGGATCATGCGGAGCTTGGATGTGATAATTACCTTCTTCAGTTCTGTAACATTGCTTATAGTATTGCGCCTGGTCTTGTGACCCAGTGCTTGTCACAGTGTGGCAAGTTTTCGCACATGGAAGTGTAAACACATCATGTCAGGCAGCAAAGCCAACAGGGGTGCGGACACACCTGTGTGAGGAATTAAACACAGCATTGTGAATAGATTATTGTTATGCAATTCACTTTGCAGTCCCGTCTTGTGTTTTTATAGCTATTACAATACATATACAATTTGCTTTTTTTATTGACTCTGTTTTGTATGATTAGGCTCCTCTTATAATCACATAAGCCATAATGGGACACAGGACTTTTTCTACATCATCATTTTTTTTTGTGACATGTATACACACTGCATGAAGAGCTGGATCAAAAAACTCCCTAGACATTAAATGCAAACTGCATCATTTCTCTATCGGATACCCAAATTATATATTATATAGTTAGCTGATGTAATAGTTCAGATGTAGTTATCTAAATGTTATTAAGTTAGAGAAAGAGAGAGGGCTTATTGATTTGGCAATAACTGTTTTCTGAATATTAACATAGAATCTGAATTCAACAAGAACAGGGCAGGGAGCTTGTCTTGCCAAATCCATTATAGCTAACAAATTAGGCAATTTGGCAGCTTGCTGACTCGAATGCTCAGAGTTTTTCTTGAAGGTGGGTGGCAGGTCTGTCAAAGCAGTCTACCTCATGGGACACAAAGACACACACACACACAGGCACAGCATTCACCCGTAAATCTGCCCACAAATTACCTTACTGTCAGAGATCCTGCAAAGTGGCTGATAGCCACTTTAAATTATTTATAAAATAGAAATGTCATTTAAAAGCATGAACAAAATGATGTAGTTTATAAAATGTATTGTTTTTTGTGCACTTTAATGTGATGTAGAACTGGTGGTGATGTTTTGAAGTGGAAGGTTCTGAAGCCAGTTTAGTTCCCTGTGGAAGCGCTGGTCTGGGTCAAAATTGTTAAGTCGTTTTGTTGAGTAATTTCTTGCTGAGCAAGTATTCGGTTAATGGATCTACAGCTGTTTAGCCATTCAAGCTCTGGTGAACATCTGATAAAACTGACTGCAAAAATGCAGCTCTAAGAACTCTTTGTTTAAAGTGGTCTCATGTATCCTCTGTAAGTGATTTGTCTTTTACTGTGCAGGAAATGCTGATTAATTCCAAATTATTGTATTGTATTGTATAGTATAACCTTTGTTGTCACTTGCACAGAATTGCAGGTGAAATTACGTTCAGGAGTATAGCCTCTGGGCCGCTGCAAAAAAGTCTTTCTTCTAAAAACATTTCTCACTACCAACAGTTTGTGCTTGACTTTATTATTACTGTTTATATTAAGATCCTTCTGCTTATTTTATGTCCTTCCACAAATTGACTAAAATAATAAAACTTCCTCAGTGTGAAATAACTTTCCAGCCCCTCTGCTCTTTTCCCATTTGTTTACTCCTCCTTTAAAATTAAACTGTCTTCAGAACATTAGCATTAACTGATTTGTTATAGACTTCAGCTGTAAATTTGGAGACATTAATGTTATGTCCTTATCCACTAGGGGGTGTGACATCCCCACAGGATACATGATGTGTATTTTCTGCCTCCCAGAGGAAGCCAAGCACATGTATAGCTAAATCTCTTCAGCTTCCGGTTACGTTTATGGAGCTAAAAAGTTAAAGTTAGACTCTTTTACCTGCTCTGACTGTTTTTTTTTTAAACTGAAGAAATACTTCGCCATCAGAAATAATTGGTTTTTAGCCTAAGAGGTTGGTGCAGACTTTCAAATGTGTACTGTCTTTTGGCTGGTGGACAGCCGTAGAGCTGCATATCGTTTGTACATAACACTGTAATTGAGGCTTTTTCACAGTATGTGCATGGCAGTAGGTGCATGGCTTCATAGTTTTTCCTTTCATATAAATTGATGATTCATATTAAGTAAAAAGAAAAGAAACCAAAGAGTATCATAATAGCTCCATGGTAACCTGGCTTTTTTTTCTTGTTTTGCTTTTTCTCCCTGCTGTGGTCCAGATAAGCAAGTGTACATGACAGTGGCAGTAGACCTGGTAGTGACCGAAGTGGTGGAGCCAGTTCGCTTCTTGCTGGAAACTCTGGTCAGGGTCTATCCATCAAATGAACGCTTCTGGTACTTCAGCCGCAAGACCTTCAGTGAGACCTTCTACCTCAAACTTAGACAGGTATTTCAACTGCAACTATTAAACCGTACACTACTTGCACACTGTCTATACTTTGCATATACCTACCTATATTTTTAGTTAAACGCATAAACCACAGTCCGACTGACTGACCTACTAAAGAAGTTTAGTGAGTGTGCATGTAATTTTGTTTTCTGTAGTTTAACTGATTTATTTATGCTCAAAGTACCTACGCTGATATTTCTGTCAGCGTAGGTAATGGAGCTAATCCAATCCATGGTGATTTCAAGCATTCCCACTCACTGACAACAGGACTTACAATGTTTTACATAAATGTACAAATCAAATCAAATAAATAAATGAACTGAAACAGTCAAGTAGAGTGCCTCTTGAACAGCAAGATGTCAGCCATATTGCTATCACTGGTTTGATTTTACAAGGTTATTCAAGTCAAGTCAGGGTCATTAATACAGCCCATTATCACATATGTCTCAAAGGGCTTTACTGCCCACAACAGCATTAGTTCCTAAACCAGCCCAAGCTCCTGAAAAAGACGAGGGAAAAATGGAGCGGATGGGCAGCTTGGAGGATGTGTGGAGTGGAGGAGGAGGTCATAGCGGGCAGCTGGTGGGCGTGCTGGTGTGTCAGTGACCAGTCAAATGGTGTACCCAAGAGAACTGAAACTACTGGTTGTTGTAAGAGCTAAAGATATGTGCTGGAAGATGCAAATATCTCGTGAGCTTACTTCCATTTCTCTCTTTCTATCTGTGCATCTCCCACTCTTTCCTCCACCTTTAGTCTTACGGCCTCTAATTGTCACACTGGTGCACTGATGTTCAGTGTGTTATACTCTCCCCTTACTACACTACAATTTCTGTGTCATGTCTCTTTGTGGTGTAAAATATAGGATTTAAGGGTGTGGATTGCTCAAAGCCTCTCCTTTGCACAGGTAAACACTTCACTGGTCTCTGAAAATTAACATCAAGTGTGCTAAACTCTACTTCAGTTATTATGTTTGTGAGCTGATGTCTGGGACAGTAATAATCGTAACCACAATCCACTGATGTGATGGATGTTGGCAACAAATTAAGCTGTATCTCCCATTAATGTACACTGGCAAACATCACACATCTTGAAAATGTTGACCTTTTGAGTTTCCTCTAAAGCTCAAGAGTTGAGGGAGAGTGAACAATGCACATTCACTTAACTCCCACCAACACAAGGACACCCATCTGAGCGGTTGGTGCAGGTGCTTAAAAAAATACAGTTAAGCCATAAGCTGCTTCTCCCCTGTTAAAAAGCATATCTTCTTTAGAAGGCCGTGGGGAGCTGGCAAAGCAGTGAAGTGTGGGGAAGCTTTGGATTGTAGGGAGCTAATAAGAGGCTCTGTCGCGTTATTGGCGTGTGGGTAATTAACAGCGGCCGTCTGACTCGTCCGCCTGATTGCCTCTGTAGTTATCTCCTCAGTAAATGGAAGAGTGTTGGACTGGTGTTGTGGTTAAGAGCTAATTAAAATAATATTGTGTGGAGGTTTTTGTGAAAGATGGCAATCAGAGGTGATGCACACATATAAAATATGTAGTCCTGTTGTCTTATTTTACCAATAACAGTTATTAGCCGGCTGAAATACCAAGGATTCATTATCTTTGTCAACCTCTCTGAATGTTCTCTGTGTCTTCTTTATTTGAAAATGTATTTGGTATCACAAGGAAACAAACCTGTCAGGGCTGTAGGCTAGATCATCTGTGTCGATTCCACGTTGATTTCAAGAGTGCGGTCAACTTTTAAGTCAAAAATAGGACTGAAGAAAATGTTGTGTACATGTCATTCAAAAAGAAATAAAAAGGACTGAGGAGTTTCTGGAGATGAGCAAAAGTCAGTGATTTTGTGAGAGAAATGCCACCTTTGACTATAAAGGTTGAAAATTGTAAGAGAAAAAAAAAAACACCTGGCAATGTTACAATGTTACAAAGATCCATTCATTTTTAAGGTTTCTGATTGATTGGTTGCACAGTTTAGTCCCATTTTGTTAGGTAATTCTTTTTTCCCTCTTCATTCTTTTCCTTTTTTATAAATCCACAGTAGATGATACCATGTTTGTACAGTGGGCTGTCCATGGCACAGTTTTATCAGTGTTAATAATTCATTGCGTAGGGTTATCAATTCACATTATGGTAGAGGCCATAGCAAAGCAAATGTGTTACCTAAGCCTCCTCAGATTTCCTCTAAAAATAGGCCAGGCTTGATATTCTCTCCCAATTTGTGCTCTCATCACTGACTTTAAGTTAGTCATTAGACTCCATGTGAGTGTGCAGATGAATGCATTGATCCATTCTACCAGGTGGAGGAGAGAGGCAACAGCACTACAGTAATTGAATAGACCAGAAATAAACATCACTAGCTTATGGCTCCCAAGGTCAAGTCTGCTGGTGTCTTTGTCCATTTCTTTAGTCTGTTATGATGGATTTAAGGAGTAGATAAAACCTGGATTACACAATTATTTACCCTCTAGACTTAAAAATGAACTTGTTGAAGTATCATTTTCATGTTCTTGTGGCTAATATGTCAGCTTGTACTTTTTTAATGGTACCTGGGTGGCAACAGTAGAGGAATGTGAGCATCCCTCTTACTGTAGACCTAGATCTCTCTACCTATTGAATGCAAGTCCTGTATTCACTCGGGCTTTATCCTTACTTGAATCTTGATTTTTATTGATTAACACTTAATTTTTGCCAAATAACTGAGTCTGTGTCTCGGTGGCCTTCTTCCTGGTAGTTTTTCAGTTGGTCTGAACGAACATTTCTCTGATAATGCTGTCAAAATTGATCTTTTATACGTTTGCGATTATGAACACAAAACCTTTATAAGCCAAAAAAAGACTAGTCAAAGCTGTTGATCAGTGTTTTAATAATTTTATGTTTTTGAAATTTGTTAGAGGGGTCAAACTTGTGTTTAGATTTGGATCTCAGTTCGTACCTTTCTAACATATATATATATATGTTATATATATATATATATGAAGACGCATAGTTGTTATTGTCACATTTTGTATTAATGATCCATGCAGTTGATTATACATTTTCAAACCTGTACACTACAGATATGTCACCTCTGTGGTCATGTTTTATGTGCAGTTGCGACTCTGCTTGTTTGCCAATACTATGTAATATTTTTTTTTCTTTACGATTAATGATTTTTTTTATTTGTACATGATTATATATTTTGTTTAAAACATTTTCAACAAATTATTCCCCCCTGGGGGGCAAAGAAAAAGGTCTGATCGTGTGTGTCTGTGTTTCTGTCTGTGTCTGTCTGCCTGTGTACATCCGTGTGTATGTGTATACAGCAGGCACCAGAGAGGGTGGGTCAGAGTGATGCTGTGTATGAGGTGGTGAGTCTTCAGAGGGGAGCAGAGAGAAGCAATGAAGGAAAAGGACGACTGGCCTCGCCCACTGAGGAAGAGGAGGCTGATGAAGGTATGGCCGTCTCTCTCTCCTTTGCTTGGTTTCTGTCCCCTTTACCGTTAATGATATACAATATGTAATAAAGATACCACAGTATGCAATCACTAATATGTAATGCTTCTAACATTTCTAAATCTTTTAAAAGCCAGTCAGGCTTTTCTCTGTCTCTGTATATCAGTGAGAAGCTTCCAGATTCTTCATCGGAATAAGTTTCCCCCCAGATTCACACACAGATGCTTACATGTGTGCCACAATCAACATAATTTCTGATCCAAATCTTGTTTGATTTAAAAAATGTGACCTCGCATTGCACAGCACTGAATGAATCACATGTTACCTCAGAGAAAAACAGGACACTTCTGTGAACCTTCAGAGGCACCAAAGAGAAAAGAATTGATTTACCACAAATAGCTTTTCGGAGGGAAAATTTGCTTTACGTTCCATATGTCCAACATGTTGTTTTTTGTTTTTTTTGTTTTTTTCCAGAGTGGTATGAACTCCTCACCTAAATGAGATCATATGTCCAGATATTCAGTCTGAAATAGAGTGTACTGTTCTTGGGCTGACATGAATCAACACTGAAGTTTAATTTTGTTTAGGATATAAACATTGGCAGGCATGTATGTACATGTGTGTTTGAACATGTGTTCATGTGGACAGATTGTGGGCGGGCTCAGTTTGAGTGTGTGTGTGTCACACTGCGGACAGCAATGAACTGCAGGCAGAATCTCAAGGGTTTTGGATAGCTATTTGTGTGATTATGCCCGTGTATGTATGTGCTTGTGCGTCAAGTGTGAGTGGTTTTGTGTGGAGCCCTGCCCAATCCTGTTAGGGCTTGATGGCTTATTGCACTGCAGCACTGCAGCTTCAAACTACCATCGAACACCAACCCCGCCACCCCCCCACACAATGAAATGAACAGCCTTCTACAGTTAAACAGACCCCAGATTCTTTTTTTTTTAATTCATTTCTACCTTCCTTTTAATTAATGACAATCGTCAATATAAAACAACTAGAATTTTCTTGTTTCAGACAGAGCTTTGGAAGTCTGCACCATTTTGGGCAATGACCATCATTCAGAGTGACTTACCAACTGAATTGCTTGTGATGTCAATGCGTTGAAAGTGTGTTGATAAAGACTCTGAATCGCTTAAATTTAAACATGACCAGTTAAAGTGACAAGCCAGAACAGAGCTAATATTTTCTTGTCAATAATGGCAGCTGTGCCAGAGGGATGGAAGCAAAACAGCAGTAACATTTTCAGCACCAACACTGGCTTTTAGACTCCAGTAGTTCCCAAACATGACCCAGTTTCAGCCCACTAGTCCACAACAGGACTGGCATTTCCACCTGACCATTGGCTCGGTAGTGCAGGTGTCGCAGATTAGACCTGGGCATAATACAGACTGCATGCTTCATGATAATACAGATTTGGATAAAAGTGCATATTTCTGTGTTCATTTAGCTGTGCATGCGTGTGTGTGTGCGCGCACATCCCTGTGTCACTTCTGAGGATTTTTTTTCCCATCCAACATTCACAGTGTGTGGAATATTGCTTCACAGCAGCCAAATGAATTCAAACGGAGATCATCTTATCGACTGAAATGTTTTATTGAACAAAAAATGCATGAAATGATCTAAATGACTGTATGATTTATTTTACATAGTCAGATACAAAGAAATAGACTTGGTGGATAACACACAGGTTAATTAGTCCCACCTACATGGGAAACCGGTAACATTGTAACAAGATACAAAAGCCTGCAAGTTTTCTGGTGTGACAATCAGAGCACTGCAGTGGAATATTGACCTCAGCCCGCATGAATGTGAAAGTACAAAATATAAACCTTGAAAATAGCATCTCTTTTTCAAACAGAAATCAAAACTTTTTTGCAAAAATGTTTTTCTAAATTGTGACAGCAGCATCTAACATTGGAGGCTCCTCTTCATTATATTGAGTTGCTTTCTGTCTTCTTTGCCACTTTCAACAGTCATCTGCGTTTTTCATCTAAAAGCACAAAAATGTATTAAGAGAGTGGGAGGCAAAGATTGTCTCTCCTATGTCTTGCTTCTGACTCGCCCAAAGTCACAAGTCAGCGGCCAAGGCTGGAGCTGACGACTTTCAACTGGCACTGTGGGAGCCATTCAGAGGGCTTTTTCTATAACGCCCCCCCCAAGAGCTGAAAATTGGAGGCGCTCAGGGCCGTGGAGCTGGAGGTCAGCCTCATTGGGTACAGAAATGAATACACTCCCAGTGTAGATGCCACCGCTGCAAGCACACACACACATTCAATTCATGTGGATGATTTTTTTTTCTTTCTTCTTGGAAGCTGTGGAAAATAGCCTGAAGCTGAAATGCTTTTCCTCTCACAGCATGCTCTTACCCATGCACACATGTGCACACACGGACAAATAAGGTGTCCCTGTTTTATATATATATTCACACATTATACACAGTATATATTCATACAGTCCATCTGCTCTGTAATTTACAACTGGAACTGCCCAGTATCTGCACAATGTAACAATGAGATGAGAAGAGATTCAGGAAAGTGCTGTCATATAAGAGGTGAAGGTTGAAAAACAAAATGCAGACCATACTGAAGGACATTAAATAAAAATAAGTTAAAGACAGAGATATAAATACATTTTTATGATGCTAGTAGGGAATTTTTGCTTGCTTTAATGCAGACAAAACCAGTCCACTAGTGGCGTCAGCATCAGAGAGATCCTATTTGAAAGTAATCCTACAGTGAATGCACAGCTCCTCTCCAGATTAAAAGGTAACAGTAATGGCCCTCGTCTTCACAGTTTCTTTCATCACCTGGTAAGTTGGCAGTGGCATTGGACTCACGCTTTCTCGCCACGTGGCCTTAGCCATTCTGAGAACAGAGGCAGCTGAACCAGTTGAAAGGGCTCATGAAGCATTTATAAAGACCTGAAAAGCTCCTGCCGAGGCTGTAAGGATGTACAGCGTTTTCAGACCCCTTCACTTTTTTTTCACGTTATCTTGCACCATTATGCTAAAATTGTTTAAATTCATTTCCTTCATCAGTCTTCTCTAAGCACCCCATAATGACAAAGCGAAAAAACAGATTTTTTTTTCAGAAAACAAAAAGCGAGCAAAGGGTCTGAATACTGAAGTCATTGTGATATTTTTTTCCTTTTTTTTTTAAATTGCAGATATTTCTAAAATTCTGTAAAACTGTAGGGTTCTGAATAATTTCTGAATGCATTGTATAGGAGGAGCAGTACGTTGAACATAATGGCTGTATGTTCTAGAAGAAAATATCTGAACGAATTATTTAATGTTAAGGTCTTAGTAAAGGCTTTAGTGGCAGCGAATGATGTGGAAGTGAGTGATTTAATGATTTAATACGTTTGAAATTGCTGTACTTCAAACCTCTTTTCAATTGTGGAAACATCTACAGTATTTTTACGTCTATGCCAACCAGATGTCATGGCAGAATTTCGTAAAGCAAGTTTTGGTTTTCTTTAATGAAAAAGCCCAAACCCATTCATTTTAAGACGTGTTTGTAAATACTCTCAGTTGTCTACAGTAGGCCATGGGATAGAATAGAAAAACAAAACGATAAGCCAAATATCACTAACACTAACGTGGCTTGTAGTTATGTGGTGTTTTTGGACATGTGCTGATTATATAGATTACCACCAGTTCTCTGTATTAAAGGAGACTATTCAAGCTATGCAAATCCTAACTATCAGTGTGTCACTGTCTCAGTACAATATAATATATACTCTAGACAGATGTTCTTTGCCCATTATTCATTTTTCCATTTTATCTGGCTAAATAAGGTTACTTTTCATAAAGACATAGCAGTTCCTATTCATTTTGTATTCTAGACCAAAGTTAATATTGAAAATTTTTCTCAGTCATCCAGGTCTTGGAATTTCCAAGAAAATGCTCTGTCAACATTTCCATTTAAAATGTCGGGAGAAGATGGATTATGAGATAACCCTGGACAAAAACACACAGTGTGTGTGAGTCACTCTCAACTCTCCAGTTTTATTTCTGTCTCTTTTGTCAATGTGTAACACATTTCAACATCTGTTTCTGTGTGTTACATACATACACACAAACTACTTATTATCGGTATATGTGCTGGACATGCTGTGTGAATCTGTGTGTGGCCTATTTGTGTGTTTGTGTGTTTGTTCCAGTGGGCAGTCTCTGTGTGGGGATCGGTTCATCTCTCCAGCAGCAGAGCAGGCCAGACAGTCAATTAGTGCTTCTGCATCTATACACAAGTGGTTCACTGTGCTGATTGCCTCTTGTCTGCACCACAAAGCGCCAGACAGAAGAATAGTAATAATAGAAGGTGTAGGCACTGCACAGGCAGTCCTGCCTCCATTTGACTGGGTAGAATCAATGTTAACAAGTTTTAAAAATTTCAATCTGGAAACTATAGGTGACCCCTCATCAAAACTACTGAAACATGGTGAAACGTCTTTAAGACCAAATAATGTGTCCTGTTGTCTTTGACTGTGTACTTACTGCCGAAGAACACAGAAAACACGAAGAAAGCAAGTTCAGTTTCAGACAGTGACTTGTTGATAAACTGTTGGTCTGAGTTCTGTTTTCTCGTGTTGACAGAGGTTACAGATGTCAGGATTGATCTTTTTATGTTCTAAATTTCTGTTAATATTTGTGTGTGTTTCCCTCAGATAGCGACAGTGAAATCTCTAGTGGGACAGGAGATGTTTCCAAAGACTGTCCGGAGAAAATCCTGGAGTCCTGGGGAGGAATCCTGAGCAGATGGTAAGGCTTCCAAAAAAAAAAAAAAAAAAAAAAAGACAGATTGACTGAGAAATGTGGACAGTGCACATAACAAAAGGATTTAGATTAAATGAGATATAAAAACAGAGGTACAGCAAGATAGACGGAAGATGTGAGGCAGGTTAGAAGACAGCATGTATACAGCTGAATGACACGGCAAATTGATGCTGAAAAGTAAATGGAGTCAACTGTGCCTCATACAGACTGTGATTTGCTGTGCAGAACTGGGTCCTCTCCCTTATTGCAGGTGGATTGTCTTATCGTCCCAATTTGAATGTAAAATCAGTTCAGATAAGGCCATTCATTTATCTGCTCTAACACTCGCTGTCATTATTGTAATTTTACAGCAACCAGGACTGATGCATACAGCTTTAGGTATAGACATGGGCATAATTAACTGGATAAAAACAGCCTGTTTTCTTGCTGTTGCATCAGCACAATGAAGTGAAGTAGTTCTTTGGGAAATTGCTTTCATATGGCCTCAATAAATGCATTATGATGAGATTTCAAGCATCATTAAAAAGGGCTGACTAGTGTGTTTTCAAAAGCAGGATATTTCCTCATGTGGGAGAATGCTAACAGCATGGCAGCACTGCAGTAAATACTCTAGACTATAGTATTATGTTTTTTTACAGTACTCAGTACCATACTCTATAATGTGCTTAATGAGATCAGTAGTGCTGTAATGAATACTGTAGTTAATAATACCATCAATTACGTGTCTATTATACTCAGTGCTGTAGTTCATATTGTAATTTTAGTACATTTTAGTGAGGCATTGAACCTTCCGATCTAATCGTACTACAATTAACAACTACATTGTCAGTGCAACATGAATACCTCAGGGTGAGGGGAGTATAACTGTGCGCTTGATTGGTCCTTCTACTGTCACTGCTCTAATGTAAGTTGCACCCCAAAGAAAATCATCAGATCTGTCCAGCTGCTGTTCAAATTCATTTTTAAGGTGACTCAACTGGATTAAATGAGATGATAAAATGACTGAATACTTCTACTTCTGTGTGTGTGTGTGTGTGTGTGTGTGTGTGTGTGTGTGTGTGTGTGTGTGTGTGTGTGTGTGTGTGTGTGTG
>JBBMJY010000022.1:15043352-15088628 GCA_037833715.1 Toxotes lorentzi | reverse complement strand
GTGTGTGTGTGTGTGTGTGTGTGTGTGTGTGTGTGTGTGTGTGTGTGTGTGTGTGTGTGTGTGTGTGTGTGTCAGGCATGGAAACCTGTCCACTCGTCCTAAGGGTTTGCCCTCATTGGTTCGCAGTGGCATTCCTGAGCCACTAAGAGCTGAAGTCTGGCAGCTGCTGGCCGGTTGCCACGACAACCATGACCTGCTTGAGCATTACCGCATCCTCATCACCAAGGTAAATCGCACACAAATCAGGGAGGGACGCCTGCTGATAACAAGCTGCATTTACACATTTCTCATGATTTTTTTGTGGAAGTACGTGAGCTAATACAGGACATGTCAATTCAATGTCTCATAGTGTCTACATAATTTCTTTAGTCAAGAAGGTGGTCTAGATGTTTTTGCTGTTGGACATATGAACCTTTAGCATATACACTGTTGCAACTATCCTTTGGTTCTCCCAAGTATAGTGCAAATCGTTGTGTTTTGGTGGAAACCAGATGAGTGGTGTGAATGATTATGATATATCAGTGATTATCATTTGTCATTATGATGAAAATAAGTTGCGGTCTGTTTGGTGCAGTTTGCCTTTTTTGGTCAGATGTGTTGGAGAAAATGTGATCATATCAACACATGTGCAAACGGTTGGTCATTTAATTTGGTCTGGACCAGGTTCATATTTACTTAGGCTTTTTACAAATGAATGCATTAAGTCACATGGACTGACAGGTAACTCACTGATCGACCAGTTTTGTTCAAACACACCAGTTTGTTCGAACCAAGCCAAACAGATGTGACAGCACCCAAAGACCCCTAATGACACAAATAGATTTTAGGTTACATATTTTTTCACATTCTTCTCCAAAATGACTTGCAACTTGTGCAACTCTAAAAAAGTAACAGTAAACCTGTCATTCAAAATGGGTTACCTAGGTCACCGGCAACCATTAGTAAGGAGGTCATAGTCACAGTTAAAGGTAAAAGTTTCAGTGCACAGAGAGCAGAGGTGAGAAGAATTTTAAGATTTGTCCATATTTGTTGGTTTCTTGTTATCGTCTTACCACCTTATTCACAGCTGGCAATGATTTGACAGGTCTCTATAGTAAAACAAAAATATCCAAATATGGGCAGTTGTGGAACCACCCATCCTTGGATTCCTAGTAAGAGATTTGTAAACCAGTAGGTAGAGTGACATAGCCCCACTAGACCAGGCAGCAGCAGCAGCACCAGCAGCAGCAGTAGGAGGTGATATAAATACTCAAAGCAGACAGAGATCCTTGATTTTATGGATAATACAATAGTCCATCTCTGCTGCACAGAGATGGGTGAAACTACCTGTCTCGATCAATAAGCAGAGAGAGCGGGGGATAGATGGAAAGAAGAAAAATGGAGAGATGGAAGAATGTGGCCTCATAAATATGAGGTTGTAGTTACTGAGGGGAGAACTGGAGGAAAGGAATTTGTGTAAACGTCAAGAAAACTGGCAGATTTCTCTCTTTCCCGTGTCACATATTTCACTTGTCTTTCACTTGATGTGTAAACTCCTCCTTTTGTCTTTCCCAGTGTTTCTGTATCTCTCACCATCTTTAACTGTTAAATTTGGGACATTTTTTCATTTGTACTTCATGTCCCATTTCTCTAACCATCTTCCACTGTCCTTGTTCTTTTCCCTCTCACAGTACCTCACTTGTTTCTTATCTGCCATCTTTTCTTCATTCTTCTTTTCTTTCATATGAGCCGTGTTTTTTTTCTATGCTTCTCTCCGTCTCTCTCTCTCTCTCTTTCATT
This sequence comes from Toxotes lorentzi, assembly GCA_037833715.1. Classification (NCBI taxonomy): domain Eukaryota; kingdom Metazoa; phylum Chordata; class Actinopteri; family Toxotidae; genus Toxotes; species Toxotes lorentzi. The sequence goes on along the minus strand of JBBMJY010000022.1, from coordinate 15,086,849 downwards.
ACACAAGACCAAGCTCAGCTCATTTATTCTCATTCCACTGGCTCGGCCACGCCCACATCCTCTGTCTTACTGGAGTAGTGATGGTATTGATAGGCGGGTGGCCGAGCTATTAATAGCTGCACCAAATGAATGGAGTTGAGGGAAGGTGGAAGAGGGAGGGGACGAGGGAAGAGAGGCAAATGACAGCAGTGGCGAGGCCGATGTGGAGCTTGTTAACGTCTGTTGTCTGGGCTTAGTGACAGCGTTAATGCTGATTGAATTCTAAGTAACTGGACTGTCGCCCTTATGGAAGGGGTTTTAGTGTCGTAAATCAGCACTGTGTATCACCCTGGGTTCTGGACAGGCGCCGTGTTAGTGACCCACAGCTGATAGGTATTAAACCATGTGTGGTTTCTGGTCCTAAACCTACAGCACACCACTAATGCAGATATATTTTTTATTGTACTTGGTGATTGAACTGATTATAATTGTGATATTGAGTTGTAGATTCATAAAAACAAAACACAATATCAGATACATGGCTTTTCTAAAAAAAGCATCCAAGTTATACAGTTTATATCCCCTAAAAAAGGTGAGAAAAGTGTGATTCATTTGTTTTTCACCCTTATGTGCATAAAACGGGCACATTTTTGTTAGAGCTGCTGTGGCAAACATCATTGCAAAGGTCTTAAAAATTCACAGGTTTATCTTAATGACGCCTTAAATAAAATGCCCTTCAGACTTCTATATTTCACCCTTAGGAATGAATCCCGTGCACTCCTTCTCTAATATAATTTACTGTAGTTGGCCGATGTTAGTGACACAAAGAAATTGTTGAGATAGAAAACCTTCCGTAGTAAGTTTTTAATTTGATTCAGATCACATCTCTTTCCTGTTGCCCACACGTCGCATCATGTAGAGCTGATAGCAACAAACCTGGTGGACAGGTAGCAAGAAAATACTAACACTTGGACAGATGAAGACACTTCATGTCCATTAGGAAAAAATTATATTCTGGTCAGTGGACTTATGGCCTTTTTTATCTGAGGACATGTTGCAAGCGTCCAAAAGGATCTTTTCCAATGTGAGAAGCTCTGGGTTGGTCTAACTTACTGAGCATTTAGCAGCATGTGGCCCTCGGCCAGCTAGCTTGATAACATAAGTGATATTGCAAGTGTCATGGTCAGTGTTGTACCGCTCTCATCTACAGTCATCATACATAGTCACAAAAACATACTTTGTCACAAACCACGGCCTTAGGGCATCTGAGACATTCACAAATAACTCCTTTCTCAGCTGGTGCAGCTCTTTGTTTGGGGTCGGGGTTGGAGGGTTGCTGGTGACATTTGAACAACCTTTTCGTCTCCCTAGAGCTGAACGGGCCCAAGGTGTGCTGCCACACTTGGACCTACAGCTTAAAAAAGCACAGCAAGCTATTTCCAGGCCCGCTTCTCCAAAGACCAATCTCACTCACAGCACAGCCGGTGTGTTAGGTCAGGATCTCTCCACAGGTACGACGGCTGTAATCAGAAGCTGGAACAGCAGTTTCACCACAGCACGCCTTAAAAGCGCTTTATACTGTATGAAACTGAAGGTCTCCCAAGGAGATTGTTTTGTAAACGCAATTGATTTTTTTTTTTTTTTTTTTTCTTTTCAGTCCTTTTGTATAGCATCCTGCCGTTTTCTCTCTGGCTAAACAAATCTGTACCAGTAATGGATTTGTACCAATTACATTCGGATTTTAATTCTTCAGAAGCACCAAACTGGAACATACAAGTACTGTATATCAGTACATCTGTAACCGGCCCAGTGGACAGAAATGCAGTAGGACTAAATATTGTTTTCAGGAATTGCTAAATAGAAAGTATGTTTCTATGTTAATCCAGTTCCAAATTCAGAACTGTTTTGCGATACCCACCCTACTACATATAGTATTGTACCATCACTTTCATTTGGGTGTTGTGGCTGTGCAGTGGCCGCAGCCCCGTCGCTTTGTCCTGTTGGCACCCACTAAATGTTAGGTGCCCCAAGTTTTAAAAGGTAAACACTTTTCAGCTGTAAAGATTTAATGCATCTGTCATTTTCCACTTCTTTCCTGAACTTTGATGGATTTCCCACCAAGCATGAAATGAAATCTAAGAGCAAACTAGACGAAGACTGTGAGGTGCTTTACCTCTTGATGTTGAGTCATATTTAGGCCAGGTGCCATCTTAGTGATGACATTTAACATCAGTGTACAATCAAAGGTAGCATCAGCCTTGCAGCAAGGCTTGAATAAGCCTACACCCACACTTGATAACCCACATACAGATACATGGATTACAATGTACACAAGATGGGCTGCCATGGTAACTGCAAAGGTCTTCAGTTTGCATGAAGTTGTCTCCATGACAATTCCTTGTCTCCTTTCGCCTTGTCTCTTAACATTTTGCCTTAGTTCATTAAGGACATGTTATTCAGATAATTGGGACGAGTAGGTTGCTAACTGCTTATGAATCCATCCCAAATTTCACCCACTACTTGTACAACCTTCTGGCAACCGTTGCAGTCACTACTGGACAGCACGTGCACACATGCAGATAGTTTGATGCAGATAGCTGTGAGCTGGAGAGGTGTTTAGGCTCAAGTATAAGAGCGCAGTGCACACTGGTACTTGCAGTAACATTATATGGACAGCTGATTTCTCTGTCATTGTCTCAGTTGACTGCAGCAAATAAATCAGTGTGTTGTTCTTAATACTACGTCACCAAAGTAGTATTGTTTCATTTCTTATACATTGCAGTGAGTACTCTATTCTGCTAAGGTATAAAATATGAGTCATTTGATATGATGCTATCCACTGTAGGTGCTCATGTGCTGTAAATGTATACAGTAACATGCATATCGCCACTGAAGAAGAAACCTTTAACCTCCAGCTTTGATAAAACCAACTTGTGTTTCTTAGGTTTTCAAACACTTTAGAGATACAAGGTTTTGACCCCTAGCTGCAAATACAATATACATATATGCATTAGATACACATTATGCACATGCATAAACATAACTCCTCTGGCTTAGCTGTGTGCCCAAGCACTAGTGTGAGATCTCCCATCATTCATGGATGAAAAAAAATACCCGTGAGGGTCTAAAGTCAGTTACAGCCTCTCGAACAAAGACACTCGCACACACATACTCCCCACTTTTCCATCCTGCTTCGTAGTATCTGTCGGGACCAGCTGCACTGCATGGCTACAACACAGCCAAGCAACACCGCTTCCATTCTCCCCTCCTTACAATATAGGTCTATTCACAGCACCCCTCCCTTCCTGGTGCTGTGTGTGTCTCCATAATGCAGCCCTCAAGCTCCCATTCACATATCCTCAGCAGGAATCCAGTAGGCACCATAAAAGGACAGACTGCCTTTCTTCCATAGCATCATGAAAATCAATATCTGGAAATGAAAAACCAACCAAACCAAAAATGTGATCTGTTATTTCTGTAGTATGATCATTTTGATAAATAAAAACAAATGAACATTTTATGATTTTAAAATTTTGAAATTTGAATTTTGAGTGTTTATGGCACTCCCAAGCAATTATGCGTAGTGTATTCTGGTTGAAACAGTGCAGTCAATAATGTTTATTTTTTTTAAAGCCTTTTATAAGCTTTTCATTTAACGTAGAATTGTTTCTGTAGGCGTAAACAACATGCGGTGCCAAAGCTGTAGTAAAAATTTTATATATAAAAATGTTTGTTATACCTGTAATTGTGCTGCCATAGTGTAGTGAATACTTCCACTACGTGTGTATTAGCATAGCCTTCTAGCCATGCTGACACTGATATGACAGCTCAGATTAAGAGGATCCACCCTACAGCGTCTTCTTTGGTCACAACACTTCTGTGTCTCAGTCCTCGTGCCTACTGTAGCCTCATTGCTAGAGTAGTGCTCTGCTTTTTCCTCTTCTACACTGCAGAGTTGCACCAGCTTGTATCTCCTAATACAGTAAATATGTAGAAATTGTTATGAACAACATCATTAACATTTTCATCCAGGTGTCGAGTGAATTTTAGACAAGATCTAGACAGGAAGGTTATAGAAGTAATGTAATTCATTTGCATTTTAGGCAACAACAAGCTGAAAACTACTTTGGTATGTTTATTATAATCAGCAACATAGTACTGCATACCATTGAATATACATTAGGGACACACACATAATACAAGACAACAGACAATTTTCAAACAAAGCATTTTATGTTTCCTTATGAGAAAAGTTTTGTTTATGTGTTAGTGGTGTTAAAAGTGCAAATACAAAAATGCAGCCTTGACCTGCATTTCATACAAAGGCATTTATTCAGCAGATATCTGTTTGTCATTCTTATTTTTCTTTGACCAAAAGTATAAAGACTTATTGTTTGTCTTCAGTCTTTACAGGTGCACATTACATCCTGACCTACATGGTGCAAGGACAATGGGAGTTACAGAATAATGAATATAAATATCTCAACCTGAGTGGTCAGAAAGGTCTTCACCGCCATGTGGTGTGAGATTAAATGAAGATGATGGATGGTGATTTCAGTAGGCAGCCTGTCTTTGACCTTTAGCTCCCTTTTTACCATTCAACTGCTGCAGTCCCGGTCTACGCAGTGTACATGGTGACATTGTGCTTGAGGTGAAAATGGTTTAGATATTTTCTGTTATGGGTGTTCAACATAAATTGTTGCCATGTGAAATGTGATAACAGTAGCTGTTAACTTTGTTTTCCACATGCTGAGCGTCTGGTCCTATCTTTATGTTTGACATTTTCCCCTCCCACTGTGTGTGCTTCATACATTATCTCTGTTAAATTGGCCGGTAATAGAATGCGTCTTCTCAACCATTACTTCTGAAAACAATAATCACAACATGCTTTTTAAATTTGTATTTATTTGACAGATTTACAGCTGCCTTACACAAGTAATCTCACATTGGCTGTCTGCAATGACACTGAGAGCTGACTGCAGAATTTGAACATCAAAATCCAGAGATGACATTTCACTAAAATGCACACAGTTTACTGACTAGTCTGTGATGTTTTATACTCCAGGACACCAGAGCCAAGAGAGGCAGACGGTCTAGCAACAGTCTGGCTTTCACTGGATTGAGTGCTTAAATCGTCACATTATCTACATGGAAACCAGGATTTAATTTTTGGCAAATAGTGTCAGCCTGTGACATCTCAATGTCCTATGCAGTCTTTATGACAGGCAAGGAAGCTTCGCTAAAGGCAGTGACTACTAATGTTGTCAGTACTTCATATTCCTCTTCTTCAGTACCTTCAACCTGAGAACTGAATCCAGACAAAGACTAGTCCACTGTTGATAATATGTAAATATAAAATATATAAATACTGGCCTCTGCCTGCTAAGCAGTTATTCTGTTGATGGTGTTAGCTGAATGTTGGTATCCAGGCAGTGAATCAGTGCTAATCTGCCCCACTAAACACCTATTCCTCCACATTCCAGCGCCCATACTCTTGAACAAGAGGGTTGTAAGTGATTGGAGCTACAGTACAGAAGTCACTGCATTTACATTTGGATCAATGTGTGATGTGTGGGTCGTCTTATCACAAAATAAAACCAAAGCAAACAATTTACTCTTATTGCAAATTACATGAAATTCACTGATAGCCAACTCTACACACAACAATTTGTAAACCAGTCAGCCTAAAGCGCCTACATTCATACTGCGAAAAACAATAAATTAGAAAACACCTTCAAAATACTGTAACACAGACTAATGAGGTCCAGTGAGGGTGCTATTGAAATTAGTGGAAATAAACTCATAATAGTTTGGGCACAGACTGTACACTGCAGGTATAGTACTTTTTGCCATCACATGGTGCGCTTGTAGCCCAATTTAATGTCTTCACAGACAAACAATGAAATGGACTCTAAGACATGCATGTAGAAAAATTAGCAAATGACAAATTTATAGGATGCATGAGGAAATTCTGCAACATTATCCAGTGTTATTAAGAATGCCATGACTTTGCGATCCATTAGCCGTTTTTGGATTATCTTTTAATGTCTCATTTGCTGCATTGATTGATGTGGTTGATTTAGCGCCGTGATGCTTTCTACACAAAGGTACCTCATATATACGTTTTACTCCATTGCTTATTGGCCTTGTTGTAAAAATGCCCGTGGATGAAACCATAAACCCCCTACCTCCTTGTTCACTGTACTGTAAGCTGCTCTGGATGCTCAGCTGAACACCTATAATGTATATGTAAACTCCCTGCTTATGCCAACACATTGTTGTTGAGACTGGAATCCACGGGAGCCCAGGGGTGGAGGATGGTGGGATGCTGGGAAGCAGTGAAAGGTGAATCAGCCTCCACCTTTGTTTCCAAGTGGCCCTGCTGGCTTTGTTTTGGAGCAGAATGAATTATTAACGGTGGCCTTCTGGTCCTGTTTTTCATCAGTGTCCACCTCCAAAGGTAAATAGCAGTGTGCTGAGAGATCTCCATTGACTGGCGTCTTCCACAGTGACAGCAGAACTTCCATAGTCTTCACTTTGGCTCTTTTTATTTTTAGTATTCCTCTCTTTCTGATCTGTCTATCTGGTTTTTAGTTTCACTGTTTTTCTGAATGACCAAATTAACCAACTCAGATGCAGAAGAAAATCTGGTTTCCATGACAAATAAAGAGCTGCCCATCTGTCTGGTGGCCTTACTTGTACTCCAATTAACAATCACATTGTTAAGCCATTCTTAAGCCATTCATTTCAGTTAAGTAGACTTGTGCCATTTTGACCTTGTAAACATCAGTTAACAGACAGTAAACCTCAAGCACATTGGCCTCTGTTGGTGTCTTAGGTTTCTGCTAGTTTTCTGCTTTTGTCTTGATAAAGTAATTTTCGAATTATACCACCTGTAACAACTTTCTAAGCACTAGTAGTTATAAAATAGATTTTATGTTATCTGTGTTGTACATTTCCACTACCTTACCTTATAACTTCAAAATGCAATGTGGTGAGATAGCTCATGTTTTATTTGGGGTGAGAATCTCTGTCTCAGTTGTGATTTGATTCGATTTTTCAAATCAGTGATTTGATTTTGGAGACCATGAACTGAATCAGAAATGACTTGCCCATATAGTAGTCTTCATTATGTACTTATCAATGTAAAAATTGAAACAGAAAGCAAAATTATGATTTAAACTTTTTAAACTGATTATAAAATGAGAGACATTTTGCTAAATGTAATGATACTAATGTGTGTTGTTGATAATTAAGGCCTGTTGTGTTATTGTGGGCAGACTAGAAAAACTATACAAAAAACAGGAATCTCAAGTTTGAGGATCCTGTATTCTGAATATTAAATAAATAAATATGGAGGCCTGCAAGTCTGTGTAAGGCATTTTCACTAGCTTGAAAGGTGGCACGTCTATTACTGTTGGCTGCATGCCACCTTTTCCTGTTAAATATTATTACATCGTATTACATCTTCCTCAAGGACAGTCAATCAGGTCTAGGTTCAGCCACTGTCTATGAATAGCTTTTCCCCTAGAAGACACATTCTCTTGCTGTTGTTTCCAGAGGTTTAGACATTAGACAAAACTAAAGGCTGATGTATTAAAATAGTGTGATGTCTTCTGTTGCAAGTGTACCTTGTAGTTTAATAGGACACTGAGGCATTAGTTCAGCCACAAAATTGTCTTCTGCATGTTGAGTATGCATCGTGTAAAAAACCCTACCTTCGCTTCCAAATAATCACAGCACTTGCACCACTGCACCTGCAAAAGGGCAGGTGCAGTGCTGTTTTCCAAAGTAGCCATTTTCCATCAAACTTGCAGCCAGCTGTCCCTTATTGGTTCTAATAGGCTCTAATTGTTAAAATAGAAAACAAAGTTGCACCAAAGTTTCACAGAATTTTCTTTTTTGCAAGATTCTCCTGCCCAGACATGATTCTTGACAATTTCTTTCCATCTGCCTTTCTGCTTAGCCAGTCTACTGTCACTTGATCCTCTTTATCATCTGCTGACCAGAGGATGCTCCCAACTGGCCGAAATGCCTGGCAACTGTAACTAAGGGGCAAGCATAACTGTTCTAAGCTGTTGGTTTAATAAAGAACAAATAAAGTATCCAGATGAGCCTGGAGCCTGGCTGGATAAAGGGGAGGACATATTTTAGTAGGGTTAGGTGTCCAAGATGTTTCTTGGGACTATGGAGGTAGAGCACCATCCTGAATACTGGAAAATTATACACTAATGTATTTAAGAACTGAGGCTGATGATCATTGACAGTAACAGACAGAGACAGTATAATGTGTGATTCATAAGACAGTCATGAAATTTGCATTTTGTTATTAATTGCAGTAAAACTTATACTGATGCTGGGGCTAGGTAGTGGTTTGGAGAAAGGAGACTGAGAGGAAGAAGTGGGACTTTAGGTGGGGTGGGTGGGGGGGTGGAGGGATGGTGTGGGTCGTGGGTGGACTTTAGTTAATAGAAAATAGACTGTCAGAGATAAGTAATATGTAAATAGGAAATGTATCCAAATTTACCTCTGGGAAAGAGCCAGCGTGAGAGACAGAATAATGTGGCAGGGAGCCTCAGGTGCAGCTGGGAGGACAGGAGGCGGGGCAATGAGAGAGAGGCTAAGGGAGAGAGAGTGGGGGGAAAAAAGGGAGGGTTTGTGTGTGTGTTGAGTGTGTGAGTTTGTGGTGTGTGGAAAGAGAGAGAGACTGGGTGTGCAAGCTAGAGAGACTGTGTGGAGAGGGAGGGAGGGAAGTGTAAGCCAGTCACAGCATCTCTCCTTCTCACTGCACCAGGGCTGAGGGAGTCTTCGTCCCCTCGCTTCCCTCGCTGCAGATTTAACTCATTTCCATCAGCGCAGTCATCTTTTTTTTTTCTTGCTTTTTACTTGCTGCTTTTGACAGATACATTGCATTCTTCTCTTTCTGTATGCCAGGATCTAAGGATTTATTTATTAAAAACGTGGGTTGTCCTGTTTAACGGAATTAAAAAGGGGACGTTTGCAGAGGACAGTGCTTAAGACTGGGACTCCGACTGAGACTTGGTCTTTTCTTTATGCTGCTAGAGTGGATTCCCCTTTTGTTGCGCTGCCACTGTTTTGTTCAGGGTCGACAGACATACTGAGAGAGGAGTTAAGAACAAGGCTATAGGATCCCAAACCTCTAGACCTAAACAGAGCGCATACTTGAAACGCTATGGTTGCATTGGGCACTCAAGGAGAAGGTGCTAAGCCTATTCCTGCCAGTGCTTCAGAATATCACAACAAAAATACAAATAACAAGTTTATGGGAAAAATAAGTGGATTTCTGATTGATCCCCACACCTCCCTCTGCAAGTGTCTGCCACAGGATTGCTGAGGAGCTGAAGTGAGTGGAGCGCTGAGTTATTCAGCTGGCCTCTCATTGCTCATGGAGAGTCCTTTCGCCTGCATGGGAGTCTGACATTCAACGCTTTCATCAGCTACTGGACTTTTACATTTGTTTGTCTTTCGTGACTTGCAGTCCAGAACACTGAGAGGCAAGTTTGCAAGTTTGGATTTAATCTTTAAATCATTTTAATGGCAGAACTCATCCAGACATTTTGACTCGCTTGGTTGTTACCTCATTCTGCCTGGGGATGCCTTGTAAACACATTTCCCCCCAGCGCCATGTGTGTTGAGAGAGCTGTGACATTATCTCCTGCGGAGATCCCCATGTTGTTCTAGCCTGTGTCTGTGTTTTGATTCAGACAATAGCTGGGCATACATGGGCTCCAGACACTGACCAGAGGACCACCAAAATAAGGGAAGCCTGCTGTTACATAGTAAACAGGCTAGCACCCGTGGCACAGAGAAACTTTGGATTGTACTGAAGGCTTGAATCGCAGACATGGATGTAATTATACACTGAGAGAGACTCCTAAGAAGCTTTTTCCTCCCTAAGCAATAATTGACGAAAATGTTTTTTTTTTAAACATAACTGCACAGGAAATTTCATCTGATCTTTTGATGATCTATCAAGAGAGGAGAGTTTTGTGTGCTTTGCTTCATGCTTCAACCTCTTCATATGGTTTCCTCCCTCGCATCTTCTGTGCTCTCTGCCCTTGTGAGGACAGCTTATGCTGTCAGCCTCCCGATGGCAACCCTCATTAGAATCAGGAGATGAGGCCACAGACTGGCAGGCAAAGCAGCAGGGAAACTCGCCTTTGGGATAGATGCTGGCCACAGCACTAATGCTAGCCTGCGTTAGGTTTACTGAAGGAATACAGCTTTTTTTTTTTCTTCTCCTGACTGTTACCCACCCACTACTTTCACTAACCATGAGTGATTGGAAAAGGAGAGCTGATTGGGTCGTCCTACTCTCCTAGAGGCTGTATTGATTTTCCTTCAGTCAGTGTTCATTTGATTGAGACCCAGCTATGTGAGAGTAAGGTGAAAGAGAGCGTTAGTGTGCTAGAGAGAGTATTGAGCTCTGTTAACTCAGGGAGGTTGCAGACACCCAGTGAAGAGCGGGAGGGGGCAGGCTGTTCTCCAGTTTCAGGCCAGCTGTCTTATGGGTGGCACACCACAAACCTGACCCACCTGGATAGCACCCAGAACAATGAACCAGTCTGAACTGACAACGGACCCTGTGCTCACAGCCAATAGCAGCCATGGAGACTTCACTTCTGGAAGGGCCTCCAACCACTCCTGTCCCTTGGGCTGGGGGCTGAATGAAGGCCTAGAGGCTTGCGTCCTGGAGACTGCTGTCATTGTACTTCTGACAGTGCTCATTATTGCAGGCAACCTGACGGTGATCTTTGTGTTCCACTGTGCCCCTCTACTACATCACTACACCACAAGCTACTTCATCCAGACCATGGCCTATGCTGATCTGCTGGTGGGTCTTAGTTGCCTGGTGCCCACCCTGTCTCTGCTGCACTACCCAGCAGGGGTTCAGGAGCCTATCACATGCCAGGTCTTTAGCTATGTTATCTCTGTACTGAAGAGTGTTTCAATGGCCTGCTTGGCTTGTATCAGTGTGGACCGCTACCTGGCCATAACTAAACCACTATCTTACAACCAGCTGGTGACCCCATGCCGGCTGCGAGGCTGCATCACCCTGATCTGCGTCTACTCTAGTCTGGTTTTCTTGCCCTCGTTCTTTGGGTGGGGTAAGCCAGGATATCATGGGGACATTTTTGAGTGGTGCGCTCACTCTTGGCCCACCTCTGCCCTCTTTACAGGCTTTGTAGTGTGCTTGCTCTATGCACCTGCTGCACTTGTGGTCTGTTTTACCTATTACCATATCTTTCGCATTTGCCAGCAGCACAATAGGGAGATCAGTGAACGGCGGGCACGTTTCCCTAGCCAGGAGATGGAGGCTGCTGAGGGGGGCGGCGGCGGCGGGCATCAGGGAGGACATGGACCAGATCGGCGCTATGCGATGGTGCTCTTCCGCATCACCAGCGTTTTTTATATGCTTTGGCTGCCCTACATAATCTACTTCCTGCTAGAGAGTTCCCATGTGCTGGATAGTCCAGCCCTCTCTTTCATCACCACCTGGCTGGCCATTAGCAACAGCTTTTGCAACTGTGTCATCTACAGCCTGTCAAATAGTGTGTTCCGCCTGGGCATGCGTAGGCTCTCGCAGACAATTTGCTCCTTCAGCCACTGTGCGGCCGATGACAGGGATTTTGTGGAGCCTAAACCAAGGAAGAGGGCAAACTCATGCTCCATCTGAAGGGATGACTTCTACAGGATGAGGATACTCCTGGAATCCATGAATGGGAAACATGAAAGTTAACAAGCTGCTAAGCTTGTTAACTTTCAGTTAAATTGGCAGGGCTTAACACAACAGAAAACACTTTGTGTTATAACAACCTGTCAGATGACACCAGTGACTTTGCCTCAGTCACAACCATGGTTTATTGCATTACAAGCTTTTCAAAGAGATGAGTGCAGTGTCTAAACAGAGAGAGTTGATGAGAGTCTGACACTCTGTGGTTGCTTTTATTGTACGCTACAATGAAAGCAATCACAGAGTTGTTCTGTTTATATATTCTATGTGATATAGCTATGGATCACATAGAAAGTAGTTTCCCCTTGGCTTTCTTAGCGTTTACGTCTCACTGTATGTTATTAGCCAGGTCACACTTTGTGAGAGGACAAAACTGTAAATTCCAAAAGATTCACACATATTTCTACTGGATGCCTCCGTACTGTCCATTACTGTCGTTAGCAGATACAAGATAACTTACTCTCGTGCTCACAAACCTGTTTAAAGATTGTAAATGGATATTTGACTTTTTAACTGTATAAACACACAAAATTTTACACCTCTGTCTAGGAGGTTAGCAGCATAAAAGTACATAGGACGAACACGCCTCGCTCCCCCAAACAAAGTAAATTGAGACTATTTATCACCATCACAAGCAAAAAAGGGTGAAAACAATTAAAAGCAATATCACTTCAGGGTGAACCAAGGCCAAAACTGTAAACAAAAGACTATCTCCTCAAAAAAAGTGCTGACTAATCCTGGGTGAAACAAGACAAAAGACATACTAGGCCTTGCTCCCTAAAATCAAGTAAATATGGGAGCGTCAGGAAAAAAAAAGGCAGTTCACCCCTACAGCTCCGGTGCTATTTACAACAAAGTGAGTTGATGTATTTCCACAAATTCAGATCTATTTACACAAATACAGCGATATTCCCAAAACCACTAGGCATTGGGCCTAACAAAAATCTCGCAATTGTCACACAGAAGACAAGAAATATCACAGAATAGGTTTGGAGACCGAGGACAGAACTGAGATGCTGCTGTCAGGTTTGTCACTGCATTTTTAAGATGGTAGGATGTTATGGAGAGCCAACCAGCAACAGACACTCCCGAAACAACCAAGCCCATGCATCCAGCCTGTCAGGACTAGACCTAAAGGTGGACACTCAAAGCTCCTCACAAGAACAGGGCACACACTCTCACACGAAAACAGTCACACAAAACACAGGAAGAAACTTGACATGAGTCAATAATGAGGCCATGGCCGTAACACAAAGTGACAATGATAACAGCCATTAAGCTGCTGATAAAGAACACACTGTGTATGGCTTTCTATAGGAAACTCGGTAATCCTTTTCAGCTGAACTATTTTGTGTTGAGTCTGTAAACATGATAGTCATTATGTACTGGTCAGGTCTTGTGCCACATTTTTTTCTATTGATAGTGATTGGCCAGTCATCAATACAACAGTTAGTTGCAACTGAATAAATCTGTTTACTCAGACCTTCTGTTAAACATGCTACATATTCTAACAGTGCACAGCAATCTAAACTGTAAAAAGTCAAATATTTTGCTGTATAGGTAGTTACGCAAAAACATACTGCTACGTGACATCATTAGACCAAGGACTGTAAAATTATCTGAACTTGATAGAGGAGTAGTGAAACCTTTAGATGAAGTTAAAATTCCCCAAACTGGGCATAGTTAAAAGTCATAGTCAAATTTACAACATATTTAACACATTGCCTACTGCAGTACTGTGATCATGTTTACCAATTTAAATATCAGCTGATTATGGTTGGTCACCAATTGATAGGTGCACCCCAAAGAAAAAGCACCTTATTTCCAGAATTCAGACCAAGGATGTCTCAGGCTGAGCCTGGTTTGACACTAAGGCCTCTGTATCAAGGGCACTGAACTGATGCTCTTGGCAGATTACTACTCTGCACAGTGTGTTTTTTTTCCCAAGGTCCCCTCTAGCATTTATGAAATAGCTCTTCAGCGACAGGATTCCCATCATTGGTGTGGCATTCCTGATATGGCTGTGTTCTGAGTATTCTGCTAACAGTTTGATGCATGAGTACTCATGATAGCCATTTCTAACCAGCAAATAAATATTACATCCCTCCTCCAATGTATATGGGGAGGATTGTATACTGGATAATGAACACTGAACAGAACTGGCAAAGTCAAATTTTGTAATCTAATTGTGAATTTATTTATTAAAAATAGTATTTTGTAAACATCCCTGTGTAACATAAAGGTAAAGAAAGAGAAAGGAAGTGGCAGTGTGGACCTGACTTACGTAGGCTGGTTTTAGGTGTTTTGAATCTATTACACGGTTATCTTTGTCAAAGATGAGAGTGGATTTTATTTCGTAACAGCGGGTGAGCAGGGGCTCAGGTTAATGTAATCTGATCCGTCTGGAGGTTGCTGTGAGGCTAAATCTTAACTGATCTGAAATTACATGCTTAGTTGTGATAAACTACTGATGGCCTTAAACTTTTATCTTTTGTTGGTTTGTTGAACTACAGGCCAGACAGTGTTCACCCCACCCTATTGCACCAGTTCCATTACTAATAGATATTACAAGTTACTGCTATCAAACTTCAGGCCCAAATGTCAGACTTGCCAATGCTTTTGTGAATGAACACAGCGTTTAGTGTGCTCTCTTCACAGGGCCAAACCTAACTGGGAATCACGCTGTAGATTTGCAGAAAAATAACACTGAATTGCTAGCTGGGCTCATGGAAATTTCCTCATCTTTTTTTCATGATGCTTGTGCCCAAGCAACAGATGACTTTGCTGGGAAGGGCAAAGTGTAGGTGTTAGGAGTCCTTACTGAATTGTTTGTGAGCTTCTTATTGGAAATGGGTAGTTAACTTCAATAGCTCATTTGTTCTTGTGCTGTGCCCTCCTTGCTTGGAGACTGTTTCTGGGGCTTTTTAATAGACAAAGAGCAGATGATGTGTGCTGTTAAAGCAACCTGCCGACTGCCTTTGATTATGATTCTCACCCTTTGCTACAGCATAGTAGTATAGGCATTCCAGTCAATTTACCTTGTACATTCCCTTGATCATTGGATCAGCATCAGAACTAAATTCATTTATTTCACCAGAATACAGCCACGTACTATAACCAATGATTTATACTGATTTCCCTCTTTGCACATGTAGTATTGTTGGTCATCTGTGGTTTAGGCCTTGCTTGTAGTGTATATTTGTCCATGCTAGAAACCAAGTGACACAGCAAATCCAGCCCCTTGATATTGTAACTGTTGTTCCATTTTATACTGCTTAACAGTACCCTGTGTAAATCATTTTAAAGCTGCATTAAGTGATTTTTGACCATTAGGGGCAGAAAGACTCTAAGCCTTTTGCTTATTATATTTTAGTGAGATGTTAGCAAGCAATCCACTTACATATCCAGCAGAAACAGAGCTACATCAGCATCCTAGTAGAGTCTTTCTGGCCACCTTATGAATGTAAGTAAATGTTGTTTTAAGCCAAGGTTTTGGTAAACCATCAACAGAAAAATATGTCTTTTGGGTTATTTACATGCTCTGCTTTCTTCACCAGCCACTCGTTTACTTCAGATCTTTTTTCCTATTTTGCATGAGGTAGGTAACCTACAGTCAACTTGAAATAACCATGTGCTAGGAGTGGCTACCCACAGTTTAATACTGTATGTGCCGACATTGTTTTGGTTTCGTTGGTTCAGACCAAATCAGTGAGATAAAAGCAGCTGCGTGAAGCTGCAGAATGGGGTGTTGATTCTCAGAGAGATTATCAGCATTCATCACCCTTTAACATAATCAGGAATTGTTTGATTCAGTGTTAATATAAAAAAAATATTGCTTTATGCAGCTTTAATGCATTACAGATTGTTCTGTATATGTGCCTAAAGATGTATTTTGTAGGAAAAGTGGAAAAAAAAAAGATGTTGAAAAATAATTACTGTTACATGGACATGCTGCACTTTTTCAAACTTTTTCCAGCTACATGAACATACCTTGTGTCCATGTACACGTCTGAAGGTACACTGTCATTTGATTTAATTTGCCATGACTCTGTAATAAGTTCAGAGGGGTTTCCATTTTAACCAAGAATGGGTTAAGTCATTCAGTTATCAAAGTCAGTCCGACTTCTACCTTCAAGTGGGTACATGTTCTACTGTCTATGTCATATCTGTAAGATAAGAGGAGACAGCAGATTTGTCTAAGTTGTATGAATTCCCTTCTATAGCCATATGACCTGGCATACAGTATATGAGGAATAACAGTAGGGAAACACACAGTATAGCCGTGTCAAATATTAGACTTATAATTATTTTTTTATTTTGATAGCGTTTGTTTTTGTTCTCCTTTGGACCCTAGTACAGTGAGGTAGTAGATGAAATTGATAGGATCTGAATTAGAGCTGTATAATCTTCACAATGTGACCAAAAAATAAATAAAAAACAAAAAAAAACAACAACATATAAGATAGGAGAAAGCAAAATTCTGTAATGGCCTAAAATAAAAATAGCTCAGTCGTTACCATGTAATGTAAAAGTTGGAATATTCCATTAAAGTGAAGATTACAGTATTTGGTCAGACATTGCATAAATATTCATTCCCTTGGTTTGTAGCAGGTTATGTAAATTGTGTCGTGGCTCAGGGTTTCAAAAATCCAAGAGCCATTGAATGAATATTTAAAAAAATTAATAGTTTATACGTGTCTGTATTACACTGACCGAACTGAAGTGTTAGAAAATCAAAAATGTTATATTGTTCAAACTGGTTGTCTTACTTTCAAGTGCATTGCTAGGGACTTTTAGTTAAGAGAGTTTTAACAGTTTATTTACAGGTTAATATGTATTTATTTATTAAATTATGTTTAAACCTTTACACAATATACTGTATATGAGTATACTGTATGTAAAGTTTGTGTATCTGTTTTTAATCTGCTGTACAGCCAAAAAAAATAATCCGAAAAAAAATTCTGGCAAAGGTATGGCACACCCGTTTGTGTTAAATCAACTAGGCTGCTGATGTTTTGAGTAGGAGGCAGAGTGTGTTAAATTACACAGTATCTATTTTTTTATTTTGAAATTTTGTCAAAGGCTATGGTTTTGCTGTTGCTGCCAACCCAATAAAGGTGAAAATCGTAGACATTCACGTTTGTGTAGTTGCTTTTGTGAAATGTGTGTGTTTCTGTCGTGACAGTCGCCTTTTAGCCAGCTTTCATTCATAACCAGTGGAACTCCACAGGGTCTCCCTCGTTTCCTCCACTTGGCACTGATTTTAAGAGAGTGGAGATGTGGGCCTTTTTTTATCAGAGAGGAGTCCAAAATCTGAGAATCTATAGTCATTTTCCTAACCTGATCTTATTCTGTATCTGTTTGAAGTTCTGCCTCTGAGGCTCGCTCCAGAAAGATAGCATAAAATATGGAAACAAACAAAGATTTAATTTTATAGTTCTCGTTTCTTCATTTTCCTCGGAGCCAGCAGATGGCTGATCAGGTGGCATTTGCTTGGTAACAACCCTGCAGCAGGGTAGCCTTTCCTTTTCGGCAATTAGGAGTTAAAGTACACCATCATGTCTTCTCTCGATGTGAACAGTATCCTCATTATAGAGCCTGATCCCTTGTTCCTGATCTTAAGTTGGCCTTTGAAATTCATATACTCGACCTTTAGACTGCAGGCAAGCTTTGAAACAACTGCCCTGTAGTTTACTGGAGAGATGAACAAGAGGAGATGGAAGGCGGTATTGGAAGAAGACTGAAAATAAGAACAGCAGATGATGCAAAGGAACTGGGTGGAGAGAGGAAAGATGATTAAGTGTGATGTGGAGGATATACGTAGTTTCACATCCTTTTCTAAAAAGATCCATTTCAGTAAAATTTGCAAAAGGTCATCAAAAGTTGTGCATTCATGGTAGTTTTATTTTCATAGCATTTTCATGCCAGCAACCACTTTTTAGAGCAGGCAGTTTTTGGATGCTTTACCAGTTTTTTTTTTCTTATGTTTGAGATGTAGTTTTGAAATGAAAATCTCTATTTGTTCCTCCTACCAAAAAGCGCTGGATCCACTTACGGTTATTCAGCCAAACCAAGAGCAGTATCCTGGGCCAGGCCTGCTCAATATTCATAGCTGACACTATATCAGGAATTCCCTTTTATTTCCACAAATGGCAGCACTCGCCTCACTTCCTCTTTCCTTTTCCATCCTGCCACTCTCCTCCTCCTCTTTCCGTCCTGATTGAGAAAGGACCACCTGACCCTCTTTTGATGGTGGGGAAATCATAATTGGAGGGAAAGCCAGTTCCTGCCTTTGTGCTAATGGTGGAGCCTTGCGGCACCCATCAGAAGCCTTTGATGGCATAAGGAGTACGCACTCATACACCCACACACCAACACACCCTCATACATCTTGCATGGCCTCAGTCTTTGAAAATGTGGGCTCTAGCCTGATAGCTGACAGGTGTTAATCTTGTCATAGCCAATTGTGTGTCCTTACAATAAGTAATGTGTAGTGTTAAACCATTTTTTAAAAATGTATTTATCCATTTACAGAGGCTAAACCATGGCACGCAGCTGTTTTATCTTTTGTCATGACAATCTCGAAATAAACCGCAGAATTACGGTGTTACAAAGTAATTTACCAGGAATGTGCACTTGTAAGTATGATGCTGGAGGACCTCCAGTTTCATGACAATACTATGAGAACCTCTCAACAGAGCATACCAAAGGGACTTGACATTTTAGTCATGCCACTGTGCTTTTTATTTTATAAACGGCACTATCACTTTAAAATTGAAAATTGCTAAGAGGTTACACTGTCCATCAAGAAACAAAATAGTTTCAGGTTCAGCCCCAACCTTGGACCTGAATCCTGTCAGAGAGCCCCAGAGCAATAAACCAACCACTTTGCTTTCCCTTTCATTGCAGGGTGCCCTGGATAAAAGTGTAGGAAAATCCCCTAAAATGTGGAATTTCAGACAGTCTTTATGAGCTGCTTTTAGCACTTCCATTTCACCTGGACCTGGTGATTGTCATAGGTATGTAGGCTTTCTAGCCATCAGTGGCCACTCGACTCAGAGCTTTCTCTTTCATATTTTTTTAAGTGCACATTGGTTTCACCTGTTTGCGAGTAACGTTCACCATTCCACTTTCAGTTGGAAAAAGTTTGATTCTGCTGTTTCTGCTCACAGTCCTTTCAGTCTCTGTTGCATCATCACTCTTGTCTTTTTGTCTAACGCGGACTACGCGACTGAGGAATCACTTTACCACCTCACCCTTGAGCACCATAGCATCTCTATGGCTGGCGGCAACTATGAAAACCAATTTAGGTCAGGGTTGTTATTTCTCTGCTTGTCCTGTGATGGGACCATATTGGCTGTTTTGCTGATCTGGACTCTAATGCTTCTCTCTGCCTGGTCAGGAAGAATTGTCAGTGGTTATAAGATTAAATGGGTTCTTTTTAACTTAATGAGGAATATTTGTTGTGTTTGCCATTTGAATCTTAAAAGAAAATTGTGGTACATTTTAAGCTGGTGTATTTCCCATAAATGTGGTCGCTCTGACTCTGTGGGTCATGCTCACCTTTCACTTGCCACCTCCATTATAAAGATTCAGGTAAACAACAATTTGCATAAAACATATATTTGAGAAAGCTGTTAACCAAAAGCCAACAGAGAAATGATCCCCCTCAAGTGACCATAACTGCATAGGGATCCCATTTATGGTAAATACCCCAGACTAAAATATTCCCAGACAGGTTGAAAGATATTTCCTTTGAAAGCTATCTTGTAGGTAAGAGTTGTTTGTGCCTGTTTTTTATTATTTATTTTATATTTTTGCAAAGTTGGACCATTTTTGGGGATTGCCCTGACTTATTTTAAGAACAGGCTGTTTGGGTTAATAATACAGGCCCTCATAAATATAGTAATACCAACTTGTATTCACACTTGTGTGTGTGCGTGTGCGTGTGCGTGCATGTGTATGCCAACCTCCTCCATAAGTGGGCTCAGCTGCCAGCCTCCTGTGCCCTGGGTGAGGTTAGCGCGCTCAGAGACCTTTTATAGACAACCACACAAATATGTTCACACACACAGACACACACCACTGAGAGAGAATATTAACAGTAATGTTAGCATTGTGCTAATGCTTTCTTTTTTTTAAACCGGAAAATATGATACCTGCTCTTTAAGTGGCAATTAAAAAATTAACTAAGATTATCAACAAAATGTGAAGAAATAACAGATATGGCATTATGTCAAAGACGTCTGTGTATTGTGTTGCAGAGATATCTACTGTAAAGTAGTAACTGTGCTATAAACCTGTGTTGAAACCTGTGTTGGCCACTCAACCAACACAGGTTGGTTGAGTGGCCACCAAGCTTAATCCTGGAACACACACACAGCATGCTCTAATGTTCACCCTGAATGACAGGTACAGAGAGAGGGTTGGTAAAACTTTAGGGATTTTTTTTTGAAAGTCCACCAATATGGTGGCCCACCAGGATTTGTCCTCAGAAAGCACAGTGGCCACTCTGACTGTGTCACAGAGGAAGAAGAGCAAGGAGGGACAGAGGAGTGCATTTCTTAAATTAGGAGTGGACTTAACTTTAACTTTCTGGTAATACGCTGCCCCTTGTTTGTATGAATTAACAGTTAGCCAGGATTACTCATTCTTACACACCCCTTTTTGAAAGAGTAGCTGCCACAAAAAAAAAAAACATGAATATCCAGTACATCTTTAAATAATAGTTTATTTTACTAGGTCATCTAGATATCATTTATTTTAGGCTCTTTTTTACAGACAGCACTGTTTTTATAGCCACTGTAAATGCTGATGTGAGCAATTATCTTGAAGGATGTGTTTTTGATTGAGTTATATTAATAGAATGCTTGGAGGCTTAAAGTATTAAATATTTAACGAGTAAAGGGTAGACATGAAATATTAGATAAGAATCTGACAGAATTGACATTTAGACTGACAGCATACATCAGGAGCTAACCTACACAGCCAGTTCTTGATTCACATTAACAACTGTAATGATAGTTAAATCTGTGATTGATAAACTGCCTGCAGTGATCTACAGCATCACCTCTCTCCTTCACCTTCCCAATCTCTCTATGCCTCATGGCCAGAGGTACTCAGTAATTTAACAACAGTAAATGCACAGGAAATATGTAATAATGAACCTAATTTTAGTCCAGATCATTTTAATCCAAATTATAATATACTGGATTTTTTTTTTATCATTGCGTTTCTTGAGGCTTAATTGTTAAATGAAAAGCATATGAGTGTAAAAACAGATGTACAACATGGGTTTTTACCACTTGGTTTAAATCAGATAAGCAACATTAGGAATTTAAAAGGTCTTTTAGAAGCTGTTATTGGTCATTAGTGCCAGGCTAATGTCACTTGGTGCTACTGTAATAGTCCGAGTAATTTCTGTACATTTAACCCATATCAGAGTAATGTTGAATGAAACTGGTCAATATTCATGAAAGTGTCATTTTAGGCTTTTCTATGTGAAACAGAATCCTTAAATTTCGAGTCTTTGCTACACTGTGATTGAGCTTCCTTTCTTCTCCTCCATGGTCAACACTGTCAGACATCCGAGCTCACCACAGCTGGCACTTTGAACTGCAGACATTCTTTCTCCTGTTGGAAAAGGATTTTATTGTGACAGAATGGAGCTCATTAGAGTATTGACTTTGGAGCTGCTTCAATCCACTTTCCTCAGCACAATGCTAAAGGAATATCTAGAATTTGTTTAAATTCCTTTTCTAGTCATCCTTTTTAATTTGATTCAGCATAATTTTCACCCATATTCTTGCTCAAGCTATTCGTACATAGAGGACAAAGACAAGCACCTTGACGAACAGTGGAGGACAAACATATTTTGGACTGTTAACCTCCCTGCAGACTTCAGGTGCTGTAGCTCTGCCAGTGGATGTACAGCCAGCTTCAGTAATTTTCTCTCAGGGCATTCTAGCTGAATTAAATAACATAAGACAGTCAAATTACCCCCTTGGCTCCTTAACAAATTTCCTCCCTCCTTTTACCTCCTGTCTTTTGCTTCCTCTTTTCTGTCCCTTTATCCTGAGGCAGTGTTTCCCATCCTAGCACATTAGGCCTGGTTGTTTTAGGCAGTTATTTAGTAGTGATAGTCCAGCAGTTTGCCCCAGGCTGTGAATGATATGGCCAGTTCATAGTCCACAGTTCCTTTGTGGCATTTCCCTGTGAAAGTTCCTCCTTGTTGGTTCGTTTGTTAGTTTATTTGTCAGCAAGATCTTGCAAAAAATACTGAACCGATTTGCGCTAAACTTGGCGGATGGAACAGCCATGGGCCAGGGAAGAAACCATTCTACTGAGTGCCATTCTAGTTATTCAATTAATCATCCCCCAGTAATCATCAGTCAGTCAGTAAACCAGCTGTAATAAAACAGACAACTGTGGGCACAAGCTCACCAAAACTGGACAGCTGAAGACTGGAAAACGTAACCTAATGCATCTGTATTTCAGCTGAGGCATGCAAGTGTTAGGATCAGAATGTGGCATCAGCAGCATGAATCCATGGACCCGGTCTACTTAACGTCTACAGTCCTGGCTGGTGGTTGTAGTGTAATGGAGTGGGGAATGTTTTCTTGGCTCACTGGGGGCCCCTTAATGCCAATCAATCATCTTTTGTGTAACTTTCTGTACACAGTTACACAGGTGTGTGTATGTGCTGCATTTGAAGGGATTTTTCTTTGTATTATTATTATTATTATTTTCATTTTTTTACTTTATTGGACAATTGACAGTGAAGAGTGGTGACAACTGTAATATGCTTATAGCTTGTGTACACAGCAGATGTGTCAGCTACATTTTTAGTCACTGTCACTCGTTTTTGACTTTCTATTATGATCAATACATATATTATTATTCTTTAGTTGCATACTAAAGAAGCTGAAATTAATTTCTAGTTAGCTGTACTCTCTCTGTCAGTCTGTGTATTCAAACATGAATAAATCTGTCAGCTATCCGGTGCCACATCCCTGCTTACAGTTGATTGTCTCCATTGTCTGTCTGGTTCTTCCCAACTGAACGTCAGGACTAAAGAGGCACAGTGTCGCTATGGAAACCCTGAGTCTGAAGAAGCAACAAGGTTTCAGAGAGTTTATTTGAAGTTTATAAATAGTGTGCAATTAAAATGGATGTTAACATTGGCTCCGAAATAGCAGCCTCTTCGTTATTCATTTGCGTACACTTTTATTTTGAAGATGACGGCAAAGGAAAATGGAGGCAGTGATGGAAGTCTATAACCATGTGTATTGGTGTATATGCACATGTATGTGCATCTCAGTACTGCACAGGCTGTTGATTTTACACAAGTCACATGTGAATTGAAAGACAGAGACCCGTGTACACATGCAGACACAATTCACATATCTTTACACACAACCACACCATCTTCTCTCATGGACCCACTGAGTGTCTGACCCTCCACTCCACTTCTATCATCCCTTAGGGTCTTCTGTCCCCATATAACAGAGACTCAACTCATATCCTGCAGTAAAACCCACAACACACAGAAAATGTCAGACACCTGGGGGGATGCACTTTATCTGCCGACCTCTCTCAGTGATGTGTGTGTGTGTGTGTGTTTCTCTGAGAGAGAGAGCGAGGGTGACAGAGGGCTTCTCATCCTGCTCCAGCATCAAATTGTTTTTTGCCAGTTGCATACAGGAACAGTGCAGCATGTTTTTCACGTTGGTTAGTTTTTGTGCAGAGTTCAGTAGCGTGTGAATATTCTTTATTTCTATCATTTAGCAGAGGCACCCGAAATTTCATAGGGTTCTGCACTTTGGCTGCAGCTTAATAATAATATATACCCAAGAAATACTGTCAGGTACACCACATAACTTCTGCAGCGAATAAACCTATAACGTTAACTCTGCATTTAAGTAAAGACAAGAATGAGTGGGATTGATGCTGCAGGATGAGATAGTGTTGCACTTTGTCAACTTGTGGAGGAACTAGTAATGTAATCGTGTTTTTCCAAAGAGGAATAGAAGCTTCCCTGAGCTCTATAAAACTTTATTTTAGGGCAGCAACTAATGACTCATCATAATTGAATCATTATCGATTAATCTCTTTAACTTTTTTGTTTGCTTGTAATTATTTTTATACCTTTTATGCCCAGTGTGATCTCTCGGGAACGCCTTGATGGAATTTCTTCAAATTTGCTACAAACGTTCACTTGAAGGATTAATTGATTAGACTTTGGTCGGCAAAGGTCACTGTGGCCTCACAAAACATGTTTTTGGCAATAACTCGCTCACAACTTTGCTTTGGCTTCCGCTCACAGAATTCATACCCTAACACACAAATGACAAAATACACCTAATAACTTTTGTTAAACTCCTTCGAAGTGTTTGCACAGATATGGATGTGGCTGCAACTTGGCTGGTTGGTGGAGGCATACAACCTTTAATTTGTATGGCATTTTATAGAATTCTGTCTATAAAATGCCATAAAAATAGTGTAAAAAGACCATCACTGTTTCCCAGAACTCAAACTGATATCTTATAGCTGACTAGTCAATTGATGACCTACTATCATCAAGCTTTAACTAGCAAATGTCTGGTACTTGTCTTTCATAAATGACTTAATCAATAGTTGATACATTTTCTCATGATCAACTAATTGTTTTAGTTTCACTTGATTCTTTTAAAGTGATAAAAGTAAAAAGTAAAGAAAACTTCAATCCTAGTAATAGCTTTGTTACCCTTCATCTCTCTGTTGTGTCAAGTATTTCTCCAACCTTTTTGCTTGTCACTAATTTCACTACAAGAAAAAATAGAAATGTTGCCTTTTGCTTTCTGCCTGAACAATGTGTCTGCACTTCCAACTTGGCTAATTGAAATGCAGAACCAGCCGGACCATTAAAATGCCATGGCAGCGATACAGAGACAGATGAATTTGCAATCTGCCAGGCGGGCCAGCTGTTGCCCCCCCTCCAGCATCAAACCTCCAGGGAAGCCTCTAGAAACTTCCTTCACCAGCAACCAAGGACAAAGGCCTCAGGGGGAGCTGGTTTTTAATTACTGGGCTGCCGTCCTCTGAATATCACACCAATAGATTATCTCACTGTCCCACTGAAATGAAGAGAAATGAGGAGTGTTTGCAGGAGCCAGGTGTGTCTGCCTGACAGTGTTATGACTAGAGGCAAGACTTTGAAGTTATAATACAGTCTGTGTTTTTTTGTCAGACATACTTTTAGAATTAGAACCTTTCTTTGGAATCTAAAGCAAAATAAGACATTTTCTGGTTTTAGACGCAAAATCTTGTGTTAATCTTGCATTTTAGGAGCTTTTTAAAAATGACTCCTTGTTTTTTAATCCCAGGACCTGGTCTTGTTTCTCAAGTCCCAAGGCTTCAAACTCTCATCAGAATTTCTGAGGTGGGACTTTAAAGTTTAGTCTGATATTTTTGACAGACAAAAGCAAGGGCTAGGTTCAAACTGTGTACAAAGTTTTATCATGGGCTAGTTGAGTTGACCTGAAGTCAGATATAGTTTGTACCTCATTCAGCTCAGTGGTTGTTCCTCAAACCATCATTTTTTTTTAAGAAAGCCAGAAGGTGCCTCAGTGGAAATTAATGACAGACCCTTAAATTGCTTAGAAAGCTTTTCATATTTACCTTCATGAAGGAAGGTTTGCTGAGCTCACATTTTTTCCCCCAGCAGCACCCATCTTCATAGCCAGGCAATTCCACTGGTCAACAATGGGGAAACAACAGTTACAACAGCAAAAAATATTGCTGAAGTAGGATACAAAACCACATTGATGTGGTTTGATGTAAGATTTTTTCATTCAGAAGTTGCCACAGTTACTTTTTTACTCTTATTTGTCAGATTACTCCCTCCTCCCCTCTATTTTTAGGGCTACGTGAGGTTTTTGTGATCCAAGTGCAGCCTGTTTGTCTCTTTCAATACTGGCCTTCTATTGAAGGAACTTTCATCTTTCCAAAAGATTTAGAGCCTCTCTAATATTCTGGCTGTCAGTCATTCAGTTACCACTCGCTTGTCCTCTTGTGTCGCCCTGCCTCCCTCTGCCCTTCTGCCTTTTTAAGTCATTTCTCCATCCCTTCATATTAGTACCTTTCACTCTCTCACTAGATTCTGATAAAATCTGATCAAACCATGTTTTCAGCACAATCTGTAAATTGCTTTTTAACACACCATGCTGGTAGTTCACCACAGCCTCTATTCTATTCTCTACCATGGCCTATAATACACCACTCCCCACTCAAGCTGAAGCCAGGCTCCGATAGCACAGTACTTGCTTTTGTTTCCTCATTGGTGTCAAAGTGCATTGAATTTGTTCAGTTGATCCACCACTTTGCCAGGTTGAGAAGGGGGAGGAAACCTTCTGACTGAGAACAGGATCAATAATTAGGTTTATTAAGCTTCTTTAGCTTTCACAATTCACACATTAGCAGTGTGCTGCAGCCTCCCATTGTTGATAATATTCTAGAATTTAACAAAAATAGCTGGTTTCCATCACATTGGTGTAAAAATCATAAAAATAGCCTTCATTTTTCGACATTGCTTCCATTGGTCATAACATGGGCTGCCTTACAGTATGACAAAATCAAACAGTATACGTTTTCATATCATCCAGTCTTAGAATACAGTGGATTTTTTTAGACATGTTTTAGAAATATGTTCATATGGTAGAAAAAACAATGGGTGTTGTTTTCCAGTTATGGACTGGGTCATCTTGTCCAGTGGTCACTGTCTCGCTACAAGTGGCAGTTGCTGGAGTTGTTAAGTAAAACATTTAGGTTTTCCTGTCTAGCTGGGCTCCCTCTGTAATTATTTTGTACACACAGTTTGACTTTGTATCCAGCTATCTGTCTTCGTGGTTGCCTCCAGCAGTTTAACGCTAGCAGCATCATCTCTGATTGGCTGGCCTGTCACTTCAGGACTTAGTGGGGTCTGAATGTTCAGCTGTCTGAACCCGGCGTATTTCGTTCCCGCCTCATTGGTTTAGCAAAGCCTGGTTGCCTTTCTGTCGAGGGGCTCACCAGCCAGCACCCGTGGGCCCCTTCCACACTCATGAGTTACATAACTGTCAGAAGAGATGGGGAACTTAAGAGCTCACTGCTTTCTCCAGAACGGTTTAATAAGGAGATGGAGGTGCTTCTGGGATTCTGCATTTACATTTTTACATTTTAAGCATTTAACTACCACTTAAATTCAGACAGTGTGAGAATACGAGAGCAGGTAGGTGGTTCATTATGTTGCTCAAGGACATTTTGACAGGATTCAGTGCTGTTGATGGACAGACTGACTCATGCTTCTAAAGCAAAATGTTGACATATTGACCCTGTGCTGTGAAGCACTCATAAGTGTTGGCATAATTTTTCTGAATTTACTCTATTATGTTCCTAACATGTCTCATGTTTAAAAATGACTTTAGGCTCAATACATGCAGAAAAACCCAAGTCAGTTTAACTGTCCTTAATGTCAAATGTCTCATTTATTGGGTCCTTAACATCTATACTCATCTCTTTCAAACACAAGCTCACATTTTCTCTTGCAGTTTGAACAATGTAACCCCCAAATGTTATCTGTCATCTGGACAGCTGTTGAAATCTATCAGTTTTTTTGTTTTGTTTTTTTCGTTAAATGTCAAATAAAGAGTCCTCAATGTCCACAACTGGATCTGAAAAATAGGACTCACAACTTGTGGAGCATCTTTTACTGAGTAATTCTTTTTTTTAACTACATATGTTGTACACTGTTCTATGACAGTATCCTTTCAGTCTTTATTTATGCACTAATGATAACAAGTAAGTAACAAGAGGCTGGTGATGCAATGAAGTTTTGCTGCCTTGAGAAGTGCAAATGTCTGCTCCTTTTTCCCCTATACAGGGACAGACTTACTGAATCCTGATACTGTACCACAGTATACTGTAGTAGTAGATCCAGTGTGGGCACAGGACGATATTCTTTCAGTGGAAAATTCGACCTGTCTACCTGATACTGTGGAGACTTGCAATGGGACAGCATCACTAGACTTCACCAAGGTCACTGGTCATCAGTGTCAGCTAGCCTCAGATGAGTGACCAGTGGTCCTAAACGTCCCTGGTTTTATCTTTCCTCTCTATGGAGACAGGAGGAAGCTAACAGAGCCTAATAGCCAGCAAGGCAAACAGTAAGTGGACAGAGGACTTAAACTGTTAGCTGCAGGAGTACACTTGACATGGAACAACTCCGGTGTCAGCTCAGCTGTACCCGCTTCTGAATGAATTGTTTTTATCATAAAATGACAGGTGTTTGCTTGTGTTGCCTTCAAGCTCAATATAAATTAAAGCACAGTTCCCAAGGCAGTAATTAACATTTAAAATATCCCCCGTTAACCATCTGCCCTTTTCCTGCTTTGCTCTTCTCTTATACGCTTATTTTCACTATCATTAGTATCAGTATTCCGTTATTTTTGTGTGTGTGTGTAATCAATTATTTATTCATTGTCTACAGTGTGATGAACTAGTGAAAATTGCCAGTCAGAATTTCTCAGAGGCCAAGGTAGCATTTTCAAATTGCTGATTTTATCCCCTTAATCCTGTGATATCTATCATCCTCTATCTGTCTTACAATGACATAAACAGAAGCAAGCAGCTAATTCTCACATTTAAAAAGCCTGAGCCAGCAGTTCTTACATTTTTTTTTCATGATTAATCATTATTCAGTTATTAAAATTGTTGATAGTCAATTTGAAAATATGCTATTTAAATAAACTCCAACTTAAAATGTTTCAGAGTTGTAATGTCGAGCCATTTCTTGCACCGTGTAATGACTGAAAGGAGGGGGTGGGGGGCAAAAATGTTATTTTCTGAATTAATTTTATTCGAAAGACGTGATGGTCAACCTGATGAAAGAACTGATGTTAACCAACAAAAGCAGTGCTAAAGCAGGGTGTGAACATTAAAGTTATTCAAGTTATGCAATAGTATGCACCAATGTACTCTTTAATATGCATGGTGTTTTGCATTTATACATAGAGGGATGTGGAGGTGGAGAGCAGGTTTGGACACTTTGGACACATCAGCAGTTTTTATTTTTAGCTGCGTGTGTTAAGTAGGTTACCTGTTGGTGAGGTCTGAGTAATGGACTGTCTGCCCAACAAGCCCCCAGGCTACAATTAGAGGAAACCTCTCATTCCCCTCTGTGTACATATCTGTCTGCACTCTCTTTATCTCTCTTTCTCGACTTCTGTCTCAATCTGTCTCTCTCTCTCTCTATCTGTCTTGATCTCTCTCTGCCCCCACCCCCCATTCCTCCCTTGCTCTTTGCATCTGCCTCTGTTTCTTTCCTTACTTCCATCTCCTTTCCTGTCCTGTTTTCTGCCTTCAGTCAGGCTGTTAAAAAGCCACTAGGGGATAAATCTGACAGGTACGCACAATACGGAAGAATACACACACACACACACAATACACTGAATTCAGAGTGATAGTGGACAGTGTTGTGTCCCCCAGCTTGTGCTAGGGCTTTTTTTAATCACTCTATGTTTATTAAGTCGTCTACAAAACACTGAGAGAGTCTGTGCTCTATAGCGTTCCTCATTTGTGTACACATGAAAGGTGAGAGTGTATGTAAGTGGGCCAGCATTTGCTTATGTGTCCTGTTCCATAGTTTCAGCTGACAGATAATTATGTTAGTGTCTGAGTGAAAGCTGATATTGTGTTTGCACTGAATTCTGTGCTTTCACACATTCAGCAGTGTACATTTATGTGCATGTATGCAGACTGTGGTGCATATCCTCTTGAATGTGTGTATATAGTTCTATTTTACAGAGGCTTTACAGTCTAACAGGCTCTGTAGCCTTGCCCTGTCACCCCTGTGGAGCAGCTTACTGAAATTTGCATGTACTGGTTTTGCCAATCAGGAGGGATCCAACAATCCTTCCTGTTAATGGTTGTGTAAATTATCACACCCTAAACCGCCATCCACTTTTTTCAGCAACTAAAAGCTCAACATAAAAACTAAGAGGATTACCTGCAGTCAAGAATAGCCTAGTCTTTTCTTTATATGCGATGAAGCCTGTCCTACCCTGGTCTATCGCAGCCACAGATCCCCCGTCCTCACCCCTATCTGAAAAAGGAACAAACATCCCTAACAACCCTCTGGATCCTTCTGTCTGTTCTCTCCTTTGAGTCACCTGTGGCAGCAGTGTCAAAGATATTCAGACTGAAGATCCTTTGGATGATGGAGGTAGGAGTGACAATGCTGAGCTCTGTACTTCTAGCTGTCAGTGATAACATCCAGCTCTCTCTCCAGCTTCAGAAGATGATGACCTGGAGGTACTGTACAGTGTGGGGCTCTCTGCCCAAGCCATGACAGAGAGGACAAACACTGTTGGATTTTCCCAGTTAAAACTATACAGCCTGGTCGCAAAATACGCAATATAACTTAGTTATATGGGCATAGACTGTCTGAGTCGTCTGACCTGGTCACCCTGCTGCTTGTTAAGTTTCTGACTTTGCTGCTGGTACTTGGAGACACCACTGGGTTTGTCCTGATTAGCTGAACCAGTAGTGTACGTGCAAATTTTCATTGCAGGAACAAGCAGGCATGTAGTACCTATTGTAGGGCTGCGCATGTGCTCACAGATCCAAGGGTTATACAGTGGGGTATAAAACTGAAGTTTATTCTCTTTGTTTGTGTTTGCACTAATGGTGTACAGCAGGGAAGTTGAACTGGGGCACTGTGATTGAGCGCTGGTGATGCTGATGAGGCTGCAGTTTCTCATGAGCACCTCAGCCTTCTTGCAGAGATCAAAGAGCTGCCAGCTTTTAGCATTCGCACAGACACACACCCACACATCTATCCCAATAAGCAGCATATAACTCCTGTTCCAGCACACAGTTAGAAAGGAAAGGTTTGCACTAATCAGCTCAGGTCTAACTAATAAAAATAAATTAGTATAAGTAGCTATAACCCGTTTGCTGTTTCCTCATGCTACTGCTGTCCATATAAAACTTACATAATGATTTTAATATCAATCACAGTTATAACAGGTACATTACAATACACCTAGTACATACAGTGTACTATACACACGTCTCTATACAGTATGTGTGTGCATTGTGTTTTTTCCCTTATCTTAACAGGACTCCTGCACAAATTTTCTTTTAATTTCACAGCAGGAGGAGTACACTAGTGCATGAAATATATGAACTATCACTCAGAAAGAACCCTGTTCTTGTTAGCCTGCATACTGAGACCATGGGGCTTAAATGTCTTTGAATGTTTGCTTTCTGCGTTGAAAATGAGCGAAGATGAGGCAAATATTTAGGACACATAGAGGTAGAAGGAGAGGAGGGAAATGAAATGATATGAGAGGTATGTCACTGGGAAGAAAAGGAAATGGAGCAAGCAGAAAAAGAGATGGTACAGTAGAAGATGAGGTAGGAAAGAGGAGATATACAAGTAGAGAGTAGGGAATTTAAGAAGAGAAAGAAATATGCAGAGAGAAATTGCAGGGAAGAGGGAGAAAGGATTCAAGACAAGAAGGAGAGAAAGAAGGAGGAGATTAAGCAGAGTAGAGGACGTCCTCTCCTCATTTTTCTGTGCTGTTTTTTTGAGTAATGAGGCTGTTAATTAGTAGAGGCATGCATGGTTTATTAAATCAAAGTGTTTACAACTTCCACTGTCAACTAGATTCTTAGTGGTTCTCCCTGATGTTGCCATGGTAATTACAGTGTCATAAATGAGTTTTTTTTTTTATTTTTATTGATGGACCAACTCATAAAGAGTAAAACATGAATCATTAGTCTATAATTATTTTAATAATTATTTGAATGTCTCTACTCGCTGAATAATTAATTAAGTTTTGCTTTAAGTGGTCGTCCTCGCAAAGAAAGTCAAAGTTTGTCATTTGTTCTCTTGCAAATGACAAAGAAACCACACAATGTAAATGTTTAGTTCTTCATTCTTTCTTCAGCAAAGCAGAAGTAGCAGGAAAAAAAAAACATTCACTGATGTGTAAGAAACGCTTCCACTATTTCTCACCCTACTTATCAGTGTACTTTGTGATGGTGCCATGAAAGTTTGTTTTGTTTTCTGTTGTTTAAATAATTGATTCATCAACTAATCACCCTAAATGTACGATTATAATTGACCCTGGCTGTCTTGGGAAAAAATACTATTTCCACATATGAATCAAATGTACTTCATCAGTCTTTTGTGTCATGTTTTGGAAATTTGTTTTGCTGTCAGGTTAAGACCACCATGAACACACGAGGAGAAAAAAAAACACTCAGCACTGCCTTCGTTCCTGAAGAGCTACATCTGTTTTTTATGTGCCACAGAAGGAACACAATGTAAAACAATTTCCAACACATAACACACAGAACAATACACCACCTCCACACTACAAATCTCATTAAACCATTACCCGCAGACGTGCCAGCGGCTTCTGTCAAACCCTTTGGTGCTTGTGTGTGTGGTGCGGATACATGTAAAGCACTTAGACCATATGTACTTGTACTTAATACAAAATAAGCATAGTGTAGGTTTGTGGCTGCGTGGCAAACAAGAAATTATATTTAGCTAATTGTTGAGTGATTCATGAAACGTAATGCATATATAATTGTGTTTGTGAAGATTTCACATACAAGGGAGCCATCATATTAGAATGTGACACAAGTTGGATCACCTAAATTCAGGTATTATTAATAACAGTCAGTATTCTCAATATTAAACCTCTGGTTGTGGCTTGGTTTCTTTATGAGATTTAGAATTGTATTTGTTTTATTATTCCCGCGTTCTGTTTGCAAACAGAAGAAGTCAACAGAATTAAACAAAACCACACCAAAACAAACAATGCAGGATATACAAATTATCGTGTGACATTAATTAAATTAAATTCTCAATTAAATGCAACTGGGCTTTAACTAATGATTATTTTCACTATTGATTAGTGCCATTTTTTTTTTTATTAATTCATTAATTGCTTTGTGATAAAATGTCTGAAAAGTCTGAAAAATGTTCAGTCTAGTTTCCCTGAGCCCCCAGCTTCAAATGTCTCGTTTGGTTCCATCAACAGTCAAACACCAAAATATATTCAGTTAATGATAGTAGAATACTAAGAAAACCGACGCATTTGGACATTTGAGAAGCTGGAACCAGATAATTTTTGCAATTTTTCTGTAAAAAAAAAAAAAAAAAAAAAGCTCAAAGCATTTAATTGATTATCAGCGATGTTGCCAATTAATTTTCTGGCGATCAACTAATCGACTTATCGTTGCAGCCCTAAAAACACTAAGAAACCACCTAAAAAAAAGAAATGAACTTACAGATGTTTAGGCTAGAAAGGTTCTCCAGGTTCACAGTTTTTCAAGTCTGTCTTTGAAACAATAGTAAGGTGCCTGTATGTACATTGAAACAGGTTTTGCTTTGTGTAATCATTTATCCTGTTCACACTGACCAGTGGAAGGGATGGGGGACAAAGTCCACAGTCCTCATTATGTGCAAATATAGGGGACCTCCTGACCTTTCATATTCTGCAGTGTTTTCCACAAACATGCTGCAGACTGCCTTTCCCCTCTGAGGCACTCTCACTGCTTTTCTCTCTATTGTCAAGAAGCGAGAGACAGGAAGCAAAGAAATTTCTCACTCACACTCGCACACACAGTCTCCCATTCTGTCTCTGATACTCACAAACACACATCAAGGCCAGTCAGGCTCCGGGCTGGTTTATCTGCAGCTTACAGTGAGTTGTAGGAGAATGTGGTGCTGCCAGTCTTCTCTCCGGTACTGTTTGCTCTGTGTGTGTGACAGTGTGCGTATAGCTTACTGTGTTTGTGTGAGAATAGAAAGTGAGGGGGAAATAGCAGATTGCCCGTGTATGTATGTGTGTTTGTGAGTGAGTGCATAGGAAAACAAGCAGCCGTGTGTGTGTGTGTGTGTGTGTGTACGCTGCAGTGGATGTGGATTAGACTGCACAGACTAAGTGACTGAGGCCTGGGGAGTGCTGTTGGAGGAGGAATGGGACAAACTCAAATACACACACACAAACAAACAGTGACATAGCAGTGTGTTGCTGCTCTGCTTTATAGCTGTGAAATAATACGGTTGGTTATGAGTCGAGAACTATTCAGTGCCCTCTTTTGTACTGTATGTAAACATTTGCAAACAGTAAAGCTATGTAAGAGCATTGTCTGAAAATGTCATGAAGTATTCTTTGCTTCTCTTGTCATCCAGCGAATCCATTTCGAAACAAGTGCTTGTGTCAGAATTTATCTCACACATCCTTCACCCATGAACAGAACATCAAAAGTCAACACAATGTGTGTCTAAATTTGACTTCAGATTGGTCACATGACTATAGCGTGTAATCCATGTGTGTTACAGGATTCAGCCCAGGAGGGTGTCATCACCCGGGACATCCACCGCACCTTCCCTGCACACGACTACTTCAAGGACTCTGACGGAGATGGACAGGACTCACTGTACAAGATCTGCAAGGTGAGCCTGAGATATGACATTGAGGTTGTGGAGGGACATCCATGTAGCACCAGAGTTGGCTGTCAGTAACAACCAGATACTTTGATCATATCAACACTGGGTTATACAGTACTGTATATTACCTCACTTTCTTTGTGGCGTCACTGAACAGAAGGCGAATCTCTTTCATGCTGTGTTTGAACGTTTTTGAAAACTTTCCTGCTGAGGATGAAATGCTGCGAGATGAGAAGCTAATACTGTAATGTGTTCTAAACCTTCTAAAATTTGTGCCTATCCCTATGAAGCCAGCCTTTCATTTTTTTTTCTCTTTGTGGCCTGGCAAGGCTCAGGAAGCATTTGCTTGGCATTTCAAGTTGGCTGCACAATATATGATTGACAGTGCCCACCTTTACTGAGACAGCAACATGAACCCTTCCTACACGACATACCGGACATACCCACCCCTCAGTGGACACTCACTGATCTTTTTTCTTCCAATTTTCTAAGTCTAGAAACATGGTAACGGTTATGTAGGTGGCAGGTTTCTTTCAAATTACCCACCAAAAATGGTTTCTGAATATCAAATGTGAGGTAAATAATTTGGTTACAGGATGCTCCATGCATTTATTGTTAAAACTAAGGCCTACTTTGAGTAGTTTAGATTTGGGTGCTTTTAGAGGCAGAAGTAAATTTATCATTTTAATGACTCAGTAATTCATTGATTAGTCCTGTAGTGTGCTGCCAGGCTGATCCTTAGGAGATGTCCTTGAGGCTAAAATTTAACAGTGAATATGAGCAAATTGAGATGTAGAGATGAGTTTTCATGAGTGCTGAAAGACTGTAAACTAGATGAAAACTGATGTCCAAATGAAGTTTTCCATTAAAATACAACATTTTATAGTCTGTTGCTTTTTATTATTTATAGGCTGTCAATAGTGGTGGCAAATATACCTGAGAAAACGTGGCTAAGAGCATAACATATAATCAGCATTGTACAGTACATTTCATTTTCAGTCTGAAGTAGGGAGATGTGTCCTCTTATTTTTTTTTTTAAGAAATCCTGAAATCCTTTTTGAATAGCAATGCTATTATGTTTGGCAAAAGTTTTAATATATGCCAAACCCTGTTTACTGTCTTAAAGATTAAGCTATATAAAGATGTGATTTTAAAAAATGGGGATTTAGATTTAGATTTAGATAAATTGTTATGTAAACTCCATGTGACTCCATGTAAAAACATTTTTAACAATGGATAATATCAAATGCATGGTATATTTAAAAATAGTCTCATTCATACAATCATACACATACAGTATTGAACAGCCCTTCATGCTCACCTTTTGTGGATCAGCCATGAGCCTGGTACCAAAATAAAACAAGCAGCAGGGCCTCCTCTCCTTTAAAATGAATGAGAAAAATAAGTGCTGTAAGGAGAGGGTCCCGGTGGACTGACATCCTGAGGTAATTAACTGTGAAGACACACGGTACATTTTATTCAGACAAAAGCCAAGGTCAGCACTACTCTAATGTATTAAAGCCAGTCTTAATTTCTGTAACTGTCCTCCTCTTAGCCTGACTGCAGCTGTGAACTCAAGCAGTTTTTATCCACAGATGACTTTGCATTGACCTACAATAACAGGTCTGTCACGAACAGAAAAAACTAAATGTGAAATCATCATGCATGATTTTTTTTTTTTTTTTTTTTTTAAGTAACAGTCTAAAAGGGATACTTGTATGAACAGTTAATCAAGCTTGGGAGCAAGCTACATTTAAGTGCCACAGTTTTAAAAAAAATCACATTTTCAGAATAGATTCCAGTCAGACAGTCCTCATTAATCAGCACATTAATCAAAAATCTTAATCTTAACACAAACTTTTAACCATAGAGGCAGATACACAGAGCACACTGCAACTAAACAATTTCTTTTACATAAGGAAGAAGGAACAATTATGGAAAAGATACATTTTGTGAACAGTTCTAACACTGATTTAATTATAATTATATTATATATCATTGTCATTTTGTGTTGTCACTCACAGTGTTGCATAACTGTAAATTTTCATAAAACCGTGGGATTTCTAGTACAAACTAGTGAACATGCCGTGGAAATGACTCTTTTCATTCCGTTGTGGGGATTTTTGAGAGCACTACATAGTGCATCAATTTCACACTTAGAATTTGGGCTCAAGAATAAAATAAATATGGTGCTCTATATATGCAGTAAACCGAGGGATTTCAAACACAGCCCTTGCAAATTTTCTGCATGTTAACATGCAGATTATTTGCACCTGTACATAAACCTGCCACGCCATCAGCTATGTTAATGGAGGCATATTTGACTGATGAATAGCAAGAGGTAATCAGAATAGAACTGTTCTGTATAGGAAAAGGGAGTGCACACCAACAGAGAATGTAAAAAGATTCTTCATTCACACAAATATTTTTATCAATAAATAAAAATGACAGTAAGCAAAACAAAGGTGATAGTTGTGAAATATATTTGACCATCTTTCAGTAATTGACGCTAACAGTAATTAGATGCTAAAAGTTCACACTCGGTAATTATTTAATGAACAAAATTACTGTGCATGCAAAGCAAAATCAGATGAAAGGAGTGTACAGAAGGTATGCATTAGACACAAATATAGAAATGGTATATCATAGAAGTGTTTTTTCTATCCATTCAAATCAAAGTTAGTTGTGGAATAATGAAGTAGAACTTTTGCTCCTTTGTATTTTCCTGGCGCTGCAGATGTAGAGAATGGCCGGTCAGCTCTCTGGGAGAACCTGTCAGGAAGGGTTAGCGTCCAGTCTGGACCCAACTAGGTCAGTGGTGAGCCAGCCTTCATTTGTATGCAAATCCATGTAGATTTGCTGCTGATAAGGTTGGTTGGATCTTGAGGCATGAGTGGGTTACAGGCACAGAGGATCCAGGACAAAGTTTATATTCATCTTCATATCCTACTCAGTAAAAAGCCGGGAGTCTTTTATTTTCTAACCTTTATTCTCTGGGTAAGGTCACCTGAACTCTGCTGTTTTTCAGTGATGATCTGCTTCATTCTCTCAATGTTCCACTCAGCCACACTGTACGACCTCAGACATCTACTGGTGGTCACTCAGAAGCTTG
This sequence comes from Toxotes lorentzi, assembly GCA_037833715.1. Taxonomy (NCBI): domain Eukaryota; kingdom Metazoa; phylum Chordata; class Actinopteri; family Toxotidae; genus Toxotes; species Toxotes lorentzi. The sequence goes on along the minus strand of JBBMJY010000022.1, from coordinate 15,049,514 downwards.
CTGCAGCAGTCGGGGTTTAACTGCCTCATTCAAGGACACATTGACAGTGGGTTTTCAGGGAAAGGAGAACATTATTCTCCCAGCTGGTGTCGGGATTCAAAAACCTGTGACTCTCAGAAAAATGGATAAAGAGAAATAGTTTCTATCTATTTCCATGGAAACTGAACTTAAACAAAGCAACGAAAAAAGCAAACATGATAACGCATTTAACATGCCTCATCAACCAAGCTAATGTTGTGTATCCTAGAGATCACTGAGTATTTCCATGCACATATTATTCAGGATACTAGTTCATATCCTGGTGACTGCCATTCTGATCAGATTTCCATATAAGTAATGTTACACAAAGAATGTACATAACCATGGAAACAGTATTCAGGCTAATGAGTCTTTACAGTCAAAACTTTAGTGTTTTCATGTCCCATCAGTACTTCATAAACAGACAGAATATAAATATAATTTATGTTTAATTTAATTTAACTTAATTTACCACTAGCACATAATCCCTGTCAGCTAGTTGTCATATCTTTTTTTAATAAACTAGATGAAACACTTGTCTGGAGTGTTCAGATATTCATTGTTTTGTTCAAGGACAATTTGACAGCACAGATGCCCACTGATAGTCACTTAGGCACATGCCTAGCCTCTGTTCCTTCTGACCGGTAGTGTACAGTGTGCTCAAATTCAATGGCCAAAACAGGTCTCTAAATGTTTTTACTTTTGTAGTAATAATACCTATTGGAAGTTTAATAAGCATTAAGCACCTAACAGTGCTCTAGGATTATACATGCAATAGTATACATTTGCCAGAAATGAGGAGCTAACAAATACATTATGGCTTTTAAACAACAACTATGAACACTTTTGTATTTTCTAAAAGATTTTCTCCAAAGTGTGTATACAGATAAGCAGAAAAAAACCCCATGCTTATTGGTTATGAGAAACTAGGCATATAGATTGTAATTATCCATCCCTCTGAGCCTATTATCTGCTCAGGCTAACAAATTTAGATTTCACCCACCAGGACCTCCCCCATCCATCTGTCAGCATGCACTTCTCCCAACCGAGTTGGGGACGTGTGAATGCCACACTCCATCAAGCATGTCAGCTTGTAGATTACACTCCAGACAGCTCCACAAGACTTCTCCATTACCTTCACATCAAAACCCAAATTAGTTGAACAGATCAGCAGTGGAGCTCTGTACGTCCACACTCATTTTTCAGGCATGGAAAGGGGGAAAGAATCTTTTAACCCAAAGTGAGCACATTTGACTGCTGTTACAGTTAATGTGTCCGTCAAAGACTTAACATCCTGCCAACATATCTGGGAAGAAGATACTGAACTCTTACCAGCTTAGTCATTTCAAGTGGTTTTGGATATGGGCTGAAAAAAACTAATAACATTTAAGCATTTTAAAATAAAATTGTGTTTTGTTTAACTCCACGATCACTGTAGAAGGAGTACAACTGGTGAATATAGGACAGTATGATTATTGTCTTTTCTGCGTTCTCTGCAACTATGCTCAGTTCTGGTGCTGCTGACCTCTCAAACAGTTTGAGGTGTCAGGCTGATGGTTTTTCCCACCAGGTTGCAAGTAGAGGTCAGGTGAGGGGGTTTATCTCAGAGTGGATTTGAGGCTGCCCTGTTTGGTACCCCACTGCCCCTCTACTTCTTCTGATGCCTTCCATTTAGGCAGGTATTGTAATGTTTTTTTTTCCAGCCCATGTCTTGCAAGAATGCATCTAGACAGCTTTGAGGCTATTATGTCATGGTCATCTGAAGTTCACTCTCCTAGTTCAGTCTTCCATACTTTAATGACCAAACCATTCTGGTTTCTTCGATTGGACAGACCCCCTCTTCTCTTATCGCTGCATTTGTGAGAATAGTAAACTAAAATTTAGCATTTTGTGGAATGATGAAGTTTCTTTATTGGACTGCACAGGATTGATCAGACTTTAACAGGGTAGTGGATCTCGCCTTCCTACCTGGCCTATGCTTGGTTTGTTAATGGCAGATAGTCTCCATGAAAACAATGTCACGTTGGGAAAGGAGTCGCTAGTAATGATGGCTGTACAGAGAGTTTTGTCCATGAACCTGCAGCTCCATCTGAATCCAAATGAATAATAATGTTGCTCTGGAGCAGCTGGATGTTTAAATAAGGAACTGTTTACTAACAAGTTCAAAATATCAGTTTGAAAGTTGATGATTTGTCACTTCTGTGTTCGCAACTTGCTGTTGCTGCCCCCAAGTGGTCATAAAAATTATTTATTGCAGGTTTAAGGCTACAGAGTCTTTGAAATAGATGCCAGTGTGCAGTGCAGAGTTGTTACACACTGTAACCTTAATTCTCTGAGCAGAGACAGTTAACTCTGAAAAGTCTACGCACTTGTCCTTAGAAAGTCAATTTTTAAGGTGGACATGGCATTTTGGTGTCATGTTATTGGATACAGGGAATAGATGCCCGCTTTATAGGAAAGAGTTAGAGAAGGGAGAGAGAAGCTGACACTGACAAAGAAAAAAACAAAGACAGAGAGACACAGTCTCCAGGGAAATTCCTCTGAAAAAAGGAAAAGCCCTTCTACTGGAGAGAACCTGTCTCTTAGGAAATGTCTTCTGTATGTGCTGATGCTCTGACAACATTTACATTAAAGAAATGAGACTAGTGCCGGCTGGAAGATCAACAAGGCACTAAGCTTTTAAGATCAAATGGTGTAGAGATGACAGGGCTCCAGGCTGTGACCGTTTAGTTGCATTTTCTTACCATTTTTGGAGAAGGTGCTTCTAAAAAACTAGGAGCACCATTGTGACAGCTCTCGGTGTGGCCCAACATTCGCAGACTCACCCGCAAACTTTAAGCACAAAACACACAAACCCAAAGAACAGCATGAAGCATAAACTATGCAGGGAATGATGCACTAATAAAGTAAAGCATTACTTACCAATGTGCCTTTTTCCATTAAAATGCAACAGTACATTGTTATTTCTGTAAATTGTTTATTTATCACCCAAGCTTTTATCCATTAAACAGTAAAGAAGAAGAGTTAGTCTGGAGCCCTGAATGACTTGTTATAATATTTCATAAAAAAGAAGCTGAAATTCCTGAGGATATTGAGAATATGGTCACAAGAAACACATATTTTGAGACGACTCAAGCATAGTTAGTCAGTGCTCTTTATCCTTGCTCATGCTATTATCTTGTAACTCTAGCAACATAATTGATGCGTAGCAGTTAAACTGTCTCATCCTCAACTTACATTTAAATGCAACTTGCATTCAAGTGCATTTAAAATCAATTGAGAAAAGAAAAAAACAATTTAAAATCAATTTAGCTGTACCGAAATCCATTCTCACATCACGTCACTATTCTGTCAGGACCAAAAAAAATGTTTGAATGAAATTCTGGTCTTCATAATAATGTTGACTTTTAGTAGTTAATAAAGATGTTATGATTGTGCTTAGTCATCATGCTTTTTAGGTTTATAGTCCCAAGGAGGGTGAACTATCTTCAGTTTATACAAAACCGTTCACGTGTAACTGAAAAAAATCAAGAAAACTGGAGGTCGTAACATTACAGCATCAACTTATGCATCTTAAACAGTGTTGATTTACTTCAGTGATTTCTCATGTCTGGCTGTGACAGAATAACCAATACGATTTTTTCTTCTCTCTCACTGTCTTTTTCTCTCATAGGCCTACTCTGTCTATGACGAGGAAATTGGTTATTGCCAGGGTCAGTCGTTCCTCGCTGCTGTTCTCCTGCTGCATGTGAGTAAATTGTCATCCCTCCATCCACTGAGCCTTCCTTTTCATGGTCAACACAATGTATCAGATAGATGTATAGATAGATACAGTACGTACACGCATGCAGACTTTGGTTGAGCAAAACGACATAACATTTTACAATATATTGTAATTCGATACAACGCAAATTATGGCCTCAACAATTGCCAGAGCTGAGTCAGTTCATCTCTAACACAGTGTGAACACTTTTGCTGTCGTTTTGTACTTTTTGTACATGTACAGCGGGGTCCAGAAGTCTGAGATTTGTTTCACAAGTAAAAATATCAGCTTAACAATTTGAGCAAGAAGTTTAATCTTTGCAGAATGTATATGAATGTCAGAATACCTTAGTATTTAGAATGGACCCATGTTATCCCTGCAATGGTCTAAAACGTTTCTTGTGGTGTCACGGAATGTTTGGCTTTCTCAATCTTCAAGTGACCCCATAAATGTTAAGTGGGGTTGAGGTCAGGTGACTGAGGATTAAAGTCCATGACAGTCAGGACTCCTTTGTCTTCTTTGGTCTTCAAATTGCTCTTGCAAAGCTTTGAGGTGTGTTTGGGGTCATTATCCTCAAAGATTCAAACCAGAGAGTATAGCATATCTTTGAAGTATGGAGTGGTACTTTTTCTTGGTAAGGGTGTAGTTAGTTTCGGTGCAGGTGTTCAACTCCAAAGTAGGCAAAACACATGTATACTTGAATATTCCCTCCGCCATGTTTCACTGTCGGTGTGATACACTGCGGTATCATTCTCTCTTCTGTTCATGTCCTTACATACTTCTGTTACTGCCATGAATCTTAAACTTGAATTCATCAGTAAATATGACTTTTATTCACAGTCATCCACTGTGAAACAGTGGTATTTCTTAGCCCACCCCAAGCGTTTGGCCTTGTTTCATCTTCTGACAAGTAATTTAGAAACTGCTACTTGTCCTCTGAGACCACGACAACATAGTTTTCTTTTGACGGTACTTTTGCTGATTAGAGTCTTGCGTTCTTTATTTAGCGAATTCTGTGCCTGTGTTGAAATTGCTTTTCTATTTCTCAGGGACCTAAGCCTGATGTATTGATCTTCTGGTCTGGTCATTTTTGGTCTTCCTGGTTGTGCTTTGGATACCACTGATCCAGTTTCTGCAGAGTGCTGTAGAGTTCCATGCTCTGCCCCCTTAGAAAGCTTAATTACATCTTAATTACATGACATAGCATCTTGTGTTTTTAAATGTTTCTGAATCATGAACGTTTCCTCAGTCTTTGACGTTTACTTCCAATTCGTTCACTGATGTTGTTAATGTTAACTTGACGCCACTATGGACTGTTTGAAGACAGCAGTCAAACAAATTATCAAGGCTAACACTAAGAAGAACCAAGAAAATATGTCAGCATTGTGCAGAACCAAGACAATATAACAGATTGAATGGAAGCTGGGAGAGAATTGAAAGAATGTCTCCGGATGAAAAGAAAGTTGCTGACCGCTCGAATGAAAACAGTTTATAGCTGAATGATTTGGATGAATAGAAGAAGGGGAGAGAGTGAAAGAAGGTAAAGCTGAAAGCATAAGGCAGTGTCATAGCTGAAAATGAGGAATGAGAAAGAGGTGGACAAGACATTCATTCGCTCTCTCACACATTTGTCTTCAAGGTCACTGTCAGCGACATAGCTCTGTATCTCATTTTTCCATGCATATTTAAGTATGTTGATAAGTATGTTTAAGTATGTATGTTCTTTTCTATCCTTTGTTCACTGTTTGCTTGTGAATGCGTTGCAAAACACAAAATTTTATTTGAGGAAGGCATTAAAGGACAGATGGAGGAGAGACAGAGGAGTTGACACATGGTGTGGAGAGACCCAAGTGGTGGAGAGAGGGTGGAGGAACATTTGGTAGACGTCCAAACGACAAGGGCATCAAAGGTTAAAGAGGAGGAAGATGGAGGGAGAGTGGAGCGGTCAGGAGGAGGTGGAGTGAGGAGTGATGTGTTGGAGAAGAGCTATGGATGAATTTGGTGAGGATGCATAATGAGGTATAGAGAAGAGTGGAGGAAAAAACAGGAGGAAGTTATGGAGAGGGAGGTTGTAAAGTTGAGGAGGAGACATGAAGGGGAGAGCAGCAGTAAAAGAAAGAGAGGTTATATGGGAGGAGGAGGAGGAGGAGGAGGCAGACAGGTTATAGAGGAGGAAGAGGAAGAAGGGAGAGGTTGTGGAGGAGATGTCAGGAATATTAATAGGGGCTCGGGTTTACCTACAGGAGCCCATTCAGCCCCAAACACATACTGTCGCTCTGATTAAATATCACCTCACCTCACCGTCTGCAAGTGTGTGTGTGTGTGTGTGTGTGTGTGTGTGTGTGTGTGTGTGTGTGTGTGTGTGTGTGTGTGTGTGTGTG
>JBBMJY010000022.1:15017061-15043252 GCA_037833715.1 Toxotes lorentzi | reverse complement strand
GTGTGTGTGTGTGTGTGTGTGTGTGTGTGTGTGTGTGTGTGTGTGTGTGTGTGTGTGTGTGTGTGTGTGTGAGGAGAAATAAACCCATATACCCCTCACAGATGCACACAGACACAGTGTTAAGTTTCCCCTCCATACTTCTTATCATCATTCATCCAAGCAACACATTCACTGAAACACATCGAATTAGTAAAGTGTTCACACATAAAAGCATGTTTTTGAAGTCCGTCCGCTCCAGTCATTCACACCTTCACCTTCTTCCTCTGTCCTTCCATTTTTATTTACTGCCAGTCAAATAATGCTAGCAATGAAATGTCATTTGTTTTCCATCAGCTTTATCCTTAAAGCAGATGGGAGTAGTTTACCAAAATCTTTGTAAATAAAATTTGACTGGTCTGGTAGCATCAAAGTGCCTTACTGTAACTGACAAGCAGATAAAGAATGAATCTGTTTCTTGTCTTGACAATTGTGCGTCCACCAAATGTCACGATGAGCTCCAAACAAAGTATCCTAGTTTCCCTTGTGGCATAAGATATTCATTTTGGACAGTCAGTTGTTTGAAGTTTAAGTTCTTGTAGCCATCAGTTTAACGTTACCCATGTTCTTTCAGATGCCTGAGGAACAGGCCTTCTGTGTATTGGTGAAAATCATGTATGAATACGGCCTCAGAGCTCTCTACAAGAACAACTTTGAGGATCTACACTGCAAGTTCTACCAGCTGGAGAGGCTGATGCAGGTCAGTGATGCAGTGTTTTCTGCTTTTTGAAGGTAATTGTGTTACTTCATCATACTAATATGATGAACTACTAATATTTTCTTCATCCACACCCAGAATAAATTTGGCCCAGAATTTAAAACTAAAATTGTTTTAAGCTCCAGGTGTTTTCAGATTTCTCAACACCAAAATCTTAAGCTTTCTCCTGCCTTTAGTGGTGCAAGTGACAGAATGTTTAAGCTCTTGGAATCAGATGTTTCTGGCTGAAATGCACCTTGGGAGACATAGTTAACGTCTCCCTCTGAGTTTTTATGTACACAGGCATGTACCTTCAACATTTTAATCAAAGAACCTGATATTTTCTAACACAGTTGTTAATATTTTGTACTGAGAATTTAACAGGGGAGAGTCCCATGCCCATCCAAGCTAAAGAACTGAGTCACCTGAACTTGTCTTTTGGAAAAATGCATAGAAATAGCTGAACGGAAGTGAAAAAATAAATGAAATAGCTAAGTTCCAGTTTATCTGTTTATCTGTTGATCTTTGTTTCTTTTGTCTGTTCATTCATCATGTTTTTTCACACACCTGCTAAAGAACTGATTAGTCTCAACACTTAGAAGTTTAAGTTCAGCCTGGGGGGGTCCACTACAATTACAGCTCAACATTAAAAATGTTAATCAGACATTTTGGCTATGTCATAAGTGTAAATGCCATGAAATTCACTTCATGTATCCAGCTGTCCTTCCTTGTTGTACAGACTAGTCTTGAGGTCCATTAATTTAATTAATCTAATTTTTAAGATTTGATTTTTGAATGTTTTTACTTTCCTGAGAGTGAAGGTCCCCTGGGCTGTTTCAATTAATTACTAACTGAGAGCAGGTTTTGTACAATGAACCAATACTGGGTGCCACTAAAAAGAAACAACTAGCAGACAGTGTAAATAGCCTTACAATCCGTATTTGCATTTTCCATAAAAGCAAGAAAAGTTTGATCATATTCAAATTTTTAGAGCTTGTTGCCATTAATTGCATCAGCTGTGGGTTTGAACATGTTTGTTGTTGCCTTGTTGACTCATTTCTGGTCACAAAATATAATAGAATATAACTATAACAACAGTTAATTGTTATTCTGTATGTGTGAGACTGGCAGTCTTTCTAGGCTTAACAGTGTTCTGTCTGTCTGTAGAGACTGATCATTGCTGGTGTAAAGACCCGTCCCACTCAGGTATTAGAGCCTAAATCTTGTCAGTGAGTTTCATTTGGCCCTGAAATCCATCCTGGCCCTGCTAGCAGACTTCTCTCAGCATTAGGATCAACTCGGTTAGTATCGACCTAATGTGCTCAATGTAACGATGTTAGCATTGACTGTTAATTATTAGCATATGGGTGGGAGTTCACTATCTGATCCAGTCAGGTGTTATGTGGCATGGTGAGTGTTAGCTGCCAAAGTGGATTGCTGTCTGGCTAGTAGAATCCTTTATTCACTGTGAATGTATGGACACTGAGACGCATGCACACATTTTTCTACCTGAAGCCTGCAGCTGCCTTTTCCTCCCCATGTCAAAACAGAAGAATTTAAACTGATAAACTAAAACAACAAAAAATGGTGAAGAAGAAGAATGAGTGAAAAAATGAAATTTTCTTTTGCCCTCATTAGATATAACATTGATAATACTGAATTATGGTGTTTATATGAAACAGTTAAGTGCTGTAAAGTCTGAATCTCTCATCTTCAATACAGATTTGTAAATGGCAAGTTTTGTGAATGTAGTTTTTTTGTATAATAATACATTTTTATGTATCAAACAGGAAGTTTAATAATGTGTAATGTATGAATAATGTTTCTGACATGGTACTGAACTGTGTTATGTGTCTTTTTTAACATTTCCTTTTGTGCTTGGATCGATCTTGAAGGAGATTATCATCTCAGTGGAACAGCATGATTTAATAAAGTATGAGTAAAAATGAAATAATGTAAAATTGAAATGGCAAGTGGAGCCACGTCTTTATATTTTTGTAAGTTCTGTTTTATCTCACAAGTTTCTCCTCCTCTTCCTCCTCCTAAAGGAACAGCTTCCAGACCTGTGGTCCCACTTCCAGGAGCTGAACCTGGAGGCACACATGTATGCCTCCCAGTGGTTTCTTACCCTCTTCACTGCCAAGTTCCCTCTGTGCATGGTGTTCCACATCACTGACCTGCTGCTCTGCGAGGTACCATTTGACTCAAACACTACGTTATTCTGGGAGTACTGGATGACTCATTTGGTCCACATTGTCCAGAGTCAAGTGAGGAGAGGGGAGCAGTGGCAGAGGTTACTGGGAGATTAGGAGAAAGGACAGCAGCCGTCAAGGACAGACGAAAGGAAAGAGAAGGACAGACAGATAGCAGCTTGGTGACCTTTACCTCTACTGACCAGCTATCAGTGGCCAGAAGTAGAGGGCATATAAGACAAAGCTATACCAGCATCAGCACTGATCCAGCTGCATTCTGCCCCTCAGTCTGCCCAGCCTAATCAATAGGGATGCACAGATCAGGCTTTTTAGGGTTGATACAATCACTGATTTAATGTCATTAGGATCTCTTGATCCGATCACAATCACTGCATGTTTCTTGGTCTGAAACATTTTTACAGAAAGAGCTCTTCTTCCAAAACCCAGTAGCTTACCTCAAGTTCCCCTCCCCTAAGTCGGGCTCAGTACTTCATAATATTGATAGACAGTGTTTCTCAGTGCTCTTACTATTTTCATTGTAAAAGTGATTCATTTTATCTTCTAAGAAATTCTTTGACATTCGGCTGAACTTTAAAATGTTTTGCTCTGAGATCATAGAGATCACAGATCATAGGGGAGCTAGAGCAGTCAAATGGTAAAAGAAAAAATTTGAAAACCTCTCTGAGACACTTCATGGTCGGTCATTCTTGCAGATATAAAACCCAGTGAGAAGCTATGTGATGTGAAGCTGCTGCTTGCTTAAAATTGAATTCTGATGTGCTGGCATACATGGGGAAGATACATACTCTAAAACAACAAAAAACAACAAAAACAAAATCCTACAACACTCCAAAGCTGGTGGACTTTACCCCTCACCTGGGCATCAATGGAGATGTGTTGATTTAAACTCCTGGAGTGTTTTGTTATTGGATTTCTGTGGAAGTCACTAGACTGACCTCTACACTAAAAGTGAGTCATGCCCAAGTTTTGCTTCTATGACTGTATCGTTTAGTCTGCTGCTGTCTGATTTGGGGGCTCAGGTGAAAAAAGAAACAGAGCTTTCAGCTGATCCACCACCTGCTGGTGAGTTGGATCAGGTGGCAGGTAGAGATGCCAGAAAGATGTGGTGAAGCCAAATATGTAATGAGGGTGCACTGGGAATGTCTGGCTGAGGCCCCTATCTGGAGCTAGAGCATGCAGCTGTGTCCTTATGGAAAACAGATATTGTGTTGGGCGCATATAAACTCAAAGTAAGAGGACCAAGGAGTGAGCTTTGTGGAACACCACATCCAACATGAGCAGATGAAGAGGAGGCATTACTCATTAAAACAGCTTAAGTTCTGTCAGAAAGATCGCAACAGTTCAAGAGCTGGACATTAGCCACTAACTGACTGATTGTGATTCCCTCTAGTGGAGCTAATTCTGTGTTCTACTTTTATTTCTTTGTGTCAAAAAAAAAAAAAAATAGAAGGGTAACAAATTATTAGTTTTAAATTGATTTCATGTTGTTTTGAAAAGTTTCATTACATAAAACATCAGAGTCAAGTCACCGAGCACTCTTCTCTTCCTCTCTCCTCCACCCTTCTCTCTCTTCCTGTCTCCTCAGTTCGCCTGTCGGCCGCAGGCAGGACAATTAAAAGTTTCCCAGGTCTTTCTCACCCAATGAGCCGCATGATGAGAATCTGCTTGTTAAACCAGAATTCTCATCTCCTGCACCCCTCTCTGTCTCCGCTCCTTGTCTTGGTTCTCTCTATCATCTTCATTATCAGTTCCGTCTTTATACCTGTTCCACCCTTGTTCCCTTTCTCTATTATATTTTTTCTCATCCCTTTCATTAATCACTCTCTCATACGTCAGCTGCTGTTTTCCACTGGCGAAATCCCCTCAAAAGTTATCATTTTGATAATTCTTTTTTCCTCTCAACTACATTTTTCTGACTCATCATGTAGTCTTGAACCTTCGCACAACACTCATTGTTCCCTCATGTCCTTCCCATTCTATGTCATCATATCTCCTCTGTCTTTATCTTTATCTCTTTCTCCCCGTGAATCTTTCTTGCTCGGATACACATGCTCAGAGATGATCTTTCTTTCTCTCATACACACCTTTGTTCCTGCCTCAGCACTGTAGCACCATCTTGAGGCCTTCAAAGACAGGCGTATGAAGGCAGAGCTCCCCCTCTTTTCTCTTTCTCCAGTTATTTTTAGAGCTGTCCAGATATTTTTAGCTCTGTGTTGCCATGTGAACTGGTTGTCACGGAGACCAAGGAGACGGGTGTTCCCATGCAGTGCTGACATCAGCTTTGCATTTTCTGTTTGTGTCAAAAATCACAGTCCTTTTATCAACAAAAGAGGGAGGGGAAAGCACAGTATCCAGAGCATTTATGTACATATATTGGTGAACTTCAGAAATCTGCTCCACACAATAATGTACAGTCTGTGATTTATATAGAAATATAATAAAATATAGGAAAGTTTCAGCTTTGCTTTTTTTATTGTTAGAGACATGCCTTTGTGCTGCATCTACAGCATCTTTACATTAAGTTATAATAATAATAACTGCTGATAACAGTTTTCAATAACTGGCATTAGTGGTTAAAGCAAAAACCAGTCCAGTCGAGTAAGATATACCTTATAATAAAATTTAAATACCTGAATTTCAAGATGCTTCGTGAGCTTTGACATCAGTGTTTAAATTTGTAGGGTAATTGTGATTCTAAGTTAAATAGCCAGTAGACTTGGCTGTTTGACCCTGGGCTTGGCGTGTCAGAGAGGTCATATTTCTTACCCAGACAGTGATGACCTCTTTTGTGCTGCAGATTTTTTGACAGTCTTGTTTCTGTAAGTTGTTTTTATCAGTTGTAATAGGCAATATTTCTTTGATTGAAGTCCATTATCTTCATTTTAAATCAGGAACAACAGGAAGCGTGTCTACAGCAGACCATCCTGCCGCCATGAACTGACACACTTTAGATTCTGGTGTTAGTATGGGCACAAACAGGATAACCGCAGCTCTGGAACTGTTGAATCTAAATTTGGGAGAGAAATTAAAAGTCTCTTCTGCTCAGTAGAGAATATGAGGAAAGCGGGACTGATATTTTATGTGTCATTTGTGTCCTATGGTACTAACCCTTACAGATTTAAGTAATATTTTTGAGAAGGTTAGCTAGATTAGCCACCAGAAGCTGCCAAAATGCTATACTGCAGGGTGCAGCTATAAATTGTTATGAAAGTAATTTTGAAATGTTTAGTTTTGGTCTAATCCAAAATAAGTACATGGACATACACTGATGTACTCAAACAGTTCTAGTGTTTTAAAGCCTGCTGATACACATGAACACACACAAGCTTTCTGTCTCTACTTGTTGCTGTGTTCACATCTAATTCTTTTCTCTCTTCCAGGGTCTGAACATCATCTTTAACGTAGCCCTGGCCTTGCTCAAGGTTAGTAAAAATTATTTTAAATCTACTGAGGTTAGATTTAGATCCACTGTGCTTCAATAAAGGAGAAAATATTTATGAATAATTCCGCTTATGTGATGCTGTGTTGATTTTGTTTTGTGCACCAAAGATAAAGCTGTATGGATTTAAGAAAAAGCGGTTGGTGACATTTTTGAACATCAATTGCAGATGACACTGTTTTGATATTCTGAACAGTTTATTAGAGTTGTTATTAGTGAGAATGTTATTCAGTATGCTAAGACTTAGGGATACATTATTGTGCAGACCTGTGTGTGAGGAGATGCGCTCAGTCCTAGGTTTAATGTTATGGGTAAAAGGCTAGACAGTTAGTTAGTTGGCATTCCTCGCCCCCTAGTGCTCAAATCAGAAACTTCGCCTGGAAGTGAGGAGGCCGTTCTTAAAGACGAATTGGACAAATGGGCTAATTACACTAAACATCGTGTTGAATGTGATGGCACATGTGTCACAGCATCTGCCTATACCTGTCTATATCAGTGTCACCAGATTCTGACCAGAATAACACACGTGTTTGTACTTTTGGGTTGTGGGGGATTTAAGTGACACCGTTATAATTTTACTATTATGTTAGTATGTATACAGTATGTTTTTAGCAGTGGATGATTTTAAATAGTGTTTTCAGTTTTCACGCCCACCATGCTTAATAGCTGAAGTTACTAACTTATTAACCCATGCAAACATTTTTACCATAAAAATACAGTTATGGCTGCATACACAGCCATAACTTCAGGGGCTGATAAAGTATTCTATCATTTAGAACCAGAAAATGTAATTTTCCATAAATTGTTTTTTTGGATGTGGTTTGATAAATACAAGCAGGCGCACAAACTAAACAACCAATAGACAGAGTATAAAAAAACACAAGCACAAGATGCACAACAGAAGAAAATGACCAAACATTACCATTTTATTTAAACTCAATCATGATCCCAAAAAATTGTCTAGGTTAATAAGAAAAAAGATTAAATTTAAACAAACCTTAAATTTAACTAAATCCAGATGATGTCTGTTTTAAGTGTGTATAAAGAAATGTAAAGAACATATTGGCTTCAGGTTTTAAAAAACAAAACAGCACGTTGTTGCTATCAGAACAGAGTGGAGTTGCCAGTTGTTGTGTTATTAGATCTGTTTGTGGTGGGATGGATTAATGAGTTTTGGCAATGACTGTGTCATATTGCATGTCTGTGTCTGGTTGCTCAGTGCGGACATTAATTTGATGAGACAGTTTTTGTGGAAGTCATGCTGAAACTTCAAAAACACTCAGTGAGGTTTGTCTCATTATGTGGTCCATGTCCCAGTACTGAAACAAACAAATCATTAACTAATAGTAACAAACAAGGCCTCAGCATCATGTTAACAGAAATTTCTTTTTATTCCTTCAATTATTTTTTATGTAAAATAATGCTTTTGTGACACAACATTGTGTTAGCGTCAGGAACTAATGACAAGGGAAAGTCTGTGTTTTCTTGCCATCATTTTGTCTAGTTAATTACTGATTATTACACCTTTATCTTTCATTTTTGTGAGTCACTCAGGCTTTTACAGATACTGACATAAAAATAGGTGGCTAGAAAACTAGTAGACAGAAAAATAACAAACTTGTTATCAGGGATGCCCCAGTCAAGTTGATTTTGCCCCCAAAACCAGTTCTTTAACATTGATTACCTGCTGAGTTTGATACCTGATCTAATGATTTAATATTTTTCCTACATACAACTCCACAGTATACATTACCACATCAATATAGCCTAAAACAGGACTACATTAAACCTCGGAAATCCAATACAATTTTGCAGATTGGCTCATGTTATTAAAAATAATGATAGTAAATATAATACGTACATATACGTAATAACATTATATAAATATAATCTAATATGCAGCAGTGCAGCTACACTCAGGCCTTCTGCTCTAAATGAATCATACATGGTTGGTTTTAAAAAGCCCTCCTTCTCTGTGTTTTATCAGTAATGTATTCTGTGTGCCAGAGAGAGAAAGATGTGGTTGATGCAATGGTCGGGAATGGAGAACAAATGAGGATGTGAGGAGGGTGGAAGGGGCTTCCACTGCCTGCTTCCCATTGGCCAGGCATGACTGCATTTTCCCTCGAGGCTCCCTCCTCCCTCCTCCATCCATCCATCCTGCTCTCCTCTCCGCTCTCATCACCCCTCCCTCCATATGTGTTCACCTCCCTCCCTCTAGTGCTTAGCAGTCGCCATCCACATCACAACAGGAGCATAAGCTATAGCGTTAGCAATCTGGACCCAGAGCAGAGCTCTGTGTGCTTCTTTTTTGTTTTTGAATATTTTTCTTCTTCATCTGTACCTCTCATGGATGCCTGCTCAGAGCCTCTTCTCTCCCTCAGTTCCTCGTTGTCTTTCTTCTTTACATCCTGCTCTTCTTCCTCCGCCTTCTCTTCTTTTCTGTTGGCTGGCTAGGAATTTCTCCAACGCGCTACCTCTGTCCACCACCCAGACCTCTGCAACGGAGCCGCCCCTGCAAACTGCTAGCTGTTAGCTGCTTGCTGTTAGCATCACAAAGGGAGAGAAAGGGGTAGAAAAAGACAGGAAGGCAGGGACGTTGAAACAGGGAGAGGTGGTGGACGGGAAACAGTGTGGTTTCTTTGCCTCGCCTCACCCCAGCTGGCCAGGATCATCGCTCCTGATAGCATACACACTCATGCAAACACTCAACCATTTAGCCGTTGAGAGGCAAAAGTGACTTTCCATCTGAAGGAGCTGGTTTACCATCCAAAGGACCTACTGACTGATACAGACCGCATGCTTGACCGCTACTGCTAATGGAAATCTGCCAGAGGGACAAACACTGGAGTCCATGCTGGAGCTGTTGACCAGACCTGGTTGGAACTGGACAGAGTTCAGATCAGAGGGTTATGTCAGTGAAGAGGAAGAACAAAGAAAGAATTACAAGCTTACGGCAAACAGTTTTTTCTGGTTTACTACCTCTATCCAAACTCATGCATAGCTGCCTTGAATCTGACTCATCGAGTTCAGCATCCACTCAGCCATAAAACAACACAAACATATGCAGCACATCATCTTCCACTGAAGGCAGAAAAGTGCCATACTGCCACGCTAACAGGCCACATCTCCTCTGCTTCTGCTGTGTTGTCAGGACCGTCTCCTTCATCTTAGACTGGAGCTCTTCAGATAAAAGGATTCATACATATATTTCAGTGCATTTTACATTTCAAAGAAAGCTTAAATCCTGTCAGCTCCATAACAGGTGCGGCCTTCCATTTCTTTCCAAACGTATCAACTGCTTTGATGCATCATCTCACATGCACCGAGCCTTAAGCATTAAGGCCACTCAGTCGTGCAGACTGAGGGGATTTTCTTACCGTCTTTGAAGTCTGTCAATGAAGGAAAAATAAAAAAAGAATACTTATCCATTGCTCCTGTTTGCCGGAGCAGCAGCCCACGTGTTGTGAGCAGCTTTGTTGCTAGGTAACGGCATACTGGATTGGAATTGGTTGGGGGAGTTTGGCAGGGGAAGATGAGAGTGGGTAGTGTGACTGGATTTCAAAGTGAGTCTGGCAGGTAACTGGAACACTCAGCATTATGTCGAAAGCAGCTTCAATACATCATTTTCTGCCTGAAATTTTGTCACACCTGGTGGCCGTTTCTGGGCTCTGACAGTGGTACAAGCTGAGTGGCTGCCACCAACGTCTTGTCCACTTGTCCAAATTCCATCTTGCCCAGATGAACTGGATCAATCTTAAGCTTTGGATGCCTGGGCTGCGCCTGCTGAATTGCTGTGTATTCTTATAAGTGGCTTCTTTCATATCTGGCCTCCCGAACATCAGTCTGCTGTGACACTGCCTGATGTGGCATTATCATCTTCTCTTCCAAGAGGGCCAGTCACTTTGGTCACCAGGACTCAGCCAGTTAGGCTAGACATTGACCTCACCTAGGTTGACCACACATACCAACTTGTCTGCTCCCAGTCCACTCCTCCTCCTCCAGCTCTCCTCTGACAACTGGGAAACCCACTGGAACATTTGAACGACACGCTGGAGTCATCTGCCACCCTGGCCCCGGAGCGGGACCGCCCCTCTCCCTCACCCTGTCCTACCCCACCACCATCTCCTCCACCCTCCCCTCCGGCCTCTCCTCCCCCTATACCGGCCCTGACTCCCCATCTGCCCCTTCCAGCAGTGCGCAGGGCAGTGGAAGATGGAGAGGGAAAGGCGGAAGAAAAGGCCCACAGCAGTCAGGCCTCAGCGGACTCATTCTGCAAGGTGATGGGTCTCCTTGGGATGGGACACCGGCTCTTCGTCCCCAGGCTGCTGGCGGTGAGAGGCAGGGGGTGGGGCTGGGAAACAGATGCTGGATGAAAGAATATGAGCATGCGTGGACGGTTTGGCTAAGAGTTATGAAGGAGTGGTTGTTAGTTTCACTTGTGTTCATAATGGAAGACGTGACTGCTGAGTACAGAGCATGTGGGGAAAAGCAGGCAAGCATGTCTTAAAAAAGCAACATGATTTTCCACTTCTGAGACAATTGATCTCTGACCTTCGATCTCTTCTGAAATTAGAGCTTGCAAATTCTGCTCCTCCCTAAAATGGCTTAAATTTTATTTACAAGAGATGGCTAGCCTGTTTTGAAAACCCCTGTCGAAGAAGGAGCCCTTGGAAAGCAAATGTCATTTCGAGACAGGACACTTATCCCCCCTATCCCCTGCTCGTGTTGCCTAGGATTTAATGGAAGCTGTTCCCAAAGCCTCCTACAGAAACAGCCAAATCATGGTCTAGGAAGGACCAAGCTGTGACTATTAAACTATTAAACTCTAACATTTGCTCCCACATTCTGGATAGCTTCTATTGTTAGTGCGTCAGTACGCCACAAGATGGTGATATTGGTATGGCTTTTTTTAACTGAGCACTTACTGATTAAACTCCATGCTTTCCTTGAAATCACATTTCTCCACACCCATATAGTTCTTTGATTCACACTCTGCCCAGTGCAACATCTCTCTCATAGTATCAGCTACTGAGCCACTGGTCTGCATTACTTAGAAAGGGTAGTACTTTCTTTACTGTCAGAAGCTTATTTTCTAACTTGTAGGCGCCCACACCACTGCAGGACAGTAAATGTGTTTGTCAGTGGTTTTGGTTTGATTTTATGTGTCATACTGAAGGCGTTCAGCCATACTCTTGTCCAGAGTGATTTAGCATGAGTTCAAGAGGAGACAATCTTTAAACTCCTTCAAGCAATTACTGATTGAAGTGATAAATAAACTATTTTCAAAGTTCCAGGCACTTTAAGGATAATGTCATAAAATGAAATTAGAGCTAGGAGTTCGAAATCGAAATTGTTTCCTAGCGAAAGTGGAACAATAAGATTGAATGTGATAGACCATGGAGACAGGAATGTGAGGTGCTTTCTACGTTTTCAGGCTCCATGCATGGGTAATGGAAGGTGACTGCTGTTCTGACTGAAGGGACAACTGATATAATTTTAGGAAACGTTAGTGCAGATGTTCTTTTGGTCAGACTCCAAAATGAAGAATCTCCTATAAATGTGTTCATCTTTCAAGAGCATAATTGTAGCACAGCTAGACCTTTCCTCTCTGTTATTTGTCATTACAGAAAATATGCTGTAAAACTATGATTTTTTTCCCCCAAAGTCATGCTTGATTAAATCTGATTTAACTAAATAAAATCAATACAAACCTTCATCAAGCTCTTTAGTCAATAGCCTTATAAGTCTGTCCTCCCTGCATCTAGAAATCTAATGGCCGCCATCAACTTGGGAGAACAGTTTGTTGGACTTCAATCTGTGCTCTTCTAATCTGACTCTCAATGACATCCCTTGTTTGTCTGTCTCCACCACCACCTCCCCTATCCTCCCACCTCTTTTCTTGCTCCAGACATCTAAAGAGGACCTCTTACAGGCAGATTTTGAAGGAGCTCTCAAGTTCTTTAGAGTCCAGCTTCCTAAACGCTACAGAGCTGCAGAGAATGCCCGAAGGCTTATGGAACAGGCCTGCAACATCAAGGTAAGGGGCTCTACAAACAAAAACATGCATTTGCTAACCCTAAACCCACTATTTTTTATATTAAAACCAAGACCTAGCCCTCAGTGTGGTGAAAAAGGCCAGAATGCCCTAAGTTTTGCATTTTGAAAACTCAAAACTGTTGTACAAGTGTGTTCAAATGCACACCCATCACTCTGAGAGTGACCATGGGCTTATTGTATCTGAGTTTGAGCAATGCAATAAAGAATTCCTTTCTTGGCGTGTCCCACTGAGAAACAAATACATTTAAGCCAAAGGGTCAAACATCCAGGAGCACGGCAAATACAGTTTTGGCTGTCATGGGGATCTAATCCCTGACCTTTTGGTTGCAGGATCCCAGGTGTCTTGGTTTATTGGACTGACTGCTGAGCTGTTTATTGGTGTGATTTTTGTATCTTTTCTGTGTATGTGCTTGGTGCCTAGAGCAGGGGTACCACTTGTTTTGTTTGCGCTGCACTTTACAGAGATTAGCTGTCAGTCAAAAAGACTAAGTGAGAGTGTGACATCTTGTTTTCTGGGAAAAATGTCTCACATAATTGCTGCATTCTTTCACATATAGTTTAGTTATGTTGTTGGCTGTTACCCTTTGCAGTGTGCTGTATTTTTTCTATTTGCTGCTTTTATCAGTCGCTCTTGTGCATCACTATTCATTGGTCTGGACTAAAATCTGACAATAACAGATAAAAGATTAACTCCATGAATGGTAGTCATAGTTTTCCTTAAAGCTCACTTGGCTGTGTGTTCACAAAAACTTACACTTACACACACACACACACACACACATATTATCATCCTCCTATTGACCTTAATGAGGCTGGTGGCATTTAGGGAATTTGCTGAGGTCATTGGATATTGTGTGTGTCAGCAGTGTAGTGATAGAGGAAGGAGAGAGTTGACAGAGGCAGATGGAAGAGATAATCACCCTCCCTCCTCCCTTCTCTCTTTTTTGCTTGCTCTCCGTTCATGCCTCTCTGTATCTACGTACACTTAATATTTTACATTTCAGGCCTTTTCTGACTTTCTGATCGAGAAAAGCTTGCAGTGAGTGAGCAGGTTGTGACGTAGTGTCATGGTCAAGGGAATGTTGGAAGGTCGTAGTTCTTACGATCCCTCCATGTTTGGTGTATTTCTATGCTTTTCTATATACAGGATATCCTGCACTGTGACTCGCAGCTTATCTCTAGTGGTTAAGTAGCATTTTGGTACTCTTGCACAATCCTGCAGCATAGTGACGTGCCATGTTAAGTGTTGTGTTGTACAAGACCGCACACACCCTCGAACATGTACTATGTATGCTTGCTAACCTACATACACAAACTTTCACAGGCATGAACACATTAATTCATTTAATCAAATCTCTAGAATGCTCCTGGAGGGATGAACACCATTCAACTTAAGGAAATGACCTGTTGACTGTTTTTTTTTTTGTGGTGTGGAGAGCTCTGTCGAACAAGTAGGCCTCAAATCTCCCTTAGGCTCTTGAAGGCCATAGCATATTTTATCATATCACTTTAATACTCATAAAACCATTCAGCAACCCCCTTGTGCTACGCATGGAAACATCTGCACTTGTTATTTATGTGCACTCATTCATTTACAGGAATATGGACTCCCTCTCATTCTCCCTCTCACACACACACGCACACCAGAAGCAACTGACTAAATGAATTGTCATCAATACAGGTAGTCTGTCTGATAGGACGCCACAGGGCACCTAGAAACAGCTTGTGTCTCTCTCCACTCATTTCTGATCATCCCTTGCTGATTTTTCTCTCCCCTACTGTTCCTCAGTTTCCTCTTGTGTTGGCGTATTTATTTTTCACGCCTCTTCTCTGCCTCAGACAAGCTTTCTCTGCTGAGGTTTGGGCCAGTCATTTCTTGGCACCTTTCTCACACAAACACACTAAAGCACATAAAAAATAAACTGAAAGTCTTGAATTTATTCACTCTGTTTGGATCAGAAACATTTAGTCACCCAGTAGGAATCCTGGGAAGTGCCTTGACCTGGATATTGATATTATTGGTAACATATTTGATGGAATTCAGACTTTTAGGAAGAAGTGACTGAACAGTAAATTCATGAGAGAGGAACAGAACAGAACAGATCCTAGTAGCAATGGCTTACACATCAAAACTGTGTCTTTGACTTCTCCTCCTCAAAACATATTCTTTATACTGTCATGTTTTTAAACCAGTCATTCTTTTAACGTTTAAAATAGAATATTCCCTGTGGATACAAGTATATGGAGCAAGTCAGTCAGAAGGAGAGGAGAGATGAAGAGAGGCAAAGACTAATGAAATCGACTAAGAGGAGAACATCTTGCTTCCCTTCCACTTCTCTTCACTTTTCTCTGCCTTTACCACTGACCATCCAGCCAATCCAAACACATCAGATATAATGCTATGCCATGCCACATCTACTGATGTCGCATCATGTCACAAAGCCTTCATACACCACATCATAGCACATAAAATATCAGGGAACAGAGAGAGAAGCCGGTTATAATTTCCTAGATTACGAAAAGACTTCAACACTAATTGATTATCTGAAGTGTTACATCACTTTACTTACCACTTCATGCCACACATAACACACTCCACCTCACAAGATGTTACTAAGCACACTGTTTACAACTGTTTATCACAAGGTTTTATCACTAGAGTGAATGGTTTTTCAGGTTGCCTGTTGATTTGTAGCTGGTAGAAGTGATTAGAAGTATCTTTGGACCAAGTCAAGCAACATTCATGTTTTTGGCAAGAGACTGGCAAAGCTGATGCTGATGCCACAACCACATCTCTCGAACAAGCTGTGGTCCAGTAGTTGGGATCAGAGATGAAAGGAAAGAAAGGAACCAGGGTTCTCTCACTTCTTTCCTCCCTTAAATAATACTGTAGAGATAGTATAGCTACATTCCTTTCTTTTGAGGAGTGTTGGAAGACCTGCGATGCTCAACTGCCATCAGAGAAAAAGGGAAAACCAGCCTGTCCAAGCCACTTTGCTTTCCCTTCAGCCCCCCTTTTACATATTTTTCTCTGTGGACGTCTAAATCGGATCAGCTGAACTCTGTAAGCTGCTTAAAACAGCAAAAGAATTCACTGGCACCTTGGCTTGATGAACACAACGGGTAGTAGGGTGGCTTAGCCTTTCTGGGGATTATGGGAAGAATTTGAATTTCTCTGCCTTCTTTAACATCCGCCAGACCGCAGCTGGAGTGATGACTTTTTAGGACTCTAAGAAAAAAAAAAGGAGAAACATGTCTTACATTCATTTGCTGCTAAGGGTTTGACTGATTAATCCGGTTTTTACCAAATCCCTCCAACAGTAAAGCTAAACTTCTAACAGACTGAGGGGAAAGAAGAGAGAAGGATGTGTGCGGAGAGACTGACGGAATAATTTAGAGAGAAGGAAAGATATGGAGTCCCAGGCTAATACTTACATGGATGGATGAGGACTCAGGGGCTGTAAAGACAGTTTTAAACAGACCTATAGCAAAATAGAGAGAGGAATTAACAGCATAAAGCTCCGGAGTTATAATAGGAACACTGGGAGTTAGGGGGAAGTTTATGGAAACACAAACTGAAGACTTCTGAATTATGCATCACACCTGGTTTAGATGACGGCAGCTGATTTTATTCTGATTACAAGTTGACCGTCGCAGCTGAATTGACAGAAACTGATCATTTCTGTTTGAGTGATCATTTCAACATTAATCCATCAGACTGTTTTTGCATTTAGATCATGTTAAGCTTGTTTGCCACGTAAACATAGTTTGCATTTATTTGCTAAAAAGAAAGACGCGGCACCTTACATTTGTATTTGTCACAGACAAATCTAAATTAGGTGACTTTTCTCTGGTGACTTTTAATTGGGACAGAAAGAAAACACAGTAAAGACACATTGGAAGAGAAACACAGAGGGATGAACTCGTGGTTGTTGGTGCATATCCCCTAAGAGGGGGAGTATGTTTCCAGAGAGGTTGTCATGTAGCTTTAGCCGGGAGGTCCTTTGGGAGGATGCTACAGTATTCAGGCGTTGTCCAGGACAGCCTTGAAGTTGCTTTCACATCACTTCCTGGGTTTTACCGTTGGAACGATGTGCAACTGTCAACGACAAGTCACTGTGGCTGATCTGACAACTTCCTTCCTATCTCTCTTAACCTCAAACACACACACACACACAGTGTAGATGTATAAACAAGTCTTTTTTATTTTTACCAGCAGCAGGAAATAGAAAAAACAAAACTACTAGACTTCAGAGTTTGAGTGAGGGAGGGAGAGAGGGGCACAAAGGAGAGAGATGATAAGAGAGGAAGAGAGAGAGAAGTACTCAGTGGAAAGGAAGAAAAAGCAAACTCATCCTCCTTTGTCGCACACTTCTAGCATTACCGAGGGGGAGAGAGAGAGCGAGACAAACAGGTGTGTTGTACTGCCCTCTCGCTCCCCTCGTCCCTCCTCCCCTCAGTGGGCGGGGCTTAGCTCCTGAGGGACTCTTGAAAGCAGGCAGTTGCCTTCTCCACTCTCAGAGAGAAACAAAACCTGTCAGCTGCACTCCTCTGTGTTTCCCTCTCCACCACTTTTCCGTCTCTTCCTTCTTCTTCATCCTCTCCTCCTCCTTGCCACTGAGAGCAAGCAGGAGTCAAGATGATGCAAGAGGTGTCCATCATGGTGGCGTACGATGCTCATGTAGTGGACCGACCGGGTGAGGAGGACACCCTGGCTCGCTTGGTCGCCCACTCCAGACCGCTCAGAGCACCCAGACCGGTGGTAGGTCTGTTCTCTCGTCACTCTTTCTCTCCTTTCTTTCTTCCCTCCTTCCTTCCTCATTCACAGCTATTTCTACTGGCCCTTATCTCTTGCAGAGAAAATGGAAAGAGGAATTCACTTGCTTTGTTCTTTTCCTTTTTTCATTTGATGTTGGTGTTTGTTTTTTCGTGATGTTATTTTCTTGTTTTTATCCTTTTTTTTTCCCCGGGCTTTGAATTTGTTTATAAACACTGGTGGAAAATGCAGGTTTTACAGAAACTACGTTTCCTTCAGTGCAGTAGATGGTGTAGACTCAGAGTGGGTATGTGTGGGTGTGTGTTGTGGTGTTGTGTTCCTACTGAAAGTGTCTCTGATGTTTAAGGTTACAGATCTTTGTCAGTCAATTCAGACACAGAGCTGGTCTGACTGTCAGTTTGTTTCAATTACTCACATATATTTAGAATCAATGGAGACCTTGTGTGTGTGTGTGTGTGTGTGTGTGTGTGTGTGTGTGTGTGTGTGTGTGTGCGCGCGTGTGCGTGCGTGTGCGTGTGCGTGTGTCTCTCACATGAGTAATTGAATTCCATGACCTAGTTTTTCCTGAGATGTCCAGTTGGCTTTGTCCCTATTTCAGTATTCAAACTCTTGGACTACCACTTTATGTAAGAGTAGATCACCCTTCTTCATGCATACACACACACACACACACTCTCCTTCTGGTAGTTTAATACCTAGTATGGCACTACTGCTTGTGATTTCAGCTTAGAGGTTTGGGACCAATTCCATTTTCTGCTGCAGGGATTCAGGTCAGGAAACTAAAAGTGGGCCTGGTACCGTTTCCTGCAGCACCAGCCATCTTTAATCGCATTATCAGAGGGGCCCCTCTGTGCTCAGACTGGCCTCTAACATTTACACTAGAAGTGGTGGGAAGTGAACTTGACGTTTGGTGATTCTTCAGCTGGTTTGAGCCCTGAAACTCTTAAGTGTGTGTGTGTGTCGGCAACCATGTGTTTTACTGAAGTGGCCTTGGGCAAGACGCTCAGCCGTGTACATGCTTGCTGGTTGTATCTAAGCAGAGGAGGCTTAGCTCTGCCCCTGGAATTTCAGGAATAGCACCAAATGAAGTTTGAGATGTTGCTGGGAACAGGGAAATTTGCTGTGAATGTCTGAATACATTAGGGAGTTTGACACTGTTGATAACTTAACTTGATAACTATTTTGCAGTTTTACTGGTTGTTGTACTATATAAAATGGAGTTGGGGGTCCTATGTGATTGTACCTGTAGTGGTTATGTATGTTTGAATAAAAGGCTGGCTCCTAACAAGTGAGCACAGCCCAGTTTAGTGTTGCACTTCATTACACAGTCATGCTGTAGTGTTTGTGTGTTTTAGGGGTGTTGGAGAGCAGCAGGTTGCATAATCAGTGGCCAGACTTCATATTATTTTTCTGTAATTTTTTTTTTTTTTAAATCAGCATGGTGGTGCAGATTCAGCAGACCCAGGTTAAATGTCCCAATGTTGAAGTGTCCTTCAGCAAAGCACTGAATCTCTACCAGCTGCTGTTCTCCAGCTGGTACTGATGTCTAAAATCTCCTTTTCTTAGCCAATCAGGGGTCAAGGTTGGGAAGACATAGTTCTTGCATTAATTAAGTTTGTCTAATTTAGTTTAACAAAAGTGCAATCATTTTAGACTCACAGTGACATGAACATTCTTCCAGTAATGAGGCAGGAACATTTTAACTTTCAAACAAAAATCACCATCGGAAGAGAAACTGAGTCATGGTAGCACGAAATAGCAAAAAGAAAAGAGGTTATTTTAAACAATTCACATTCGAGACTATTTAAAATTTCCATCTACAGTAATACAAGCAAGTTAGTGATTGTATTAAAACTTAACTTCAAGTGTGTGAGGAGAAAGTTGAACATCAGGGAGAAAAAAAGTCATACTTGGCAGTTTGGGTTTGTTAACCAGCTGGTTAATGCTAATCTGTGACAAACCATCTCATCACATATAGGAAGCCTGGAAAATATGACATAACCAATGTCTTTAGTTAGTGGGTAAGATTCTGTAGGAGACTGCTTAAAGGTATGAAATGAGTATGTGAGATGAGGTGAAAGCACAAACGAGAGGTGGATTTTTTTAGTATGCGTGTGTTCAACTGTCAAAATCAAAATGGCAAATCTGGAGGTGTAAAAAAAAAAAAATCTCAGGAAACACACACACACATCCTCTCCCTCTCTTTCTCTGTCTCTTGCACATTCATTTCATGTTTTAGGCATAAATCTAGGGCCGCCTCATTCACACAGGTACCAACACATGTACCAGTGGATTGAGTGGGAAGTTGTTCCTTATAATATAATATAATATAATATTATATTATATTATATTATATTATATTATATTATATTATATTATATTATATTATATATTTTATAATAAGTTAATTATTAAATAATAATTTATTAATATTCTATAATAAGATTGTTTTGTTGTGCTGTATATCACTGAGTGTCAGAGAAGCTAACAAAAGAAACCACATCTGCTAAATCACATGATCTTGAAAGGGCTGCTTTGGTTGTATTTCACAGTGTGAAATGTGAGCTACGTAAATTTAAGGTTGGACTGATTTATCCAGCAGTAAAAGAATGCCATCACTCCCATTTCAGAATGAGAGATTAAGTGCACCATAATGTGGTAAATAATTTCTCTGTGGCCTTTTTCCTTACAGACAAGAACAAGGAGGAAATACTAAAATTATTGATACTGAAATGATTAGATTTAACATCTCAGCTGAAACACACTTTTTATACACATTGTTGCTGCCAATTTTTAGGAGCTAAAAAGTCCCACTTTTGTGACACAGAAGTAGAAAAAGCTTTCGTTTACAGCAGCACAATGGGTTGCTTTCTCAATTTATAGCCGCAGATAAAACAGAAAAAAAGCAAGAATTTCTACATAAATTTGTGCACCACAAGCGTGTAATAATCTGGTATATTGGAAGTCAAACTCCCAACCCTGGCAGTGTTGATGGCTACAGGAGAACACCGCATTCAGTTCTACTGCGTTGTTTAGTTACAATACAATGATTATCAATAAGCGTGCAGAGACCGAGCTGCTCTTTCTTCCCACACAGATAACAACAGATGTGTCTGAGTTCTGTTATTTGCTGGGGAATTGTGTGTCAGATAGATTATAGGTTCCTGGGCTATGAAGGTCAGGGGTCAACCCACTGGTCAGTGTGGAGGACAGGTAATGACAGTCTTGGTAAACACCCTGAACAAGTAGCAAGTTCAGATTCACAGTGTACCTGTATATGTAGAGAACTGGGAGAAGGAGACGTGGAAAATATAATCAAAAGAAAAATAAAACAATCTAAATGGTTATAGTAGCAGTATAAGTTAGTTCTCATGTGAATGGTGTAATTTATCATTGTTTTGTCAGATCTGCAAACACCAGACTGCAGCAGACTATGAGGAAGTACATGAGTTTAATCTAAAGCTAAACAGGCTGGAAGGAAGGGGCATTTATTGATTTTAGAGTAAAATTCATTTGGTACAGCAGCAACAGTTGAGGTACAGAAGGCCAAATGGCTATGCTAAAACAAAGCTTAAAATAATATTCCTGCACCACCACTATCAGATAAATGTACGGTGCGTTCCTCCGATTGCTCCAAAACAGACAATGATCCACCCTGTACCCACCTAGCACTTTATTGCCATGCAGAAAGTTGTGTGTTTTATGATCCTGGTTTGTTTGGAATTTGCAGAGAAGTAAGCACAAAGCAACAAAGGTGGATCCTTAAAATATTCTTTGTATTCTTGTGAATCGGCCCTTGATGAAGCGAGACCACAGTCTCGACACGAGTTTTTGTTCAGTTTTCTTTCTGCCTTTTTATATGTAAAACTTAAATCAAGAAATAAACACCATACAACTGCACCTGTGTAATATGGAGTCAGGTCCTTCACTTGAGTTAAACAAGAACAGTTAAGGGGACAGACACACAAACACATACATGCACATGCCAGTCTCAGAGGAAGGGTCATGTGACTGAGACTGACCTGGAATCCCCAGCCCTAACAGTGGGCGCTATGGTAACTGCTGTTTCCACATAGGGGAGATAACATTGTCACCCACCTGAAGCAGACACACACAGATGCAGTTCAGTATCAGTCAGTCATCAGTGTATTTCACTGCTGTTTGGTTAAAACCACCCAGCTGATTTTCTTAGGTGTTTTCACATCACAAAGACTTAATACCATTTTAATGTGACCCTTAGGATCTCAGTGCTTATTTGAAAGTGAATTTCAGAGTCTATTACACGTCACAGAAAAGTAAAATATTTTGCTTACTAACCACTAATCCTGTGTTTTGCAGATACATAATGTATGATATGTAATTTGTATAATGGTATGATCATGTGAATTGTACTTCGAAGGTGCAGAAAAATGCACAAGGAGGTCAAAGATTTTGATTTTGTGTTTGCAATGCATGGTAGTTAAATGAGCTTCAGTGAAATCAATAAAGCGCTCTTCAGCCTTGTCACAGCTGAGAGGTCACAGGCTCAAAACTGATATTATATATTTTTGACCACATGAGTTACATGATTATTTATATATATTTGAAGATTGTGACTGATAGAAGAAATACATAACTATATTTGTTTTTGCAGACTGAATATACCATAATTAGAAAATATAGTAGGCTTGTTCAGAATAAATTAATAAATTAGGTCTTATATTATAATGGCAGTCCTGTGTTTAGTAGGCAATCTGTCCTGTGTGTTTATATTTGGATAACAAGCAGGGCTACGTGTTTTTTTATGGAATGAACACAGTGAGACAAAGTTCTCATCCCACTGACTTTCTTCAACAAATGATTGCATCAGAATTCAGCCAACTTTGTCTACACGTCACCGCATTTTCTGCTGTCGTTCATCTCAAGAGGAAATGACCGACTTCAGTGATGCGTTGGCCGTGTGGCTCACAGTGTGAACTGACAGCTCCTGGTTTCTTAGAATGATGGTAATCAGTTTACATACCACAGTACAGAATATCACAAGTGTAACATTTTCAAAATGTAATATTTTAAGGTCACAAACATAAATAGAGCAGACTGTGAAATAGAAAATAGAAAACTGTGCAGCACAAACCACAGTTCTACAACTTTTCAGCAGCAATATTCAGAGTTTGTTCAGTGAGTTTTGACCTGCTGTTACTAGAATATCTGTTTATGTCTTGCTCATGTGTTGTGACCTCTGACCCTCGCGGTTTCTTTTTATCTTGGAGATCTCAAAACTGAAACTTGTTCTAATTCTCACGTCACAGTTAACTAAGTGGATGCTGTTTTTAGAGCCCTGTTCAAGTGTTCTTGAACATGACACCTCACCCCTACTTTCTCCAAGCTGTGGCTCTTACCCTTCTGGTAAAATGTGAATTGGTGTATGTGTCCCAGGGAGTAGGCTGAAAAATAACATTAACAGTGAGAGAAGCAGCGGAGTACAAGTCGCCTTCTGACATTTCTGGTTCACGATGAGAAAACTTTAGCCAGGAAGCCAACAATTCAATGAGGACTACTGAGCATGATCGGATTCCTTCAAAATCATTTGTTTTGCTCTTCCAAATAAATGAACACACATTTTCCAATAGGACGGGCAGATATTTTATCAGGCAGAGTATATGAAGTTTACAGTACGCTAAAACAGTAATGTCAACAACTTTCCTGGTGTTTTCAGGTTCCAACCAAAAAGCTTAAGAAGTTTGAAAAGGAATATCAGACACTGAGAGAGAGCCAGCTGCAACAAGAAGACCCCATCGACCGATATCAGGTAGGACACACATATATCACATATATCTTACTTTTCTTACCTTTGCTAGTTGTGGTACGTTGTTTTATTTGGTGGTAAATACACACATCCCTTTTTTTGTTACCCATTACACTCATACATGCTGTTTATTCATGTTAGAGCAACTTTGTGTCCTGTTGGTTTTCAGTGAATAACTTCTCAGTCTTAGAGATGGTAAGAAAACTCTATGCTCTTTAAGTTTGTGATTCAAGTGCGGTTCTTTTATTGCAATTCAGGCTTTTTTTAAGAAGCCTTATTTGTGAAATCTAACCATGTTTCTAAGATTAGAAACAAATCTGCTTGTCAGTCTGTACCTTTGTTAGTATTTGTGACTCTGTTCTGGATTGAAGTGTGGCTTCTCACTCAGCAGCGACTTTTATCTTAATTGACCCAAGCATCTATAAAATTTATTTTTGGCCAAAGCTGCCGGGGTGTTGTCAGAGTAGTTTAGCTGCAGTGGCTTTATCTTGTCTGATTCTTCAGAAGTTAAAAACAGGAGAGGTGAGGCAGGTATTAATAGATTCATACAAATGCAAACTATCGACAAATAGCATCTCCTTATTTAATGCACTCACCCATTCACACGTAGTATAGTTAATTATTTTTTTCAATATTTGTTTGTGAAATTAAAAAGAATAGAAACCAATGTATTTAGAGCTGTTTGGGTCAAATTTTCACTGTCTGTTTATATAAAGTTTAAAGGAACAGTTCAGAATTTTTTAAGTTCATCTCAAACACCCACTGGTGTGTAATACGTGGAAAGCATTCATCTTTTCTAAATAGTAGACGGATTCTTAGTAAGAGATTTTGTACTGAATATGAAGTTACAGTGCTTGAATCATCTGGAGCCACCTAGTTGTAGTTGTAAAAAGCAAAGGAAGTTCACTGCAGACACTGCTGAGGCATTTCATCCAATTTTCATTTCAGTTGTTTAAATCACAATATTTTTGAGCCTCAACTTTTATTATGATCTGGACCGATGTAAACTTTTCAAACTTGGTATGCTGTTTTATTGTTCCCACCCACTTTTAATCCAAAACCCAAACAAGGCTGGCCTTGCAAGACTAATGGAATTCCTTTGGCCCCAACTGAATAAACTCAAAAATACATGGTGGTCCAGCTAAAAACCAAGGCTGCGTTTCTTAGTTTGTGGAGATTCAGCCGCCACTGGCTTGTTTCCTCGGATGATTTTGAAAGTTCAGATCAACCTGCATTCTTTCAGCTAAACACATCAGTGATCACTTTCTGAGTCAGTAAAACTCTGATGTCAAGAAATGTGTAATGCAATATCTCAGAAGTATTATGACTGGATAATGGAAGAGAAATAAACAAATAGTTGCATCAAACAAGCAAGTAAAATAAAAAAGCACAACCCACAAACCACCAGGAAAAAAACATATCATAGTTAAATGTCATTGTTTCTGCCCAAAGGCAGAAGTGATATGTTGTTGTAAACTGCAGAGCTGTGTAAGTTGCTGGTTCTGGAGAGAAGGAAGGAAGGCTTTTACTGTAGATAAGATGTTGGATCAGAGCCACCTCCTCTGTAGCCAGTGGAAAGACTTTGTTACAGGACAAGACGACAAAAAGACGCAAAGCAGGAATGTTGCTGCTTGTAAATTAGCACAGGGTTAAATTGTACACGAAGGAATGACTTCTTGGATTTTAGTTACTTTATGCTTACTGTAATTCAGCAATTCGCCATTTATATACGGCACTATACTCCAGGTTTAGGTATGTGTTGTATTGTGTAGAGTGTGTGTTTGTATTTGTGCTTGTCTCATTTACTTTATATTTGTAAAATCGTTTTTTTTTCCCGCAGTTTTACTGTTTCTTGGATGCTTTCAGTGTTTATTATTAATACAAAATAAAAGCACTCAAAAAAGGAAAGAAAGGAGAGCGAGAGGGAGAGAGAGGTGGGAATTGTCAGACAGAGAAGGGGAAACTCCTGTTAAAGTTCAGTCTGTGCTGCTGGAGGCTCGATATGAAGACATTGTTGTGACTCTGGACTGCAGCACGGTAAGCTGCCTCTGCTCTTACAAAGATTTTATTATCAGAGATCTTGCGCACATTCTTATAGTTTCACTGACTGAGTGGTCTGTTGGCAAGGTGTTTAAAGATTGAGGATTTTCATGTAAATTCTTAGATGCTTAATCACTCTAAACCATATTGTATGCAACAACTTTAACTGAGGAGACCACCCCGTCCACTCTAACTGAGACAATGTAGGTCTTTCTTCTGTGAGCCCAAATTAAACCCACCACAGGAAGTGATTAATTGAATCTAAGGAGCGGCATGAGGACTCTTTCCAGGTAAAACTGGTTTCATCTGCAATGTATGTTTTTTTTCCCTTCATCCTGCTGGTACCTCTTGGTATGATACATGATATAATGCATCAGAGAGTCATAGAGCTGTGTCTGCTTGCTGGGGACTGTTAGTGTTTGTTTTTTTTTTTAAGTTTTCACAGATGTTTAGATCTGCTGATATGAAACCAAGAAGTGAGAACTCCTTTCTGTACAGAGGTGTGAACGCAGAGCACAGCATGTGATTAAACATGTTTATCTGTGTAGATATTCAGGTGCTAGTTCATATTTATGAAATGTGATGTAGCAGTTCAGATGAACTACACAGTTTATTTATGCTATTTTTGCATACAGATTTCTGTGTGTGTGTGTGTGGTTAATTGGGAGTAGATGAGGTCGTCTTTGTAAATGTGACAGAATAAAAACAGTCAGGTGACTGCTAGCAGCTATGACTGTTTTTTGTATGACTGTTTCGGCCCATTCAGAAATGGTTGTCATGTGAGACTGTTTACAGGCAGACCAGCAGTCATGAGACTCCACTAATGATCTGCAATGGGGACTTTAATATGGTGTGTGTGTGAGTGCGTGTGCATTTTTGCGTGTGTGTGCCATATTTGTGAGGACATTTTGGCTGGTCTTCACAACTCTGAAGGGCTGTTTGAGAGTTAAGATTTGGTTTTGGGGTTAGGGTTGGGTTTAAACATTTAGTTGTGATGGTTAAGGTTAGGGTAAGGGACTAGGTAATGCATTATGTCAACAAGTGTCCTCACAACTAGAGTAAGACAAGAGTGAGTGAGTGAGTGAGTGTGTGTGTGTGTGTGTGTGTGTGTGTGTGTGTGTGTGTGTGTGTGTGTGTGTGTGTG
>JBBMJY010000022.1:14996613-15016961 GCA_037833715.1 Toxotes lorentzi | reverse complement strand
GTGTGTGTGTGTGTGTGTGTGTGTGTGTGTGTGTGTGTGTGTGTGTGTGTGTGTGTGTGTGTGTGTGTGTATGCAAGAAAAGTTGTCATATATTCTCTATTAGTTATCATCAGTAGAGAGATGACTGAATGGACTTGAAGACAAGGGTGGTTTATGGTTGGCATCTTCGCCCTGAAGCCAGGGGTGGGGTTTGTCTACATTACATAAATGATACAGAACATTAAACTCTGAAAGATTTATCTAAGAAAAAAACACTTAGAACAAAGGCCTGGTGTTTCCTATTAGTCTGCAGAAAGGCGGACACTAATAGGGTCTGCATTTGTGTGTGTGTGTTTGTGTCTATGCAGAGGGAGAACCGTCGTCTTCAAGAGGCCAGTATGCGACTGGAACAGGAGAATGATGACTTGGCCCATGAACTGGTCACCAGTAAGATCGCCCTTCGGAACGACCTTGACCAGGTAACACAGCACCTCCAGAGGACATTTTCAAAGCTGCAACAGGAGACTGAATGTATGTAGTAATTTGTTGGCTGTATGGATTTATAATTGAATTTTAGTAAGGTTGTGTTGACATGTAGTGATGGCTCTCAACTGCCAACACTGGTGGTATTACACGTAGAGCACAATGAGAGGCTTAATATACTCCAAATGCACATGCTCTTTGTGCTGGAGCTACTGACTCAGAAGTTGCGATAATTAAAAACCCTTTGACAGCAACATAAAAAGATTGCCTAACCTTTCCTGATATTAAACAGTCTTCCTCAACAGCAACAACCACTGCACCGCTGGAGGACTGCAGCTGTACTACACAGTTCTCAGTGTGAATCTCAGGCATTGAGTCAATAGTGAATATTATAAAAGTGAGATGTTCCGGTCCATCAAGACAAAATTAAATCCCCAGTCTGTGATTGGTGTACCTCTTGTTGCTCCAGCTTGGTCTGCATTTGAATGTGTTTGCATTGTGTGAAAACGGTGCTGTGCTACAGATTTGGTATTAAATGAAGGATCTTTGTGTGTGTGTGTGTGTGTGTGTGTGTGTGTGTGTGTGTGTGTGTGTGTGTGTGTGTGTGTGCATTCAGGCAGAAGACAAAGCCGATGTTTTGAACAAAGAGCTGCTGAGCACTAAGCAACGTCTAGTGGAGACTGAGGAGGAAAAGAGACGACAGGAGGAGGAGACGGCTCAGGTAACATCTGCCCTTTGTTTACCCTCATCTTATTAAGCTTGTTAAACTCAGCCTTAACAAGTTACAGGCCTCATTGGTCATTTGCTTGAATGGTCTTTGCCGTCAAAGCTTTCCTATGGCACTCTATATGTAATTTTAAAAAAAAAACAGAAATTTGTCTAAATTTTCACAAGGCGACAGAGTACATATCTCCTTTGAAGTAGGCTTAATGGCTTCACTGTTCGGTTATATTTACTTCAACTTTCACTGAAATGCACAATTAGTGATTAATGACTTTAATCAGCTTCTGTCGATGACCAAAGAAAATGCAACGACATTAGCAACAGGCTTATAATCATTATAAGTCACATTGTCTCTACAGAACACGCATGCTGTGTAATTACAGCCAGAATTCAATAGAGATATCATTATTCTAAATGATACTGAGTGTAATTAGTATTGATCAACAGCTCAGTTAAGCTCTCAAGGACAAATTGTGGCCTCTGTTTTTTTTTTTAACCATTTGAAGCAGGGGAAATCTTACTCATTGCATCTTTAAAACTTTTATTTAACTATAACACAACCTGAGTTTGCAGAAGAAGAAGAAATTAAACTAAAAAGGAGAAATATGGCCTTGGCTGAACATTTACTGTAGTTGTTAGTATAGTATGGTCAGAATGCAGGTCAATGAGTTACTATTGATCACCAAAGTGGTCTATATTAGTAACATTTGTGTTTATGAGCCCTTAAGGACAGAATGATGCAGTGAAGTAATTAACCACACTTAACAATTTAGTTAAAGTCAGTAGATGTGTGTGTTTGTTCTCACCGGTGCCTGACATTTGCATGTGTATAAACATTATGTGTTCTGTACTGTCAGCTCATTCCCCCCATTAAAGTGCTATTTAATGTTTTTGTCACGTTGCTCTGTCCCTCCCAGCTGAAGGAAGTGTTCAGGAGGGAGCTGGAGAAAGCAGAGTTGGAGATCAAGAAAACCACAGCGATCATAGCTGAATACAAACAGGTTTGACAGTTTTAATAACCTAACTCCATCTGCTGCATTTGAAATGGAAAACAAAATGAGAACACTCATTTTACAGTCAGACCATCAGACTGTAGTTTTTTGACGAAACAGTTAACTGCAAAGATCTGTATGTTTACTTTTCATTTATTGTTCACATTTCTGTTTTGAGAGCATTTTGCAAATGTTTTTATGAAACACTGGAAATAAAGGTAGTATTATTAGCAGTACCTTGTTTTTTACTCTTAATAAAAGTAATGTACCAGTGTCACTATTCATATCCACTTCTTAGCAGTATCCAACACATGTATTATTGTTTTAATTCAATTTATATTATTTATGCAACATCCTTCACTGCTGCATAAAGTAACTGCACTGTGACTGTACAAAGAGTAAAAGGCTAAAACAGATTGAACTACATAGAGCTCAGATTGCTCTCCTGAATGTGTGGAGATGTGTGAGTGTGAAAAGAGTTTTTATGGGAGAGATCACACTCCTCGGTTGATTTTTTTAATGTTTTTTTTTTTCTGGAGAAAAACAGGTTAAAAAGAATCTTCAGTGTATCTCTCATCTTGCAGTTCAAACCTGCCATCTCTTATATAACTTCCTCTCTGTGTTTCAGATCTGCTCCCAGCTGAGCACTAGGCTAGAAAAACAGCAGGCAGCAACAAAAGAAGAGCTGGACATTGTCAGGGTGAGATTGCACTGTTAATGTGTAGCTACTACAGAGAACAGCCAGTACAAATTTGCAGACTTTGAAACTCCTAACTAAAGCCACAATGTGTCGCATCACAGAATGAAGGATATTTCAGCACTGTTCTGACTTTGAGTCTACCTTAGGCGGTCAGATGAGCCCAGGTTGGCACACCATCACACCCACAGAGAACTTGATTGCACAAATAATCCTACACAACTCGTTTAGCCCTTGTCAAACATGTGCTCTGTTGTTGCTCTGTGGGTGTGGTGGAGTACCACCACAGACCTGGACAAAGATTAGGACATTCTGATTTCCCTCTTAATATGATGTGTTGCAACATCACATAATATTGAAACAGGATGTTGTTGTGGGACATAACACAGGACGGGACCATTTAGGAGAGAAATACATGTCAGTGTTAATGTAACACTTCTGCTTAAATACAGCAGGCATGAGCACCTATTTTGAAGATTTACTGTCATTATATTGTTATAAGAAAGCAGAACTAGTCTTGCTGTGTCTTGCCTTATTTTTAACTCGATAAAGATTGTTGGGTTGTTGATGGCCTGTGGACCTGTACATTTAGGACGATGAAATGGATGAACTGTAATAATAAACCTTCCCCTTGAGCAGTGTGTACAATGCAGGAATTATCTGTAAAGAAAAATATAGTTTCTGCTTGTGAAGTCCTGGCCACCAGTCAAAAGTCAGAATCAAAGGAGAAGATGGATCACACAATCTGGAGTATGGTTTCCATGCATTTAATGTGTTCAGCCAGACCACATGTGCTCCTCCGCTTTAGCACAGGTTTTATTTGAAACATAGGGAGTGTTCTTGCACAAGAATATGTGTTTTTACCTGTACTCACATGTCTATGCAGTAGACAGTATGTTTACCAATCTCTGCTAACATATGTGTGTTTGTGTGCCTGTTTAGAGTAAAGTAATGGGCTGTGAGCACTGTAGGGACCTGTTCAGCACCGTGGGTACCCTTCAGGCATCGTCCCCCGGCAGGGACAAGGCATCCACCGAGCCACTGGACGAGGAGAAGGACGGGCTGAAGGAGCAGCTGAGGCAGCTGGAGCTGGAGCTGGCCCAGACTAAACTACAGCTGGTGGAGGCCAAGTGCCGCATCCAGGTCAGCAGCATCAGTGACGGACTGTGATATCAAGAACATCAGTAACAATTACTTACATTACTTATATACCAAATCCGAATATTCTTAAGGAAATGGATAAACCAACTAAAGCTGTGAGGAACATCTACACCATAAAGAAATAAAAAATAATTGTAAATAATTTGATTTAGTGTTATTAACATCACTGAGTTTACTGCACATTCAGGACTTTATTAGCTTATTACTATAGCTTGGTTACGTATATTCTCAGTGTAGTACTGTAACTGGATGGTCTTAACATACACAGTCAGTGTGTTAGATAAACTTACAAGGGAGAATTTAAACTGGTCAAATTTGATCCAAAGTTCTTTCCTGCCCTTCATTCCTCCTCCTGACTCCTCTCTCCTCATCTTGTCGCTCTGCAGGAGCTCGAGCACCAGCGGGGGGTCCTGATGAACGAGATCCAGGCGGCCAAGAACTCTTGGTTCAGCAAGACTCTGGGCTCCCTGAAGAGTTCTGCTTCCTCGTCCTCCAGCTCCACATCCCATACTCCGTCCTCTCCAAAGGAAGGCCCCGCCTAGACGATCCCCCCCTCCAACCCCCCTGGCCCCTTCAGGATGCACACTATAGCTGAGGAACAAAAGTTGAAGAAACAAGCAACAGAGAAATGCAGTATTCCTTTTACAACTGGTGGCAAAGTGGAGCTTACCAGCTTCTTTGACTGCAAATAGCTGAAACGATGAAAAACGAGACGGGCGGGGGACGGGACCAGCCGTCTGTCTTTCTCTCAATGTTTACGTTTGAGCGAGCGAAAAAGTGTCTGTTGACCTTCTCCGCTTCACAGGTGATGATACAGGTGAGCATCAGTGAGGCTTGACGTTGATTTAAAGGGTCAGGGGTCATTGCTGGCACTGTTTTGTTGAGTTGGATCTCCAAATTCATTGTAAGAAAGCTGAATTAATTGAAACAGTGGCATCCCTCATGTAGGTCAATAATTTAGCTCTACCTTGTGGACAGCCATTGCTACTGCACAGTTATTGTCATTTTATCTTAGTGAGATGATGTTTTTAGGTAGCTGAAAATTAAACCCTCATTAAGTTTAAGTAAGTAAATTTGTGCAGTATTTTCAATGGCAATGATACAGCTACGTTACATAAATATAAAAAATATTACTGCTTAAACAGAAAAAATCTACATGAACCATCTTCAGCGCAGCAAAGCCACAGCACTCTGAAAAAGGAATACTGCATCCAGTCTTAAACAACAACACAAAAGTTGTATTTCTTTATAGTAATATAACGTAAACAATGTTGTCATATAAATATGTATAACTAACTGTTTTTTTAATAATCTTGTACAGTTCTTTAAGAGAAGAAAAAGAAAAACATTAGGAGAAGTGCTTTGTTAATTTTTTTTTCTACTGTTTGGAATTTGAATGTCATCTCACTAGATGTCACGGTGTGTGATCGATGTGGTCGAGTCCAAACGCTGACAACGTCCAGCAATTTTATTGGTCTCTGCTTTTTTTTCCTAGTCATGGTTGTAATTTCAATCAGATTTCAAATTTTTTTTGAATTCATAAATTTTATCCAGCTCCTGCCTGTAATTTGCATTTCTATCATTGCTTTTTTTTTTTTTTTAAATGTGTGTCACCATATGCAGATGTCTAACATGCAGCCATCATTTTTTTTTTTGAAGTTTGGTTGGCTGAAATGACAACAGAAATAGGCGCTCTTCATTTTCTGCGTATGTTTTGACCTTATATACTTTTACTGATGGAGTTGGAGTTGCTATGACAGAGTTCCACACATCTTCAGTGATGTAGTGGTGATAATATGTCTCCAAAATATTGAAAACATATTGAAGATGCAGATTGACCTTGGTTGTGTATTTTAAGGTTTAAATTGTTTCATTATGTCCCTATTAATCTCATTTAATGTTGCACCAACAGCCATTATAGTGGGATTTATGTTCCATTTCACCAGAGGCCGTTTTCTTCTGTTCATTCTTAACCGAGTGACACATGGCTTCCACAAAACCAGATAACAGTCACAGAAAACAGGGAAACACTGATTCTGTTTGTATTATGTAACACTTTGCACAGAAAGTACTGAAAGTCTTAACCACTTCATACCTGTCATCAGAATTAGCTGTAGATAACGGAGTCAGCACGCTGAATTAGGTAATTCTACCTTCATGATACGGTGTAGGCTCTGAAGTATGTTACATAGCACAACTCATCCCTAAATAAACACCTAGAAATATTGCTCCACCACTGACGAGCAGTTCTAAGGCCATTTGCACAGCTGACAACATCTTCGTTTTCCTTTGTCATGTTAAAAAGAATACAGTTTTACAACAAAACACAAAAACCTGTGTTTTTCTGTGAGAATGCTTGTTATTGCTGTTTTAGCAGGCACAAAACTGCAGTGTCAGTGCCAACAGTCCTCCTTTGTTCCCTACTCCTCTTGAAATCAGCCTTTGGACTCTGACCAAGCCCATGTGTATTTTTTTGTGAGGGAGAGTGTGTGTCTGTGTGTGTGTGTTTTTGGACGTGTGTATGTACATGTGCATTCTCCACTGTAACTCAAGTGGTTGAAGTTGAAATGGTTTGTTCTTCACGTGGCTGCCTTTTCTGTTAACGACTGAAGACGTTGGCTGATGAGAAGAAAGCCGTCTGACTGAAATGTCGGAGAGCATCAGCTGTGCCATAAGATTCTCCCTAGTGCTCCATCCCCAGCAGTCTTCCTCTGTGCTCACAATTACCTGAATCAGCTTCACACAGAAAAATCTGCTGCATATCATTTTCGGTAATGTCCTGTCACACACATTTCCACCAGGAGCTTCCCAGTACAACTGCCATCCTCTTGCTGGTGGTCACTGAGCGGCTCTGCTGGAGGAAATGCACCAGTATCATGAAAAGGGAGAAAAAGGAAGCTGACTGGCTTAATATCATTGAATTCCAGGTGTGTTTTGTATTTCCAGGACATTCCCCCTCTCCTTGTGGCCGTTACAATGTTGTACAACCAGTGTCATGTAAACTGTGGCCAAGTTGGAAGGAGCCCCTCGTCTTTTATGTGCACTAACACAACGTTGATATTTTAAACACTATTTCCAGATGTGTGGTTGTTTGTTTTAAAGTTATGCACAGAGCATAATTATTTTTTAACTGATGATTTTTGTCGCTGAGAGGACAGCTGCCAATTTATATAATTCAGTCAAATTCACAGTTAATTTCAATGATCAGCAGGCGGCGAGTCGGGTTAGAGATGTGATGTGTGTGTAGTTTACAGTTTGCTGTAATACCACAGCAAACTGTGGTATTACAGCTGTCCCTCCTGTTACATAGGGAGGGACAGCTCCTCAACTGGTGTGACTCCAACACTGTTTGCTGTACAGTAACTGTCTGACCTGCATTAATAAATTTCAGTTCTTCTGTTCATTCACGCTTCATTCACTTTGAGATGTTACTGAACATCAGAATACTAAATGGAATTTCTCATTTTAGGATTAATAGAAGGATGTAAAAAGGAATTCAGATTCAGACTAAATGTACATGCAACATTAACAATAAATGTGACTCAGTTTCAATTATACACAATCAGCTGCATAAAATTTCTATAATCATGGAGTAATGTGGAAGGCAAAGGCAGATAATTACAGGAAACAAGTATAATTGAAAGGTATGTGGCAGTTTCACTACGTGATTTCATTCTGATCTGATTCCAGGTTCAAAGCTTCAGCTCACCTTTGCTGACTTGCATGGGCTCTTCTTCTCTGGTGTTCTGGTGTTCTCTAGTATACCAGTTAAGTTAAAAGGAAAATGCTGAGTAAGAGTATGAATAGAAACGTGTATATAACATTATATACTGGAGGGACTCCACATTCATGTCATGTAGACCACTCAGTTTTCTATTTGCAATCCTGAGTTCAAGATATCAGGATATCAAGGACTCATAGTTACATCAAAATAAAGTTCAATAGTATCACCAATGTAACTGTTTAAACTAATTAATAAGGAGCTAGATGCTGTTTGTACCCAGTGTTAGCTCCTGAATAGCAGTTACAAACATGGAACATAAAGACAGCTAATTTAGGCGTATGGGAATGGGTTGTCCATCTTGGAACAATCTGTGAATGCTTTCAAGTTGGAAAGAAGGAAATTTCTTTCTGTTCTTTTCCTTCTGTTATGACATGAATATGACATAAGTCTCTGTGGGACAGTCTAGCCTGTAGTACCACAGTATACCTTTCACTAAAGAAAAAACTAGTAGCTAGTGAAATTAAAAAAGAATACTACAGGAGAACTGAATAAGACACATAAAGTAAATGAAATTCAGATAGATTCTTGTTACACCATAGCTGCGGAATAGTTGTTTTATTTTGAAGGATCACTGGACGTTAGATAGCTACAGTTCAGGTCGATAAATTATAACTTTTGTTTCTCTGTCAGCCAGACATTAGGAAAAGTATATACATTATATATACATTATATTAAATGTAACGTGTGTAGTCCATAGGTTGTTCGTTTTTAAAAGCATCATCAAGATTTGGACTACTTCATTACCTACAATGATATGCACTCAGTTTGAATTTGGTTTTATATTCAGCCATCTGACTGGCTGAATATCATTGAATGAGAAGGGCGTTTTCCTCCTTCACCATCACACATCGTTCATCTCACAATCTGTCACATCTGTCATATCTGTGTTACAAATTTCTATACTGAAGAAATATTAACTGGAAATATTCATTTTACGGACAAGAAAGGTTTTGAACAGGAATTCAGAATTGTATTTTCTCTCTTAAACAAACACATTTAAAATG
This sequence comes from Toxotes lorentzi, assembly GCA_037833715.1. Lineage (NCBI taxonomy): Eukaryota > Metazoa > Chordata > Actinopteri > Toxotidae > Toxotes > Toxotes lorentzi. The sequence continues at coordinate 15,008,138 of JBBMJY010000022.1, read as the reverse complement.
TTTTAAGTTTCCAAAAATACTCCACAGCAACATAACATGCAACATAACAATAAACATGAGTTTATCTGCCAGCTCAAATATCTGAGAAACTGGGAAGTTGTTTTCCTGACAAGAAAAAATACATCAAATACTGCAGGGGAAAAGACTCATTACTACAAATCTTAAAAAAAAAAAAAAAAAAAAAAGATTAGTTTTGTGCACAAATTAGTCATTTGTATGCATAAATACAAATTCTTAACTTGCAAGGAGGGCTGCAGGTCTAAGGCAACATCAAAACTGTGTGTATCTGGTGCCACAGAAGTCCAAATATCATCACTCGAGGAGGCGATGCAGATGAGTTCTGATAAATTGCCTCTCTGACTGTGACTGCAGCCTCAAACACAAAAAAGAGCAAAAAGATGTAAAAATGTCTTAATACAGTAAAGAATAAATGTTCATATTTATGATAACAGAAATATCAGATAATGTGTCAGCTGACCAAACATGCTAACTTGAAATGTCCCACTACATAAGCCAGCAACGTAATAAAATTTATAATGTATGAATGGCAATAAAAGATGAAACCATTTATACTGAAACAATTTTCTACTGATACACAGAATTTATATCCAAATAACAAAGAAAATTGGACATTTTGCAGCTGAGGGACAAAATCAAACTGGGTGGGATCAACTGTTAGTAAAGGGATGGATCATAACTGGGTGGGATCAACTGTTAGTAAAGGGATGGATCATTTTGAGGGACATTTCATTCCAGTTGCTCAGGTTATTGTGTCTACTGCACAAATACTTCCTATTCTTTTCTCTCAGTGTTGCTGAATCGGTCACTGATCTCATCAAAGTAATTATCAGCGAAGCGAAGCATTTGGATGATGGCGCTGAGCAGCAGGACGTCACAGTTCATGTCCAACTCCAGCTCCTCGCTGTAGTTCTTCACGGGAACAACACAGGACAATGGCACTCCAAGCCGAGCACTGACCTCCTGCATCTGGATCACAAACCGCAAGAGGTTCAAATGAGGGTAGTTCCTTTTTTTTTCTGTAGACCACACGAAACTGTGCCAGCATTTGTGAAATGCTTTAAGCACAAGTCACTAGATAAATAAATACTGAACCGTATTACAATTACTACACTGCCAGCTAAACATAAACATATGCCTGTGTATTAATAGAATCATCTCACTTATCTAAGCAGCACAATGTCAAGTCAGGGTTGAGGTATTAACTGGACAGTTGTAGAATTGAATATGTTTCACCACTCAGCCAAGAGGCTGGTTCACCGGATTGTTCATCATGATGAGAGCTGTCAACGTTACAGTTGACTCATTATCGTATGATTCGCTGTATAACCTCAGGCCTCAGAGTTTCTCTCAACACAATGGTGTGAACGATTTTTAATTCCAAGAATAAAATGTGCTGGAATCCCCATCAGCCAAAGGGTTCATGAAGGGAATCGAATTAGTGCTGAAATCCTACATTAATCATGTAGATAGTTGAAGGAAAAGAACTTAAAGCAGGTTCATAATGTTATTGATGTGTTTCTTTCTTCTGAGGCCAAAACTAATAAATAAAAACTCAACTTCAAACTCAACAGAACAAAGTTCTCTCATACAGAACTTTGTTCTGTGTTAAATCCTAAAATCCTCACCATCTCCTTAATGTAGCCACTCTTATAAACGTTTCTCACATCCATATTCACCAAAGGGCAGGCTTCATCTGCTTTAGTGAGCAGGACCAGCTGAGGAATGCCTGGAAACAGCAGAGCAAAAAGAACATCTCAAAAAATGCCATATAGTGTCTGAAGTTGTTTACTCTCAAGTGGCTCTTACATTATCATCATCATTTTGTGTTATAGAATGCAGTACATGCTGTGGACTTACTGGACTGTTAACGTTCCGTATATAGTACATAAATTTCACACTTAGAATTTAGACACTGGCAGACAGCAAATACAATACACTGTGGAGCAAATAAGAAGTGATTTCGTCACACAACCTATTGTTAAAAGACTTTCAGTGTGTTATGTTAAAATTAGGTCTTGGATTTTGATGTTCAGTCAGCCAACTCACATGGATTGTGCTATGTGAACACAGAGTACGTAAAGAGTTGATAACAGCATCCCAGAGCATAGCAAAGATTGGGGAGTGACGATAATTACTTTCCCCAATAACTGCATTAGATAGAGCCAGACACCAGCAATGATGTGGATTCTTCTGTACTGTGATCAGTGACAGTAATGTTGCAAACAGAGGTAGAGATGCGCCTGAACCAGCTCCTCTCAGTGCAAAGGGACAGGTACTCGAGTCTCCAACAAGATCACGTGATCTACTCACAGCCAGAATCTCAGAACATTTGGTGCTTTGCTGCTGTGTGACACTTTACAAGCTTTTCTTCTTTCATACACACAGCTCTTTCTAACATGTAACCCCACTCCAAGCTCCCCTTTGCATTTGGGGTAAAGTAGCAAGCGTTTTTAAAAAAGATATAATCCACTGAAAGACACGACAAAAGCCTGAAACTACGTGTTCACCCCATGGGGCCTCTTGTTCTGTTTTTATTGGTTTATACCGAGATTCACAAAGCATGCACACATTCTGATATTCAGACTAAATACAAATAAATATAAAATTGTGTATTATAATGACAGGAGACTCATTTTTACTGACCCATTAAGTTGACCTTTCTGCGGATAGCATCCAGCTTCTCCTCCAGCTTCGTGGGCATGATGGAAATCTTGCTGGCATCAATGACATAGGCCACACAGTGGACCTTGTCCTTGAGCCCTGGAGTCTTACGGTAGCTGTGGGCCTCCGAATGCAGCGGAGCAGAGGGGTTGAACTGTGTCATGCAGTTGAGGGGAATGGCAGGGACGGTTTGACTTAAGTAAATACAAATCAGTGGCTCATATATGATGATGTAACGAAAAACTTCACCTGATAACAGTCTGGCAAATGTCCTTTAAGGATGCTGCAGATGTCATCTAGATCAACCCCCGCTCCTGTGCTTTCCTCCAATCCCATGGTATCGCACAAGATGATTGGCAGAGGTTTTCCTTCTCGCCCATCTTTCAAAGAGTAGCTGCGAAACTTTTGGGTACAAAGTGATAAAGTAACAGAATGTGGACGGTGCAGTTTTCTCATTTTGAAATCAGTCACCATGTGGAAAATCATCAAGAGGCAGAAACAAACCTGTGTGGTGAGGCTGGTTGTAGAGCAGCCGGCAATGGCCTGGCTGGTAACGTGGCCTCTGAATACAGAGTTGACAGAATTGAAGAAGCTGGACTTTCCTGCTCCGATTGGTCCAATGAGCAAAACCCGAACCTGGGACACAGAGCTGACTGTGGGTTTGTAGCTCTTAATGCTGTCGATCAGCTCCTTCCTCTTCCTGTAGAAACAACAAATGAACTTTTTCATCTAGTGAAAACATTGTTCGTTGTTTTGGCCTGGTTGTTACAGAGACTATTTGTGCCCAACTTCCCAAATAATTAACACTGTTAATAACACTGGTAACACTGTACAATTTTTTTTTTCAGATAATCAATTTATATCATAACTTATATAATATATTATATTGTACTATAGTAAAACATTTAGCCGTATGTGTACAGCAGTGACACTATCAGTCTTACTCAGATTCCCAGGTTATAGTCCTCCATGGCCTCTCAAGCTCTGTGGTTTCTGTTGAACAGCAAAAACTACAATGATCTGGTTGAATTTGATACAACAATATCATCCACCTAAACAACTTCTTTTTTCTTTGTGATGGTTGAGGCACATTTAAACAACAAAGTATCATTAATGTCATATGCCATATTTTATGATATCAACTATAATCCTTTTTATTACCTGTGCTTTGGGTTGACCTATGCAGATGAATTATTACACTAAGAATACTAGATGAAAGTTTAAGAATACTATCTAAAGTGTAGTATTTTTAGGTGGACAAAATCGTATTGGACAGGCATGGCAAAGGAAAACGAGTGAAAACCATACAAGACCCCAAAATCACCTCTGAGCCCACATAGTGTTGGGAGGTCTAATGCTGCATTCATGCCCTATTGGAGGGAGGAGGGCACTGCTGTTTTTTCTTCATTAGGACAAATAATAACTGTATAATATGTTAAATGTTTGTATAAAAATAATAATCTGGGGAGAGCCTTGTCTTTTTTCTTTTTTATTAAATGAATTATTAGATTCAAAAATCAAATACTAGTGTACAACAGCTGGTAGGAATGTACAGATTAAGACACATTATGAAATATATCATTTGCCACAACAAAACATGAATATTTGGCAATTTATGGCAAACTTACCTTCCACTTGATAGACTTCACACTCAGTCAGTTTCAGGTCATTGCCATGCATTTCTACAGCATTGAAGTTGTAATAATTTCCTGGATTACAAGTCACTGCTGCTTGGCTTCCACTGACAAGAACCAGTGCTTCTCCAAAATACGGACCAGAGTTAGCTACCATTCTCACTGCATTACCAGGGCCAGTGACCGGATACTTGAGGAGCTTTTCTCCACTGAAGGTGAAGAGAAAGGCCTGGTCATCGTGCACGTACTGACCAGACTGACTGAAAGGCTGCTTGGTGTAGCCTCCAAACACATAACCTGAGGTGTTATATCCCACAGACACTGTGGGGCTGTGGTTGTCACATCGTTGGTGGAACGCTGCTCCGGTGAAACCATGGACGCTGGCCTTATACAGCAGCTGTAGTTTGAATCTTCCCAGCTGAGAGCAGATTGATCTCTGCTGGCTCCTGGTTAGCAGTGAGTTCATAGTGGACAGCTGGTTGGCTAATGTCTGTAGAGGATACTCAATGAACTTTTGATGTTTATTCACTGTTTATCTAAACAGAGAGAAAAACAAATGCATTAAAAATGTAGACTAGGCTAACCGAGTTTGGTTAATCCCCTGGATAACCTCTATTTATGCAACAAAATAAACTATTAAAAATTTTAAAAAAAAAACAAAAACAAAACACCACAAAGCTACATTTCACAAAGAAAAAAAATGTACAATAAACTAGATTTTTACTAGACAATTTAAAATAAGAGTTTTACATCCTGGAACCGGTTGGATCAGAAAAGACATGAAATTACTTCATATTTCTATAATATAAATGTTGTGAGTGAGGAAATTCTGTTAAAAACACATCTCTTAGTCCACTAGATGCTTTCATCACATGTATGTATGTACTTAAAGAGTAACAAGTACTTTTCACTGCATCAATTATTTCCATGTGTAGAATGTGTTTTCACCACATTGGAGATATTCACATTGTTCCTTTAATTTGCTTTCTAAGATAATTAATAAAAAATTTAAAAAAAATTGAAATTCTTGCTTCAATGTCCAGCCAACACAAAGCATAAAATAATAAATGTAATTTACTAGATTGCTCCTCTGTTTCTCCTGATGTTTTTTAGTCTCATATCTCCATTTATTGAAACATGCTAAATGAAACGTTGTGTTAAACCCTGGCCCATGTGGGAAGGGTTTGCCACATTTCGAGGGAGAACAATAATTCCTGTCCTCTCAGACTGACAAAGAAATAGTGTGCCACACCTATATTAACACTTCTTTCCCCCCCACATCCTCCCAGTGTTAACATTTTTGCACTAGTTGCCAATTTCTTTTAGAATCATTTTCAACTCTTACTAATTACACACGTGGCACATACCGGATTAAAACAGTGACCTGATAGATTTGTTGGTTTAATTTTAGTAACTCCTCCTCAGTCCAATGTGTGTATAATTACACAGACGTAAACCTAACTTGTCCTGTGCCACACCTGACGTTGCAAACACAAAGAAAACTCTTGAATGTTTTCAGTCTTACCTTCTTCTCTCTCTTCCTGATTGACGGATAGGTTTAAAGACGGGTAAGTAACAATCAACAGATGTCTGAGCAGGATGTGTGCCCGAGTGCTTATGGTCTGGATGGGGCAGAAATGAAACTGAAACTCTGAACAAGAGAATAATTTCCCTTCAAAATAAAACGGAAGTTAGTCTCTGAATAAAGAAATTTGTTAGTGTATGCTGTATAATCTCTCGTGTTTTGTGTGCACTAAATGTATCCCCTCGTCCAAATTTAACTCCCTCTTCACTTTCATTAATTCGTATAGTGACCAAAGTCGGATTCAGCACCTGTCCAGCTCCCTGTAAGAAAATTTCGATCACTAAACTGCTTCTAAACAGGGGCGCTGCTTTCCAAACAGGCAAGGCAGGCAAAGGCTTGGGGCCCCAGGCCAGAAGGGGGCACCCGAGGGTTCACCAACTTTGAATCACTAAGGCAGTGACAAGTTTGCAATGACAGTGGTAGGCCGTCGCAGACTCCCTAAAGGGGCCCCACCCCCACCTGTCCCTCTCGCCATGGAAAGTCATGGAAAAAAGTATTAGACCACCCGTGTTTTCTTCAATTTCTTGTTCATTTTAATGCCTGGTACCACTAAAGGTATATTACCTGAAGTATACAATGAACATGACAAAAAATGCAGCTGATTACATAATACGTTATGTCCTATTTCACATGCTTAAGCTTAATTGTATTACCAGGGTATATAAGAGGCCATTTCATGTCATAAGCAGCCGAGGCCGAGAGTGGTTTCCTGCTTACATTCAAGCCATAGCACAACTCAGAAGTTGTCAGCTCTCACGTAATGCCTAAAACAAAAGAATTAGATGAAGCCACAAAGGCAGCAGTCTTGGCATTGCTGGGAAATTGGCATGAGTGAGAAACAGGTATCCAAAAAACTGAAGATCTCCAAGATAGCCGTTCATTACACCGAGAAAAAATAAGCCGAACATGGTAGTGCCAAATTGCTAGCTGGTTGAGGCAGGAAATGTCTTTCTACCCCACGAAATGACCATGCACTCATCCCTTCCTGTGTCTGGAATCGTCGTCAGACCTCCAGGGACCTTAAAAACGAGTGGGCACTGACGAGAAATGTGACTTGTTAGGCAAGGACAGTTTGAAACCACCTTATTGAAGCTGGTCTGAAGTCACACAGGGCACGGAAGAAGCCCTTCAACAACGAAAGGCAGAGGAAGCCTCTTTGCTGCAGATCACAAGGATTGGACTGTTGATGACTGGGCTAAGGTTCTCTTCAGTGATGAATTCAATTTTGAGTTGATGCCCACTCCAGCCAACTTACTGGTTAGGAGGAAGCCTGGAGAAGCCTACAAACCAGTCTTGCCCCTACAGTAAAACATGGGGGTGGATCAGCGATGATCTGGGGTTATTTCAGTATAGGTGGAACAGGGCAAATGCAATTGTGTGAAAGGTGAATGAACCAGAACAGTCTTCTTCCATCAGCTGGAAAACTCTTTCCTGAGTAATTAAAAAAATACTCATACAGCTTCCACCAATGTCTCAGCAGAGCAGTGCTGTGACAGAAAGTAACTGTGGTTTGGAATGCTATAACGTATAAGGTGGTCGATGACTTAGATGGGAGAGGTGACAGGCTTGCAGGCAAAACTCCATTAAGTTCTCAAGTTATTTACTTTTTTTTTTTAAGGGATTTTCATGCAATTTCCACAACAAATGTAGCGAGTTTTCTCTTGATAAGATCACTCTTATCAATAAAATACCACAAACTCCTGATTTTATTCTAAATTCTTAAAAACAACACAAAACAAAAACAACACAAAAGCATTATGAGAAAGTAAGATTTTATAAGGTAGTTTAAATCCCCAATGTGTAGAATATTTTTCTGATTATAGCTTTGATATGACCACTAGGATTCACTGAAGTCAGACATTTTCAAATTTTACACGCAAGGGCTTTAAAATGAGTTAACTGAAGTTGCTCTTGAACACTGAAGCATAAATTATTGCTTGGACAACTATCTGTATGAAAATTATTTTCCAAAGGCTTAGAAGTGAATGTTTTCTTCCATCTTTGACCCTGTACATTGTGCTGTATTGTCCTGGAAATACAGATCAGCATACTGCAGGATGTGGTCCACAGCACTAAGAAGTAGCACATCGGTGTTCGCATCCAGGTCCAGCTCTGAGGAGTAATTCTTCACAGGGACGATGTAGGAGGTGGACATACCCAACAGAGCTCCAGCTTTTCCCATCTGCAAACACAAACACTGTGAGATGACTGAGACATTTTCACACCAGCAGTGCCATGAGGAACTGAGTGACGCTGAGTCTCACTCCATGGTCTGCATGGAGTGAGAGTAAAGTTAAAGTTATTTTCACCTCTTACAGAAAGAAGTATGTAAAGAAGTATTCTTGTATATTTTTTTACTTAACTTGTAGACTGAGAAGAATAAACAAATACAGGTGATTTGATAGCTCGTAGTTATTAATGATCATTTCATTATTGTCTGAATGTATAATATTTTGAATACTAATAAAAGTAAGCATCGTGTCCTCATGGGCAGGGTTAGGGTTATATGGCATGTTTACTATATGACAACCTTAGTGTCTGTATCATCCACTACATTTATTGTAATGAGTGTACTGTCTTTCCATATCCATTTTACACACAACTCAGGGGACCAAGGTGCATATGATTTATTTTAACCTACCATCGTCTTAATTATGCGGCTCTTGTAAACCTGGCTGGCATCTTCATTCGTTTCTGGACAAATTTGGTCTATGTGGGTCAGCAGAGCCACCTGGTGAACACCTGACAGACAGAATACAATACAATTTTAAAGGTTTTACTGCAATAATAATGGAATAATAAAGAAACGGCATTCAATTTTTACACTCTAGCGAAAGATGTTACTGAAAATTTAAGCAGTGCTTTCAGTTCAGTTGATTTATAAAGAAAGTGTCAAGTCCTGCGGTGTTATGCACTGCAGTTCTAACAACAACAAAATTAAAAAAAACAAATATCTGTCAATGAAATCTTAATGCCATGCAATCAGGAGACGCTGCAAGACTGAGTGACAAAAGTTTAACATCACCGTGTCTTAAAAGGTTGTTGTGTTCAATGGCTTGTTTGTGTTTTACTCACCCAGGTCACTAATGTGCTCTCGGAGTTGTTGGAAGGTGCTGGCGAGACCTTTCGGGTAGGTCAGGATTTTAGAGGCATCCACCACAAAGGCCACACAATGGATCTGGTCTCTAAGGCTTGGCCTCTTCACATAGCCAAAAGTCTCTGATTGCACTGGCTGAACTGGGCTGAACTGGGAGAGACAAAGGGATTCAGTCTTCAGTGGTGTAAGAGCTCATGCCTTAGGAAGATGAGCAGACATAACTAGGCCAAAATTACCATATTACAAAAACAAAATGATAAATTATAACCTTTCTGTACCTTGTGTTCCTCAGGTACATGACCTTTAATGATGGACAGGATGTCATGGAGGGTCAGTCCAGTCATTTCTCCATCCCCCAGGCCCATAGTGTCACACAGCACCAGTCTGGTGGGTTCTTCTCCCTTCTGACCACGGATGTTGAAGGACTGCAGCTGAGACAAACAAAATTAATAGGACGGATGCCTCTGAAAGCATGAGAAAGCCCCGATCAGAGGTCTGCACCAACACTGTCTCCTTAAATTTGAGATTTTCAATTTTAGTGTCACTTTTGTGCAGCTTTTGTTTGCGTGCGTGTGTATATCTCTTGACCTGTAAAGTAACAGAAAACAATATCTAAATGAAGATATGAGTTTGCTGAGTTGACCAACTATGTGCAAACTCCATTCATTGACAAAGACCATGAGATGCAGTTAAAAGCTTTAGAAAAGCTAGTGAGTGGAACTCGAGTTAAGACGTCTTTGTCAAATTCTGAATTCATTTTGTAGGACATGATGATGTTCTATATGGAAACGTGAAACTAGTCTAAGATAGATAGATAAGTGTGTCCACGAAGTAAAGACACAGGTGTAAATGCTTCATAGGTGCTGGGCAACCATTAAGCTCGGCAGTAAAGGAAAATATATACCTGCATGCAGCTTTTTTGTTCTCAATTCTTCTTTTATTTTACATGGAAATGACTAACATGGGCATTTTTCATTTTTTGGCTGACTTGCTCATATACCTTCCTGAATCAAGTAGGGGTTCAGTGCCTGGCTCAAAGGCAACATTCTTTTCAGTATCATCTAATTTTTTAAGAAACACAACTATAACTTTCAGCTGAAAAAAAGAAAAGGATCAAGCAGTTTTATTGATTTCTTTGAGTTAATGTACATGCTGCTGCTCCAGTTGTACCTTCTTGGTGAAGCCATTTGAGGAGGAGCCCACCATTGCCCGGTTAGTGACTCTTCCATTAAACACCGACTGGACAGAACTGATGAAGCTGGACTTTCCAGAGCTGACCGGGCCCAGGAGGAGAACCCTGGCCTGAGCCACCTCCTCACAGCTCGGTCTGTAGGAGCTGACAGCCTTCATCAGGCTCGTCCTCTGCCTAGGTTAGAATTTAAGATGCTCACATGTTATTGATGATTTTCTCTTTAAAAATGACAACGTATGACAATGTATTAACATGACTGCTAGTAATTAAATGTATTAACATGACTGCTAGTAATTAAAATATCTGCAAACTTGACTTAATTGAATGTGAGTTTTACTCACTCTTCTGTCCACTCCACACATCTCCACTGAGATTCCAGCTTGGGTTGACCTGCTGAAGAGTTGCGTAAGAGTTGATGAGATTTAATGAAATATTCATTAAACTCTGAAATGTGCCATGCATGCATTTTAATATGTATAAGGTGCCTATTATAACATAAATATATATATTTTCTGATTCAGTGCATAAGCAGCAAAACACATAGTGATCACATCCATTTCCAGAAGCTACAATGGAGGACAAAACAAATTCTGCAAGTCTCTTAGACTAGAGTCTCTCACAGTTGTTGATGTAGAACTGTTTAGTACTTACCTGTGTGTTTAGTAGCTTACCTGTGTGTTTAATAGCTTACCTGTGTGTTTAATAGCTTACCTGTGAAAGTAAAACACCTGTCCACCATATGCTCTGTTGAGCTGAGTGTGCTTAGAACATCTTTGGCACTCGACACTGTGTCAATACCAGATTGGGCTGCAGCTTCAAGTCTAAAGCTGCTGGAGCTGTACATCAGAGGAAGATAATATATAAAGCCAAGGAGCAGAAATTTACTTGAACATCTTTGGTTAAAGATCTGGCAATTAAAATACTATTTGTTACCTAAAAGTAGCAGCATTGTTGAGATGGACCTTAAAAAATAAGTCAAATAAGGCAAAGACTCAGTTCTATTAAGTTTTTTTTTGTTGAAAACTTGAGATAAGGCAGTACTGATTTAAATTTTCTATAATGGAAGCCCACACAAATAAAACATGGCAGTAAACGAAATGCAGCTGAAACAAGTGACCCATCAGTCACATCCATAAACAGGACTGGAGCTTTTTTAATTGAATGACAAAGCTTTTACTCACGCATCTCTCCAATCTCTGTATTTCAGTTCAGAGTTGTTCTTCTTCTTAGCTGCAGAAGAGAGTTTAAGAGTCGATTCAGTCAAAGTCAAAGTCAGCTTTATTGTCAATTCTGCAGTATGTACAGGACAAACAGAGAATTGAAATTGCATTTCTC
>JBBMJY010000022.1:14929769-14996513 GCA_037833715.1 Toxotes lorentzi | reverse complement strand
TCTTTCTCGGGGTTTAGTTTATGAAAACTAGTGCTATCGACATGTAGCAGAAACTCCCGACTGTACTTGCGCTTGTAAGTCGATGAGGTTTAATGAAATATGCAGTGTTTGCTGTTTCACCCCCTCTATAACAGGCAAATGCAAGAAAAGCTGACTATTAAAGTATATCCATTTCCGTTTTTTTATTCAATGTGTCTTTCTAATTCTATGGGTAAGTGGCAAACACACAGTGAGGTCACATTCAGATATCTCCAGAAGCTACAATAGCGTTTCATTAGCACAAAAACATTCTGCATGCCTCTCAGACAGAGCCATGAGACAGGTTGGTTGATGGATGTCTCCACAGACTGTCAGAAAAGAGGCATCAGTGCAAGTAATGAAAATTATTTTGTAACATGTAACATATCCATAAGTGTTTTGGAAATGTACCATCTGGTTGAAGTTTTTCATCTTAGTTTGAAGTTTGAATGCAGATGTAGCCATTCAGTGCTTACAGCCTAAACTGCTTCGATTCAGCTTTTAATGATTTTAACTTTTAACACAAACTTTGCATCACATTTAATGCAAGTGCAGACACTAACTACAGACACTGGAACCTCTTCTGCTCACAATATTCTCAAGCTTTTTTTCTTAATGATGACCGCCCCCCCAGGTAAGATACTGTTCAGTACCAGCTTACCTACTGTTCAGTAGCTTACCTGGGAATGTATTTCCAAGTTGGTTTGTTTTGTCTGTTAAGTTGATTGAGCTGCTTGTAGCTGTAGTTGTGGTGAGAACATCTTTGGTGTCCACAGCCGTGCTGGTAGCGGGCTGGGCACCAAATCCAAAATTAAAGCTGCCGAAGCTGTTGAGGAAAACCATCACATACATCACAGGAAGACAATAAGCAAAGCAAATGAGCAGAAATGCACTTGAATGTCCTCGGTTAAAGATCTTGCGCTTAAAATATATGTGACTTAAAAAAATATCTGCAGTGTTGAGATGGACAGAGAAGAATAAGTGAGTTTCCCAAAGACAAATAACGACAAGCCCAAAAGAGTTTTGCGATGAGATGGGAGTTTGTATGGTACTATAATCAGTGCATCCCTCCTCAAAGCTCTATCACAGCCAACAAGGATGAAATGAATCCCCCGTACAGCACAACTTTAAACTATAAAAATGGCCTTTTTTCCTGCAGCAGCCCCCAAACCAAATATTTAGTGATTAACATCTTATGTGCAGCTTTTGACAGCAGTTGTCTTGGATGACTAATAGTGAAGCATAACATTGGCTTAGATTAGCAAAAACAAAAGTACAGAGAATGACCCATTTCAAAATCATGTATATTACATGATTGGATAATAATTATTGATGCATTTATGAGGTCATCACTTTACTGTTAAAGCTGGCAAAGGTGGAAAGTGACTAGAAATTGAAGATGGTATATTTGCCTCAGAAATGCATAAGTATAATATGTATAAGCACAATAATTGAGTAAACGTAGCTATATAAAACTCTTACTGGGCCGGTTCTTTGTAACAGCGACTGCAGCGAAATAAATGCGTCTACAAGCACTCAAAGTTTTGCAGCTGATGGCCGTCTCCACACAGACCAACACACATCAAAAGTTACCACGGGTTTCTACTTTAACTGTCATCCTTTGTAAAACTGAACTTCTCGCATTGCACCTGTTCAACTGTCCGCATCGTGAAACATTACCTGCTTTTCTCTCCACTTTGTTTCTGCATCATGACTTCTGCATGCAGACGTGGCGAACAGCACAACAGCTTCAGGACAGATGGGATGGAAGAGGACAAGAAAGCGATTTGAGGAAAAGAAAGCGAAACCTAAAGTGTCTCACAGAGACAAGACATTTCCTTGTTTTACACCAACCAGCAACGCCCGAACAGCAAAATGAATAACAGAATGGTTTTATGGTTGTTAGGTTGGCGTTTGCTCACTGAGTATCATTTCTTAAACGATTAAAGGACTGAATGGACTTTGATGGTCTTAAAGTCTGAATTCCTACATCATCATAGACAGCAAGAGCATCTTGTGCTCGTTTGTAAACAACTGTAAACAATAACAGTGGGGCGTGTTTGTAAAAAGCGCTACTGTGGACAAAGTACCATGATCATCTGTTGAGTGTTACGCATTTAAACAGAACAGCCATGCCACGAAGTCTGCCTCTGTGAAGCTTTAAATGTTCTGTTTCCTCTGAACATTTAAAGCTTCCCTGTATGTAAAACAGTATCACCCTCTGTTGTGTAACTCTGCTGGAGAAATGAACGTAAAAGAGCTGCACATGCAAACATACATGGACATGTAACTAACTCACGTCTTTGTGAAACTCCCACCTCCTCTTATCATCTGGGTGTGACTGTTTATTATAGAAAGGAGGAGGAGAGTACTCTTGTACTTTCATTTGTCCAAAACAGTGACTCTACAGAGGGTGGAACTGTTTTCCATACCGGGCATCCACAGGAAACGAGGGTTCACTGAATGGTTTGATGAGTATGAATGTAGCTGACGCTCACAATAACAATTTGTCACCATGGCAACATGATTTCTGATTGCTTTCTTTATTATGTTTACATAAATTTATAATGAAATTTCCTGCACCTAAGTTCATGGTTCTGTTTATATTAACATTATTGTGAAAGGTTACTTCCTGTCGGAGTAACGCGAGATCTGCTGTAAGTTGCGAATGAGAAGAGGGAAAGAGCATAGTCGAGAAAGTCTACTACTGGATAAGCAGGCGCACACGCTTTCACGGCGCTCCTTGACTTTGAAAGGAATAAAATGGTTGTGGACATCAGTAAGAGGCGTGAATCGTGTTTCCAGGGCAGATATAATGACAATGACGTGAATCACATGCTGTGGCCTTCGCAGTCACCAGATCGCACAATCCAGTGTCACTTAGTGATACTGCATTTAAATGTACAGTGTTAAGGGGAGGGCTGAGTGTAGAGTGGCACTAAAACCCAGCGTGTGAGCTTTATCACATATAGCGGACATTTCGATGTGTCATAGCATTATATCTATGGCCCTCCTATCCTGCCTCGCTTACATGGGCTGCCACACCTGAATGTTCTCTCTCAGCAGAGTGTCAGCAGCCGTACGGGGTCAGTCTTTAACCTGTGTTAATATTGTCTTTTCTCCCCTGAAATACCGCTGATATGCAAGATTTAACGTGGGTGGTTGTGAATGCAGAATGTTTCATGGGGTGCTGGAGACACCCACGGTGGTGATTTTCAATACTTTGGCAGGTGTTTTTATGTTTGTCTGTACTACATTATTAGTACTCTGTAGTCATGGTGTGGACCACACCCATTTTCATTTAAACCTCCACTACACACTTGTAAAGTTTCGTGTCTGCATCTTGTGACAAAATCTGTCCACATACAGACAGACAGACAGACCGACAGACATATGAGCACCTGCCACAGTCCTCAAACTCACCTCTGTGTTAGTTTTCTTAACAGTATGTGTCTCCAGGACCACATTTTACCATTTGATACACACACGCGGTCCATGTTTCTAATTGGTTCTACTCATCATATCCACTAGAGGGAGCTCTAGTCTCGTGTTTGCAGCTGTAGGTGCTCACCTGCTGGCCGACGGCAGAGGTCAACCTGTATCCACCCTGCACCCTGTTTCCTCCACGGGGAGACCCCATAGCGTGAGATCCAACGCTTCATTCTGGGGTCGTGGAAGGTACGTCCTGATACACGATCACTGTCATCACTCAGTAACTTCTAATCAATAGACAAAGTTTTGAACTGAATATTCATCTGCAATTGATGGTGGAGATTGGTGTTCCTTGGATAAGAAACTTGCTTTGTGTACAGGTGTGTGTTTTGTGTACAGGTGTGTGTGTGTGTGTGTGTATGTTGGTGTGTTTGTGTTTCTTTGGCTGGTTTGAGACAGGATTACTTTGTCTGGACAGATTCCAGTATATTATACTACTGTAATCAGAAAGGTATACATCAGTACATATTAGGCTAATATCGTTTGTACTAACTGTAGCATTGATGTTTATGTTTACTCTTGTTTGAACTGAACTCTATTGTATATCTTTTACAGTGATGTTTTGGAGTGGTGGTGTAGCTTTGTCTCAGAGGATATTCCATTCATAAGAATACATTTTTGTAATGTGTAATTCCCGTGTATTTTATTTAATGAAAATGGTCAAATTTAATCATTCAGTATTGGCTGTTACTTCATTCCAAAACTCAGTCAGTCAAACCTTAGAATGAGGATGAGGTGTAGTATTGTTTACTACCAAAGACCAAAATCACAATGCAAATAAGGTCAGTGTCCAAAAACATGGAAGAGTGTGATTATTTTAATCCAAGACACTGGTTCTCAAACTGGATCTTGACCATGTTATTGCACTATGAAGTATTTGCTTATTAAAAAAATAAAATAATTGTGGCAATATTACACCATGTTCTGAATTTTATAAAAATATTCTTTGTTGAAACATTTTAAATGTTGAAACTTTTGCCATTATACTGTTTAAACGAACTAACTGTTGCAGCGAGACTGCTAGTGAGTTCGCATATTTCCCATGTTGTAGTCTTAATCTGTGGACTTTGGTTGTTCCCATTATTCACTTCAACGAGTCTGATTTCCCCATGTTGCACCTCCAGCGTTCATCCGAGCAGCCTCAGATGTGCTTCAGGCCCAGTGAACCCTTCAGGAGTCCTGCAGCAGATCATGTCCATCAGCTCTTCCCTTGGTAAGAGATCACCAGATCATCTCCAGATATTCACCATCACCACTCTAGACTCCGCAGCAGAAAATGTCAATGCAGACTTCATGGGATCTAATGGCCAGAGACTTTTATTTTATTCTTAATGACAACTAACATCATGTCAGTGATGGTAGCTCCTCACATTTCCTATAATGTCAGTTTCCTATAATTGGAGGGTTGGTTATTCTGATGAGCCTTAGAGGAGCATGTTTACTCAGCAAAACCCCTCCAACTTAAATAAACATTTAAAATGTTCTTTTATGTTGTCTGTCATTCAGCCCAGCGTTAAAATAGCCCTGATCAGTGATAATAACAGCCCACAACAAGGTACAGCTATCTTTATAGCCTTGTGGCCGTAAAGATTTCTGGGCCCCTTTGTAGAAAGACTGGAGATCCTCTGTTTTGATGAGGCATGAGGGCCAGGTTGGTAACCTGATGAAACAGAAACACTGCAGCTTTGAGGTCATGACTGGGTGTCATTAAAAGTGAGTGTAACTGTCTATGGACAGCAAACGCTATCTATGGGCTGTTAATCTGTAGATGGAGGATGTTTCCCTGCAGAGTCCCACAAACCCAAACACAGTGACTGTGCAAAACAGCAGAACTTGTGATTTAACCAGAAAATAGGTGTAGTGTATCTATAAGTAGATGTAATGTGCACCAAAAGAACAGATTCCTACATCTACTATAATTATTCTTTGTGTGTTGGCTGTAGCCAGGATTTTAAAAAATGAGGAGGCCTCAGTATTCTGTATAGGGATGTTTTTGGCCTGGTTTGGTTAAAAAATGACTAATCATTGGTTTCCGGTTTTACTTTGGGATCAGACATAGCCTGTTATACACACATGCTCAGCATAAGGGTGTTTCGTGTAAATGTTTCTAAAAATGAAGGCGTGTTCTCTAAAGTCCGTCATTAGGAGGATCACAGCTTGTCCCTACCACCCTTCCAGGCAATACCGCATTTGCCTTGGATGCGTCAGAATAAACATGAAAGCAGCTATTGATATCTGTCAGGGTGCATTCAAAAGACATACACGAACTTCAAGTAAGTAAAATAATCCAAGACATTTCTGCCAAATCCAACTGCCAGCCAACGGTCACATAACCTGCAGTGCAGAAGTGGGTAGAGTCCTACGCTCTTCTTGGCTGTGGTCGTTATTTTTCTGATGACCACAGTGATTATATGTCTCATAGTTAATGTGAGGGAGTGATTTACTGATGGGAAACACCTTTACAGCAGCTCCTTCTCATCATTTGGGACTGTGAGTTTAGGAAGTTCAGGCAGATTCATCTCTGACTCAGCAGCTCCAGCTGATCTGTGGAGTGGAGAGCTGCAGGTGGGAGGAGGGGGGTGAGCTGTCTAAACAGGGAGCTATGCTGACTATGTAGCCGTGTGACACAGCAGTCTGTTTTACAGGCAACACGCCCCCACCACAAGCCTTTTCCATCCAAACTAGGTGGCACACATGCATTCAACTTCTCTCTCTCTCTCTTCTGGAAAGCGTGCCAGTAGCCTCATCATCCCAAAGTGCAGCGAGGGTTGAAATGAAGGCACTGCAGTGATCTGGATGGAACAGGTTGGAGTTGAGGAGCTGCCTGCATTCAGTATGATTTTATAGTTAGTGTGAACGTTGGGCAAAATAGATGACTAAGCATGAAAAGTATTTGCATGATAGTCAAGAACATGTGGTCACTGAAAGCTCTAAAAGAGAAAGATGGACTGATAAGAGGTTTTTCATTTTATGTGTTTAGATGCAGGATGAGAGTAACATGAAATTTTCATTATGTATTTTCAGAAAACGTATTAAAATTATGCTTGTTTTACATGTTTGTTTAGCTTTTTAGCTTTTGAATCTCATAAAAACAACCAGAACATGACCACCTCCTCAAGTGTTGCAGGAATCCCTTAGACAAGTCAGTAACAAGATGTGAACTGGTTGTATAGCGGTAACTGCCTTGTAATGTTTTAAACATTGACTTCAGCTGTTCCATCAGGTCAACCGGTGGAATGTTTTAAATGCCAGAAGTCAGCAATAAAACATTTAAATGAATCATCTCTCCACATTTCATTTTATTACAGAGCAACATAGTCTTGACTGCCATGTTTGAGTTCACAATTTAAAATCTTTTTCAAGAATAGTCGGATATTTGTAAGTGTGTTTCATTTGGGTTTTAGCAGCTAAGGGATGGACAGGACATGATGTTCTGTACTGACAGCCTCTGATCATGTCCACAGTGCCATGTATAGACAGCAGCATCACAACACCTTTATGTACAGGGGAAAGTGGGTCATCTAGTTTGCTCATTTGAATGGAGATAATGTAGTCTAGATTATAAAAATTAATGTAGAGGCCATCATTGGCATATTGCCCGTTTGCTGTTGCAAAGCTGCCGTTATTTCCTGTTTATAGTTTCTCTTTCATGGGGTCTTTGAGGTTCTGTGAAAGTTTTTCACATTTCTGAGAATGAAACACTGAAAGGCGATGTGCCCCCAAAGGTCGCTGCAGGTACTGACTGCTATGACTGTTTGCTTTTCTGCATGTCTGACTACAGCCTGCTTGCTGCTCTGTGACTCCATGTCTAGAGGGAACTGTTGACAATATTTTGTTTTTCTATCAGCCATCAGGGATGAAAAAATGTGAAGCTTTTTTTGCATCAAAAGCATCTAAATTGTAAAATATGCCTATACAGTGGAAATGCACAGTATTTTTTTCTCTTTGTTTCAGTACTGTTCGTGTTGTTGCAGTGAAAGTGGTGGTTTCAAGGTGTTTTGATGACGTCTGCTTTATGTACAGCATGATTTACGTTCATCTGGTTGAGTCACTAAGGATGAGCCATATTACAACAAGTCTTGGGTTTTTTTCTTCATGATCAAAGGCCTTGTTCCTACCTGGCATTAACATGCGTCTCAGGTGATCAGACCGCAGGTGCAATGCAAACACGTACATCAGTTTGGTTTGCAAACCAGAGGCAGCAATGCACTTCCAGGGCGTTAAAAAAAGAACAAGAACAATAGTGACTGGGTCTCCGGGCAAACCAAGGTGTGTGACGCACTGGTAATATGTCTTGGGGCTTTCTGAAAAATTGTGGACAAAGCCATGCTTCCTTAATTTTTATGACTTGTATTTGTTCACACATGATTATGTGCATCCACTTACACAAAGGACATTCATCAATGCGGCCCAGCCCACCTCCGAATGTGGTCTGAGTGATCAGATGGCGTCCTCAATGGCGTCCTCAATTTGTCATGGGTGCATTCACATCTGTACTTGGAGCTATCCACCTGCCAGATATAATGCCAGGTGTGAACAGGGCAAGTGAGACACAGAAACCCGCTGTAACAAGAAGCCTCTCCCTGTTTGTTTACTGTAGATTGCTCTGAGTAAGATCCCATCCTCCATTTCTAGAATGAGTAATGTGTTTTCACCACAGGTGACAGGTAGTCTGTGTCCTCACAGGGGACAGTGCTACTTTCCATACCTAAATTTGTATTTAGTTAAAGCTGTTCACACAGTGATCTGCTGACAACTCTTTAGTGCAGGTGACTGTTTGATGACGTTGTTTGTTGACATGTTGGTTTTGTTTTCTGCCATTTTTCCGCTTCGCACCTGTTGTAACTTTCAGACAGTGCTGTTCAAATGCAGCTATCATTATCAGAGTGACAGATCACACCAGTCTGCGTATAGGGGAAAAATTTAAATTGTCAGGTGTGTGGAGACAGTTGATGTGGTTTTGTGTTTCAACATGAATTTCTTGATGATGTCACCTTGCTGTCACTGGGTTGTTGAGGTCTCCTTTTCAAATAGATAGACAGTCTGTGGATCACCTTGAAACCCCTAGTGTGTCAGTATATAACAGAGGGGGGCTCTCTTGTTGGCCACAAAGGAAAAAATATTTTACTTTCCTTTCTTGGTTAGGCAAATAGTTTAGATGACGGGGGACCGCTGCAAAGAAGAAGGTCAGCATTAACATGCAGCTGCAGGTTGCTGGTGATGCTGTTCTTCAACAGGTGTTGACGAGCACTGCCTAATAATAATAATGATAATAATAATAATAATCAAATACTCCTTGAAATGTATTTTACATATCCTTTAAAGGCCAGTATGTTGACTTTTAAAGGGTTAAAATCCCAAAAATATCATTCATATTTGATATGTATACTTTAGGCTGAAGTAGTTTTAAAAGATTGACTCATTTGAAGTGGGGAAAAAAATATTAATATCTAATATTTTTACAGCAGTTTTTGGGAAGCTGGCTTTTTTTTTTTTGTGGGACAAATGCGTTAGGATATTAATAAGAGATGGGGTTCAATGACATTATCAGATGCTGTGTCTGCTGGTCAGCATGCTCAGCAAATCTGCCCCTTACACTTCACACAGACAGTAAACAAGCCCTAATTAGTAAGTCAAGCTATCGAATGTCTACCTGTCACCAGAGCTGCTTGTTTGTGCACGGGATCCCGCAAATAACTTTCATAAACAAGTTTTAGATTGAATGGATGTTTAGAGATAGTTGTTAAGACTACATGTGAGAAGAGTCGAAGATAACTGGGCAAGAAAGGATTTGTCACTGGTAGGAGGAGAGCATCCATTTCACCCACTTTTCCAACCTTTGTATGGACCAAACATGACACAAAACTCTCTTTGAATGATGTGTGTAAGAAATGCTTTCAGGAAAGGAACAGAGCTTTAATCTCATACTGCACTTCACTATAGTACTTGAACATACTGTACTGAAAACATTGCCTGCAAAAGTACATCAGCTGGCTGAGCTGTTTCCCTGCGTCAGATCTCACTGCTGACAGTCTAATCTGTCTGGCCGGCAGCCTGGAGAAGGGAACAGTGTTCAGCCTCACAATGTTTACACCTCCATCGTCCTCCGAGTGAACAAACCCTGCAGCTCAGTGAAGAAGTAAGAGTGTGCAGTTTTGCTGAGAAATGCCAAAGCCCATCCATCTCTGTTTAGAATATGAACAACCGGCAATAAAATTCAGACTTTCTCCACTAGTTTCTCTCAGTTTAGCCTCAGGCAAAGGTTGTTTTTCTCAGACTAAAGCTGCAAAAAACACATACATTTTAGATTTTACTGATACCTGGCTTTGGTGTGGTTCATTTAATTTAAACTGCACATGCATTGCCCTTTTTTTAATGTTCATGCTTTGTTGTGTGGCAAAACGTGTAAAGTAGAAGTTCTTGTTTTTTCTTTCTTTCTGTCAGGAGACTCCGCTGGGAGTAAGGAGCATGAGAGGGACTATTTATCTCTTGGTCTATCTTTCTTTCCTTCTCATGCAAAGATCACACACATCTCATCACACTTTTACTCTCACTCTGTCTTTACTTCTCCTGTTTGCCTGCTGCCAAGACACGCTGACCTATGACCTTCCCAGGATTGTCTATCGGAGACAGTGTTGCCTGCTGTGTGTACATTTTAAAAAGCCTGCAAAGGGATTTCACATGTTCAAACCATATCAAGATGACGAATTGTTCATGGTGCATAATCTTCTTCTCTCTCAAGATAGAGTGGTGATCCAAATTTGCAGCCAAACATTTGTAAAAGGGAAATGAGAGGAAAAGAAAGAGGGGAAGTTGTGAACAGAAGAGAAGGCAAAGAAAAAAGAGGATAGAAAAGGGGAAGAAGAGGAAGGAGTGAAGGAAAAAAGGAAATTTAGACCAAAATAGGAGAGGAATAAAAAAAAAAAAACCGAAGACACAATGAGATGAGGAGAGTAAACTAGAGGAAAGGAGGAGGAGAAGCAAGAGCAGAGAAGGGGAAGGGGGCAGGAACCGGTCTGAACCAGTGTAGGCTGACCCCCCCCAACCTCCCTCCGCCTCGTCCTCCTCATCTTTCCTCTGACTCAGACTAGCTGAACTTTTTCGTTTAGCGCTTCGTCATGCGCTTGTTGTCACCAGGAACAATTTGGACACACATTCCCCAGAAGTGTAAGAGGATCCAGAGCAGAGTAAGAGCAGGGGTGGTGATCCAGGACTGATCCAGGATTTAAAGTGTTGGGCAGGTGTTTCCCCTGCACATTACATAAGGAATCAGGAGGTGTCCCATGAGAGTCAAATTCGGTATATTGATTATCAGACAGACATGCTTTGAATTAGTGAACCTCCACACATACCTCTGGTGGGACAGTTTGTTCCCATTGCTAGTCGGACAACTACACGTGGCTATAAATTGTAGATCTATATGTGGCTATATGTGGATGCTATAAAGATGAAATGAGGTGGCGACACTTTCAAGAAAGAGTATCTTCTTTCAACCTCACTGTATAAGATGAGTGATTAATGTCTTGTTTATTCAATTTGATTTTTTTTTTAGTATAGGCATCAGTTTTTCCTCAACTGTGCTTTTCGTCAATAAAAATACACTTTTAGACAAAAACAAATGCATCAATCGGAATAGGGAAAATTACTAAAGGTAGGCAGCAGATGAAGTTTTTACGGCACTTTACACAAATGCAGTTAATCCTAATGAGGAAATTAACAACAGAACTGAGGTAAAAAGCCATAGAATGAGTAAATAAGAAGAAAAAAATATTGCAGTGATAGAAACAACTAACCACAAAAACCAGCCAAATCTCTTCGTTTTGTGAAGTACTGTGAAGATAGCCAGAACATTCTGAGTTTTTAGATAAGCTGGACTTGATTTGCTGTATTCATCCATTTATTTATCAGGAACAACACACATTAATTAACATCAGCATGATGTAAATGTGTCACATTCAGTCACGTTCATCTGTTTCTTTTCTTGTGGAGCACAGATTGTGTGCAGTGTTTTTTCATCTTACTCCATTCTGGGCAGCTCCCTCCATTTCTCTTCAGTGGTATCTTTGCTTCTTCATTGTGCCTCTAATGATCAGCTAATCCTATAGGGCTTCCAGAAAAGACTGATTTATTATCGAATTATAATTTGGGCAAAACAAACAAACAAAAATTAAACAAAATTCATTCTAATCTGCCTACTCTGCTAAAAGTGCTAAGGTACTGGGCATCTATGTTTCTAAATTTAGTTAGATATGAAATAAGATCATGACAGTGACATAGTTGATTGAGACCAAAAACTAAGAAAATTACTTACTTACACTTTTGTCATAACATGTAAAGATTTGGAAGCACTACTTACATTACATTTTACACTTCAAGTGAGGTGATGGATTTAAAGATTCTCAGTCATTTAAGGTGTTTGGATGATTGTGGTGATGAGCAGAAGAAGCTTCTGGTGAAGATGATGATGATCATGTGCTGAATAATGGGCACAGGGGGAAAGCATGCAGCTCCGGTTTGGGAGTGGTCTCAGACACAAATCGCAGGTTATCTGGGAAGAAGCCGAGAGAAAAATTAAAGGAAAAGTATGGATTTGGTATTAATTATGGAAAGAATTTAGAAAAGACTGGTTGTATAAACATTGGAAAGAAATATTTGGTGTGTGTGAGGAGTGCTTGGGCCTCGTGGTCGTGTGGTGTTTTTTAGTGGGTGAGAGCTGTTATAAAACCTTGATAACAGAGGGTCAGCGCGGTCAGAAGCAGTGGTGTCTAGGTCTCTGCGACAAGCTCAGTCTAATGTAAGCTGGCTGTCGGTCACAGAGCTCATGAGAACTGAAACTATTCCTGGACTCAGCCAGCTGCCAAGTCCTAAACTTGTTTTCCTGGACTGGCAAACGCTGGCTGTTGTCTTTACTGGAGATCAGACACAATCTATTAATATACATTACACTCGCAGCAATCTTCACTCATCAGAGCAAACATGGAATCACTGCACACCACAGCCAAATCATGGCAGTTTCCCTCCATCTCCATTTTAGGGCTTCAGGTTAGACTGATGTTGTAAACACATTTCTGTTTTATACCAATTTTAGCCTTATGTTAGCCAGTGTAACCAATCCCAGATATGATGGAATATTAATATATTTAATATTTTGTTCTTTACATTTTCATATCACTGTTTTTATTCATGTGCAGAAATATGTTAGATAAAATTCCTCATTCAAAGGCTGAAAAAAATAAAAGTTGCTGTATGTCAGGATGCTTCAGAGGCATTTCTTACCTAACAGAGGCAAAAAAGTTTTGTCTGAATCTATAATTAGTACATATTGAAAACACAAAAAAATACGCAATATGGAAATTCTATACGGGAAAAACTGATTAATGCTTGTATTGGCTGTGTGTGAAGGCATTTCAGGGTGTAGGTTTGATGGTTTGATGATTTGACTATTCTGAAGCGGGGGAGGAGACGCTGCTAGAAGTCAGAGTGCTGACCCCTGACCTCACCCCATAACCTCACTGCCTGTGGAGCACTGCAGTGTGAGATAGTAACCACTCTGTAATGTCTCACGGGTTTTGTAGCGTGTGACCAAAGGCAGCTGTATACTGCTGGAGCAGCCTGGAACTGTTGTGCTAAATGCAACAGATCATCTTTGTTACTTTAACTAACAACACCACACAGCCTTTTTCCTTTACGCTTCTGGCAAACTTAGTCGACTGTGTACGTTTCATTCACAGCAACAGGAGGAAAACATCAAGCTTGTATGTGGGGCCTTTGAAACATCACTATTTCCTGTCAAATTCTTAGCAATATCATGATATAATGTTAATAAAGAAAGGACACCATGGTGCATGCCACTGGTCGCCTCTGCTTCATGTCAGCAGTGTTGCTAGCTCTAATGTTGTGCAGCATCAAAACCACAGTTTCCCACAAGCCTCTTTGTTATCTGTCTCCATTGTCCTTCCTGAAGAGGATGAACACTTTATCATCAACCTTCCACCACTTCCACCATTGTAAACAACTAAAACTCTTTAAACTTACAGAAAGTACTGTATTTTCTTCCATGGTTGTGTAAAGACAATTTTGTATTGTGCTCTGAGATGGAAGCCCATTAATTAAAATTGCTCACTGGGAGCATATGTAGACTATTTTTACAGATTTCTCAGGCTTCTTCATTCTTGGCTCCACAGAGCATTCAGTCCATTTCCAGCTGAGCTTGGTGATTTGTTGTTGACTGACAATTTACTAATTTACTTTTTTTTATTAGGCCTAATAAATAAAATTGTGATACTATAAAGAATTGTTTCAGAGGGTTTGTGACAGTGTGGGAACTTACCTCTTTTGTTTGTTAAGCGACCCATTACATTTTCCTTCCAAATTCAGCCTGGAGGCAGGAGAGTTGTGGTCACTTCTCAGTGATGGTATAATCTGTTGCTGTGACGCTCATTTGCCAACAGTAGAAAATGCTGTGGTTTGAATTTGTGGAAGTGTACAGATATAGTGTTGCTATAAAAGAGCTCAGTGGATAAATAGTGGTTTAAAAAAAAGCCCAAAAGCACAAATCCTGTATGAGTGTCTCATCTCCAAATCCAAATGCTCACCACCTCATTGATTGGAAAAACATGCTCTTTAATCCAAGTAAAGCACACTTGGGCAAAATTTCTCTATCTGCCACAGCTGAAAATCAGTTCCACCTGGACAGAGGCAAGGCGGTACCACTTAGTTTTTCCATTGCATAACTCTCCAGCTGCATTTTATTTTTTACTCCGGAGAGTTACAAGTCTTGCTGCAGTCATGGCTGTGCAATGAGGGGCTATACAGATGTGTCTATTGCAAGCACAGAATTTTTTTGTGTGTGTGTGCTGTATTTTTGTTGCATCTGCCAGAGGAAATGGAAAAATCGTGTTTTCCCTATTTTACGGTGCCAAATGCTAAAAGAAACCTTCTAGTAAAACTTGGTCAAAACACTGTTTCATTAGATGGACTTTTTTTCCTACATAGCATTCAAGTAAAGCTACAGGAAGAAGACCCACAGAACACGTAAATACAATGTGAATTCACTACTCTCAGAGGTCCTAGCAAAACTATCACTTTAAGTGGCAATTTTCAAAAATCTTAGAAACATATAGAACAGACAGTCGGTGAACTTTCAAGATGAACCTTTGACCTCTAGTCCCCAAGGCTGAGAGCCCTACTAACTTTTAGATCAGTTTGTACAGATGTTCTGTTTGAACCTGCACCTGGTTTTTGTTGCATAAAACTATAGTGTGAATCTCTTTGCTGCAGTTTTGTTTTTGGGCTTGTTTAAGCTACACCAATTATAAGTGAGACAGATCTTGCAGACTAAAGCCCCAGGACCTCACAAGCAGTGGCCTCATTGCACAGAGGACCAGTCGACCAACCAAGAAAGAAACAGAAATTTAGGCAGGAAGAGGGAGTCTGTATCTGTGTACACACAATGTGATATACAACAGTATTCATATGACAAGCTTGAGTATCTTAGCCTTGATTCCTCATAGAGGGAGGGGTGATGGCTGCTGCTTGCACTCTCTAGATACAGATATCTATCCGGCATGTCAGTGGGCGCCTCTGCCAAGGCCCTCAGTGCTACAAAGGGCAGCCGAGGCACTAAATGACCCCCTCTCTAACCCACCTCCCCACCCCATATCCATCTGCCTCTTCGCTAACCTCGCTGGGGCTGGGCCAGTGAGAAGCGGCTCAAACCGGCGTGAGCCAGTGCTGGGAGCTACATCACCCCTCGCCTCCTCCTTCCTCCAACTTCTTCCTCCCATATGTGCGTACGCCCACACACATTAGAATTAGCGCACTTATGAGGGCCTGCCATTGTCTGTTTTCACTCTGTGATATCTGACCCTCAGCTAAATATCCTTTTGACTGCAATGCATTTCAGCTGGAAGAACATTCGAGTTTGATCGGAAATTTGGTTTGAATTCATTGTAGGTGCTCTGAACTCATTTCATTCTAAATGTGTCAGTCCCTTCACATGGTATGAACAGCATTTAAAAATAGATTGATCCTCATCACCCCAGGCCTAACCCGAGCATCATAATTCTAGTTTTACCCCTTAAACCAAGCCTCAACCAAATTCAAGCTCCTAGCAAATGAATCTAATCCTAATTATAATATCTCTTAATCCAATTCTGATGAAAGTTAATCCCCCCCTTTAACCCCCCACCCACACCCTCTTGTAGATTGTCAGAAATAACCTCACTTCATAAAATTGTTCTGCCCCTGTAGGTCTAAAACTGCCACTCGCAAAGAGAGAAAACAAGAACATTCACACACTCACACACATACATAAACACACTTCCTTCTCTGTCCCCCAAACACACTCTGAGCTCTAACTATCTTGAGCTGCATACGTACTGTGGCAGAAAATGTGACCAAGTCTTTGAAACTGGGTAAAAAAAAAAAAAAAAAAAAAAAAATCAAATCTCTTGTGGGTACTCTGTGTTTAGTCTCTTCTTCACAAACAGTTAAACACTGTCAAATTCACACTTATTCTGTTATTTTTCTCTGGTGTTATTGAACCAGTTTTGGTTGGTTCAGGTCAGTCAGTGCTGTGTCAAGGACTGACTTTTCATCAATTAAATCTCCCATTTTTTGGATGTAAGGCTGGTGACTACAGCGGTATCTGTATTTTAACACAGTGTGAGAACTGTTTCAGAGGAAGGCTTAGCCAGTGTGGTCCAAGTTTACAAGGCCTTTTCCTGTTGTTGGGGAGCTGTGAAGGGTGTTGTTGAGCCAACTTCCCATTAGTTCCCACTTATCCAAGGACACACTTTTTTTTTTTTTTTTTTTTGGCTTGACTCCTTTTCTGGAGTTTTGAGGGAAAATGTGACAGAATTTCCTCACATTAGCACAGATGCTCTCACAACATAAAAATAAATCCAGTATTCCCTACACTCCTTTAAAGATCTTTTAAGGCAATGTCAGTCGCTTCAGGTAAATAAATGATATGTTAAAGAAAATTACATTTCTGCAAACCAGGTCTGCCTGTGCAGTGAGATATAATAGAAAATGTGATGGCCCTTTTAACATCAAGCTTGATATGTTTCTAACACTGAAATTTCTGATTAATTTCCATTCCTTTAGAGGAAACCAGCACAAAGAGTGGGTTGAATGTGTGAATTTTTGCCACTGAGAAATTGTAAACCTTACTGAGTTTGATAAAACAGAAGTGAAGAGGTTAAAGTGGAGGAAGCTATTTTTTTAGTTGTGTTGCACAGCCTGCTAGCAGTCACTATCTCAGCAAGCATCCAGCACAATTGATTTCTGTCGAGCCACTTTCTGGTGGAGCCAATGCTCTGCAACACCCATATTTTGTGGTCCTCACAAATACATAGTAACCCGCAGCAGCACTGCTTTTTTTTGGTCACTTTCTTATCACACAGAAAGACAGTGACACAAACAGACATACAAATGGCCAACAAACAGCATATACAGAGAATGCTCTCTTCACAAGTATCAGTAAAGCATGGGATTACATTAAAAACAGAGGAGAGAAGACTTCATGTTTTCATGTACAGTAGTCTATGTACAGGCAGCAGGGGGAGGAGTATGTTTAGTCACACAAGCTGATCAGTCACATGCTCTGAGCTGAGGAGCACAGGAAACAGGAAACACTTTTCTTCTCTCACAACACACGACGTGCGTCGCAGCGGGTATGTGTGCGTCTGCTGGCAGCATGTTGGTGCGTGTGCAGCTGATTTTATCTCCACCCGCATAAAACACAGGCAGCAGGTTTGTTGAGTGAACATTCAATACAAAAGCTTTACTCAGTTCAAAAGGTCACATAACAAAGTCAGTGTATTAAAAATGGACCTTTTTCTTATTTCTTTAGATGCACTCTCCCCCCCTGGATTAACAGTTAACATGTCAGTTAACATGTCACTGAAATATTAACACTTAATAACACTAAAACACGCTGTGAGATTTATGCAGAAAATAGCAATTCAGCAGGCCATAGGCAGACAGTAACATGTCGAGGTATCAGAGGAATCCTGAATCCTGATTTCACACAGTAATACTATGGTAGCAGACGTTTCAGTTAATTTGTTGGCACAACAACAAAAACTAAAGACAGTGGTCTGACTGTTGGCCAGAATGTAATGTTTAGCTGATTAAACTTTAAAGGAAGATGCACTGAAATTGTCCTGGAAGCAGGAAAAAAGAATTGTACAATTACTATGATGAAATCTAGGGCAGCTTTTTTTCCACAATGGATATATATATATAGCATTTTGGAACAGAAGCCCTTTGGACAAATAGAGGCTGAACAGTTAGTCAGTCACCGCCTTGGCTGTGAACTCTCACCCAGTGACTGGATGTCCAAGAGTTTCCCCTCTGCAAGGCCATAAACAAGCCTTTTGCCCCCTCACCTGAAATCCCTACTCACAAACACAGTGTGTGAAAACAAAGGCTGATGTTTTGTAGCATGGCTTTATCTGTTTACAGTAGTTAATCACAGGGATTGTGGGTGTTTGGGACACTCCTGTCATTGAACCTAGCCAATGAACTGCTCTTAAAACTGAAGATGATGTCTCTTGCACTGGCTGCCACTGAACACAGATGAGGATTTCCAGTTTAGGTATTAATAAAAAGCACAATTCAGTTTTCATCTTGCAGTTGAAAAGCATAAAGAAAGGTCTTTTTTTGGTAGTGGCTGCACAGAGGAAGCCTTGTTGAATACGTAGGTACACACAGACAGACTGTACAGACTTTAACATCCGTTTAGTTGTCTTCCAGAGACAGAACCAGAGCTACCAAATGTGCCACAAGGTGTCATTGTGTCACACAAGGTGTGTGTGTCTCTCTCTCTCTCACACACACACACACACACACACAAACACACATGCACACACATCTGAAACTTTTGTTTTTCTAGTTGTGTTGTGTCCTATCAGGCCATTTAAACTGAGTCTGCAGTCTGCCGTTTAAAGGGCCATGTGATGTCACCACAAATAAGATGCTGTGGCATGTTGGGGGAAATTCTAGCTCTGCCCTGATTGGCTCAGCAGCAACTTGTTTTTTTTATTAAATGTGCTTGACGACAGCTGAACCAATGAGAGCAGAGCAGTGGGTGGGGCTCGATGTTCCCAGCTGTCTGCCTCCCCAGACACACACAGCACACACACGCACACACATGCACACACAGTTTTTAGTTCCGCTTTCCCTTTGTTGTTGAGGCTGATGCTGAAAGCAAGTTTGTCCAGTACTTTGCAAAATCTTGCAGCTCTGTAATTAGTTTGAACATGTCAGTCTTTGGAAAAACATTACATTTTATTTTTTGTTTTATTTTCACAGTTTCAACAGGGCATTTCCACAGGCAATCTTAATATAGCGTAATATTTCTAATATCTAATAAGTAATAAGTAATATAAACAAAACAAAGAAGTACACAAAATATTACAAAGAGTAATTGTGCTGAATGCAAACTACAAAATAGATTATAATGTGCAACAACAACATTATGAAAAGCAAAAGAAAGTCTGCATACACAATTTGCAGTCTGCATACAGTGGATGTGAAAGTGAGAGCTTTGGAGGATGAGAATCTGCATAGAAACATGCAGTGTAGGTGAAATCGCTGCCTTTTAAATGACGCAAATTGTGCATCATGTCAAGTCTTTGCAAAGCATCTGCACAGGAATTCTCTTGAAGAGACATGAAGTATTTTCAGATTACACTACAGGGAGACACTGTGCAAATTAAAAACATGTTTTGTTAGCTCCCAATATTAAATACTAGATTTTTTTTTTTATTATTAAAAAAAGAAAAAAAAACATTTCATTGTTCTGTTCCAGTAAGGTCAAGAGTAGACCTGGCAACCAGCAGTGAAAGGGTCAAGGGTCAGAGCTCGTCTATTGTTGCTGACTGCTGCAGGCAAGTGTCATTAGAAAGCAACTTCTGTTTGTTGTTTTGAGTTGTTAAGGAGAATTTCTGCAAGGAAGGTTTGCTGAGCTCTGCATACTCAACACATACTCAAAGACACCTTTAGGTTTGCTTTGGATTCAGTTATAGTACACTGCTTGTGTTCTCTGTTCTGTTTACTGCTGCAACCACCTATTTCTAAATGTACTCATATTTGTTTTGTAACAGTAAATCACTGTACACATTTGCTTGTGTTTCTGCCACAGCCCCATCTCTCCCTGCTCACTGCCCCTGGATTCAAATCAGCAAGTCCAAACAAGAAAAACATGCAGATAGTCTGCCCACACAAAAGACACACTCACAGAGGCACACAGTGAGCTTCGCACATCCTCCATATGTTATTACACTTAAATGTCTGGAGCCTCAGCACAGCTGGTGCTGCACAGAAGAAGCCTGTGTGCGTGCGTGCATGCGTGTGTGTGTGTGTGCAGTTGTCACTCCATCTGCTGTCTCTCTGTGTGTTGTACTATGCACGTGTTGGTGTATTGCTTTTTAACTTGGTGCCTGTTTGTGCATCCAGGTTTGTTGTTACTCATTACAATATGCATCTGAGTGTGTGTGTATATGTCTGTATGTGTGCCTCAGTGTAGCATACATAGACATACAGCATAGACATACAGCACCCCAACTACAAGTGAGGCTTTAACAAACTCACTTGTAGTTGGGGATCAGTCTAGGAGCACCCAGCTGTGTTCATGTCACTTATGCTAAGTCTTTGCTTAATAGTGTGATTACCACCACGCTACATCCAAGTTCAACGTGACATCTTCAAACCTTTGTATGGGACTTTCTCATGTGAACAAACTGTACAGATTGTGTTGCACCTGGTTCACTCTCAGATCTGTTCATAAAGCATCTAGTGTGAGTTTACATGCTTCATTTCATCCAGGTCAGACATCCCAGTTTGGCAACAGCATATATTTGTTCCTGATTAGCCGACATATGGACATAATAATACACTTCACTGTGATTTGTCATGGAAACTATAGGCTTCAGCCTTTTCTGCTCCAGTGTTTACTTTTATTTTAGGCCACCCTATTTTGCATTATTACTTACGCTGGTCACATTTTTAAAGGGATCTTTTACTCAGTAAAATTAGGTTTACAATTCATGGAATCAAAACTTTCAAAGGCTGAAAGGAAGTCTTGAAACTTTAAAAAGTGGTTTGACAAGTGATAAACTGAAGAGAAAGGGTTTTTAAAAGGAAAATACTAATGTCAGTCCTAACTGCTCTGGTTGTAGTACAGTGTCTATTATTGTTAACGACTTTTTATGTTTAAAGATTTTGAAGATGCCTAGCACAGATTCTTTTCAGAGCTACGGAGCTGTTCTTTCTACTGTGTGCACTGGGATTTGAAGCTGGTTTTTACACCTGCATTTTATGGGTTTTATTTGTTTTCATATATTGCTTATTACACTTAATCCTATGTTGTTACTTTTATGTATATTGCTGCTCTGCAGGAGTTGAACTTGCAGCAGGAAACTGGATGTTTTTGTTTGCAGGATGTTCTCTCAGCCAATCGACCTGTCAGAGCTCAACAGCCAGATACAGTGTGTTCTCACTACAGGTCACCAAGTTTGTCTGTTTGTCTCCATTCTTACATCCATCCAAGCGTCAAACCTGTTTTTTTTTCCTTTGGTTGCAGTTTTTTGCTGATTTCAGATCAGATAAAACCCACAATAGGCCTTCTGTATCAGAGGCATTCCTATGCTTCACTGGTTACCTGGTACAGAGAGTCCTTGTTATCAGTCTGCACATGGCATCACCTACCCATCACGTGATAATGAAAAACAGTTGACAAAACTAATTTGCTTCTGTTCTCTCCATATTCTATATCTCTCTTATTTGATCTCTATATATTTCTGATTATCTTACCCCCTTCTGTCTTCTCTCATAATTTTTCCATCTCTAGTTCTTTTGTCCCACTTCTCTCAAACTTTCTCTCAATCACTGTCTTTACCCCTTTGCTTCTTGTCTTGTGTTTTATTTTTTGAAACTTTCTTCCTCTTAGCCTCGCTTTTTAAGTCCTCTCTTTTTTCATTTTCACTATTTTTCCTTATCCCTTTCTTATTCTCCACCGACGCATTATTGTTCTGCCATGTGTTATGGCATTGCGTGACCAGAGACTTCTTATGTAATCCCTCACAGTTGTTTTGCAAAGTTGTGTGCATGATATGTGTTTCTGTACATTTGACAGACAAGAAAATGAGGGAGGTGTAGTTACAGTGTAATGCAGGACAGATGCAGTGCAGCAGAACTCTATGATATGCTGATATGTTCACCCTGCAAGATGACTACGGCTTTAGGATGAATGGTGTTTGGAAAGAAAACCTCAAATCAGTGATGTACAACAACAGAAGCCACAAACACACAGAATGGAATTAAATAAATAGGAATGTTATCTAAGGAAAATAATTTTGTGGCTGATTTTTTTTCACCACGAGTGTTGTAACAGCGCAAAAAGAGAAGCCTCTGTGTTCAATCAAAACCTCTTTGACACTCTCTCAATAAACATTATTCATTTCAAACAGCTAGTGCTTAAAGATGATCCATAATAGAACTGTCTGGTGTCCCTATTTCTTGGTCCACCTGCTGTATTTGTCAGAACTCAGTGAGGCATTGGTAAAAATAAGACCCTCAGTCCTGGTGACCATCATAAGACACAAGAACATCAAGATAAAGTGATGTTGATGCCCATATTCCCTGAAATGACTCTGTTTTACAAGAGATCACCTTGTTATAATGTAATCAAAACTAGTCAAAAGAATTTGCTGTTTTTATGCTGCATGTTTTTTTTTTTTCTGATGGATTGGCAAATTAGATCAAATTTGTGAACTTCACTTTTCATCTACTGAATCGTTTCTGTGGTGCCCACTTCAAGACTTTATTCAAAAATGAATAAATTCAGCGCCTTAACTATCCTCAGAACATCTACGTTAACCTGTATTGGTCGTTTTCCCCGTGATGTGTGTTTATGTGACCTGGACTTGGGATTAAATCAGCTGAGTGACCTTATGACTCTCCAGCTGGGCTTTTGGCTGCAGAAGCAGAGAAGAGGAGGAGGAGGTGATGAGGTTTCCCATGAGGCTCTGGTGTATGGGTGTCGGGAGGGCACATCAGGGGTTGAATCTGTTTTCCTAGTTCTGTTTCCCCAAAAGATTCCCCACTGAGCTTCTTCTGAGGAAAACATCCAGACTGTCAAGGCCACAAACCTGCTATGGCAGTTGTACCAGATAGTGTATTTAGAGGCCTCAAATGAAAGAATGGTGTCTCTGCATTTGTAGTTTCTTTATATTTTGTTCACTTGTTATTAACTAACCCCTAACCCTAACCCTAAGTTATTCTGAAACACCTTAAATAATACAACTTAATCTCACTGTAGAGAATTAAAAATACTAGCTGTTTAGAAGACTTTTTTTTAAATTCACCTTTATCTTTTTTATTTTACACACTAGCTATTACAGGAGTAAGAATAATAAACCACACCACACATCTAATACATCTCTGCAGTCCCTATGATGCAAGGTGAAAGTAATATCACTTGTTTGGCTGAAAATAAAGGGGAAGTCCAGTTTACACTCTGTGCCTTAACAGTCACGTCATTAGATGCTTAGCTGGTTCCTGAAATGTTGGGAAAACCCTTCCTGGCCTTTACTTCTACTTTTAATTTTAACTTCACAACACACAAAAGTCCACCAGCATTTGGGAAAATGCTCATGAAAATAATCATGGTACCATGGTAACCATGGGTTTTTAAACAAAAATGAAGAAGTCATAATGTAAGAGGACATTTCTTTGTCATATTAGTAGGAATAGTTCCCTACAGTGTTACTTTTCATGTAAACACTGGGAAAAAAGTTCACATCTCGTAAAGAGAACACGTGCATGTTTGATAACCTTTTATATTACGTTACATGAATAACGTCTGCTACAGTGTAGGAAAAAAGTTCCCTCAGGTAAAAATCATTACTTGCAGTGTTAGGTATATAAACAAATTGATCCTGTTAAAATACACTCAGAATTTATAATTAGGCAAAGTATTCCCACAAAAGCAGGCAAGAGAGCTAGATCGCAAGCTATAATTGGTCGGTGTTTACTGTGTAGACTACCATGTCCTTTGGCCAGGTAACATCACTGTGCCTAATCTGACATAGTGACCCACTGGATTCTGTGGTCCAGTTATGGCATAGGACGTTTGTTCCCCCCTTACTAAGGAAAAATAATTCCACCACAACTGTACAACAGATAAATAAGTAATAATTTGTCCATTTAAATCACCAACTTCCTTGATAATCAAATCAAATAGTCATTTAAGTGATTCTTCAAGCTAAAATATCAAACATCTGTTTGTTTCATCTGCTCCAAAGTGAGGGTTTGATTCTTTCCCCGTTTTATTTAAACAATATTTTGGGGGGTTTTGGACTGCTTATCAGACAGCACAAGGCATCTGAGGATGTCACCACTTGCTTTAGAAAACTATAATAGGCATTTTAACTGTTTTATGAATTTTATTACCCACATGATTAATCAAGAAATAATCTGTAGATGTGGTATATGGTTGGATAAAGTCTGTGTTGTTTACTCTGAGGAAAAAGTTGCTTTCAGAGAATTAAGTTTTCACTGCAATATGGAGAGAATGGAAAAGTTGTTTGAAGTTTGTTTTCAAATTGCTGTGTCTCTAAATAAGTCAGCAAAGAAGAATGTGTTTTTGACTCTTTGACTGGCAGCTGACAGACTGTCCAACCGGTTTGAGAGCCAAGAAAACAAGACAGAGACATCAAAACCGGGCTATGTCAGCCGCCCTCTCCTCTGCTCCTCCCACATGACCGAACGATCCACCTTGTGTTTTTCTGAAAGATGACTACCTGTTCACCAACACCTGGGCTTTAAAAGTAGGCACTCAGCCAAGAAAAGGAGAAAAACAAACCCAATAGGTTTCAGCTTTCCTTTCAATGAATAACAAACAAGGAGAGAGTTGAGAAGGAGAGACAGAGGAATAGATGGAGAGACAGAGGGGGAGAAAGAGAGAGCGGCTGGGATGAGAGGGTGTTTGGCCCCAGAACAACCTGTTTTGTTGCCCTTCGACACGGGACCAGCAGGACTTCCTCTGAAGTAGCAGTTTGCTGTGAGCCTGTGGGTGGGTTGGGCTGGGAAGAGGGTGGTGGAGGGTGGTTGGGGGAGGAGGCAGGTTGTCCTCTGTTTAACCCTGTCTATCGGTAGCAAACAGGCCATAAACTCCACACAGTCACATCCCACCAAAAGTCTGAGTGTGTGTTATTCAAGGAAATCAGTGCCACAGCATGTGCCTAAAGACAAAATACTGGGGGTAACAATGAATAATGATGCTAAAATACTAAAGTGAATAAAACAACCATCCAAAGATCAATTAAAAAAGATTGTAGGGCTTTACCAGTTATTGAAGATATCACTAAATCTACTAAAATATCTAAACAGTGAAATAAGATTGTACAAAGAGAAATCATCTTCAGCTGGTACTTTTATGTCACGGCATTTGAAACTAAAATAAAATAATAATAGTAATAATAAAAAAATTGCAATTTGTGCCCCGGTCTGAAGTTGCTACTCTGGCTCTTCAAAAATAACCCTGCTTGCCTGTGCAAACATCTGACATTGTATCCTCTCAGGGGGATGAGCTGAACAAAAACACCACACTCCTCCAATCGTGACGTCACGGCCAGTTGTTGTTACCCTCTGAACACTGAGGCTTCATGTGAAAAGAAAGAGCAGTGGTAAAATTAGCAGTTATAAGTATAATAGCAGGTTTTTTTCTTGAACACAAACACTAAGAATCGACAGCCATGCCGGCTGCTCTCTGAGGCTGTCCTGTGGCACAGTGTGAGCATGCTAATATGATCACAAAGGCAGTGGTAACATGTTGTTTAAAAGTTATGATAAAGTCATATTTATCCCTACCGGTAGCAAGGCAATTATAGGTTGTACTTGATCATTAGCAATAGCTTTCATCAGCCAATTTACCCAGTCTGCTAAAAACATAGACAGTTTGGATGAATAACATATTATCTGCATTCACTCTGTTGCCATTAAACCAGAATTGTGTTAACAGTTACATGTATATTTTTACATCAGAGATCAGGATCAGAAGTGATGTTGGCACCACTGAGGACTCCTGAGCAGCAGCAGGAGCAGCAGCCCTCAACCATGGAGAGATAGTGCAAGTTGTTTTGGTACGCAATTTCCCCCTGTGATTTACCTCTCCTGGTTCCAGTGAAGAGTATTCATCAGGCAAACACATTCTTTCTCAGTGTTAACTGGAAATGAAATCCTGCAATGAAGTCAAGAGATGGTCAAAGTGTTCTTCATCCATCTGTCTGTCTTTTTATGTTGATCACTTTGAATCTAAAAAAACATGTCTTTTGAGATACTCTTTCAAAATTTACTGGGACTGCCCGTAACTGCTTGCAATGTTTGTGAGAAACTCACTTTTATCTTTGCCCTCAGGAGTATATGAAGTGAAAATGAAAATAAAGAGCAGTCTGATCACAAACTGCAAACAGCACCAAATTGTGTTTCCACTCACATTAGTAAGACCAGCTTAACAGTAGCAACTCTTATCTCAGTCACTGTTGAGGTGATAACATCTCAGCATGTCTCATCTGACACAAAGACACTTTTAGTTGTTTAAATTGAGATTTGAGGAAAATTCATGAGTAGTTTCGATTACTGCTGGAGCTTTGCTTCGAATTTCACAAATGAGTTTATCTCATAATATAGTGCTTTATCTAATCTCTAAATGAACGGCCTTCTGAACAGTAAATACTTTGTTTCACTTTTCACTAGCAAGAGCAGCAGTGATGAAGGACCTACGAGAATCAGAGTAAAAAAATTTTTTTTTAAAAAAAAGAAGTAAGATTCAAAATACAACAGAAGACCCAAACAAACAACATATGTTTGCTTCAGTAATATAAAGTTTTGAGGTAGGGGTTTTAAGTGCAGGCTCCACAAAAGTTTTTATTATGCCTTGAAGGTTGCTGATATGTGACAATCAAATTTTTTGATGTATGAAAACACCACTGAAGCACGTCACTCTTCTCTTATGATGGATCGGCGACAGTTGAACTACTCATTTTCCATTTAAATGAAAAAGATATAGATCAACAGTCTCAAGCTTCTTGTGTTTTACTGTTGTTTTCTCTTTAAATGACGCATGGTCCCAGCTTCCAATTAGCCTTTTATTTTTCCCCTCCCACAATACTTCTAAATGTAAGCAGGCATGTGACATATGTTCCATACTGAAGACTCAGAGGACGGTTCTGCTATGCAGAAAATCATCTGGAATCCATTTTGAGCTTGTGCTTTCCGTGGGAAGTGCCCACTAAATCTTCGGAGTTGGTACAAGGAGCACGACAGCTGTATCAGTGGCCTCCACCAACTCTCCTCGCTAATGTTTGATGAAAGGATGTCTGAGCGGAGCCTCACGTTTGGTTTCACATCTGGCCTAAGTTGCTGTAAATGTCAGATAAACATATCAACACTGAAAGATATTTCAGACGGTTGTGTCATTAAAAACAGCTAATACTAAAGTTGTCAGAGGGCAGAGGTTACAGAGGGCAGATTCCAAACTGTGATACCTAGTATTACAAAAATTACACAATTAACCTCCTCAAACTGATTGAAAGAGATTAGCACAGCAGTTATGAAGTTGATATGGCAAACATATTAGCAAATAGTTGCCTGTTTACGTATCCAGCAGACACAGAGCAAAATTACCGTCACGCCATGGAGTCATGTCTCTCATGACCTGACAGGTGTATATCCAACTTTTACCTCTGTTTTGGGTCTTCACCAACTCCTGAGGGAAATATCTGGCTCTTGCTAAATGTTCCATGGTGTTCACTAGCTATAGTCACTAACTTTGTCTGCCTACCTGTCTGAGCTAAAAAATGCTCATTGGAGATGATAGTTTTCTGTGGGTTAATCACTGCGAGCAATCTCTTTAAGATTGCACATCTGGGCCATTGTTAATGTAAGATTTCCTTTAGTGCAATGATGCTAACATGGTTAAACATTGAATAGCGCGGCTTTAAAGGTGGGAGTCGTCTTAAGAAAATGTTTTAATAAACCAGGCAGAGCCACCAGTGGTTTGGTTTGTTTTGTTTTGTTTTGTTTTGTTTTGTTTTGTTTTGTTTTATTGTTTACAGTAAATGGTCCTTGATGAATTTTTGGTTTTTGGTTTGGTGTGTTTTCTATTTAAGTTCATGTGGTCCTGAATAGTTAATAGCAGTGCTATATGCAAAGAAATGAAAGACAGCTGTTGTTAAGATCTGAGTTCTGCCTGCCATCACCACCTTGTGACACATTCATTTCAGTTGACTCGGTAAAGATGGTAAAGTGCGAGTTTACTTCCGCTTGTGGAGAGAAGCTGTGGTTAGAGGAGAGAACAAAATGTACAGAGGCTTTTATCCTCCTGAACTCACATGTTGAATGTGCTGATGAAAGTCAGAGTCAGGTCACAGTCCACACGTTCTCTGTTCACACAAAGACTAAAAATGGAGCGTGGAGTTTGAAAATGAGAAAAAAAAACACAGGACATATTTGCCTTCAGGGTATGAACGCTGATACAGAGGCCATTTAAATCCCCTGCTTTCTCTTTCTTTATCTCGCTCTCTGTTTCTCCTCCCTCCACAGGGTATTTAGATTTCACACACCAGTCGACCTTATAGCTCTCACAGCTGAGTTTATAAGCCGTTTGCCTCCCACAGGCTGGAAGGCACCTGAGATAGAGCACGTAAAAACCAAGATCAGTGAAAATGGCTTAATAGAGTCTAGGTCCTATACAGTAATACAGTTATGTAACAGTTACTTTGAGCTAACATTAAAGAGGTGCAAAGGGCAGGCTGCAGTGACCATAAAAGGTCTTTTATTGTTGTAACAATAAACTGCAGTCCAACTTTTAAAGGATGCACTCACAACTATGATCTTTGTATCTATGAAAACCTGAGGATTTCAAAAACATGTGCAAACATAAGCCGATATAAGCACTTTAGTTAAGGAAGGGGAGAGATTCTGGTTTCAGTTAAATGTTAGTACGTCCTTTATCATGCATCAAGTTACTTTTGACTTATTTGATGTTTAAGCAAGAGTTACTATGAGCAAACATTGTAAGGGAAACAACCGAAATAATGTTATTAATGATAGTAATGTTAATATCAGTGAACATTTTGCATATACTGTATGTTCAGTTACAACAGTAAAAAGAAAATTGTACACAATTTTATAAAATCATTTATGTAGCACTATGTTTCTCCCAAAACATACTTGCTGCCACAAATGAGTAAATTAGATATTTGCATTTAAATATACAACATTAGCACCCTGAGGTCCGGAAAGCTTTAGACTTTATATAAATGTTGTCTCTCATAAAAGCCTCAGGTACGAAGCTCTAATTTAGTGTACAAAATTCACTTTCTTGTTTCCAGAAACTGACCTAAAGGGAGGCTGGATTCACACCTCTTTCATCCATTTATCAAAAGAGGAACTCAAACAATGTGTCTCTGTGCAGATTTTTTGCTGTTCACACAGTCAGATGACCGGAAAACAGACAGAGAAGACTGTGAAGGTTTCAGTGAAGAAAGAAATAAAGCCTTGATAAAACACCTTTTGTCAGTATTGTGAGCCATGTCTGTACACTGAACCTCCCACAGCTTTTCTGCAGAACTCCACATGCACATGTAAATACTGAGTCAAGAGTCAGGGTGCAACCACCAACACACCCCCACCCCCCACCGCCACCACCACCTCATCCCTCATGAGCCAATGGGAAAAGCACAACCCACCTTTGTGCTCTGGTCTCCTGGAGCTCCACATACCAAGACTGCTTGTGGTAAGGTAATATCCAACACATACTGCAAACATATCTATAACTAATGAAATACAGATAAATAAGTGTAAACTAATGTAAATTAACACCTCCAGGAATTTCCAATAAGGCAAAACATAGTTAGTTTCTGAAATGTTATGATTTTTCCCAAATTAGTATGTTTTCACCCAACTATAACATACTGAATGTAACTTATCAAAAGTTAGTTAAACTGAGCTCCCTTTACCTGACGGGTAAAGTTACTTCAGCTTAACCTAATGCAATTTGCCTTAAAAGTGAGTGTGACATATTTTTTATCAGTTGTGTGAGGACTTTTCTTAAATGTGTAGTGGCAATTTCTTAAAAAAAAAAAAAAAAAAACAGATTGATTACTGATTGATTGACTGTCGTTGTGTAAAAATTTCTCTCATTAACTCTGACAGCTCTAAATATCCTGCTCACAGCCACTAAGGTCTGAGAGTGTTGCTCATTTTCCAAGAAGTCTAAATTTGAACCAGCAACTTTTCTGTTATGAACCTGCTTCTCTGAGCTTTAGGTCATAGCTGCTGTAAATAGGTTTTCTGTGGGAAAGGACACAGTGAGGAGACACAGGGGAGGACCAGTAGCATCATTTGGGACATTTGTTTACACTTTTGAGGGATGTACATAAAAACAGAATCAGTTTCACTTATCTATGAAAAAAAACTGGGTTGAAAAGTGTCAGTCAGTCTGCACAGATACACATGGTTTCAGTTTATTTATGGTTTATTTATTTTTAATCCCGAGACATTTACACTGCTAATTGGCCGATATAAATCTACATAACATAGTCACTGAAGCCTGAAACTAAACTTTTTTTTAAATTCATTTCATTTTCACTTTTTGTTTTAGACCACAACCTACATTACCACTTTGAGACACTTTCTAACCAGAACATCACAAGTTCCCAAAACCTCCTATAATTAGCAGTATATAAAAAAAGCATGTAAAGTGCTTTGTGCCATGATGCTGACCTTTTTGATTCATAATAAAACCATTACTTACTGACCTGTTAGCAAGCGTTCTTCATCCTTGTAGCAACTGCATTTTTGAGCAAGGCAGTCTACCCAGATCCATGTCACACAAAGCTAAAGGCAGGTTTTTAAAGTTTTGCATTGTTGGTCCAGGAGGTAAAATGGGTGAACCGTTGCTTCATATAAACATTAATCGCATCATCATATCATGGCAAATAATTAAAGTTGAATATACTTAAACATGACTGTATTGATGCATTTGAAATAATATGGAGGACTTTGAATCACTATGGGAAAAGAAGTACAACACCAAATCTCATTCTCTTGCTCCCATTCTTATTCTTTTCTCAAATCTCCAAACTTGACCTCAGCCTATGTTTGTCTCTTCATCTAAATCTTATTGACAGTGACAACAGCTCTGTTTACATGGGGGCTCTTCCCTCGATTAGTCTTTGTTTACTTACCCATAAAGCCTGACGTCAGAACCCAGGATGGCCCTTCCTCCCAAGGGGCGACCATAAGAGGATGAGCTGTGAGAAGTGAACATGATTAGAAAACCCACAGAGAGATCGGAACTGCGTTCCCTTTGTTGGATGTGTTATATAACTTATACAATTGGTGTGAAAACAAAAAAAAGTTGACCACAAATTGACCTGTGTGAGACACCGTAGTGAACAAGCTGATCTGGCAGTCAGCCAAAGAAGGTCTCATATACATGCTGAAATGAAAAAGTGAAGACAATGATTGTCAAAAAGAGAAAGGAGCCTGAGCATCGGTTTTCTTGGTAACACTTTGCTCATAGTCCACCTATTTACATTTGTAAGCTATATGGAAACACTTTATAAATCCTGTGGGTCATTATAAATACTGTGGTTCATTGATGGTCTGTCTTCTTTCCATAAGATACAGAGGCATGAACGTCCGTGACAAGCATTTACCACAGCGTAAATAATCTGGAATCTTAAATCAGAGTGTAGATAGTGTTGAAAGGCATTCGGATGTATTTTGATTGAAACGATAACGGTACAAGATTTTTGTGTGGTACTATCCAGCTACAGTATCTTTCCCTCTTTGCACTACATGGAACCAACCAAAACCGGGTGACACTGTTTACTAAAATAAAAATATATATATCTCTATAATCATAGATTTTTCATGCGCCATCAGAAGGATGTCTGCCTTGATATATGGGATACAGGGATATTGTTGTTTTTTTTCTTGGTGAATGGCACTGCAGAGCGGTAAACATGCATACAGTATGTTCAGCAATAAGTGGTATTGAGTGAATTTAGCAGGAATTCGGGCTGATGATTAAATGTCTTTTTTTCTCATAACGTGAGCATCTTTCAACGTTTTTGTAATTTGCTAATGTAATCTGCAGTGAATAGACAACAGTGCCTCGTTGTCTCCTTAATGCAAACATTTGAGAAAGTAAACAATAAACAATGGCACTTCTCCTTCTTTCCACTTACACACTACACCACTTACACTACAAACTGATGTTTTCCTGTTTACTCTGCTTCCCATCAGCTCTTGTTGACTACAGGAAGGGTGGCTTAACATCGACCCCATATGTCTCAGCCAGCCACATCCCATCGTCTTACCCTGCAGGGAGTTACACCTCCCCTCCGCAGATCACATCACTCCAAACAAGGAGCCTCTCATGGCAGGGCAATAAGTCCTAGACAGGCTGAATCAAATTACACTCACAATAACATTTACATTTTAGGCATTTGGCTGACACCCTTATCCTGAGCCACTGGCAGCATGCAGGAGTACAGCCATCTTTAATCTGGACTACAGGAAACTAGACGTAAGGAGGTCAGTGGTCAGAGAGATAGTGACCTGCTGTGCAGTCAAAAAAAATAAATACATTTCCTCCTGTAAGAACAGAATGATGAGCACTGCACATAATTAATAGCATGACAGTTCTTAACATCAGGAATATTAACATCATAATGATGCTTGCACACAGTTGCTGCAGCAGTAGAGCAGAGACCAAGATCACCCTTAAGGTTTTCATGGACCCTTTACACAGATACCTGACGACTTTTTCCATGATGGTACTTCACAAACAAAGCTTTTAGCCGAAGTTCATGCAGGAGGACACTAAATCTATTTTGTCCTGGGGCGCT
The DNA here is from genome assembly GCA_037833715.1 of Toxotes lorentzi. Classification (NCBI taxonomy): domain Eukaryota; kingdom Metazoa; phylum Chordata; class Actinopteri; family Toxotidae; genus Toxotes; species Toxotes lorentzi. The sequence goes on along the minus strand of JBBMJY010000022.1, from coordinate 14,964,069 downwards.
ACTTTTTTCCAATGATTTTACTGGGATTTTTTTCCTGGGAAAGGTGACAGTGACAGTGAAATTTAAACAACCATCTGTTTAAGCATCAGTGACAAATAATTTTGTGAACATGTGAGAGGCTGTTTTTCTTCCACTTTTAGAAAATAATTGTTTCACTTCCTTTTCTATTTGAGCATTTTCACTGTATCTTGAGTTTCAGTTTAATTTTCCAAGCTATTTCTGTCAGTCCTACTCTGCTGATTGCTCCGACCACAGTAGATTATTACAGCAAGGGATAGAGGTACCTATTGCATACGTCACTTTGTTGATGTCAGATGCCCGGTTTTGAATGCTGCCAAAAATACTTGAAGCCCAGATTCAAAAGAGTCAGACCAATCACAAAAATCCAGAACAGCAGCAGGCACCAAACAGAAAGTCACTACCAGAAACGATAAAACGTGAGGAGTTCTCAGTTCATAATCTTCTTCCGTATGACTGAGGTGACACATCCAGTCCCTGGTCTGTGAAAACAAAAATCTCTCCCCTCCTAGACGAGGGAGGCCAGCTTGATACAGCAGTGAAAATTTGATTAAATACTTTGCTTAGTGTTTTAGCTGCTATTTTGTATCAGCAGATATGACACATTACTGTGATTGGCCTACTGCATCAGTTGGATATACTGTCCAACTAATGGACATTGTTTCTCTATAAACCTCCCTGCCACAGTGTGTTGGAGTAAATATCCTCACCAGCTCAGCTGCTTTCAGCTCAGTGAAATTCAAAATTAAAAATGCATAATGTAAAGTAACTGTGAAGCCTGAGGTTTGGTGTGGAAATTAGTATCTCTACTTTTGCTGGCAGGGAAAAAAACTGCAAAGGAGTTGCTTCTGTTTGAGGCCCAAGTCCATCTCAAGCCTCCTCCTCCTTCTGTACATTTCAGCATTATCCAGGATATCTGATATCTTACTCTGCCAAGTCCCCTTTTTCTGCCTTAAGAGTGTTTACATCTGACTTGTTCTGCACTCATGGAACATAGTGTTCTTTTGGGCCTCGAAAGGAAGATGACTGGGCAATACCTTTAAGTGAAAACCAACTTGTCTCAGTTGCATAGTCCTGCTATTGTTTTCCTGCTCTGCAGCTTGCAGAGAGCTACAGTATGTGCTAATCTTGTGCACTTTCCAAGAAAAATACATTCCTGGGCGCTGCTTTCATGTTTGTCACATTATGGAGGAGAAAGTTTCTCCCTGCTGGCAGGAAGCCAGTTCTCCCAACCAAACAACCTGGCCACGTGCACCATTGCATGGGAGGGGAAATATGCCTTCTACGCATATGTCACAAGGGATTACATTTGCACTATGTGACCAGTTCACTGTGTGTTTGTACAGGTAGCCATAGCCTCAGCTGACTGAAACTACACACAGTTTATGGCCAAGAAAGCAGACAATTTATTTTTAATACCAGCTTATGTTGCTGTTCATTGAAAAGCATGCATCCACACCATGCAAATGTGGTGATTTTGGATTTTTCTGATGAACAGAACAGTTCTCTCATGGGTCCAACTTTTTAAGATAAATAAACCATTTAAAAACCTAGTGAATTATCTGAATAATGCTTGTTTTACTTCAGTGACACATTATATTACTACAATATGCATCACATGGATCCTCAAAATGAGCAATAATTCCACTATTATTGTATAGGACTGTGCCTTGTGAGCATACATGCTTAACAGAAACATTACAATTCTCAAACATTTTCATTATTACAAGTTATTTAATTTGATGAGTATGTAATGTTAAGTATTTGGCTGTATATGTCTGTAAATCAAACCTGAAGAAGAATATGTCTGAAACAACAGTTGTGCAGTAATTTACCATCAAAATTAGCATATACTGAGTCTAAAATAAACTGTCTGGCTCACTTGCCAAAGGCTGGTAAACTAAGAAATGATACCTGCTCCAAATATCACTGGTAGGTGCTTGGCAGGTGTTTAATTAAGATTTTAGACTCTGAGGTCATCGCCTTTTTGCGTTATATCTGATGAGATATCTGACAAGCTGTGACTTGTGGCGATGGCACCTCAAGATACTGAAGATTGATTTTTTTTTTTTTTTGTTAAAGTTCAATACGTCATGCATTTTGGGCTCTGTGTGGAGCCTCCTTTGTACTGAGGAGGATTCACAAACAAAGAGCGTCGCAGAGCCCTGAAACAAAGAGAGACAGATCATAAGCAACACAAAACAACAAGCAGATTTTGTGGAACCCTGAATTACAAGCAGGGGAGGAGCAGACATAAACAAAGCTGTTCTTTTGGATGTTGTATGTTCCTACATGGTGTTTTTCCCCTTCCAGAATATTCTGGGGAGCAGCTTGGCGCGCAGCTCGCTGCTGTCTGCTCTGTGACCCCTCTGAAGTTACACTGATTTCCATGAAGTCTTGGAAAGGGAGGGGAGCTGCAAGCTGATCTCCCCCTCTCTTTAGAGTCAACAAGGCGTTGATCTGAAACAGCACAGACGTCCTGATGTCACATCGCCTACGTCCAAGCAGGACAGAGGGTACATGTGGGCGTCACACAGCCAAAAGAGATGCTTCATTGGCCAGATCATCAGCTTGGTGTTGACATCAAAGGATTAATTCATGACACACAATTCAGTTTTGAATAACCCACATATCACACACAGCCTCCAAAGAGGTTTGTCAATTTCTATCATTGCATGCAAGGAAATAATGAAGAGCAAACAAGATTAAATAATACACAGTATTAACAAGTCCTTCAGCCCAAATGACCATATAGATTGTTATTCCCCTCCCTCTGATATGATCCATATCATATTTCCTGAAATAGCACCCTTGTGGCTGCAGAAGATATATATGCCACAGACAAAATGTAAAAAAAAAAATTAAATAAATCCAAAAATGTTTATGTCAAAATTCTGTGGTTAATGTTTGGTTGGGTTTAGGCTTAAAAACAACTAAGTTAGCTTTGGGGGGTGACTTTGTTAAGGTCGGAGGACTTTTGCCGTCATGAATAATAAATGTGTGGTTAATGTTATAGAAAGATTGCGGTTGTTGTTAAAAGAAGTAACAATGGCTGTCGGTTTGAAACAGGAAGTCAACAGTGGTTTGCAATGTTAAAGTCCAATGTTTTGTCATCTGTCCATCCACCCTGGCATCCTCCCTACACGGACTTTGTCACCATATAAAGTCAAATGACTTTCCTCCTTTATACGCATCATAATTACTATGGCTACAGGAGGGCTTTCTCACTTGGACATAAACATGTCGATTTGAGACACTTGCTAAAAAGACTGATGCTGGCTCACACGACAGCTAGATGTTTTTCCTTTTTACAGGAGGATGATCTCTACACTATAATTACTTCACTTGTTCTGAGGTATTTCTTGATAAAATACGTCTAACCTATATTTATTTGTGAAACAACAATAAACTTTCACCTCACTGCGTCAAACAGAAAAGCTGCTTTTGTCAGAACCCACCATTTCGGAAACATGGCTGATGCTTTTTGTCAACATCTTAAAAAATAATTGAGGTTTATTAATACTTTTCCACATATTTCATAAATTAGATCCACATTTCTTGATATTTTATTATTTAATTATTCCTGCAGTGCATAAACAATTTGAAACCAAGACCAAGGTTTCTTCTTGAACAATACTTTATTTTGACCATCATCATCTGGCAGTTCAGATGAATTTTTCCAGCCTTCTGTCACTGTTAACTTTGAAAGAAAACAGCCTTCTTTGTTGCCAGAGTGTTGTACATTACTCTGACCCATGCGAGGAAAAACCCCAAGGCATGCAAAGACAGAACAGAGACTGAAGTAAATTCTTTGTCCCTAAAGACAAAACATATTTGGCCATGGACAAATCCGCACACTGAAACACCGAACTAACTCCTTGCATTCCCGTCTAACACAGCACACAGCAAAGCCTCATGATGTCTTTCAAAACAAGCTGACGATATGTCCTCATTCAGAGGCCTCAGCACTGGAAAAAAAGCAACTCTGTCTTGTTTTGGTGTGTCTGCCGATCTTGTTGTGATCTGTTTGGAATGTAGGACGATACTGATTTTAAATGTAAGAAGAAAGAAAAAACCGGGGCATCTGACTTCCTCCTGGCAACCTTGACAAGTCTCCTCTGCTCAGACGTGTCCTGATTGGGTATGTTTTGTATTTAGAATTACAGAGTTAGGCAGCTCATCGCTGAAAGAGGAAGTTTGGAATCAAGCATCCTTTGTCTGCTGACTGTTTGCCACAGTGTCTCAAGACAAATTATCACTATGTAACTCCAAGTGCACTACAGACATGGCAAAAACAGCTGTTAATAGATAAAAGAATCTCCAGGGTCAAGTTAAAAAAAAGTATGAAAAAAAACAGCCATGGGAAAGTACATAAAGCAGAGAAGTTAAAGTAAAATGATGAATGAAAAGGTAGAAAAAATCTTAACTTTCTCTTCATCTAGCCCCATTTACAGTATTACTAACAGATAAAGCATCACAAGAGCCTTATAACACATTGAACATAGGCTAGAATACTGCAGACTAAAAGTTATACAGCCGAAGCTTTATTTTCTTTTTGTCAAAACTTCCAAGACTTTGTCTTGTTGTGTACCCTGTTATATTGTTATTTTGTTATAGTGTAACTCTGCTCTGATGAGCTTCCCTGTGTTTCATGGTGCACCTTATTGTGCTATACAACTTCAGGCTTAAAATTACACTCATTTTTGCCGTCACAATCATGACAAACAAAGCCCTAGCTGGCATGTTCTTGGCACACCTAACACTTACTATATCCGTTTCTGTGTCGTTGGTTTTCACGAAGTAAATGTGATTATCTTGTACATACTGGTAAAGACAGTGTAGTCTGACTAAGCCATCACTGATCTTGCCCAGCCACTATGAATGGTAACCTCAAAGAAACGACTTGATGAAGCACCCATTACTCAGTTACTCAGACCATGGCAGGTCAGCAAAAACGCAGACTAGATCCTGAAAGGTGATAACTGAGGAAAATGGCAGCTAACTTTTCACTTGCTCATGGTTCAGGAGGACTGCAGCAGTTTACACTGGAGAGACCTGTAAAGGTGTTTTGTTGTATTTTAGATGCCTTACCAGATGTTAAAGAGGGGTCTTTTTTTTGCATATTTGACCCCCTTACAAACAGGAACATGTTTGACGTCTTTTACATTAACCACACAAGATGTAATACCAGAAACTTCTTCATTTATGTGGAAACCCCATCAGCTGATTGTGTGTGTGTCACCATAGTGCCAAATCAGCAAACCTATGTTCCAAAGAATCCTCTCCTCTGTGACTTGAATCTCTGACTTGTTGGAGCTGTTCGTCTTGTATTGTGTGTCTCAGTGTCTGAAACTCAATATGTTGTTATTAAGTCTTAAACTCCCTCAGCTTTAATGTGCTCTACAGTTAAAATAAATACAGTTCTGATCCTGACTTCCCATTGGCCCATGTAGGTGAGGTGAGATACTATGTGAAAATGGATTGGTTGATGATGCTGTCTCAGGTGCAATGTGATTTGCCAGTGCTTGTTAGGATGTGATCAAAACTGGCCATAAAGCCCTGGGTGTCTGTGTGTGTGTCTCTGGTGCATAGACTGTGTTCAGCAGCCTGTCAGCAGTGTCTGGACAACAACTCTGGCAGGTCATAATGACACACACACACACACGCACACGCGTGCAAACACAAGCATTCGTATAAAAAGTGTTTAACATTCCAGGCAATAGAGGGTTCAGTGCTTTGCTCAAGGACACTTTGGCAGGACACTGTTAACAGGCACATCTCTAAAAGCAGCACTGAACATGAGACAGGCCTTTCATCTCTTGAGGGAACAACGTACTTAAGTAATGTTTCCTAAAGCAAGTTGTGTCTCAAGCCTGGAGACACACATACAGCACACGATCATTTTCACTTGCTTGTTTGTTTACAATTTGCGCCATACAACCATTTTGCAATTTATTGCTTGTATGTAATTAGTGAGTGGGGATGCACGGCCACTGCACTAGTTCCAACTTATCCAAAACATTTTGAAAAGCGAAAACCTTGTCTCCCTTCAGGGTCATCTAATTGTGTTACCTTATTTTACTTCAGAGGAAATCAAAGACAGTTTTTGTCAAGTCATTGATTGTGTATGTGCTTGAGAGGGGGGAGAAACAAATAGGATGTACAGATCTCTTGGAACACGTTGCTGAGCAGATTATCGTTTAGATTTTAAAAAGGTTTCACACCCATCACTGCATTCAATTTGTTTTTGTTTCAAAGTTTGAATTTCTTAATGCTTCAAACACTGAATTCAGACACTACTTTCTAATGTTCATGCTGTCCACGCTGTCTGCATTGTACAAAACAGGTTCAACATTTCGATTTCAAGGTGAAAATTCGGAGTATACTCTAGAGAAACTGTTACAATCTTTCAGATACAATCTTTTACGTAATCAATCAAGCAAACATATGCACAGAAAGGCCTGATGTGTATGTCCACCTTAGAACTGGGCAACAAAATGCCCAGAGGCAAAACTGGAGGTATGCAGGTTACAATGTGTGAATCTACACTGAGCGTTTCCTTCCAAAACAGGACATACATTCTCTGGAAATTGTGACAAGTAACTCAGGACAGCATCAAAAGTCTTGTTATAGGGATGCTTTTGTGGTTCACATTAAATTTAACTTGCAGGTGTGCATGTAGGTCTCCGTTACAACCTGACAGCTCAGATACAGTTACAGAAGTAAGTTGTTAATAGGAAAAACACAAGAAAACATAGAAGTAAGCCACAATATTTGAACTATGATTTCACACACCTAAAGAGACAGTGTGTTTGACAGTAGAAACCAAAAATAAAACACCTTTAAGGTTAAATGATGAGGAAACAGGGCTGAAGACCAAGTCACAAAGCATCTTGCTCTCTTATTTCATCACCTCTGCTCTCGGTGTGCAAGATTCCCTTCACAAAAAACACGCAGGTTCGCTGTAAGGTCAACCAGGAAGACGTCAGGTTGTCAGACGACTCAGTGTTCACATTCTCTTCAGTCCAGTACAAATGCAAAACAGTGTATTCTGGTGTATGTACATTTATTCTACGTTTAAACTTAAATAGTCAAAGGGTATTTATGCAGTTTAGTTTTACATTTATTAAGGAACAAAACCCTATGGTTTCATACTTAAAAGCCACTTATACCTCAGTCTGTTAAGATTAAGGTAAAATACTTCAGAGCAACCAAAACAGCTGAATTTAATCCTTAGAAAAGACCTATGGGAAGTTTCAAGTGGTTCTTATGATTCTCTCTGTTTACAACAACATTTAAGGCTTACAGCATTTAAGTAGCCTAATGTTATAAAAGGGAAGGTTAAGTTTAGAGAATTTAAAAAAAACAACATGTTTATGTGAATCATGGGATGAGAATTGTAAAGTTTCTGAAGTGATGTTTTTCTGCCTGTGACTGGGTTTGGCATTTGTTTACCACCAAAAGCACAGCATGACATCATTTCTTTTTCCCCACACAAATTCTGTTTTATTGTTTTAAGTGAATGTCTGTAACCATGTCTGGTTTTGGTATTGACAGTCAGAAATCTAAAAAGTTTTGTTCCTATTCTTGTCAAGCACTAATCAACATAAATAAAATAAGTTAAAGTGCGCTAAAAATATTTGTATGGAACATGAATCTCACAAAAATAACAACAGATTTGTTTCTACTTGGTGTGAAGACGTGTAGGAGGTGAGATTTCGATATGTTATGAGCCTTTAACTGAAGATTGTGACTTTAGTAAGTTACAACTGATTTCTTGTCAGGGGAACAGAGCAGGACAATTTTTCAGAGCACGCAGGTTCAAGCCTGCCTCCCCGCTGAGGTGTTTGTCCTTGAAGGAAACCATGATCTGATTACTATCAATGGCTGGACCGGAGTATAAGTAAGTGCTGAGTGCTGACGTTTACAAGCTGAAAGCTGAGATCAGACTGTGTTCCCTCATTGTGTCTGAGCCAGAGGCCAATATACAAATTCTGACTTCTGACTCTTGGCTGAAATGTATTAAGCAGTAATAAAATCAGATCTAAAGTATTAGTAAGAATGATAAATGTGAACATGTTTTAGTTCCTTATCATCCTCTTTACACTCTTACATTTGTAAGAGTGTAATTTTCCTCTTATTTCTTACTTCTTATTTTCATACTTCTCTTATTTTCTTACTTCTCTGTCAGTTCTTTGATCACAGGAAATGTTAATCAGGACAGCACACCACTGCTGCGCCTCAAAATCCTGAGAAAATCTGTAAAATAAATAAATAAATAAAAGTATTAAAGGATTCCTACCAGGTATCAACAGACACATGTTTGTGTACACAAGGTTAGTTGAACAGAACAATGTTTTTCTATGTGCGCAGCTTTATCAATGCCACTACTACCAGAGAAGCGGCTCTGCCTGGCTTTGCAAGTGGAAAGCCTGGGATCAATAACAGTTCTGTCATTTGTTTTGATTAAGGCCAGACCTAATGTTCATTTCATTACCGGGGTTTCTACTGAGTGCTCTCTTAATTGTTTGGTCTATAAAATTGCTTGTTTCGTCTGATTTACAGTTCAAAATCCAAAGGAATTCTGTTTACAATATTATAAAACAGAAATAAACAGCAAATCCTTGCACTGAAGTAACTGGAACCTCAGAATCTCTCATAATTTGGTTTGAATAATGATCTAAATGTTTTAACTGAATATCAAAATTTTTGATGATCAACTAATTGTTTTACTGCTAAATTAGGAAACAAACAATGTGTTTTTGTTTCATTTACAATTGACTTCTCCTTCCTCAGTGCTGCATTGAACAAGCTCTCTGTCCTTCTACTTTAAGGTGGTTTTGTGTATAAACCCCGGAGTATTTCCTCACATTGGCCTTCATCCCTGTTTACAGCTTTGTATAAAATTGTGTACAGAATAATTCACTGAGCTGCTTGTTTGTTACTATGTGTTACGTGTTTACAAGTGGCAAAAAATAGCAGATATACTCGAAATTCATGTAACCTCATGTAAACAGTGCAAACCGTACAAAAGATTCCTCTTTTTTCTTTTTAAAGGAACAACAGAGACATCCAGAGAACTGGATTGCGCAAGTTGTCAATATTAGAGCTGTCACAAGCTCAAGTTCTGGCAGCAATATAGTTTTGACTCACACTATTGAACATGATGTACCAGTTCACTGGCATGCAACATGGTAGACAGAGGTGCTAGACTCCCTAACAAAGCTTACATACCAGTCAAGGTTCGAAGGAAACACTGGAGACAAACATCCATTTAAGCTTTTTTTTTTTATTAGAAAAAAACAATTACAAAACTTTGGCAATATTGTGAATCAATTACATTTGTATAAAAATAAAATTGGTTTTTCAGTGTGTGCCACGGAAGTTGCACAGCTGACCCTGAAGACCAGTTTTTTTGGAAGTTGAGGATAAAACATAATCCTCGAGTTAGTTTGCGGAATGTTCTTTGTCCATACATTTCAGTGGTATCTCCACCTAGAAAGCTGAGCGGTGTGCTCTGGTTGAGCTTCGTAAAGCACCCCAAAGCACTGAGGCATCTGGCTCCCATCAAAAGCTTCAGAACACATGGCTCAGAGGTCTCCATCTCCTCCTCCTCCTTTTGTTTAGCAGCTGGAAGAGCTAATCTATGAGCCTTGTGCAGCTTTATACACAAACTGCTCATCCTATTTTATAACTGCTGCTAAAATCAACAACCACAGCTGACACTTGGGTTTAACACAACACTTCATCCACATACAATCCAACCGTTTTTGTTCTACGTTCTTTTCACTTCTATTCAACTCTATGAGAGAACAACTCCCTGAAACTCTCATGCAATCGTCCACTGCAGATAATTAAGGCATACATATTTTTCCCTTTTACATATTGTTACCTGCATGCATAAAATACATCTACACATACTTATTTGACTTGTCTGCTCCACTGTCACACCTTCAGATACAGTATGTGCTTAAGTAACAGTAGAAATCATAACAGGCACACTGCTGTTGAGTCACACAATGCATAGCAATGTAGGTTGTTAAAATCTACTGTGTTGCCAGACAAAGGAGAGTTGGAAACTGAAGACAACAATTGCACTTCTTAGGAGTTTTTTTTCCCCAAACATTTGAACGTTAGTTGCAACTCCAACTCTCCGACTGACAAATATCAAGTGATCCCCCCCCCCAAGTATGTCCCAAACTCCTTAAATCTCAAAAATCTCTTCACGTGAGGGAATCGTTGATTGGGAGGTATTTGCAGCTCGCATCATCATGAGCCAAAAATCACTTGGGGAGAACAGGAACTGATGTAGAGAAGTTGCTCCCCTTTCAACAGAATAGGAAAGCGTCCACTTTATGGACTGGAAAACGAAGTGGCAGCTCCTCTACAGACACCCAGTTCCTGTGAGCTCCTTCTCCTCTCCTGACCTCTCTGTGGTGCTCCAGTCCCTGTCCACAACACTTGGTGGGACCAGGTGCCATTTATCAGAGAGAAGTAATCCAGGAGAAGACAAATCTCTTGATTCATCTCATTCATTTTAGTCGCTTGACTCTCAGGTAAGACTCATGGTTCAACACGTCATGCAGCGAGGTCTCATGTTGAAGGGCTGAGGGTTGGGGTCAATCTGTAGGCAGAAAATGAAAATAATGACGGTTAAATAAGCAGAAAATTCTTTCTTTTTCCAAGCAAAAAAATTCAGACCTATGATACATTCTGCCTACATTCAGCCTACACCCACAGATATGTTTTCATGTAAATACTGTTATACAATTCAGCTATGATCTCAAGAGTATCTTTGGCAGGGAATTTGTGCTTTAGGGATTTTCTAAAATGTATCTAAACAAAACAAAAATCTCCGTAAGCTTTTATATGTGCCAATCAAACGAAGTAAACCGTGGGTGAGGGTACGTATTGCTTCAAGCGTTTGGTGACTCACCTCGCTGTACACCGGCGGAGGTCGAAAGCGAAACTCTTGGACAAAAGCCATGAGGGGGCGCTCCAGGATCCCACTCAGGTCCTCAGCTGGCTGTGGGACCACCGCGTTGCTGCACTGCTCGGCCTCCTCCTCTGTCACCACAGAGCTGTAATCTGGAGGAGCTGCGGGGAAAGAGGCTGGATTAGTCCACTGGTCTGACTCAACAGAAGAGTACAGGTCCAAACACTAAGCCGCTGAGTCATCACTGCCCTTAAAACTCTTAAAAACCCACATAACATTTACTGCCTTTCGCACTAACAAACACTGATTTGATCCAACATGAATCTCAGCTGAATCGAAATCTTTGTTTGTTTATGCACGTTGGCATCTGACCCAGTGGGATTTTGGCAGTCAGTGATCATAAAAATAAAAGAGGAAACAGGCCCAAAAACTGGTAGTTTAATATAGAAGTTAGAGAAGCTCTTCAAAATGAATTTCTTTTAGCTGATTCTGTGAATCAAGCCTACTAGTGTGTGGCAAGAGTGCAAACATCCCAGAACACAGGCTATGTATCATAAAAAATGGTGCAAAAGACAATTAAGAGCACTGTGTTTATTTGAGACAGTCTGTGTGAAAAAAGACCGTCCTATCCTACCCTATAATCCTGTGTTTGCTATAAACAAGTGTTTTAATAATTTCACCCCTGTCCATAGCTAGACCCGCACATCTCGTATTCTTATTAAAGAATACTTACGCTCAGGCTGCTCAGGGATGGCCATACGCAGCCACTCCAGGTTGACGCTGTACTGGCTGCTGACGCTGGAGGTGCGGCTGCCGAAGGGATGGAGAGGGATGGTGCCTATGACCAGGGGCAGCTCCAGACACAGCTTTGATGTTCCAGGAACGTCAACACAAACCTGTTAGAAGGGAACGTGGAGAACTGTTGAATCCAGCAACAGGGAATACAGCATTCAAAATAAAAACAAATAATAAATAAAGCTGCTGTTGACTAAGCTCACCTTGAGCATGTACTCCACTTTGATGATGCGGCACTGCAGGATGGAGGGGCCCACAGGTGGGATTTTAATGGCGCGACCGTGCCAAGTCTCCCGGCATCTAGCGCCCACAATGTCACCGCACAGCGTGGCCACCACTGAGCGCTTCTGTTTCATGGTGCCGCGGGCGATGAACGTCTGTGTCTGAGTGATGTAGGCTTTGGGCACAATTGATCTGGAGGTAGAGTTGTCAAACTCCGCAAAGACAGGTATCACCTCACCTGCAGAGAGGGAAAGCATGTTAGAAACCGCAGACACTTCTAATATTGTCAACAAAGAACACATTTACAGAAGGAGTTGTTTCAGATGGCAGACTCTTACCTGGTGTGTAGCCTTTGCGGTCGATCTTTGCCGTTACACACACCTGTCCAAAGTTGCGATACCATGTCCGTGCCATCTTATCCTTCGTTCCAGCCTGTGGCGCCTGGGAAGGATGACACGCAATGAACAAGTGCCTCAGAACGCCTGGAAAACCATGAAGTGTGTAAAGAAGCATTCCTGAAACGTGAGGGCTGAGATGCTCACCAGTAAGGATGGCGTGTTGATGTCAATGGGCTCAATGACTGTAAATTCCTTCTTGAGCTTCCTGACGGTGGCCCACGGCCTGTGTAGCTTAACTTTGACCCAGTAACGGATGCTGCCATGTTTCCCCTCAAAGGAGGTGACCAGTGTCTCCTCTGGTAGCTGGAAGCTGAATGGGAATTCATGTCTGCCAGCAGGAAGGACAGTCACTTCACCATTATCTGAAGGGAAAAGGAAAAAAAAAATACATTTATGTTATAGTTAATTCACTTTTTGTTTTGTTTATTTCTTTTCTGGGACTACAGGACATTGAGGTTAGTTTCGCTTCTTCGATGATCAGTCTCTTCCTGTTGGTGTCAGTTTATTATCAGAAAGCAGAGCATAAAATAGTGAAGCTATTCAGCCCAATGAAATAAAGTTTCTTAATCTTTACTGTCATGGATCACCTGATTGTACCCACATGTACGGTGATTCTTACAGCGCAATAATGGTAGCGAAACTGCGTTCTATGAATGAGGAAATAAAGTCCAGATAAAACTTTGCTGCACAACTGGTGAAAACTTTTAAAAACACTAGTTATTCTTCAGAAACCCGTATAAATTAAGTTGACTTGGTGAGAGAGTTTGAACAGATCTTTTAAGCATGACTTTTGCTGAAATAGAAATCTCTCTGTCTTTCTTGGCAATCACATGGCTTCTGTGCATGCTCAGAGGGGCGGTTCTTGCTCCATTGTGCTGACTGAGAACATGTTTTTCCTCAAGCTGTATTATGCAGCCAGTCTCAACTGCTCTGTTTTTTTCACTCCCCTGCTTGCACAGGTCCAGGAACACGTGTTTGTGTTTAACAGACTCAATGTGTTTTGTGTCCCTTTGTTAGCTGCAAGCTCCTATTTGATTTAAGTTACAATACTGTTACTATCACATCCTCTTAATGGGTAACACATTTTTTTCAAGCACACCTCCAAAAAAAAACCTTATTCATATACCAATGGCTATACTGACATTACTTTTACTATGTTTTTTTGTTTGTTTGTCTTTTTGCTGATTGCATGCAGGTTTTCAAAGAAGTCCAGTGGAAGCAGACAAACTGAACTCTGCAGACAAACATGGTCTAAGCCCTGGTTGTGAATTTCCTGTCTGCACTTTAAACCAAAACAACTCTGTGCCGAATGAATGAAGACAGAAACCCGAGGCTCTCGCACTCGTATCACCGAGTAGAAACAATAACCCACGACTTTCTCTGAATGGGAAAAATAGTCAGATGCGCTATTTCCTTCTACAGATGTATTCACAGTGACAAATCAGTGTATAGACAGCTGTTGCTGCATGTTTTGCCCTCTTCCTACACACTAAGGTTTATACTTGCATATCAAGTGAAGACCAACAGCCAAACTTCTCATATGACAGAAGAAATACCCAGCAGTCCTCCCCAAAAAAGTTTCCCTGTTTGACTTTTGTTTCCTTCGTTGAGTGTTTATCAGTCAACTTTGCAGGTACAGTAGAAAAAGTTTAGAAATCATGTCAAAAAAACAACAAATCGTCTCACGAGAGCACACGTTCAAAAGTACAAAAAGTTTAGTTCCATTTAACATTTACACAACTTAGTAACTCTCATACTGGGTCATGAAAACAACACTATTCCAAGTTTCCAAACAACAACAACTCGCCCAGTGTCCCCAGACGAATAACCCACTTGTACTATTGTTTCATTCGCTAGGCTTTTGGTCAGTGAGAGGACGCTGGTTTTTGAGGTTTTGATCCCCTACATGCTGCCCATTTCACACGTTCACAGACAGGATGCACCCTCTCCCATCACCGAGCCCGTAGAGCGGACTCACCTGCCTGCAGCAGCACCTCTCTCCGGTTCAGGTACTCCACCTCGTCGCTGTAGTTCTGGGTGTATGCGGTGCTGGAGCCTGCGGACCGGGACTCGGTCCAGTGCACTTTAGCGAAACCTTCGGCATGGAGCTTCAGGGAGTCCACCTTGCTCTCCCCGGTAAGCTCCAGCAACACCCGTCCGGACACGACGTCGCCGCTGCTGAACACCGGAGGACAGTCCAACTCCGGAGAGTCGAAGACGATGTCAAACTTTTTCAGCTTGTCGAAAATCATTTTTGAAAACTGTGCGAGTCCTCTTAAATGCAAATGTGGCTGATTCCTTTATTCTTGTCCCGTGTGCTGAAGTGAGTCTTCGGGCTGCAGATGTATTTTGTTCACTCGTTTAAAGCTCAAACTGCGGCTCGCTTTCTTACGGCAGCCCTGCTTGCAGCCTTTTTATATCGCCTATGTTTGCAGCCTGGAAGAGTGGGCGGGACTTTCTGAATTTATTATGCAAGACCTCAGGAGAGGTTTGAAGGCCGGCCGATGCTGCCTTCAGGTGCTCTTGTTTGGCACCGACGTTTCAGCTCTGAAGGCATAAATAAGACATGTAGCTGAGTTTGACGGCTTTATTCGGTCAAGAGTTGAAGACCTGGGGTGTGAAGGTTTACAGCAAACACTGCAACAGCTGTTTCCAATAACAAACACATTCTCAAACAGGGGGGAGGAGGAGTGACGTGTGAAATCAGTCGTGTTGTAGTGGGTTGATATTTTGTTTAAGACATCATTACGCAAAGGAAAAAAAATCAGGCAAACAAAATTATGTTGTGCTTCATTTAGTAGTCGACTTTCAGTTATGACCTTCTTTCTGCACATTTACACGTTTGCTCTCGTGGTGTAGGAGGAGACAACAGTCACAAACTTCAGAACAAGTCTAGACAAAAACCCTCCACAAAACCACCTTGCTGTGTCAGCATTTACAACAAATGACAACCATTATGAAAATGAAACTAAAAACTGCACAATTACTGGTTCACTCCTGGTATAGGAGGAGATAACAGGTACAAAAATTAACAAGTCCGGACAAAGGCTGTGAACAAAACCAACTCATGGTGTCAGCGTTTACAAAATTGAACCGAAAATGAAACTAAAAACACAAAGCTTCCACAGCCACTCATCTGAATGTCGCATTTTGACAGCTTGGGTGGCTTTTAAAATTCCCACTTCCTTAATTCTACTGATCACTAAGTTGGGCTACTTAAGTGCAATTCTTATTTCCAGACTGAACTTGAAGGCAGCATATTAAACAGGCAGACTGGGTGTGGAGGAAGCAGAGGAAAACAGGGCCTGGTGATGATTGATGGTTACAGGTTCTTAGAAGAAAACAGGCCTACTGAGCATGCCTCAGTCTGGCAGAGATCCTCCCTGCACAGCTCAGAGGAAAATAGTTTTACTCTGGACCAAAGCTGTTTATTCCACTTGTTCTGAGTGGCTTTGAACATGCTGTTACATTGCCTGGGCTGCAACACACGTTGGGAACACAAAGCTATGTACAAAAGCATGCAATGTATGCACCAAATCCCCTGGTGAAAAACAACTACAGACATTGTAGCCTCAATAATAAAGCCATACCACAGAGATAGCACAGGAGAACTACAAGTCACCACTCAAAGTAAACATGCTCGGCAACTGGATCACTTGCGTGAATCATAGCACCCATGCAGCCTTTTAAAAAACAACACTTGCAAACAAAGCTAGTTCTGGGCAGAACTGATGTCCTTCCAAACTCCTCCGAAATCAAATAAACAGAAATGAGATAAACCAGAGAAAGACTTAAAAGTTGGGTTACTCTCTTCATTCAGTTCAAAAGCCCTCGAACAAGAATCAAGACTGGTCTGAGAAAAACAAAGTTGTTTACTCCTTTGTTCCTGGGGATGAGGAGTTAGCTGCCCACTGCCACCAACTGGTGATGTGTAGGCAATGTGCTCAGCTGCAGTACTACCAGCATGTTTTATAGCCTGGAGATGTGTGTGAATCTGGGAAATGTTGTAAAACTCTAGGTACACATTATGCTGAAAGGATATGACAAACTCCCCTGACTCTCCTTTTACTCCTTGCAGGTTGGTGTAATAAATGTAGAAAGTGCATGGAAATTTTCACTGCATATTACCTTCAGTATAAGATGTTAATTTGTAAAATAAATAAGTCAGTAAGTAAGTGACAAACAGTGCAACTCTTTGTATTGGGAGTTCATTAAATGTATTCAAGAAGCCCTGGCCTGGGGAAAAAAAAATAAAGCTCAGCATGCCACCTGCTGGTGACAAGAAGCAGCACTTGGCTCCACCAGGGCCCCCGGTCTGTGATAAGATGAACATGTGGTGCAGTGCACAGAACTATGGGCCTGATAAACAGTCGTGTTGTGCAGAAAGGAGTATGATCAGCCTAATTATGGCTAAAGCAATGTTTGCCACTGTTGCAGACTAAAGTAAGTGTATTTATCCCTGAGTTCTTCTTCGTATACCAGAGGAGCTGCTAAGTACACAACATAATAAAACAAATATTAACGTTGAAGCCCTACATACTTTAGAGCAGACAGAGGCTTGAGAAAGTATAATTCCTCTGTGGTGACAGCAGGAGACAACAAGTCTGACAAGTTAAAGGGAAAACAAACATGCACAGCAAAAAAAATGTTTATGAAAAACTAAAACATGCATGAGATGAAAATAACACAATATTCTAAAATGAATGGAGAATAGCAGATGGCTGCAGGACGGTGGGACAGAGGGGGAGCCACATGGTGTTTTCCTGGTTACCACGGCAACGCAGACTGCATTTTTTAAACATCCCCCACCCCTTCCTCTTTCCTTCCTTTCTCCTCTGTCTTTCACCTTCTACTACTTTCTTGCTGCTGCAGTCCCAACTAAACAAAACTAAACACATCCTTACTTCTGCTCATTAACATTTATATTTACTGCTTTGCTAACGTGGTGGGTGACTAAAACAGATTTTGTCCCTGAAAGGATTTTGGGAAGTAAATGAGAAGGTTGAAGCTTGGTAAAAACAATTAGCACTGTTATTTCCTGGAAATATTCTGTAGATAACATTGGTCTATACAGAGTTACAATATGTAATTCAACAGAACAGTAAGGTCCATTAATATATCAGCTGTATGGATCTGGCTGATTTTCCTTTTGAGGGATGAAGAAGAATACTGGTGCTTTCTAACCTCCATTCATGTAAAACACTGAATTGTTCTATTTCATAACAATAGAAGCATATTTACCATTTGTTCAGATTTTTTAAAAAAGTGGTTTTATTTGACTTTATACATTTTGTTCTTAATTTATGCCTTAATTTTTGTTATGTTTTATATCTGTATTAACCATCTTAGAAAATCTTTGAAATACCTTATCTGCAGAGTTATATTGTGTGGACATTTGGTCATTTTCAGTGGCTATATACCATTATGTGACATCCTATTTGAGCTAGTATTTGGTAGCCATCTGTAATTAAGGCTGCATTAAGCAAACCAGTGTTATGGTGGCTCCAAATTGCTGAGAAAAGAAAACTGCATTACTGCAGTTTCATGTTATTTATAGCACTCAAAATCATACATTTGTCATTTTTGGTAATCACATCATCTTATTGGGGGTGAAAGATATGGATCTTTTATCACAGTGTGATGTATGTGATTTCATACAGAGACACTGATGTATCTTCAAGTCGGAAATTGTCAGTGGATAAAATAACTAGTCAAGAATATTTGTTTTTGGCTAATTAAGAAAGTAAATTAGACTTATATACTTTATAAGAGTGATGTAAAAAGAAATAAATCCCCTTTTAAAGCAATGGGGCCCATTGATTAGCAACTTTGCCTACAATGGTCCAGATGTTAAAAGGGATAGATACAATTGTATAAATGGCAGACCGAAATTTCAAAATTGATATCATCTTACATCATTTATCTAATATTGTCCTCCCCTGTGCTTTATTTCAAGGGACAAGTGATGCAAAAGAAAAAGGCCTGGAGTTGTAGGAGAAGCATTTGAATTCACCTATTCTTGACCAGTTTTCCACTTCCCAGTTTTCTCATTGGTGACCACACCATTACCAGATTTTTGTTTAATGGGACAGGAGGAAGCGACAATAGTGCTGAAACAATTAATCAATGAACATGAGACAGATTATGATAGTAATAAACTTTTAACCAGTGGTAATTTATTGAGTAAAAATATAAAACATGTGCCTTTTAAAGCTTTTCAGTCTTTTTTGCTTACTTTTCTGAATCTCATGTTATTATAAGTTTAATGTTTTTTTGCAGCTGCTTAGGCTATGTTAACAGTTTGAAAAAAAATCTATTTTAGCTCTGATAACTGACGGTAACTGATAACTGGCAATCACATTTTCCGTATTTTTAAAGCTGACAATACTGGAATAATGAATGCAAAAAACTGAAAGATAATCACTAATTGAAATATTTGTTAGTTGTGGACTTAAGTACAGCATCTCAGTTAATGGGTGATGTTTTACTTTTTTTGCAGCCACCTGATGAACATAGAAAGCCTCCCATGTGCACCTTTAACAATAGTACATACATGGTGCAGCTCTTGTAGCAGTAAATAACCAGGAAATGACAATGACATTTTAGATTCAACTACTTTGAAACTTAACAACAATAACTCAGCTTTTATCTGAGACTTTGCATCTCTTGTCCACTCATATTTACCTGTCTGACCAGACTGGGGAGTCAAACTGGAGGCAACTGTTTACAGAGCATCCAATGAAACATTAACCACCACCTACAATTTATTTACTCAGCTTCTCTGTCCTGTATTCTCTGCCTCTGTTTTTAAGCTGGCTGGTGCCTGCCACACCAGGAGAATTTCACACTTCACAGTGTTAAATCCTTTACGACAGCACTCGGTAAACCAGTTGTGTTTATTTGGACTCAGCACTAATGGATTTGTGTTTAATGTTAGGATTATGTTATCTGGCAGATGTATCTGGATGAGCCAGCATCGACTTCTCTCCCAGGTTTCCATGCAACGCATTTGGCGCAGGTGGCTTCATTTGGAAAACTGCAGCGACCACAAGACACAGAGGCTACCAGCTGGTACATGACAAAGCACATCAGCAGTTTCACACCACATTATTGTGAGAACTTTTCATCCACCAGCTGGAATACATGCTGAAATGCAGTTACTATGTATATCACAGCAAAGCTACAAACTATGGATTATTCAGATACAGCGGCGGACATAAGAAAGTACAAGAACAGCAAGTCAGCACAAATGATACAAATGCTCGTCCTTATAAAGAAGCGAAGGTACCATTCTGCATTTCAGATAGCCATGTTTATTTCTAGTCACCTTTGGACTACCGTAACCCCAGTCAGTGCATCCCAGCTGAACTCCGTTGACTGGCCCTACTTGTCTCTCTTCGCTAAAAAAGGCATTATTAAAAGGCATTTATTTGTCTAAAATATCACTAATCAGGTCTACGTTTAAACACTACATTTTATTTGCAAAACACAGACATACTATAATATAATATTTTTTATAAATGTTACATCACAGCATGTTTCAACAACAAAACTGAAAACAAATCATATGATACATGTAAAATGGAGTGCTCAAGGACAGCTGTATGGTTGCTTCCAAGAAGCAACCTCAAAAGATGTTGCCATAATTCAGCCAGGTTTTACTCACTGCCCAGCCACTTTGATGAATAAACACAGTGTTAACTGCATATTAACTGTTAAGGGGACTAAAACTGTCTGCAGCTTTCACCACTGACCTCGGATCAGATGCTGTCTCTTCCTGAAGTAGGTGATCTTGGATGTGTAGTCATTATAGACGGAGTTCATGCCGCGGTTCTCCAGCCAGTGTGCTGTGGCCACCCCTCTACCCTGAACCTTCATGGAGTGCACTCTAGTGTCTCTACGGAGCTCCAGGACCACTTGGCCAGACACTACCTCCCCTTCAGTGAAAGCTGCATCAGCCGGACCATCCAGTTCCAGCACGAAAGACTTTATAGAGCTCAGTGTCATTCCTGGGAGTGAAGACAGGAAAAAAGTACATTAAATACCCACCTTTTGATAGGGGTTATACACACAACAAATAGCTATGTTATACGGTAATGTCAGAGCCAGAGCCAAGAGGGATAAATGATTTAAGCTAATCTGTTTATGGCTTCCGTGGACACCAGGAGACCCCAAAACTAACAAATTATACAGGTGAAGTCCTGTAATCGTTTTTTATATACATTTTTCTGGACTGCTTTTAAACATGCACTTGCCATTAAACAGAAACAGAAATTAAGAACACGTTCTTAAATGTGGATGTTTTTCTTCTAGGGACTTTCAGGGTGGGGCTGGGTGGTTCTGCTTAGGGTCCCTGACATGACACGGCCAGTCCTGCATGTAGATAGTGATGTGTAGTCTGTTTTTTGTTTTTTTTGTTTTTTTCAAACACGTTTCAGAAAGGTTTAATAACGTAATAATAATATATAATATAATAATAATAATAATAATAATATAATCTTACATTGTTCTCTTACACTGAACCCTTAATACTACTAAACAAAGTGGTAACATTTAAACATTAACATCTTTTTGTTTAACTTTACAGTATCATGCTTTCACTTAACCAATACTTAGGCTAACAAATGAGAATGAGTATTGATTTTACTTTCAATCAACAATATGGGAATAATACTTTAATCGTAACTGCCTGCGGTTATGTTATGGAGATTAGTGCATTTTTAACGTTAAATTTATAAACGGCTTAGTGCAGGTCTCAGCCAATCAGGATTTAGAACCGGGACTACGTGTCATAAATGCCAGCTGTGAACGTTGGCTTGATATTTAAAGGTCTCAAACTCACCTGCGGATCAGGAGCAGCGTCGTGGTCCTCACGAACACGAAGTTTACCGAAGAAACACCGAGCTCTGTGTCCACTCAGACCGGAGGTTCAATGGAAGCCCGGCTCTTATAAACGGTGGCATGTTTAAACGCCCATAAACACAGCGGCTCTCTGTTTTACACCAATGACGAAGAGCACATGCGAGTCACGCCCGCCCACTCCACCTCGGAGGAGGAGGTGGAGGAGCAGGACGAGGAGGACGAGGAGGACAGCGTGGACAGACTGAGAAACGAAGAGTAACAAGGTGGCTTTTTCCCAGCTGCCCCTTTCTACATTAAACTGTGTGTAGTGCATTTCGGCCCTCCTCTTTTTAATCGTTTACTTGGAAGATCTCTGAACGAGCACAGGTTCATTCAAAGAGGTAAAGAAGCAGAGAATGGGCCTTCTTGACAAAAGAATTTGATTTTTATTGTTGGCCAAGGCTTTTATTTTGAAGGTACTGGCAACTGGCAAAGCAAGGCCTGGGAACTGCACGGCGGCCCCAAACCCACAGTGGACCCCAAAACCCCATGTTTACATATTTGTTAAGAATTTGCTCCACTAAAGTGCAAAATCAGCTACGACATGGTCTGTCCTTCACCTTGTGGCCCTGGTCTTGAAGAGGGACTTGAAGAGAGTAAATCCTGTCTTGGCATGTTTGCTCAAAAATGTCTTAGACAATTATAAATTGTTGCCAATTAATTTTCTGTCAACTAAATAATTGATTAATCAAGCAATAATTTTAGCTTTAGAGTACTTATTGCTTTCTGGATGCCAGGGGCATTAATGAAGCTCACATGTACAGTGGGGGTCAATAGAGGCCCAACAACAGCCCTTGGCCCCCCTAGGAGCCATGATAGTCAGTGCTTTTTAAATCACTTAAATATTTTCTCCTTTGTTTTTATTGTTAATATAAATGGGGAAAAACTAGTACAGAACAGACACGTATGATGTGTTTGAATTGTATGAAAAGAGTGGCCTGTTTCACAGTGATTCCAAAACCATGTAAAAGAAGAATGATAACAATAAAGTAAACTAACATGAAAACCAACATATAATACAGTAAATAATGTAAAGTAGCCTACATTTAAACGGGGAATTCTGAGTAACTTAAGTAAATTGTTTGTTTGTTTGGGGTTTTTTTGTCTATACCTGTGCCTCAGCAGTTGAGTCACATGATCACCACATCACACGTTGGCCCAAACTTAATCTAATGGCATGATCACATCACTGAAGTAGTTTTCCTTGTAAAAGTTTCTAAGTTGTAAACTTTTTCGAGAATGTCCTAATTAATAATAACATTTCATTTGATAAATGAATTAATCAAACAGTGGAGAATTCAGTAAGAAATAAACTTTCTTTGTGTCCTACAGTGCTCTTACAGTTAATAGATTTGGTGAGATTCAAATTAGCAAGTTCACAAGTGTGACTGAGAATTGTGTCCTTGAGCAAGACCTGCTACCTGTTTCCTCATTTTGACCAAATCACCAGGTGGACAAAAAAAGCTATGAATTATTCTACAATATTATGTTCCTGGGAGAACATTTCTGGCTTAAAATTAATCTGTATTTGGCAAGCCTTGGGCAAAATAAAACAACCTCTCTCTAGTCTGTTCTGGAGTCCATTATTAAACCATGTTCTTGCAGCTGTACCCCATGGACCTGAATCTGGACTTGCTGGCCAGTTAGCATTCCAGTCCATACCTGGACTGCTGCTGTTTGGCCAGGTTGATGAACTCCAGATTCAGTTTATTTACATCTGCTTTCCTGCCAACTTTTTTTTTTATTTTATCAAGAACCTGCATCTCAGGGTCAAGGCTGTGTTATTGCTACAACATAGATTGTTTTTACAGAGTTTTGTGGTCAGTCATGCTTGAAGGAGGGGATGAGAAACTTTCTGCGAAACAGACGCTGACCTTCTTCTTAGCAGTTTAGCATTGACAGTATAAACAAGGTGGAAGTAGGACAGTCAAGTTTGAGGCTGCTTCCCTCACTGGCCTAAATATGACAGGCGAGGCTAAGGTTTATGTTTAAGCCACCTAACTGCTAAAGCTGCTCTTGCACACTGCTTCAACATTTCACACTCTGATGGCCCCTGTACTGTTCTGGGTAAAGGTTTATTTATTCATCACCCTTGAAAGATTATGAGCATTCTCATGCAGTTCAATGAAAAACACACAACTCTGAGATGTTATGGTATGCTTTAAAGCAATTATGAGATCTAATGAGGTGCACTTCAAGATGATTCAGGATCAGAGTTAAGGTTTCACACATAGAACAGAACCACACCTCTTCTATTGGGAATGTTGAGAAGGATTCTGGGAAGTGTAGGAACCACTTTTTCAGTAGTTTAAAGAATTCAGTACGTGCTACATGTTTTGTTTTGTTTTTTTAAATCACACATTTTTAAGGCTGGGCTTATAGAGATCTATTTAATTCAAATGATAGTTTCAAGTGAGAACGACATACTTGAATATAAAATTCAGGATGGCAGACTGGTTTGTGAGAAACTCAAATTACAAAATCAGAAAAAAAATTGAATTGTTAACTTCATAACTTGGGGTGGTGGGCAAGAACACAGGAGCCAGTGACCAAGTTGTGATTCTCTGTCACTTTAGGACAAAATGAGAGAAGAACTGGCTGCCGCCACGGTTCTGCAGGATCAAAGGTTTGGCTGTGTAGTCTTCACTGTGGGTGGTGCTGAAGTACGGTTTGGCCAGTGGGAACCTGATGTTGCTCTATTTGATTAACAGACAACAACAAACAATGCAATCATTATTATGTAAGTTTACACTGGGTAAAGACAAAAATAGTAAAAGAGAGTCATTGTAATTGCTATCACTGTGACAGCAATTATTAGCACCTCTGCCCTTGCTGTCTCTATTACAGTTGTTACAGTAGAGTAGAGAATGTTACCAACATTTAGAGTTTATTTTGTGATCTCTCACCTTCTGCATTGACAGACAAGGTGTCTGTTTGCAGGCCTTCAGTGGGAGGAAGTCAGTCTTAGTGGTGCTGACGCCCGGCCCAGATTCTGCAAAACAGATTAAACACATTTAATATCTACATGTACCTCCCTTTAAACACACAAACAGGACCAATCCATCACCTGGTCCACTCAGTATGTTTCTTGGCAGCTGGATGGCTGGCTTGGTCTGCTCTCTGTCCTTTTTGCCGTAGTGTTCTTTGGCTGTGGTTGTATAGTACAGGCCTGACAGATGGAGTGGGCTGAACTGTACATGGCTTTTTGTCATCAGGTCAGGCCCAGGCACATACACCGGGGCCTCTGTGTGGTTCACCTATAGAGAGGATAGTCAGCATGATGGAAAACAACTTGATTGATTTACTGCACAGAACATAATACACTGCACTAACATAACAAACTCCATTAACCTAAATTTTCACTTTATGATTTATACACCAGTATATACCAGTTTGTACCAGTAACATTATAAACACAAAAATTTTTAACCAAGTAGATGTTGTGTTATCTCACTTCAGAGAAGGAGATTATGTTGGTGGTGACTGACATCCTCTCTTTGTTGCGACTGGTATCAGTGTCCCCCTTGGGTAAGGAACTGCAATTTTTGTTCCTCCTTGTCAGAACAACCGGATCTCCTGGGAAATGAAACAAATAGACTCGTCCAGACAAGAGAGGTGACAATAAAATAATAGAGTAATGTTTCACCTTTAATACTGTGTTATCTTAGTCTGATTGGTTTGGAATAAAAGTAAGATAAAAGCAAGTCCCAGTACATAAACTGAGCATTGCACATTGACACACAGTCTAAGTCATTTGGATCATCCAGGTGAAACTCTGGATGAAACTGTAAACTGTGTTTTTCACAGTTTTACTGAGAGAGAATGAGTGTCAGTACAAATGTGATGTACAGAAAAGAAACTGAACAAGCAGGACACATTACTCTAAAACTATATGTAACCATTTTAAAGCTGTGACCAAACAGTAACATTTACATACTTGAAAAAGAAACATCAAGTAATAAATTGTACAGATCAATCAACAAAGATCAAAAACAAAAGAAAACAAAAAGTACAGTTACTACTAAACTACGGGCTCAATACAGTTTCCTTAAACATAAATAGTACAAAAGAAACATGTCATGTCATCATCTGCCACTTATCTGGGTCTAGGCCCAGGTTGCAGGGGTGACTGCTGCACAGTCCACAATGCACTGAAGTCCTACGGCACCTTCCACAGGTGGTGGGCCCATGGGAGGTGGTGCCATCCGGAGTGGTGCCAACCCCGAGAAATTGAGTCTCATGCTCTACCAACTGAGCTAACCGGGCGGCACAAATGAAACATCAGTTCATTTATGCAATGATGACTTTACTTTTGTGCTTTGCCCATGTGGAGGTTTCCTAGTGTTTGTAGGCTGTTACTAAATGTGTTAAAAGTCTTCAACATGGGAAATTTAGCGTCACATCATGATTTTTAGTAAGCATTGCAGGAAACACTCACCCAGCTTATGATAACAAAAGGCTTCTTTGGATGTGGATGACCATGAGTCCTTAGAGAAATTTCCAAGGTTGAGCTTCAAACGCTCTTCCATCACAGGTGGACTGTATCAAACACAAAGATAATTGCATTTGTGTGTGGACAAATTCAACACCAGATAATGTAAACTTTCAAGGAGTGACAAATAATAATAAATTGAAATAACAAATATTAATAATATTTTAGACCGTTTTAAAAATCTTATTTTTGAGGCCTTTAAGACAAACTGATAACCATGACGGGTCCACATCCTTAAAAGAAATCTGAATGATGACACTTGGGTCTAAAGCCACGGTCTCTTCTACTGTCTGGCATCTCTCTGTATATGCTGTAAACAGAGTCACGTGGCACGAGTTTTTTCAGTGAAGCAGAAAAGCTGCAGACCTGCAGGCAGTGGGCTGGCGGAATGACGCAGCATGGGTTGTCTCTCTTTCTACAATCTTCACAGGATCACCCAAAGACACTGAGGAGTGCTGGAGAAAGAACATAATAAAAACAGTGACAGTCACGGTCTTTTGCTGATAAGACTCATTTCATGGAAAGCATCAAATTAAGGTCAATCCTGTTGGCACTCTTGTGTCCACTTAAAGCTGACAGTGCTGGTACAGTGCTGGTAAATTGCTTCTCTAGAACTGCTGAGTAGTTAGACAGTCAAACTACTTTTAACTTTTTAAACACTCTATCACACCAGTTTAGGATTGTTCCTAAATCATCTCCTGTGCCATGACTGTAACCACTAATTGTAGACCATTGAGAAACTAGAAATGCACATTGTGGGGACAAAAATGGGGTTCCACAGTTCCCCCTGAAACATAGTAGAGAGGAGGTACTCAAGGAAGTACTCAAGTAAAGTACAATGATCTCAAAATTGTATTCAAGTACATCTCTGGAGTAAATGTACTTTTACTTTTCACCACCGTTTAGTACATTTGGACTTTTCATGCAATATTTAGGCTCAGAATTACACATGTTTGTATTAAATATTCCAGCCACGTGGTGTTCAGTTGGAATAATCATGATAGTTCATGAACAAAACTTTGTGCTGCTCTGTTACCTTTTCCACAAGTTGAGCAACTCTGCTCAACTCTGCTCCCTGGAAGGTACTGCTGTACTGGGAGACAAAGTTGCGATGGCGCTCATCCCCTTTTATTGTGGGAAAGCCCTCTTCTACAGAGAAAGGCATAATTTTTCATTTTTATTACACTATACTTTATGCAGGATTCAGAGACACACCCTCACACAGATGTCTTTACTGTCATTCATTACAGGGCAATGATGTTGTAATCCTGACAGTTTTTTTTGGAATGTTTACCCTTGGCATCAATCATGTGTGGCTTGAGGCTGAATCCATAATCTAACATGAGTTTATTGTTTGACTCAGAAAATGCAGTAAAATCTGATTGAGAATGTTGTCACTTACCTAGATGTTTAACTGTGGCTTTTACAACAGGAGAACCATAGTGTGGAGTGAAGGTAGCTTTGCTGGTGCTGTCTGGAAATTTTTCCACCAGCTGGATCTTCTTGATGGTCTTTGTTAGTCGGAAGGAGGTGGGAGGCGTCTGGAAGTGCTGGGGCTGGAAATTCTGAGACTGCGTGGTGAGGAAAGTAACTTCCCCAGGGTCTGTTTGCATCTTGAAGTTGGTGTAAAGCTTGGTCCATTGCGGTGTGCGGGTCATCTGCGGCAATGGGTGATGGTGATAGGAAACCATCGCCTCTGTCAGGTACTCCTTGATATGCCTCAAGTCCTTGTGGTCCACCTGGGCTGGGATGGGCTGATGAACAGGTTCTGCTTTCTTGGAAGAACAAGGCTGGAAGTCCTCTTGGAAACGAGTTGAATATGCATCTGGATTGTTCTTGTCCAGAAATGGGATGTTGGTAGACAGGAGGAACTCAACAGGATGGGCTGGAACCAGTGTTTTCACCACTGCTGTCATGTTGGATACTAACAGTGTCCTCCTTATGTTACTGTGTCTCTTTGGTTAAGATAGCCATCTTCTTCTGAAGCAGGTGAAAAATGCTACAATGCCTCACCATGGAAACCTCTTTGCTGTGGAACATGATGATGTTGATACTGTTGCTGCTCCTGCAGAGAAACAAATGCATGCCTTGGTGTCCTATTACCAGGCCAAATGCAAGGAGTGGACACACAAAACGGTTCAACTGTGGCATTTAATTCCACAACAAGACAACACACAAACCATTTGCCAGAAAAAACAAATATTCCTGATGATCCAATTGTCATGGACGATCTAAAAGTGTTACTATAGACCTCCTTCTGCCTGGCTTTGCTTGTGTTAGAAAAAGTCAGCACTGGCACAAATGACCTAAACCTATTAAATAGAGCTGAAACAATTAGTCGATTAGTTGATTAATCAATTGACTATTAAATTAACAGTTTTTATAATGGATTAATCTTGTAAATATTACAACAATAACCAGATTAATCAAAAATGAGAATAACTGTCAGTGGCAGTCCTACTAATAAATATTTGGAGTGGACATACTTTCCTTTTTAAAGAATCTTATGCATTATTCAGCTTTACCTTAGATAAACTTACACTATCAACTGGCAGAGTAGCATGATTTTGGCCCTTAATGTTGCCATTTGGGTGCACATTGCAATTGTATTGAAAGCACTTTAAGTGGTTGCTGTCAAATAAAAAATATGCAGGCCAAGTACCATCAGTACAACAGCAGGTGTCAGTCAAACTTCATTTTGGATCAGTTGTGTTCATCACAGAAATTTACTGTATCTCATCATCTTAGGTACTCCATACTCAAAATGTGACTTAACACCCTCTCTCAGTTTCTGAAGTAGGCACCAATGGGCTGTTTCAATCAGTGAGTTGTCAGCTTTTAAAGTGCTCGCTGTCGCCCTCCTCTGTCTATTATGTGGAATAAAATTGTGGAATAACAATTGGGAGGGGGGAACAAACTCTACTGCCAGAGGTACTTTTGCTGAATCACATGCGAAAGTGCATAGTTCCTCTCATACATTTGTGGTACATACCACATACAAGTGGTATGTAACATATAATAAAATTTTAACTTTAACACCGGCTCTCCTAGTGTCCTTTTACTACTAATACCGTGCAGAAACACACAGCTACAAGTAAAATATTGTATGGAAGAGTACAAGGACTGCTTGTACTTATATTTGACAAGTAACGGGTGATATGTACGTTATTGCTCAATGTGAGTTATGAACGAATATAAATGTGATTTAGGTGCAGTGGATGTTGCAGTGTGCAGTGAAGATTTTTTTTATGTTGACAGATAATTGTTCGTCAGAGTGATGCCATGTGGCCTGGTTCATCTTGTTCTTCTTCTAAGGCTAATGAGCAACTAAAATAATATAAATAAAAAGCTTTTATTACCAAGGAAATCGAGCAGAAGGAAGTGACGTATTATACCGTCAGCCTTTTCCGCTCTCTTTTCGTTGAGGCTCAGCTAGCGGCCGGGTGGGTACACGTTCTGTCCAGCACATATTTGTCGATTTTTACAGATATCTGGGTTGTCGAATGCGATTAAAACATAACATTGTTAATCGTATATCCACAGTAATTGGGTATCAAGTATTACTGGCTCATTTCGGAGGCAAATAAATAGAGAGAATTGTGACAAGAGTTCCACGCTAACTGTACGCATGTGGCCAGGCCCCCACCGAATCCACTCTGCTGCTAACATTAGCTAGCAGTATAACTGACACGTCGTATACACGCTTTCACGGTCGATAGGGTAGTTTAGAAACGAAATTGCGGCTTTGTTACCGATTAACTTCTTATTTTTAAGAATACTTACTTCTAAGTATTATAAGTATTGTTGGTCTTTCTGTTCTTGCGGTTAAAGTGAGCTAAGATCGTTAGCTAGCTGCATCTGGAGCTAACGTCATTTTCCCCCTCTCAGCCTGCAAACATGCAGATCTTCGTGAAGACGTTGACAGGGAAGACCATCACCCTTGAGGTTGAGCCCAGCGACACTATCGAAAATGTCAAGGCTAAGATCCAGGACAAGGAAGGTAAGAGTAACATTCAACTCTTAACGTGATGCGATTCTTGATACTTTGTTCACGTTAGCTGGTGAACGCCACACGTAACACTGTGATGATTCTCCGAAAATGTCTTTATTAGCCTCTTTACCTTTTTACCAACTGTGGTAGAAGTGTCCGAGTTGAGCTGTTAAAGGTGTATGGTCATGGGGCACGTCACTAGATTTGGTCTAAGGTAGTCACACCATTATTCTCCTTATGTTGTATTCAATGAAACTGATGTATATATTTACTTAAAATCAGAGGCAAGCAGGTAGGGAGGCATAAAGTAAAATATTTAAGATTTGAAATGCTGAAATTGTGATCAGTCTTTTCAGCTATTTGGCCTGCCTTATGTACAGTTACAGAAGCTGTTTATGTACAAGTTTGTTGATAAGTCTTATTGTGTTTGTAGGAATTCCCCCTGATCAGCAGCGTCTGATCTTCGCTGGCAAACAGCTGGAGGATGGACGCACACTGTCTGACTACAACATCCAGAAAGGTAATAACTCCTTCAAAACAAACCCAGATAAGTTGGATGTGCCTGTCACTGTAAACCTCTTCTTATAAGATAAAATATTAATTACACAGGGGTCACCCAGAAATTCTAAGGATGATGGTGCTGGTAAAGTGTATCATTATTGTATTTGTGTACTGTGTGTTAAATTTTGAAAGTAATATATATTTAACACTATAATGGAAAGGGAGAGATGGTACAGCATCTTTGCTCCACTGTGAAAGGAAAGATCTCCACTGTGAATTTGTGTGTCTGGTGTCTGTAAGATGCCAAAGTAGAGAATGTTCCCAGTTGGTCTATATGTGTACATTACTGAACTTCAGATTGACACCAAGGTGTCTTACCTGCCCACCAGAATCCACTCTGCATCTGGTTCTGCGTCTGCGTGGTGGCATCATTGAACCTTCACTCAGACAGCTGGCCCAGAAGTACAACTGTGACAAGATGATCTGCCGCAAGTAAGTCCAGTCCTGATTAACAGCCAATGAGTCTGTACAGTGAAATAGTGGGTTAGTTTAGAATACAGTACTTTTTAAGTGACACTGCAGGCATCATGCTTTGGTCAGCCAGGGTTTGGTAAAAGTAAGTACATACTTCTTCTGTAAGAAGTGATGAACTACATGGAAATGAGATTGAAGCTGTAATTTAACTGCAGGATGTTGTGGTTAAACTGTGTAAATGGGTTGAAATGATAGAAGACAGAAATTGTGAGCAGGTAACTGCTCCATTGTTCTGCCCTTAGATTTTGGCTGACGTAGCTGTTAGTGTTGCAGTTTTTCCAGCATTTACTCAGTCTCAAACAAAGATTAGGTCTTTTTTTTCCACATGTGGCAAACACTTAATTTGTTAGAATAGAAATAAATATCCTAGTTTCCCAAGAACTGCAAATCCATTGTTGTTGACCTCTGACCTCTTGTGTTACAGGTGCTATGCCCGTCTGCACCCACGTGCTGTCAACTGCCGCAAGAAGAAGTGTGGACACACCAACAACCTTCGCCCCAAGAAGAAGCTGAAGTAGACATTTCGGCTGACTTGGCACTGTATGCCATTTTGTGTTTAAAATAAATGTAAGAAAATGATGCTGCTTGTCTGACTTGCATTATTCAGTAGAACTTTTACAAGGCAGGAAGAAATGGAAACTGTTTGCCTTGATTCGAATTCACATGTTCAGTATATGGTGGTGAAGCTGTGCAGGGTGCAAGATAAAGTTACTAGACTGACTGAAACAAGATTATGCTGGTGCAATAAACTCACGTAACTGCTTGCCAAATGTTTCCAAATGAAGATTAAAGATATCCATGAGAAAATTTTGGCAAGTAGTTTACATCAGAAGCCTGTTCACTGAGTTATCTGGGTAATTCAGTAAACCTGCTTCATGGAACTGGACCTGGTTGAAACAGTGGCTGTGCTCCCAAACATTCTGCTGATTTACATGGTTGGGCGTGATTTCCTCTTTATTTCAGTTTGGCCCCTAGAACAGCCAGTGCTGCTTGTGCTGGCCTGAATTGATGGCACTATTTTGCAGGTAAACAAAATGCCATGCGTCCCAACAGTATTGCTAGCAATAGAGACTATTAAACACATTTTGTATAGCTGGTAGTGGTATAATCCAAATGCCTAAGGTACTATATACTTACCCAACAGTTGTATATCATAGCATTTCCATCACCTGCTGCTGTTTATCATCTGATTCCATGTCTTACCTGGTCCCATTTGCACTCTATTCAAACAGCTTTCCCCACCCTTGCTGTTACTTAGCAAGCGACATGGCTAAATGGGTCGCAGCCACTGCCAACCAGGAATTACCTGCTGAAAGTGTCATGCACTCAGTTAGTCCAAGCTGACTGCCAAACTGTATTTCCATCTTCAGTTTAAATACCATCCAAGGAGAACAGTAAATCACATTTGGAAATGTAAGATGCAAAGACTAGGAACGTTAAATAACACAACCCTGAGTTTCTTGCCGTCCCATCACACAAAGGACATAATGCACCCACGTGCTGTCAACTGCCGCAGCACGTGGGTGCATGATTGAGTTTTAATGTTAAACAGTTCTTTTACAAATGTAAGGAACTCATCTCACAAATCCCATACAAACACCTGCTCTCCCCAAATTCAGTAAATCTTGTGAAACAACAAAATTGTGGTCTTGAACTGACCAATGCGGTGGCCGCGCAAATGCAAACGTTGCAACACAAATACGAACATGCACATAGAATACGCTCACCCAGCCCTTTAATAGGAACACCCCTACACTTGCTTCTTCATGCAATTATCCAATCAGCCAGTGGTGTGGCAGCTTCAGATGTTCACATCAAACATCAGAATGAGAGAATGGGATACCACAGATCTTCTCTGTGTTAAATCTTCATTTTTTACTATGTCTATGCTCCGCTGTCGATTGCATGTAAAAAAAAATATATAAAACAATACATTTTAAATAAACGTGTCCTCTAATTATATGTGCTTGGGACTGATGAAGAAAGAACCAGACCAAACTGAGGCCGCATGCACACGAAGAAACTGCCAAGAAACTATGTAGAGCTGTTATCCTTCCACTCTTGTTTACTCAAACTAAAATGTGACAAAATGCAATTGAACGGA
Organism: Toxotes lorentzi; assembly: GCA_037833715.1. Lineage (NCBI taxonomy): Eukaryota > Metazoa > Chordata > Actinopteri > Toxotidae > Toxotes > Toxotes lorentzi. Next base: position 14,931,177 of record JBBMJY010000022.1, on the reverse strand, counting down.
CATCATGACTGATTTACTGAATGAGTAAATCATGATGGGAAGCCAACAAAAACTTCTGGACCTAAGTGGAGCAATCAAGAGACTGAGAAGTTCCTCACATCAATACATACAGCAAACGAAATGCCATTTTCCCATCATGTTTTCCACATCAGTCATTTGTTGGTTTGACTGGTGATCTTGTAATTATATCATCACCTGTGGTTTTAATAGCATGTGAGTGGAAAGGTAACACCACCGACTCCTACTTTTTGGATCCAGCAGCAGTTGGTCACATGCATGTATACGCTTTTTGTTTTGCAGATTTTTTGTGAATTCAGTATTTGATCACTGATAGGATATTATTCTCAAACTATAATAATATCAGACACTTTTGTTTCGCTTTTTCATGAAGCTTATGATCGGTTTTTGTGTACACTATTAATTCAACTGTACGGTCATTCTGGAGGATGTAGTTTGTGGCCTGTTGAACTGTGAACTGTGAACTGCCAGAGGAATCTTTTCACCACAGGTTGATTATTTCAGAGCAAACTTTACAAACTACAAAACTGAATCCATCTGTATATTGTGTTTAATATGAAACAGCTGTAGAACTGTTCCACAGTGAAGTCACTGAAGTGACAACTAAGCGTAGAACAAGACCAAGATCAGAAGTCAGTTCCACCTTGTCTGTTGGCACATCAACTTTCGACGAGCGACACTGTTATCATGCTTCTCTGTTCAACACAAAGTGACACTAACATTGCGTGACCTGGATTGACCCTTTGATAAGTCGATTACATTTTCCTCAAGACACTTGTTTAAGATGAGAAAAATCACAAGTCTCTTCTGAAAGTCAGACTTTCAACAACATTTGTTTGCAATGTAGATATGAAATCACATTTTGTGAACCCAGCATTTAATTCCACTTCACAACTAATGTAGCTCAGACTGGCAGATTGTTTTTGGATGTAACGGTGGAAATGGATGTATGTACAGTAGACAAGCAGATACCCTGAGAAATTACTTGAATCCCACCTCTCTCCAGTTATTTTTTTATGCTTAAATATTACTGCAAAAGTTTTGTCTGCTAAAACCGAAATATTAAATGAGATACAAATAATATCAAGATATGTTTGTGTACTCAGAGGGCAGTGTAAGGCATAGTTTCCTGTGAGTTAGTAGTAGTTTTTATTAGTATTTACTTATGTGTGGGTACATTTTTGATCAGTGATTAAATATGTATATATATTTACAGAGTAATTGTAGTAGTAGTAGAAGTATGCAGTATGGAATGGAGAGGGGCAACTCTTCAGAGCATGTGGTACAGGTAAGTAACCGACAGCACACCTGTTTATCTGGGACAGCAGAGTCAGAAAGGATATCAAATTAAAGAAATCCTGTACACTGAAATCTCAGGGTTTTACTCAGA
>JBBMJY010000022.1:14878342-14929669 GCA_037833715.1 Toxotes lorentzi | reverse complement strand
ATATATGTGTGTGTGTGTGTGTGACAAGGGACAAGGGATAGTGCCATCCCTGGAGCCACGCCACTAGCATGGCTAAAATGCAACAAAACATTCAAAGTGATGGATTAACTAATTCCATCACTTTGAACACTTTGAACTAATTCAGTGATGAGGGTTGCAGTTGATGGATGGGTCGACAAAACAAAAGAGTCTCACATAAGAGACCACTGTTTGTTTCCCATTTCAAACCAATATTCAGCATTGTTTGTCTTATCCATGATTGTCCTACAAGCTTAACTGTGTGTTTACTATTGTAACCATGGCGACGAAGGTTCTCTAACCTTAAAGAAGTACTTAGTTGAACCCAAACCACGATTTTTTCCTGAAACCTGACCAACTACTTTTTGTGCCTAAACCTTAACCTTTACCATGTGTTTATTATAGTTACCATGATGATGCAGGTGTGACTGTGGGTTTGGGCTGCAAGTCAAGGCACAGAGCGATGAGCAGTCAGGTATGCTTGGCATTGGTTGGAATGGTTCACCCTCTGCTTGGCCAGAGAACAACATCAGGAATGTTCTGTACTGTATTGAGCAACACGTGATTGATGAGTTGTTTGTACTTGAAACACCATGTGGGATTCAGAGACTGTCTTCCCCTAAAAAAACAACCTTATAGGTCATCTGTGAAGCATCTTATCAGGACCCATAGGTACGTTTTATTGTTTGGCAGCCTCTTGTGGTGGTAGTAATCACAACAGGTCAGGTGATGTGGTATAAAGAGCATCAAAATCTGCAAAGGACAGAGAGGTCAGGTTGGATGGGTCACCACAACACAGGACCTTTCTCTGTACCTACCCAAGTAGTTTTTGTGCCCAAACCTCAACAAACCGTGACGGTCATAAACTTAATTGTGTGGTTATATTGTAACCATGACAATGAAGGTCTGGGACACCTACCGCCGTAAGGGCGCTACTCTTGGGACCGTATTGGGCTAAATTTCATGAGACGCTCCTATGACGCTCCTCCTCGCCCCAGAGGGTAGGAACAAACAACCTATATGGTTGTTCTGGTCAGAGGTCTTGCTGGTGATTCAGGGAGATGACTGGAGCAAATAAAGGTCTGAAGGTATTAATAGAAAAGACCATCATCTTCTGTTGGCAGAAACTTAGAAGGTGGATTACTTCCACTTTCTTTTCTATGAATTCCTTGTAAATTCACTATGAGATTTGAAAGCTAACGAGACCCAACACATAGATGAGGTGTTATGCTGTTTTGCTGGCAACTGGTTTGGCTTGTTACTTGTACTGGTTTGTGTAAGCTTGCAAAGCATTCTTTCAAAGTAGTGGCCCTCTAACATTTTCCACTGCCAACCCTGTTTGTATCATGTTTTATATGCTGCATGTCCATCTCCTCCTCTCCTCCATTCCCAGCTGTCTTATCTTCCTCCTTTCACCCAGCCCGGCCATCGGCAGGAGGGTCCCCCATAGGAGCCAGGTTCTGCTCAAGGTTTCTTCCTGTTAAAAGGGAGTTTTTCCTTGCCACTGTCACCCTAAGTGCTTGCTCTGGGGTCAGGCTCTGGGTCTCTGTAGAGCGCTTTGAGACAGTTTTGATTGTGGAAGGCGTTATATAAACAAAGTTGAATTGAATTGAATTGAATTAACTAATGTAGGGTCCTGATCCTAGCCAACAGTGATACAGTGGCCAAATGGCAGGTATGTGACTTTGTGTGGACATGTTGGTTCAAAAATAAAACAGATGTCAAACAAAACCTTGACTAAGAGCTCATTTGCTTATCTTAGCACTTATCTATAGCCTATGATTACACTGGGTTCACAGGAATATATTGTTCTATCTATAGCTATGGTGCTATGACCTTGGACTGCTTGACTTTTGGTTACAATGTTGATTTTGGTTATAGATAATTTTGAGATTCTGTTAATTTAAGGCTTATTTTGATTTTTGGTTTATGTTTAGATGGTTTATGATCAATAGTAAATTATTATTCAATAGTAAATTAAGTAAATAACAATCCTTCCAAGTATATGCTCCTGTTGGTCTCATGACGTATTTTCACAGTGTAGGTGAAGTTCCACACTCAGGGAGCATGTGGGAACCCAACACACGAAGTGCAGTTGTGTGTGTGTGTGGTTTGTACAAAGCACACCCATGCCCACACAGACACACAATGTCTATTTCAAACAGTTAACCACAAAACCTCACGGGCCAACACCTTCTTATGGTTATACCATAACAGCCGGTGTAGAAAAAAGACAAAAGCATCTGATATTTGATTAATACTTTTTTCCAGAGCATTTTACGTTGTGCAAGTATTTCTGGTGAAGGGCATCACCACATCCTATTGTTTCCCCATATTTGCACATTTATAGTCTTTATGACTCATGTACAAGATAGTCTTGAGAAAGTTTTCAAACACCTTCGTTTGAGATTTAATTGAAAAGGTATACAATTGTCATTTTCCCATCAATCTACCCTCAATAATCCATAATGACAAAGTGAAAATATGTTTTTAGAATTGTGTAATTTAGCAAATTTACTGAAAATTCAGAAACTCAGAAATCAAAATCACTCATTTATAAAGGTATTCAGACTGTTTTTCCTGACTCTAATTTATTACTAAGAGAGTAGTCATTGCTTTACTACCATGCTTATCTTTCTAATCTTGTTATTTTATAAATTGTAGTTTTCTTCTCTTTTTTTTTAGCTGCTACAACAATCTAATAATCCCAAAGAATCAATACTATTCTCATCTAATTTTTCCAGTAGGAAACCATTAGCCGCAGTTTTCTCTGTGATCCTGTCATACAAAGTGACAGTATGGTGAAGTGTTAAGCGAGGGGCCTCATTAACCTCACATGGAGATTTGAAACTGAAAAATGTAAATTACATTTTGTGGAACAAAAGTCTTAGTGTCTCATGCAGTACTAATTTCACCCTTGAAGCAGAATGTTTAGTTTTATGTTAAATGTTACCACAGAGACAATATTTAATTTTAGCAGAGGACAGGATTTGATAGTCGTATAATTTAAATGTAGAAAATATATAATTGAAAACTCTGCAGTGAATGTGGGAGGACACATCAAGACAGAAACTGTGCTTCTTTTGAAAATCAACCTCGATCCTTTCTGTGTTCTCATCTTGTCTCGGTGGGTTTCTTCTGGCTGCCCAGGTTTCATCTCATAGTTCATAGATGTACATGTCAGGTGGTTTAAATACTCTCAACTTCCCATAAGCTGACACATGTGGATGAGGTATAAGGACAAATGTACTGTGTTACATGTAATGGAACACATTATATTATGACGGGTATAATGTGAAGGGTTCAATATTTTGTCTGTAAATCTTAAAGTCTTACTTATCAGTGTATATGAGCTGAAGGCATCATATCCAGTTTGCAGTAGTATCTAAAGATTTACCCCAGGGATTGATCCTAGGACCACTATGATCCTGCAGTTCAATTCAATTTTTCAATTCAATGTTATTTATATAACGCTTTCCACAAAATTGTCTCAAAGCACTTTACAGAGACCCAGAACCTGACCCCAGAGCAAGCACGTAAGGTGACAGTGGCAAGGAAAAACTCCCTTTTAACAGGAAGAAACCTTGAGCAGAACCTGGCTCCTATGGGGGACCCTCCTGTCGATGGCCGGGCTGGGTGAAAGGAGGAAAAGGAGGAAGATAGGACAGCTGGGAATGGAGGAGAGGAGGAGAAGGACATGCAGCATATAAAACATGATACAAACAGGGTTGGTAGTGAACAATGTTAGAGGGCCAGCATTCAGATTACAGTTAGTGAACAGTTAATGGATACTGTGTGCTCAGCAGATTACAGTTATGATAGGAAACAGAGCACAGAAGCAAAAAGCTCTCTCTTTGAGATATGAAGGAGCCTGGCCATTGAGGGCCTTATATGTAAGGAGAGGGATTTGGATCAGCTGGAGGCTTTTTAGAGAGTTAACCGGACATCCTGATAATAGGGAATTATATGATGATATTGCCTAGGGGAAGCATGTATAAGGTGAACAATATTGGTTCAAGCACAGAACCCTGTGGAACTCCACGGCTAACTCTGGTATAAATCGTCATTAACATGAACAAATTGGAATCTATCTGATAGATATGATTTAAACCAACATAGTGCTGTTCCTTTAATCCCAATAACATGCTCCAAACTTTCCAATAGGATACTATGATCAATAGTGTCAAATGCAGCACGAAGATCTAGTAGGACAAGTATAGAGACGAGTCCATTGTCTGATGCTATGAGAAGGTCGTTGGTAACTTTCACCAGTGCTGTTTTTGTGCTATGATGTATTCTAAATCCTGAAAACTAAGTAGTATTTCAAAATTTACCTAATGCCAATGTTCACTTTTGTGTTGATAATAGGTTTATTTCCTGCGGTTCTGAAATATTCAGAAAGTCTCTTGCTTTCAACAACTTTATGACAAAACTGAAATTACAACTTACATCTAAATTTACAAAAAAAAAAATTCACATGGCATCTTGTGACAATGTGAGGAACTGATGTTGGACCATTCCTTGAACTCACTGTATTAGACCTCTGAATACTGGATTGACTGCTGAGGGGTATCATGGTTTCAAAGAAGCCATGGTAAAAGAATCATTTGCCTCAGCTGCCATGTGGACAACCCAGTCTCAACCAGCCTATCAGGCATCGAGCAGTTCCCTTTCTTTGGGACAGGTCTGGCCATTTCCCCGTGGGTTCTTGGCTGTCATGGATCCCGACGCCATTATCTTACTGTGTCTGGGAAAAAAAAATTAATCAGTCCAGTACATCTCAATTTAATGGATAAAAATATGCCTTGGAAGACACAGCATTTCTGTGCAATGAATAGCGAGAGAGAGAGACAGAGATACAAAGTGTGGGGAGAGATGTTTCCCTAGCAGGCTGGGATTAGATGCGGTTCCATAAATATGTTGGGCAGCTTGGTATGCTTTGTGCCCAGTGGTAAAAATAGGCCTCCTTCCCAAGGGAAGTGATGACGTCTGCAGCCTGCCTGCATCACCAGCCACAAGTCGGCTTCATCCTCATAGTGGAAGAGGCAGAGAGACAAACTGTGGGGGGAGCATCAGTGATCACCATAGCAACACATGCAGAGTGACGCAGGTAAAAGGAATAGAATGGAACAGAGGTAGTGATTGGCTGAGGAGTGCAGTTGTGTGTGTGGCAAAGATGTGTGGGTGGTAGAGAAGAGGAGGAGGACTCAATAACCCAGCACTGAGATTAGCCCCAACACCCCCTGTATGCACACACGCACGCACACACAGTCCAAGCCTGTTAGCACGGTCAACAATTCAGCCTAGCAATGAAATGATATGATTTAGCACGCTATTTGAGCACTGACTTCAGAGGCAGTGGAAAATAGTGTTATTTTCCTCCCTCTCAAATGCCATCTTGGATATTATGCATGCATACATGTATTCTGGGAGGAAGGTATTTTCCACATTTCCCCCACATGAACTCAAACTATCTCCATGTTTAATTTCAATGCCATTAAAATAGACCTTAGGGCAGCTGCTTTGGCAAAGACCTAATGTTAAATTTAATTAAATTTCAAAGGTTATTCTGCCCTCTAGTCATCATCTTTACTGCAATTTCTTGCAGTTGCCTCCCCATCTTCTTTTACAGCTTTTCCATTTTTATTTTGTTCTATATATATATAAAACAAAATAAAGTTTGGCATTCAAACTTCAATATATATTCATTCAAACTACACATGGGGTGAAACTGCTTCATTTTGTCATGGTTGGCATCCAGTGATAATGTAATCCTACAATCTGGTATTATAAGTACAACTCCAGTATTTAATGAAATTCTCTGTAAGATGACTTGGGCATCTTGGAGTGGCACAACACACTCCAAGTCTGTCTGGGCAAAAGTATGACATCATATTAGAGCGGATTTTTTTTAAGAATGAAGCTGTTGTATTAATAAATGAGAAATTTTACTAGGTATCTGTGTGTTCAGGTGGTAGAGTATGAGATACAAACAAGTACATATACCTGCTCATCACAATAATGTGCCATAAAGCTAACACAGTGGTCAAAAACTCCACTCCACTGGTGACTGCAAAACATGAATGAAAGGTCATGTTTTCACCTCCAGTGTTCACCTGTGTTCATGTAGAAAGTGTCCCCATCCATAATAAAACTGCTACTTTATTTTCTAACTCTCTTCCATATAGATGGATGCCATGACATGCCATGACAGAATCAAGTGCTTCCCAATAACACATTTGTGGGTCACCACCTATTCACCTGAAGTTTACTCAAAACAAAAAGTATCTATCTGATCTGTTTCAGTTTGGATGTACTGAATATCACCTCACAATGGAGTTATTGAAGTTATTCAAACCATAAAAAATACATCATTTACACAAATCAATTTACACCCTCACTGTTGAAAAAGTCTAAAGTCAGACCTAAAAGGAAGCCTCGCCTCAGCCTATGGGAGCATGTCATAAAACAACAGAAATAAAATGCTGGTTTGATAGCATAAGATGAAACTTTGATCCCAGATGGGGAGGTGGGTCAGTAAAGGAGGCATCATATGTGGTTTAAATTAGATTTTTGGTTGCTTTTCAAGTTATCATAGACACCATTTCTACTGCTATTACTGAGACGACTAAAGCTACTGGTGCTTTTTACTACAATGAATATGTCAAATACTAGTACTATGTCCTCTGTCCCATTCTGCAGTTTATTTTATTGAGTGTTCAGTGTTGTTTTAATTATTTATGTCCAGTCTGATCATAACATCTTCTCATTGTTCCCCTCTTAGAAAATAAGGTAAGAGGAGACAAAGTGTTTAGATTAAACAACACTGCCACCCGATGGATATCACTGAGCATGTCTGTGTGTAACTGAAGGTTGTAGAAAGTCAGTAAGGGTACACCCGTCTGTCAAAATAATTTATGACTCTCCGACGTCACTCCTCCACACACCACACACACTTCATCCACGCCACTTCCCCGACATCACTTCCCACACACTGCCCCCAAAACAACAACAAATAAAATAAATATAAATAAATATGGGTGCTTTATGTGAACATTGGGGGCTTTATGTAAACATTGTCAGTAGAAGCTCCTTTCCATGTGCTGTGGTCCTCCTCGTCCTCCCCTCTGCAGAATGTTTGAAGGCCTGCATCTGCAGAAAGTATCACTCACACTCACACGCACTCACACGGACACACACGGACACACACGCACACAGTTTCAGGTCAATAGTGATGTGTCGGTGGCGAATGAAACGGCTCTTAGAGCCGGCTCTTTGAAGTGAACAATGGGAGCCGACTCCTGTCTGGGAGCCGGCGCTGCTACCTGATGTGAGGTGTGGCCGCACTGAGCAGGAGGGGGAGGAGTGGGGGAGAGAAAGAGAGAGAGGGAGAGAAAGAGCAGCCGCTACAGAGACAACAGAAAAAGAGTGATCGCAGGAAACGCAGTAAAATTTGGATGCATTTCAATTACATGGATATACATCTAAATACAATAAGCCATATAAATAATAAACATTTTATATGGTGTATGTTTTGTACATTAGTAATAAATTTTAAACATAATTTTACACTATTTTGGTAATAAATTAGTTTAAGAAACGAAAAAAATCTGAGGAGCCACTCGGGAGCCGAAAGAGCCGGCTCTTTTTAGTGAGCCGAGCCATAAGAACCGCCTCTCTTAAAAGAGCCGGAATTCCCATCACTACGGGTCAATAGGTCAATATGCTATGTGAGAAAACCCGGTGTTATCTCTAGCATAAGTCTCTAAAATGCTCATTTACAACGAGGTCTGTTGTTTTTCAGGTGCATCACAAAAAAAGAAAACAAAAAAGGTATAAATGTGTAAGCGAGAAAATAACACCGGTACATCAGACTGCGCCGGCAAGATGAGTCGTGGTATGAATACAAATTTATCTGGTAGACTCTGTCGCTTTAAAAAAAATACAGAATAAGTAAATATAACATTTTGTTTTGCTTAGAGATTTTTTTTTTTTCTTTTTTTAATCATTTAACGAAGGTTTCTCTTGTTAAAAGTGACTTCAGAGGAGCTGGGCGGCCTCTACTTTACGCAGTCAGACTATGGTAAGAAACTACGACCAACTGGTAACAACAAAGAGCTGTAGACAGGTCACTCACTAAAAATACTCACAGATTTAACAGAGCGCGCCGAGCGGTGTTTGTGACATCTGACACATCTGCCGGAGCGTGTGGAGGAGGATGCGGGGAAGGACAGAATTCACCGACCGCCCGTCCGGCCAAAAACCGCCTGAGACCCTCCCGTTTACAGCGTCAACAAAAGCCCGATCCCGGTTCGGATCCGTCCTCCGAAAATATCCTGCCCGAAGTTCCTGAAATAGAGTCCGACGACGCAACTACTGTAACGGGTAAGTCTGCGGCTTTGTGTTTTTTTTTCCAAAAACAAAACCAGAAGAAACACTGCTTTCAGATCGAGTCCTCATTTCTACCGCTCTCAAACTTTGAAATGAAGACCGGATAGGAAGTGAGGTCGAGCGAAGGGGCGTACCGGTCAGAATCTTCCGGTGAGGTTTGGAGAGCAGCGCCGCCCTAGAGGCCGGCGGAGTACTGTGTAACTTAGAAGTCATAATGATTTAGAATACGTTTAAAGAGCAATTTCCTCGTATATATTTATTTTAAAAAGTAAATAAACAAATAAATGATGGTAAACATAGGAACAGAATGACGTACAAGCCACAACACAAATACAAAAGCCAAACACAAACGCTAACTTCCGTTGGGAGGCTTTTGCATTTGTGTTGCTGCTTTTGAGTTTGTGTTGCTGCTTTTGAGTTTGCGTTATGGCTTTTGTATTTGTGTTGTGGCTTTTGCGTTTGTGTTGCGACGTTTGCATTTGCGTGGCCTTTCTCGGCCACCCTTCACCAACACTAGCTGACAGTTTCCCTCTGTTCTTATATACCAACACTTCAATGACACTAACCTGAACTAACTGAAGTACTCTGAGGTATTTTGAGTCATACTGAAAGGTGAAATGTTTTGGACACTGCGCAATTAAAAACAAACTTAATCCTTGATAATCCGATGGAGATGAAAGTTCAGCATCGTACAGATGTGCGTTTATTCCAGTTTAAGTGGCTTCATCATGGCAGTGGTGCATCTTTGGTACTGCATTCTCTCTTGTAGCTGGCAACAGATGTTTTAAAAAGGCCTTATTCCAGTGCATTTAATCCACTGCAAATATTCAAACATATTCTGTATATTGCCCTTCATTGGTGGTGTGGTGTGGGCAATGTTCCTCAACCTGTCTCACCTATTTATGCTTCAGCTTGTGATTTCCTAGAATGAACCGTTATCCTCCCAGTAAGGGCCATTCACTTTTTTTCCTATCCAAGATGGTCATAGTCACACAGACCGTAGTTGTAAGGAGCCGGAAAGAATCATAATGGAGAAAAAGCGTAATGTATATCACCAGACGTTGCCCAAATAGTCTGAAATATAATGTCGATTTCTCCTTTCACTTGTAAATACACAATAATACTGATCTAATTCATGTATCGTTATAAAATTATAACACAGCTGATCATATAGTGTACTTTAAACACTAACATGCTGTTAAACCCTGCTTCAACAACATCTCAGTAAAGAGGTCAGACACCAGTGAGGGTGCTGGGTCTTACAGTAAGTGGAAAATCCCCCTACGTAAAGTACGTAAGTAAAGTACTCACAGTGTTATTGTGTGGTTTTTCTGCACTGGAATAAGGCTGTTGTGATGCTAAGAGTTTCCAACATTAGCTGAGAGGAGCTAGTGCTGAGGGGCTGCTGTATTTTCTTCATGCTCGGTAAAAGTCTGGTAACGATCTGTTCTAATTTTTTGAAGCCATGAGAAAAAAAAAACACAGATGTGAAAAAATACTTCTTGTCAAAATGGATGAGAACTGGTGTCATTACCTACAAATTACTAGTATCAACTATTCTAGAAACTTTATTGCTAATTCAGTGATACTTGCATGACGCAGCTGATGCCAGAAATGCCAGATACTGTAATAACTGGTCAAACTGATGGAACACCAATCATACTGTAATGTGATTGATGCAGTAACATTTTGCAAGTCACATTTTGACACGTTATTATGGTTCTGGCAGTTACTGCATCATCAGCTGAAAAGAACGGCACCTTATTTGTACCTATATTATTGTCATGTGAAGAAATCAATAACTCATCAGAGGGCAAGAAGCAAAGATCAATAGTGTGCATCAGAAGTTCACATACAAAGCTTGAAAGACAAGTCAATTAAGTACCCATTTGCTAAAACTACTGCAGTTGTGCTTTTAAACTCGAGCAGTCTGAGGTAGCACACTGCTAAGTAATGCACGCACACACATACAAACACAGTTTCACATCCCTCGGCAGGAATGGGGCTTCTGCAGAGCTCATGCAGTGCTCTCACTGATCAGTGATCTATGCTCTGCGGCTTCGCTTAGCCTCTCTCTAGGGTTATTATTAATATTATGGTAAATTATAGTGTTGCAAAACACAGAGAAAGTACATAGAGTGCAACTGGATCATTTTGTGAACGCAGACAAATGTAAACAAAATAAAACTTGGCACAAACATTATCAAGTGCAATCTCAGGTTCAACTCAACGACATCAGGGTGGAAAAGCAGTGCCTTTGTCCACAGGCCACAGTGACATATTAAGACCTTTCCTTCAAATGCTCATCCACCTGTCAAAGTGGCCGATGGAGAGGACAAACCTACCAGCCGCAGCTTGAATTTAGCATAATTTTAGCCGGTAGCTAATGTTGATGACAAAGAGCAGTCCTCATGAAACATGAGCAAAAAATGGTCGCGCACTGCCGATCCTCAGAGGACAGAATGGGAGCAGGTTGTTGCATCTCTGAGTTTGTTGATGTTCTGGCTGGTGTGAGGCCAGTCCAGGGTGCTGATGGTGAACTGGAGCTGACTTTAATCAGGGTCTGTGCCTCCATGTGTCCTTACCCTGACCAAACTCCTACTGGGTGCATCTCCACAGAGTTTAAGAAAGAATGGCATCAAAATAAACTCAAGGTTGTTCTTGTACAAAAGCAGACATTTTACTTGTACGAACTGATTTTTTTTTCGGTTGCCTTACCAATACTCATTTTTTAGATTTACCAGTAAAAGCTTTACTCATACAGGACTATTATGTGTGAGCCTCAGGCTATTAAGTTTAATGTGAAAAGGGCTCCTGCCAAACTGCAGTGAAAGAAGCATTTATGGACAGTCACTTCCTATAAACCAAATGTCTGAAATTCTGATAAAATAGTTTGTTTAGTATAAGTATAAAAATGTAATTGTTCATAAAACTTTATCTTTTAAGCATTTCAGACCTTGACGCAACCCCTGCGATTACAGTCACTGTCTGTTCCCAGACACGGTTGAGTGGTTGAGACTTGCAGCTCTGCACCACTAGCTTTTATTAAACACTGTCAGGCCTATAGTGTTTGACTGTTTCCAAGTCTCTCTCCTATTTTTGCTTCTTAGGTCAATGAAAGAGTATACCAATAAAAGTAGATTTCCTACTCTGTATTATACAAAGACAGATCACAAAGAAGTAGAAAAACTGGTTGGAAATGTCTACCTTTGCAAAATAACAAGCTTAAAATCAGTTTTGGAGGAAATCCTCATTTAAAGGTGCTTTGTGTAGCACTGTGTACTGCTAGGAATAAATCATCACCTCTTTCATTGTGAGGCATCAGTTTAATTACCATAAACAAATGAGACCATCGCTGAAAAGATGTTCAGCTTCTTGCAGACTCTGCTCTGTACCATTACTCTGAAAACCACCAGGTCAGATTCGGACAAAATACACTTGTTTGCTGTGGCACCAAAAAGGAAGAGGGCGCTGTTTTTCCAGAGAAAATGCACGTCAGTTATCAGAGTTCAGAGTTATCAGAGATAACATTTGGTGAAAAAAGTAAAAATCTGGTGTCATTTTAGCCTCTTCAGGATTGAGGGGCATTGTGGAAAAAGTAGCAGAGTCAATTAGAGCATACTGGCAGTTGTTTATGATAATCATTCCAAGGCTAATGTGATGCACAGTACAGATGGTTTATTCTGCACATGGCACCTGTAAGAGATTTCTGTTATTGTGTGTTTTCCTGCACTGATCAAAAAAAAAAAAAAAAACAGATCCATAAAGGCAAACACCGGTACACTTTCCTCCACATTGCTTTGATTTCTGTTACATCAGCAAAACACAAATCAAAGCCACATGAAGGAGACCGGCTCTGACTGTGGAGATGCAGCCCACCTGCTGCTGTGGCTATTTATCAATGAGTTTTGCTAGGCTCTGTCTCAGGTCCTTCAAGTCGCAGATTTTGACGTCCAGGACCTCAATGATACGTTGGACCTCAAGCTCTGCCTGCTCCTGTTCCTCCCGGCTGGAGGCCAGCGTCTTCTCAGTGCTCTGAACTCGATCCTCCAACTCAGCGTTTCGTCTCTCCAGATCCTGCAGACACATTTACTGTTGTTAATGCAGTTTTATTGCAATTCTAGTCACAATATATTTCTAGAAATTGTCTGAATTTGTCTCTCTGGTCTAGAGTGCCAAAAAATGTCAACACTGAATACAGTAATTCCTGCTATTTTTTAAAGATTCCCTGATAATAAATGTTATAGTGGACCAGAGGACTGGTAGTAATGCACAAGTGATTTGTTTGTTGCTTTTATTCTGCCTCTGTTTCTGTTTGGGTAAGCAAGACAGGTCAAGTATTTTTTTTTTTAATCAAAATTATGACATTGCACACAAATGTTTATATCTGCAAACTGAGTTTAGTGATGAGAAGTACAATATTTCCTAGTGTAAGTCTACATACCTACACTCTTTCTCTACATTTAAAGTTCAACATGGACATACTACACATGTATTGTAACAAATAATGCCTATTCAAACTGAGACAGAAAGCAACAGCAACTGCAGTATAACAGCTTTGGAGCAGCAACCAGTTCAAACGGCTCCTCAATGCAATAAAGTTTCAGGCTTATTTGCTCTAAACTGTTTATACTGCAAATTTAAATGTGCAATTTTGTGTTTTACAAGGTTATTCTGTATTTCAAATGCACCAGCAACTAGATTACGGAATGAATCCAAGGAGAGCACAGGTCAAATGTGAATTTACATAATTCACAACTGACACCATTTCTAAAAATGATAGAGGACCTAATCAAGACTATGCAATATGCATCAGGTGTAATCTCCTGCATTAACATGGAAATTCAATGCAATTTGTTTTCCCCTTGAAGTCCTCAGTTCATCTGTACTGATTCTCTGTTGCAAGGCTGCTGGTCTGAGCTGTACTGTGTCTTTTGTAAGGACAGTATTGGTGCTTTGATTTTCCATTAGTTGACTGTGTGGCCCTGTCTGTCTGGTTTGAAGAACAGAAGAAAACCAACACAGAGGCCGATCAGGACTCTACAAAAGTAGACCTTCTTACTACAAGAAAGCTTCTAGTCTATGCATATCAAACCAGTAGCAGACTTCACTAGTGTAAGACTTGAAAAGAAAATCCTTAAAAGATTGGACTGGTGACCTGTCAGCACTGGAACCACAAGGAACTGTGGCAAAAAAGACACAAATGTATCTGTTCACACTGAAAATGAGGTGCTTTTATCTCTCTTTTCTGTCAATTCAGGGATATATCACAAGCTACTGGGCTAAGTGACAGTGAAAATGTAGGGGAGGAATTGATTTGTGCAGCACAAATTCAGTATACTTATGTTAACAGTTTGCTGTAGAAATGCAGCAGAAGAAAACTATACCATTATCTGAGTGGTTTGTAGGATCACACTAGTCCATCAGTACCACCAACCAGATCCCTTCCAGAAATGTGGACTTGCAGCATAGATAATTGGAGACATGATTTAAAAAAAAAAAGCTCTCTTTAAAGTGTCAGAATTTCTAAAGATAACGTAGGGAGAAAAAAAAATAAAGTAAGCAAAAAATCTAAAAACAAAGGATTTTACGGCCTAATGTACTGCTCTTTACTAGCACTCTAGGGCTGCAATTTATGTAAATTGCAGCAGTGTCTAATTTCCCCTGTTTGTTTTTTTGGTGTGTATTAGTATTTATATTGCCATGAGCTGTTGTTCAATGAAAAATCTTTAAATGTCATATTTTTGTGTAAAACGTTTCAATTGCACAGTTGCACAGTGAATATGTCATGTACTTGATTGACACAGCCTGTAAGCAGAGTGTACAGTGTAGTGTAGTGTAGTGTACACCAGTTCATCTTTAAGGAAAAGAAAAAACAGACTCATCAGCTTACCTGGAGTCTCTGCATGGCGTCCTCTCTCTCCTTCTCTAGCTCACCCACATCTGTTTTCTTGCTCTGTAGATTGTGAATTTCCTGAAAACACAGTAATTTCAAGCCATCACCACACCACCTTCACACTGACTCTCTTATACCCACACACCCACCATCCCGGTTTATCAGAATATGGAGCATTTGTCTCTCTCCTACTTCAGTCCAAACCTAGATATGGCTCTAAAAGAAGCTGAGTCATTTATCATACACCAGGTTGGTGGTAAGATTTGGGACACCTTGATGTTCTTGAGGAGGAAAGGGGGGTTCTGACTCCAGGGAAACATACCACCGTCACCTTGAACAAATCCTGTTTAAACAAGTGGAACTTGTTTAAATGACAGGACAGGCAAGATTATGTTAATGTGGCCAGAGGACAGAAGCAAGCTGCTTTCAATGAATATTTCACTGTAATATCCTTTTTATTTATCCAAGGAAAATGGCTTTTAGCTGAGTGTAGCCAGCACGCATTTCATGTACACTGACTTGGCCCAAACAAACCCAGAATATTCAGGATTCAAGATGATACTTTGGCACCATACAAATTAATATTAAAGCAGGATTGGGAAAAGTTATTAAGGCGATTCAGGAAGATGTTAAGTCCTGGGGTGGCAGCTCCGGGCATCTGCATCTTGTCTCAAATCTTCACATTCATCTTGGTGTGTTTTGTAAGGCTGTGGCATTTTATCAAAGGTCTTTTCAGGCCGACCAAAGAAATGAATCAACAACAAGAAAAGTGATAGTGGCTCGAAGATAAATTGAGGTGTTAGTGGAAATAGAAACTAGAAAGACATAAATAAAAGCCAAAAACACCATCTTCTCTTTTGTCTCTTTTGTCCACTTGAATTGAACATTTTGTCAAGTAATTATCTTTTGGGCCACACAAATACTAAATTATTGAACCAGAAAGATCTCATTAAAAGCCTTAGAGATGATCCACAGAACAAATCCTCAAACTGACACTTGCACTTCTTTAGCTCTCCTAGCTTGATACATTTACAAATAACAGTTTTACTGAATCTTTCCAGGATTTTAGTTCAAGATAAATAAATATCAGATGGAGATTCAGGCTCACAAATCCAATTCATTCCAATTGGATTGAGGTGGTAATTAGATTTGGATAGAGTGCAGTGCATGGGGTGGACTGAGTGTCTTGCCTGGTCTTTGGCACTCAGCAGGGCTTCCAGCTCCTCCACTGACTGGCTCAGCTCTTCTCTACCAGTCTGACCAGCAGTAGGATGCCCCAGCTGTGCCTCCAGATCTGCCACCTGGAACACGAACACACACACACACACACACACACACACACACAATGAATACACACTTAATAAATTACATATATATAGCACTGGTCAATGTCCTCAAAGATGCTTTATGTGATCTACAGTCCTGCTAACAGCTCTATGGTGCTGCACTTAGGCACAGTGGTGCTTTGAGCTAAATGTTAACAACAGCATGCAAACATGCTCACGGTGACAATGACAATGCTAACACACTGATGTTAAGCAGGTGTAATGTTTACTATGCTCACCAAGCTTACCATCGCTGATTAGCACTAAACACAAAGTACAGCTGAGGTGGATCGGAAACTCATTCGTTTTCAGGTTTTTGATCATAAACCAAAGTATCGCACAAATTTAAGTTTTGACCTCATGATGGCGCTGGAGTCACAAAAGTGAGTGGGATCATTGATATCTGTACCAAATTTCATGGCAATCTATCCAACATCCATTTCACTCAAAAGCACAGACATGAGCCTCATGGTGGAGTCACAGCAAAGGTCAGGAGCCCATCAAACTCATTAGGAGTCATCTTCTAGGGACAATGAATGAAGGTTTGGTGAAGAAGGAGATCACAGAGGCAGAGAGGAGCTATGTTACTGATAATCTTGTATGCAGTGAGGAGGATTTCAGAGTTTATTTAGACTAGAGGGAGCGAGGGGAAGTCAGGGAGAAGTGGCGTGATGTTTCTTGAGCAGGCATTTTAAATTCTACTGATAACAATTTAACTGAAATATTGAGAAATCACTCTCTTTTGTAAACAATATGCTTAGCGAAAATCATACTGTAGCAGCAGCAGAATATACATAGGAAAACCATACATTTCAGTAGTGTTTTACCACTCTCCACCTTGCTGTTACACTCAAGTATAGTGGTCCACTCAACTGATTTTCAGAGCCTGCAAAAATCACTTCAGGAGATCGAAAGTTTGCTATGGTTTAACTTCATAATTTAGTCTAACCAATTAGTCCTTAGTCTGCGGGGGAATGTGAATATGTGAGTGGGTTTTTCCATAATTTACTGATGGACAAAGATGAGAAAGAAGAGTCTGCTTGGTGGAGGTAAAAAGAAAAGGGTAAACAGAAATCCATTTTAATAAAGATAATGATGCATGGTGAGCTCATTTTAGAGGTTATCCAATGAATGGGCAACAGAAAGGTTGTATAAACCTAATGCGTGTGTAATTTTCTAAATCCAGACAACAAACAACACATGGCCTTTCACCCTCAGTGAAAACACAGATATGAGCAGGATTAGCATTAAAAGGGTTTTACATAAAAGCAGCAATGTACAAATGCAATAATGTAATGTACAAATAAACACACACACACACAGATACTCATTTCAGTACGTTTGATGATTACTTGGACCTACCCACCTACACATACTCTCTCTCTCTCTCTCTCTCTCTCTCACACACACACACACACACACACACACACACACACACACACACGCACACGCACAGATACAGTTAGAACTAAGTGTCTTTAGCAGCATCCATCATACATACATCTGCAGTGCAATCTACAAATGAATCAAGGACATTTTCTTCATTCATTTACTCTCTAATCTTTCTTGACGCTCCACTACACACACACACACACACACACACACACACACACACACACACACACACACACACACACACACACACACACACACCAATACTCAACTGTGATGCTTCTCTGGAAAAAAAAGGTTTACTGCCAGTGGTCACAGTACTGAACATTCTTGCTAAGGAGACTTTTTTTTTTTTAGATTGCTGGAGGGATGTGACCTTGTGAAAAATCATGAAAAATATTTTTCCCACACTGACCCATTTCACTGCGTTTAACATATTAATGGAAAAGCCACAAAGGGTGAGTGACAGTTTGACTTAACAAGGACAAGCTGTTCAGCCCCTTTGAAATCTCAACTAGATGCAATTTAAAGTTCGAACTACACCGTGCATTTGCTCAAGTGTCTCAGGGCTTGGCAGCGCAAAAGTTAGTGCAAGGCACAAACACTCATAGGGGTAGGGTTTCAGTTCCCACTTGACTTTGTTTACTGCAAATGAAAACATTTTACGGTATGTTTTTCATGCTGTGGGAGTCATCAGATTAAGACAACAATCTAATTGAGTCCTGAGTGTTTATTTAGTTTGAAGCAACAGGATTTGATAATAACATGCTTTAAATGTCTTTATTTTAAAACTGCTCTCACTGCATCACAATGTTTGTTTGGTAAATCTGACACCGGCTCTACTGACAAATTATGTCCTGGATATGTGGATTTTGTTCCGAAATCTGTGAGTTAAACGAGTCAGGTCCAACCTGTTTAGGTAACGGTAATGGTAAGAAAATCAGATAAAAAGGTATACTTGACAGTTTAAATATTCTCAGCTTTCCTTTAATTGAATTAAATCAAATTATTGCATGCATGTCAGTGTAATTGCCAGATGCTGTAGATGCAACCTGATATGTTCCATGATCACAGCTGACAAGTGAAGCATTTGTTGGCTGATTGTCTGCTGAATGCATTTTGGCTGTTCATCTTTTACAGCCAAAAGGAAAAGAATAAGTAAGGAGGGTTGAAATATAATTAAAAAAAAAAAAAAAAACATTATGATTAATTGAGTAGTAGCAGTAGATTAAGAGTAGTAAATTAACTGGCATCAATTCTGATGACCAACAATTCATTGTTTTTAATTTTTAGAGTTAATGCCAGAAATTCATTGGGTCCAGCTTCTTAAATATAAACATTTTACATTTTATTGATAAAACACTTAACTGATTTGAGAAAATAATTGCAAGATTACTCAGCTATGAAAATAGTTGCTACTGGTAGCTCTAAATATATCAAAACACTGCTGTGACAATTAATGAGAGAAAAGAGCTGGTTAAAGAAAATAAAGATAAAAAGATAAAGGTTTCTTTTAACAGGAAGACAGGGATATAAACAAAGATGCCCTAACTCTCAACCTCCTTAATTTTGGTTGCACCTTATGTTTGGTTGTAATGTTGGTAATGCAGGAATCATCATATCCTTTGTTACTGCTTATTTCTTGCATTTCATTTCTGAATGTCGGAAATGTAAATGTGTGTGTGAGGGTGCAGACGGTTTCCTGCTCCCATGTCAACATTTCCCTTTCCTGGCTCCTATGCATTTTCACAGGCAATTTCAAAGTGGCTCTTTATAGATTCCATGCTACGCTACATCGCACTGCATCCAAGCCAAGCTTCAGAAAACTGCCGCGGGTTGAAGGGGGGGTGGGGTCCACATGGTCCCAAAGGACTCAACCCCTTAGCATCTACTCTGCATGTGACAGCTATTGTCCAAAGAGGCACCAGCTCCATCTCTCTGAAATCTACACAAATGCACACAAAGAAAGAAAACCTGCAAAAACTGTGATATCTTTCTAAATTAATTCTCCCAGGAACGTTTTAATCTTAGGATAGTGAAAAAATAATGTTGTTGTATATGTCTAAGAGCAGTGAACTGAATAAGACATCACAGCAGATGCAGCTGTATGGTTTGCACATGTAAAGAGCACCAAGTTGAAGGTTTGGCGATATGAAAATAAAGACAAATATTTCACCTTAAGTTCGTTTTTTTTTGTTTTTTTTTTACTCTTTACACCTTTCATGTCTTATTTCAAGCACTTTGACTTGCCTTGTTTTTCAAAGGTACTATACAAAATAAAGTTGCCTTTCCTAAATAACAGCCAACAGTTTTTGTTAAAACTGAGCAGGGGTCAGAGACAACCCAGAAACCCAGAAAATAAACCCAGAGCCTTTCTGCGGCAGTTGAACACCAACATGGTTGAAGCCGAGAGTGTGACGAGGGAGAGAAAGCCAGCCAACGCCAACCTCTCTCCTTCTGCTCTACGGTGATTTATCTTCTTCCTGCAACTGGGGCAGAGATGGAGGAGGGGGTGTGCAGGATAGGGTGTCCTGTCCCAAAAAAAAAAAAAAAAAAAAAAAACCATCCCTGCCCCCCTCAAACACCCCACTGCCAAACCCTGGAGGCCTGCTCCACTTCTAGCCACCTGGTTGACTTTGCTGCACTGTGTGTGTAGCTGTATGTGTGTATGTTTTTTTTTTTGGCTTTTTTTTTGAAGGTGGGGGGGCTTCACCTGAACTTGGAGAGAGAGATTAAACCACAATGAGGGCTAAAAATAAAAATTTCAGTCACTGGTGATAATAGTGGCATTGCAGGCGGATGCGGCAGCGCTTAATTCTGTCGCATTGAAGAAGCCTTGTTAAGCTTGACTGAGGGCATAATTTTCTCTCCCTAAATTAAAGATGAAATGTCTACATTCTGGCCCTGTGATTATCACGGGAGCCTGTCAACAGAAATATCCCAAGGAGGGGGGGCTAGATGAAAAATGCATCAAGATGTTTGGACCAGACAAAACCCGTGTGGGGATTTTAGTGTGATACTAGATGCATAAATTAAAAATTAAAATTAATTAACCCATCCAGTTGCTCTCTATGAGTGGTCACATAAGGCGGGGATGACAGTAAACTGTTGTAAATGAAGAACTAAATTGTACCCTCTAGTTCTGCTTTGATTTTAGCAGAAGTGTTGACTGATCCTCTTTTTCTTGACATGTTAAACCACACATAAGAAAATAAATGCATATACACAAAGGTTTGATGTAAAATTATAACCCAGATCATTATAAGACAGTTATAATTTGTAAGTATCTGCATATAGTTTACAATTCCTCCTATAATTCTGTAAATAATGAAAATTTTGTGCAGATTTTGTGTTTTTTTGTGTATTAGTTTTACTGTATTCAAACTACACTGGACAGAACTACTGTGCAGCCCTAAATAAAGGACAGAAATGTGACAACATAACTTGTAGAGTGACTTGTTTCTGAAAGATCTGCTGGAGGACAAATTTCCTCCTTTGGGTGCAAAATGACTGACAGGAAGCAGAACATCACATAATGCAGCACTGATAGGAAAACACTCAACTCAGCACTATGAAATAAAACAGGAAGTGTTTCCAGTTTTATTAAGTTGGGCTGTCCTGTTTCACGCAAGTCGCAAACGAGTTGGATCAGTAACACCTCAGTGTCTCTACCAAACATGAATTACACTAAGCATTACTATTTCAAACTGCTGGGGTGTTATTTTGTACACACTGTCTACATGGTCACCTGTTCTCTGAGGCGATCGGTCTCCTCCTGGTATTCAGCCAGCTGTTTCTTCCACTGCTCCACGCTGCTGTTGGCTTCCTGCAGCGCTGCCACCAGCTTGCTGTTACTGTCCTGCAGGGTGAAGAGCTCAGCCTCCAGGTTTATCTCACACATGGACCTGAGGAGAAGTCACAAAGAGGCAGTTTAATTTAAACTTCTAATAGTAAATTAATTTTTTTTACTGGGGGCAGGGGAGCAACACAGACATAATATCACTGTATAAAGTTCTTATGGTTAACAAAAAGTTGCCTAATTACACATTCAGCATACACGAAACATTAACATTCATTTGGAGTCGTGTTTTGCCAGCCAACAAATTTAAGTCCAATACTCTCATTTAGCTGGGGGAATATCAGGGAAATAGGGAAATATCAGGCTCTCCAGTGGCTAAATGCACCATTAGTAGAGCTGTGGCGAGTCAGGGGTTAATTCTTGGTGCATTTGTCACCAATAGAGGTGCCTTCCACAATCCACATCTGATCCACTGTTAATATAAAAATTATTGATCTTTGCAGCTTCATTCTGATTAGATGTTACTGTCAGAAAAATGTTCTTCTCCGCAAGGAAAATGCAGAAGATAATGAGGAAATGAAGTGAAACATTTATATTATGCTGCACCAGCATAATATAAATGTTTGGAGAAATGTGATGGGACATTTTCATAGATTTTAATAGTTTCAGAGGAGTTTGAAACTTGTATTTGTCTGACTTGTACTTTCCATGTTACTTATCTTTTTTTCAAAACACATCACGTTATTCACTATAGTTGGCTGTTTGAGGTGTTTATGTGAGGATTTTAGAAAGCAGTTAGGCTAAAGAACAGAACAGCATGCACCTTTAACAGTGGAAAATTACACCATTGGGTACTATATAAAAAAACAAACTGACACGGGTAATGTGTTCTTCTTTATTAAGAAGGGAAAAAGAGAAATCAGGGGCTGTGCACTGATAAAGGTCAGGATTCAGAGGAGGTATCTGTTAAACCAGAGAGCTTTCAGATGAGAAGATGGAGTTTAGGAAGCTGAGTCTTTGTCATGACAACCAAACGAACAGCTTGGCAACCATAAAACTCCTCACCATAGCAACAGGAGACTGCATAGTCTCCTAACAGTCAGAAAATAAAATCACTGGGACAATAAGATGTAAAGCAACCAAGGAGTTTTTTTTTTTGGCTTCCTAGTCTCAGATGGAAGCCTGAGTGATCAATAATGGCCACCATAATGACAGTAATTATGAAGTGCTAAATTCAGCATCAGTCAGGCCTGGCTAGTCTGAAGTCTCAGACACACACACACAACCCCACACACACAACCACACATTAAAAACAGCATGCAAAGTCAAAACGTTTGGTCATGACTCAGACAAATAGTTCTGATCAGTTCCATCTTCTGTGCACATGTGACACAAACAAACACAGCAATGGAGATGGGGGAGAGGGAGTGTCCACCTGTAGCATCGCGTCCAGGCAGACTACACTTGCTATATTTGCTTTGTGGGAAAATGCTTTTATACTGACTCACTGCTGCTTTTCTAGTTAATCAGAGCTGTTACATTTCTCAAGAACTGAAAGCGAGTCTTTCTTTCACACCAGCCCAGCCAGTCTGTGATGCTTCCTAACAAACATAGAGGTACGGGTAAGTTGTTTTCACTGAGTGGACTGCTCAATCACTGCTGTTAAGGGAACAGCCTGTATTTCCTTACTTTTACTATGAGTCAAGCTGCAAATACCATGAATCAGTAGTATCCACTCCTGGTCCTGAAGAACCACAGCACTGAATATTTTCCATGTCTCTAAACTCTGCCCACACCCATTCTAAATGTCTAATCTAATGTTATAATTTTGTTTCTTCAAATTGTAATTTCACCTTTGTTATTTCTATCGACTCACACACACCTGCACATACAACTACAGCATGTCTGTACATCCTGGAAGAAGGATCCTTCTACCACTGCTCTTAACAAGGTTTCTGCTTTGTTTTTTGTTTTTTTCCTTTAATTTGTCCCTTGTGAGTTCTTCCATATTTGTCGAAGTGCAATATTTGGCTGCCGCAGACTCCTTTAACTCTGGATTCACTCTGTCTGTGGAAAAGTGACCATATGGGCACCAGAATTTAATCTCCAGGTAGAGGGGATGTGATGCTCCGCTCTGCTACAGCTACAGCTACATCTTACTGGTCTTTCCGGTTTACAATGCAATCTGAATTTTCCCGCTGCAGTTCTTTGGTGATGTGTCAATATTTTTCAAGTAGCCGCACTCAATTCTGAAAGAAAGCCCTCAGCTTTTGGTCATCACTATTCACTATTTCAATTTCTTTGTTTTCCTCATGAACTACTGTTATGACTTCAATGGAACAATACTGAAAAAAAAAAAAGCATTGTGATGCAGATTAACATTTTAAAACATTTTCAGTGTATAATAATAAATGTAGAGGACTGTGCAGCCTTACCAGAGGTAAACGCACCCTTAAGTCTTTAAATACTTTACAGTTTAATACAGTTTAATGGCTTGTAATCCTCATTTCCTTTCCTCCTCTAACAGAGAACAGGAACTCAGTGTTTTGAGTCAGTTTCATTCACTGTTCAGAGCTCAGCAAAGTGCTTGGGGCATTTACATATGCTCATTGCCAAGCTGAGGTTTAGACACTGGACACAACCTCTGTCGTAAATTTCCAAACCCTAACAAGTAAAATTTCCATTCCAGTACTCCCACACACACTCATCTGCTGCTCTCTCTGTTGTTTCATTTAAATGTGTATTTTATGTCTGTGTGCTTTGGGTATCATTGTTATGGATTGTTGTTATTATTCTTATGCTGTGTAGTTTGATGCAAGCCAAATACTCTTCCATAAACATCAGAAGTTCTGAGCATAGATTTTCACCCAATGCTGTCTCTTGCTTTAAATCAGATATAGGAAACATATGCAGCCTAAGAAACATACTCATGAAATACTGCATGTATTCTAACGTGGTTTTACCATACTCCCCATTAAAGGCAAATCTTACTTTGTGCCAAAGGAAGAAACTTACACAAAATAATAAGGGAGTCAAAACTTTGGTCCTTGTCTCCTGATGGAGGCAGATCACACTGAACATCCTGGTTCATCTACAGATCTACAGATACAGCTTGCCTGACAGAGTGCACTACCTAGTGTTATGTGTTACCTCCCTTTAACGGGGAAATGAAAGCTACATAACAGAACAGTGACGGAGTGGACTGGAATGATTGGGGTATGACTGCATGGCAACAGTATGGATGCATGTGCAGTACAGCAAATAACATAAAAATTCACTTAAAAAAGTCACCTAAAGTGCTATTTATAATGTTATTAATAAAGTTATTTGTTTAATATAAACTAAAAGAGTAAAAGGCTAAACACTGCTTGAAACTACATAAGGACTGCTATATCAAAAACAGTTTAGTTTTTGGTTTAGGAGTAAAAGTTTAATTGGATTGAAATGTAAAAAGTACTGAGTGTCTTGCCCATGAATGTAAAATACAAGAAGGGTTTATAATGGTTTGTCTTAAGTAATTCAAGCTAACGGGCTTTCCTTTTCTCCAGACAGTGCACACAGAAGTACAAGGTGTAAGCATTTTGCTGAACACCAAAAAAATGATCATCATTACCCTTCAGACAACATCTTCTTGACCCGCTCCTTCTCTGCTGTCAGCTCCACCTCGGCGCTCTTACTGCGAAACAGCTTCTCCTCGCCCGGCCCATTAACTGTCAGCAGCGGCGGAGAATGACGCTCCTCCGACAGCTCCTACATCAACAACACATGAACCAACATGGGATGACAACACAAACAGGACATGAGCTCTGTTAAAAAGGTAGAAGCTCTGTAGCACGGCATCAGTTTAGTTCAGTACAAGGGCCTCTTGGAAACCAATGTAAAAGAGGGGAGAGCTGATTTTCACCACCTCCTGACATTTCTTAGACCAAATAACTGATTTATTAATCAAGAAAATAATAAACAGATTAATTGATACTGAAAACACATTCATTGATTGTGAAAGTAATCATTAGCTGCAGTCATAAAAGAAAAGGTTAGATACACCAGCACCCTGTGTAGTGGGCGTTAAAAACCTGATTAAAAAAACAAGAATGCTTGTCAGTTGTTTGGGATTACACCGTAAATCATTGTGAACAACACTGCAGTTTTCCTATCAGAGGAAAAGAGTCCTTAAACATAAAGAGCAACTGCAAAAAGGTACAACTACACTTTGTCTGTACTTTCTACATTATTCTATTCAGAGTGGACACTAAATTCTTCAATATGCCAGCAATGCCATATTCTGACTAATGACTGTAATCAGTAATCAGTGATGTTACACTGTTAATACAAGATCAAGCACAATTAAATAGATTTTGGCTCCGAGGCCCAGGTTTGAGATGTTGGTAGGCCTATTGGTCTCTATATTCAGATTTGTCATCAGAACGAAACCAACACAACACAGCAGCAAGACAGGACAGAACTCCACATGCCAGCGCTTGATATGTCCCATCTGGGCTCCTGTACACAGCAGAGCGAGCAGCCATGTGTGGAGCCCAGCTGCCTTCTCTTCATACAGCCTCAGAGATCTGATTGGACTGTGATTAAACGGGAAATGACTGAAGTACAGTTCCTCATTCCAAGAGTTCATCTGGCATTTGTGTGCATACGCATAATACGCAGAAATGTGCATGTCTGTAGAGATTACAGATTTGTTTGTATAGAGATTACATATACTGCACTTTATTTTTTCTAGTTTTAGTTAAAAAAAAAGAAAAAGAAAAAAGGAGAAAGGTAATCATTTAATTACAAAAAAATATCTTCAATAATTTCACCTATGGGGTCATTCAGTAGCTTAAAGTTTAGCTTCATCCTGTCCTATATCTCATATTTTACAGCTACACTGTAAAGATAATCATCTAATAATCTGATAATCTTGTTTCAGTGAATCCACATTTGATGGGATTAAGTCTTTCATTCATGCCTTTTTGATGTTTTTGTTATGTTGAACATATGACACTACTGAACTTTAGTTAGAGCAAAGAATGGATCTGCAGTTGCAGCACAATGTGAACAGATGTATTTGTTGGGAGATTTGTAAGTCCAGCCTTCATATTCTTTCATATTTTTTTATTATAAGTAAACTGCTATATCTGTAACATAAAAGTCAGCAGCCATTGTCTTTGCTTTCTTTTTTTTAATCATACCTCATTAGACATCTCCTACAGTAGTAAATAAAGAATAAATAAATTGAATGGTGATACAGTAGAAGTAGAGCCATTCATCTTCCTCTCATGTCAAAAAGAGACTCTGGATATGACATTACAGCATGCAGATGGCTTGACTCCAGCCTGGCACAGTCAAGTCTAACCAATCTGCTTTGATATTTTCCTTCCCCGCTGCCCAGAAATGGGTTCAAGCTTCCTTTCACGCAGTTTTGGGAACCATTTTCCTCCATTTGAGGCTGTGTGTCCTCAGTCTCCCTTTTTTTAAAGTGTGCAGATGAATTAGCTCAGGCACATTTCTGCACCCCCCATTGCCTTCTGTCTTCGTCTTTCTGCGTAGAAACCTAAACCTGAACTTGTCAAAGACCAAGTGCCTCAGTGAAGCACTACAACCCTGCACTTACTGTAGAAAAAGCATGTATTATTAATTTAAGCGAGCCTGGCTATATTCCCCTGATGACGATGGTTTATTATCTGTAGCTCAGCTCGTTGCCTGTCTTTATAGATGGATATGTAAATAAAATATACAGCCAACTCCACGATGTGGATGAGCACTGTGTCCAGAGGAAGGAACCAGAGAGAAGGAAAAATCAAAGCTAAGGAAACTCCACTCCGGCCTCAAAGCCAACAGATCGGCTGTGCATATCCCTGAATAATTCACACTGTGGATCATGTTTAAGTCATAAATGGGATTACAATACAAATTTACAGCAGTTTTTCTGTATGTTGTTCACTGACAGGCTGAGTGGGAACAAGGCAGAGACATCAGAGCAAAACCTGCAAATGAGCAACTACTAATTAGCCTGAGCTCAAAAGGACCTGTGAAGGATTTTCACAGGATATTTTCACAGGATATGCTCTGCTCTCTGGATATCAGTAATATCAGTGAAGTCTGTATTCTGGACTTTCTCAGTTTTGAGGAATGGATTTCAGACAGTGGCTGGTGAATTCAGATGCATGTTGCCACAATGTGTGTATCTTGCATAAAATGTGCAAATTAAATTGCATTTTGTTTTGTTGCTGCTGATGTTAACAAAGTATTTTCTCTATTGCAGCAAACACAAGCTGTGTTCTGAAGCTAAATTTGTTATGAAGTCAACTTTGATCAGACTCTAGATGAATTATTGAGCATAATAGTCCATGCAACACTAAGTCTATGAACACAGAAGACAAAAAGAAGATGGTTGTCTTTGTATTGCTGTTTGATTGTGGGGTGGAGTGTGTGTTTTAACGCACCTGGGAGAGCTGAGAGATGAATATGTCCCATGATGCATCAGAGAGGGAAGGAGCAAATGAGGAGAAAGAGAAAAAATGGTTATTAGATAATCAGAAGTATGCATGAAGCTCATTATTTTCATTACGCAGTGATCCATCCTATTCCCTATTCATGAAAGCTTTACTGTTTCCAACACTCAATCTTTCTGCAAAGGAATTTGGTTTTTATGGATTTTATGTTTCTGATTTGTTTTGAGTTAAGAGAAGAAGAGGGCAGTCACTGTAACTGAATGCTGAACAGACAAAGGAAACAAACTGTATCAACACAGGAAGAAGAGGTCAGAGACCCACCCACACTGTTCTGAGCGACAGGCGTTGCCGGGGAAACACATCAACTGTGAGCACGTAGCCATGAAGATGGAGAGACAGAATAAATTTAACATTATTTTAACACCTCAAACCCCAAAGCAGCAACTTTTTTAGGGGGTCCAGAGAGGAGGCTTGAGTCGTAATCGATGGGATCCCAGATACTTTAAATACTAAACTGCTTTCCTGAGAGCTTTTCATCAGGACATCTCTGCACCACTTACATTGTTTACTTATTTATCTGAGCATCAGTCCATTTGTTCCCTTAGCTTTTTAAAGCTCCTGTTTCTACACTCTGTGTTTCACTGAGACCACAAACCTGCTTTATTTATTCATGTGTCCATGCTTATGATTTTCTTAAAGCACCTGTATTCCCTGCTAAGCAATGCGCGCGCACACACGCACACACACACCTCCTTTTGGCTGGTTTTAATGGTTTTAAGTCAGTGGTTTAAAACATTGATGATCTGCCTCTCTGTCTGCCTCTGCATAGATATCCGATATGGGAAGAGATGTAAAGGAAAAAAGCTCCAATCAGCAGGCGCAAACAAATGACAGCTGTAACCTGTCAGAGGAGGGAAACAGCGTCTGTATCCTGCTGTGCTTACACTGCTGTTGAGTTGACTAATGGACAGAGATGTTATTTCTTCTGTACTGTTTTTTTTTTTTTCACATTTACTTTCACTGTGTAGCTCAGTGGTCCCCAGTGTTTTGCTGTCTGACAAATACCACAACCCAGTCAGACGAGGGCCCACCCAGTTAGATTAAGACCTGCACAGGTGGATAAAATCACTCAGGTTCATCTGATTTAATTCTTATATTAGAACGCCTTATTTCAGTCTTTTCAAACTAACTACGTTTTGGCCACACACCTATCAGGCCGCATGCGCTGCAGTAACTAAGTGGGAACGAGAGCGAGAGGCTTTTCAGTGAACAGCTGGAGTCTACCAACAGTCTGCATCTGAGGCGTTTAGGGGACATCTGTAAATTGTCGCTATAGAAAATAACCTGGGTTACACTCTGCCCCTCTAAACCGCATGAATCATGCACAATGGTCACACACCGAGCCACCCACCACCACAAGTAAATTCTCAACCTGTGGGAAACAATGAGTACCCATTAACACCACACATCATGTTCAAAATGTGTTGTTTGTTTCAACTATTTATTTAATTGATTTCAATTTGTTTTTAATTGATTTTAAACAGGCTGTTATCAAACACCACAATTTAACCAATTAAAAATGGATATTTCAACAACAGTCTGTTTATAATGCAAAATTTGCAGTAGTTCTGCTGCCCTTTACACTGGCAGAGCTTGGACCTTTCTACCTCTTATCCATTAATTAAAAAAGTCTTTTATGACTTGAATTATCATCTGTAGCATCTAGTTTGACATTTTGGATAATAGGCTTATTTGCTTTCATGCCGAGAGTTAAATGTGAGGATCTCATATCTGTACGGTAAATATATGATATTGACCTTCTCATCTAATTCTCCAAAAGAAAGTGAATAAGCGAATTTCCATATATTTCTTTGAGGTGTTAACAACTGATTAAGGATAATGGGGGCGTGTTGTGATCCATCAGCCCATCATAGCTGGTAATTTAATGGTTATTGGGACAGTAAACAAATTAAAGATCAGCTTCACACCAACCTGTAATCATATTTGTGTGTTTATTTTCCTACAATAAAAAAATGTGTGGATATTTTAACATATTCTAACATCTTTCCATTTACCCCTTGGTAACTGCAGTCATACAGGTGACTATGTTCATTTTTAAGTTTGTAGTTTTGTAGAATTCACTGTTGCCTTTAAGAAGTATTTTTACTCCCATGTATCTATTCTTATTTTTCTGTAACAGACAGGAGCTTCAGACTTTTCTGGTCCTTCTGCCTGTCAGGTTATGTCGCCCTAATACCTGTGATCACATTTTTTTGGATGGAATTACAACTGACATTTTATTTGATGGCTAAAAATCTTTTACAAAATGTTCTTTGGAAATTTGCAGAGAGAAAAATAAAGTGATATGGAAAGCATAAGATGACTTTACTATTATCTTTGGTGATGCATATAAATAAATTACTTCAGCAGAGCCAGATGAGAACACACCAGTAATGAACTGGTAACCCATTTCAATATATTTCTGACTATTTATCCTCTTCAATCTCGAAAAGAATTATTTAAACTATGTTTGAGGACTTTGTGTTTTACACTATATAAAAAAGCATTAATCCTAACAGGGTTATGGGTTCAGTTCCCACCCTAATTTTTTTTTTCTTGCATAAATCTGTTTATTATCTTTGCACTTGTTGACAATGCTCTCTGTATTGCTCTATTTATCATTCTTCATTTTTATCTCACTGACTTCACCATCTCCTCCACCATCTTATCTCTGCAAACAAACCCCAAAGCTGAAGCTTTACTAACTGCAGATCCCCTGCTGCCAACCAAATATCACACTTAGAATATGTGATTTGTAAAGCCTGAGGCTGCATAGATACAGCTCTGCAACACTGTGGATTGGTTACTAACCAGGGCTGTTACTGACCAGCTGGAGGTGATGCAAACCATACTGATACACCGGGTGAAGGAGAAAAAAACAATGCATGGCACTGCAGCTTTTCTCCAGAATTGTATAAATCATCACTTTCTTTCTTATGCTGTATTTTTGCTTCCAGTATGATTACAAAATGACCTTCCTCTGTTCCTCCCTTCTGAAAAATTTTTTTTGGTTCCATTCACTAACCTTTAACTCAAGCATTGCAGTTATTTTGATAAATTGTTGCATACTTAAAACTCAACAGTAATCTGTCTTCTTTTTGCTCTCATTATGTCAAAGGTGTTGGTAGAAAGCTTTAAAAAGCAAACACAGTTTGGTATATAAAACCCAAATCAGCCTTAATGGAGCTCTAAACATTATAGCCACTTTGGATCTCATCAATACTTGGCTGCACTTCATACATAAAGTACCATCATGTACTCACACACACCATAAGAGCTTTGATAGGGTAATATTTCTATATTACACAGGTTGAGACACTCAGCAGTAAAATGTTTTACAACATGCAAGGGTGACTCAGAAGTGAGAAGATGTGATAATAACCACAACAACACCTCTGTGTTTACTGCCTGACACAAAATCAATGACTGCTGTCTTATAGAGAAATCAGTACAGGCTGCTTCTGACCTTGTCTGACTTTTATTTTTCTCTTAAAAGCCTGGCCCAGCATTCAGCAAAGTCTCTGGTTGCCACGGGAACAGGATGCAACACCCCTGCTTGCTGTACCGTCACTGACCTTGACCTTTGACCTCTGTGTGGTGCTGGACCCTGCACAGTGACACAACCAGGGCATGGATTCAGCCTTTTATGAGTTTGAGTTGTTTCTTCACTATAATGAAAAATGAATTAATTTATTGTTTATTGTTTATTTATTGTTTTCCATTTTTATTATTTTTATTTTAGGATACATATAGAGTTATGATTTTATGTGTGTGTCTGTGTACCACTCCTGGAATGTAACTACATACATTTACTCAAGCACTGTACTTCTTGTACTGCTCCCTCATATACTACTTCCTCCTTCTCCTTCACTGCATTTCAGACAGAAGTATTATACTTTATACTGCATTATATTGGTTTCACAGCTTTAGTTACAGCTTACATTGTATGATAAGATTTTAATATCACCTTAAACATAAACTCCAGTACAGTGTTATAAACTAAACTACCAAACTCTACAGAAAGAGCTAAAAGTAGCTGCAACTCAACCAACTGCAACAGTAAAATGCTAAAGTATCAGTAACTATCCAGTAAAAGCCTGGGGTCATTTTTCTACAGACTGAGTACTTTTACTTATGATACTTCAATATAAATAAATATATCTTGCTGATAATACTTATGTACTTTTACTTAAGTAAGAGTTTGAAAGCAGTTTTCACATTATTGTATTTCTACTTAAGTAAAGGATCTTAGTAGTTCTTCTACCACTGCTGTTTGTCATGCAAGGGCAAGAAATTCATTTCACATATGTATACAACAGCCTAGAACTGCAATATCAGCACAGAACACATGCATGCAAAACAGGATCGCCTGCTTTTAAAGCCATTCTTCACAGTTTTTTTTAGGAGAGTCTTTGTTCAGACATGTTCATTCCCTTTGTCCTTCATGTCTTTCCCTGAATTCTCCACTTTGTTTTTCTTTGTATTTTTTAGCTGTTACATTTGTATTTTTATTTCCGCCACTATAAAGCACTGCGTAGCAATGTTAACTAAAAAAGTGTTATACAAATACAATTTCTGGTGGCCGAGTGGTTAAGACATGTAGCATGTGACAGCAATGCACCTGATTCAAGGACCATAATTGTGTGTAATCTCTCTGTCTGCAGTTTCACTGTCCCACAAAGACAAAATATCCAAAAGACTTATCTCAAAACAACAAATACAGCAATACATTTTTTTTTACTAAGATTTAAACTGATTAATTAATCAAAATATGACAAATTAAAGCCAAATTTGCGGTTTAAAGGCATTAACAGGACATTTCTCATATTCATATAAAGCTATAAATACAAAAAGACAAAAGATACATGAAGTCCAAAGATGGACACTGATTAAGGGAAAATTATTGATCCATTCAACCTTTGACCTTCCATTCTCAGGTCTGCCAACTGTCCAGCTCAGTCCAGACGTTACTCTGATACACATCCCCTGGCATTGTGAAACACAATATTTAATAAAAGTTTATCGTTAAATGTCAGACAGCTTGAGGAAATATTGTTCCATTTCTGCTATGGACTTCTTGCGCTATTGACCTTCTTGGTATTGATGCTCTTGTTTGTCGTATCCACGAGTGTTTTTTCTTGGCCGAGCTAAATAAATAGACAAGACAAACCATCTGCTCTTATCTGAGTGTCTCAGAGCCGAGGTCGTGGTTGGCAGTGTGACTCTGCAGTCTCTCAGACCTGCTGAGTGGCTCTTTGTAAAGACTTATGCACAGTACACACAAACAAAAGCATTTCCAAGCACTCTACCCTGTTTTGAATCTATGTCGTTACAACAGCTAAGTAGACTCTTCATGCTGGTACTTGGCAGAACTAGGCAGAACAGTCACATACTCCCAGGCCCATTGTGTACTAGTTGTGTGTTATTGTTGATGCTGTAAATGTCAGAAGAACTGCCCCAGGAAATATCTTTAACTCTTTTGTGAGGGAGAAAAGGTGAAGGACAAAAAGTTTCTACGGCTAACTCTCACTCATGAACCTCAGCGTTATCAAGTCCAGTAAGAAATCACATGCACTGGCAGGATATAAGCTGGCCATTGTCCTCTCGGCATCAGCAGCCAGATTCTCTTCAATTATGGATGAATCAGCTCCCCTCCCAGCCTCCCCCCATCTCCCGATCTCTCATTCTTCTTTCTTTCAGTCCTGGCCATTACTGCCCCTCCAAACACCTTCAATGCTGGTGTCTCTTTCTGCCTCCCATCTCCATTTGTCATGCATGAAATCTTTTAATGGACTTAACCAATGGGAGGAATAATGGAGCGGCCAGATGGGGATCCATCTAATCCCTCGTGGTTCTGTATATGTTTAAAATAGAATCACAGCCACTGAATTCATTGTCATATTACTGCTCCACTGTTGTATTGGTCTGGGAATTTCAACAAAAAAATGCCATCCTCCTTTAAGGTCACAAGTTCAATTGCTGGAACCCAAATCTGTTGAGCCATGTCCAGACATGTAAGCAATTTCAAGTTTTTCATGTTTAAAATGTTTCCTCTAAAGCAGAGGTCTTCAACCTGTTCCTCAAAGGGCCGTGTGGCTGCAGGTTTTTGTTCCAACCAAGCAGCAGCACACCAGACTCGACTCATTTAATCAACTGATCTCAGTCTTCAGACAGTTGATTGGTCAAACTGTGTGCTCTTGAACAAAAACCTGCAGCCACACGGCCCTTTGAGGAACAGGTTGAAGACCTCTGCTCTAAAGGTTGTTAAAAACTTTCACCTGCAGTATTTTACTCCCATAAAGGTCAATTCCCTCAAATATTTTGAACAAAAATATTTGAAAATTACCTTTAATTCGGTAAATTAGGGTAAAACTATCTTTGATGGAGATTATTTTAGTCTTATTTAGCCCCTTTTTTGGGGGGGGAAGTAAATTTCCAGAGCAAATAAAGCTTTCATGTGGTGATTTATTGTTATACTATAAAATGACTAATACATTAGCATGGAAAATATATAAATATATACTAGTATGTAAACGTTATGCACATATTATGTCTGATTAGGCTTTAGCATTTAACTACACATTTGAATATAACCAACTACATGAAGTTTCCATTTTCTCCCTGGGAAATCCAGCCAAAATGACCAGGAAAACGTGGATAGACACACAAAAGTACAGCAGTGCTTTACCTGTGGAGCTGCAATGTTGAGTCCAGGGCTGGCCAGTTCAAATCTCTCCTGGGATTTCTCTCTGGCAAGACGGGCCGCCTCCTTCACCTCTTTAAACTGCTCTGCAAACTGGAGGTGGAGGGAGAGAGGAAGTCACACTGTGTGTTGAGATACTTGTCTGCATGTACTGTATATAATAATGTTGATTTATCAAAAAAAGTAAAATGTCTCATTTACCCTTTTCTCTACCTATCACTTCTCTATCTTGCCTCAGAGGAATATCAGGAGGTCAGAGGTACATTTTCAATTTATTGTCCATTTACTGTGACCTCTGACTCCTTTCTATATTTGCTTATATGTCAGAAATCGTTGTCAAAATTGTTAGTTAAACAAGGTGTAATGTAATTCACAGAATAACAGTTTGTGCAGAATGTGTGAAAAATATAATCAAACTTTTGCATAACACTTTCTGTCATAGCAAGTTGAGATTTTGGACATAATGTTGTGAAAAAAGCATCCTGTAAAATATGTGTCATGGTGAGGAAAAGAAACAGTGTGTGTCATGCGACATTTTGTAAGGGATTGGTGTAAATACAGTATAATCCAGCTGCATCAGACGCTGAAACAAAGATGTAACACAAAGTGAAAACAGCCCCTTGATCATCCCATCACTCTCCTGCTGCACAGTCCACCTACTCTCTGTGTGTAATAAACTAATAAATGAAAGAGTCTTTGTAGTATTTTGTTTGAATGTTGCCACACTGTTTGTGTGTGTTTACCTGCTGTAACTGCTGCTCTGTGGAGAAGCCCAGGCCGTAGACAGTGTTGGCCCGGCTGTCTGCCCACTGGCCAAACTTCTGGGAGGTTTTGGTGAAGGTCATGTTGGGGGTGATGGTGCTGTTGATGATGGCCTGGCACCACAGAGAATAAAAGAAGTAATAAATAGCATTAATAAAAAAGTGGATCAGTTATCCTGCTAGAAGAGGTGGGACATAGTTATAACAAATATATGACATTAATAACATAATATAAAAAGAACAGAGGAAGAACAGAGAGGGATATTACACATGATGTATTAAATATCTACAGTAGAGGGGATGTAGGGAAGTAACATACTGTAAACACAATATATACACATAGAAAAAAATCACTGGAATTGTAATACTTCTTTCTATGATTTATATTTTATTCAATCTTGCCATAATGACAAACATTTATTATTAATAGTGCACATTTTGTTTTAATATTAATTTGATTTAGTTTGAATTAACAAAAAAAATCTTCAGCACTATTTACAACCACATTTTCAATCACAAATTTCTTCATTATTCAAGTCTTCGTCTTCGTCTTTGCACGCTTAAACGGAGTAGCCTCAGCAAGGAAACCCAGACCGCACTCTCCCCAGCAACTCCCACCAGCTCATCCGGGCGGACACCAAGGCGTTCCCAGGTCAGCTGAGAGATGTAATCCCTCCATTGTGTCCTGGGTCTGCCCCGGAGCCTCCTCCCGGATGGACATGCCCGAAACACCTCCCCGAGGAGACGTCCGGGAGGCATCCTGATCAGATGCCCAAACCACCTCAACTGCTTCCTCTCAATGCGGAGGAGCAGCAGCTCTACTCTGAACCCCTCCTAGAAATCCTGTCCATAAAAAAAAAAAAAACCAGAACCAGGACAAGGGGCAGCCCTGGTGGAGTCCAACCCTGACTGGGAAGGAGCCTGACTTATTGCTGGAGAACCCCCGGGAATATGGGTTGGATAGTTAAAATATTAAAACAAACCCATGCCTGCAGAAGCTGTGATGAAGGTGCACTGACACTGATTCTGCCATAACTAGCAGGTGTGCTGCACATGCACTTACCTACTGCAGTTAGACACATGCATTTATCAGACTACTTTTCAATCTAAAAAAAAGCCTGTTTTCAACAGAAGGTAATTTTCAAGGACAACCAACATAAAAAAAAATCCTGGTATCTTCAAATGCCAAATTCATTACAGCACATTGGGGTTTTTTTGTATTAACTTGACCACAAAATAAGCTGTTTTTTGTCTGACTCGTTACAGTAAACAAGCTGGTGTTAGAGCTTTTTTTAAATTATTATTATTATTATTATTATTATTATTAAGGTGCTCATCAGCAGTAATAAATACTGTGCACTTCTCTAAGGACCTGATTGTAACATAAAGAAAACAAGTTACATTTAAATTATGCAGTCGTCAGAATCTGGAGCCTTTTTCATTGTGTCCCTTTAAGTCCCAATAATCATCATTGAAATCTACTGAAGAATTTTCTACATGCACATAAAGACAACATGTTTAACAATCAGGCCAGAGAAAGAAAGAGAGCTAAGTGAAATATATTGTTGTGCTGTGTGATAATCTATTCTGTAACATTCTCAAGTGAACAGTCTGATAAAGTGGATTGGTTGCCAAATACGGATTTCTTTAGTCTCTTCTCCAAAAGTCTCTAATCTCAGTGGCTGGCTGATAACAACAAAGCACAGTGTTGTCCCTGAGTTTCATTTTGGTGCAAACAAGATATTCCGTTAAGTGTGGCAACTCCCAGGTGCTTCAATGTTATTGTGGATGTGGCATTACCAATGTGGATGTGTTATACGTATTCTGCTGACAGTGTGCATGGGTGTGCAAATGGGAAACAGATCGGTTTCCTTTTAGTTCAAAAATCTCAGGATAGGAGGCACAGATTGGGCTAAATCAAATGAATTTATCGCTCTCCTTCTTAACAATTCTCCTCTAAGAATCTACGCAGAAATGCTCCTTGTTTGTATCTTGACCTGAAAATGTCACCAGAAACCAATATGTGTATGTTGTGTGTCTCCAGGTGAAGAAAGTCCAGCTTGCCCTTTTGTGACCTTTCCCTGCCTTCTGTCTCCTAAAGCCACACACAGCCTCTGGCCTGCACGTCACTATTGAAAACATTCACGACAACGTTCAAATCA
This sequence comes from Toxotes lorentzi, assembly GCA_037833715.1. NCBI lineage: Eukaryota > Metazoa > Chordata > Actinopteri > Toxotidae > Toxotes > Toxotes lorentzi. The sequence continues at coordinate 14,892,713 of JBBMJY010000022.1, read as the reverse complement.
GAACCTGAAGCAGCATTTATGCTCATGTATCCGTGTATTTGTGTGTGTTGAACTCTCACCTTAGTGCCACCCACGCTGATGATGCGGTAGACGCTGCGGCTGGCATCGTAGAAGAAGGACACGGTGACGGCATGTTTGCTGGCCGGCAGCCAGTTGCGTTTAGTGGCCGGGTCAATCTGGAAGACATGAGCTCTGGCGCTGAAGATGGGTTGCTCCCTTTAAAACACACCACAGAACAACAAACCATGTTCACTTTTTGTTACTGGTGTAAAAGAAGATTGGCTTTCAGTGGTTTGGCTAAAGCTGCCACTGTCTGTGGCCTTCATCTGTGTGTTCAGATTTGAGCAAGCTGACTAGTGGTTCTCAGCATTATATTCTACTTCATTCAAATTAGCATAATGAAAAACATACAGCACGTTTAGGGGGAGTCAATGAACAGCTTAACGTACAACCCAGGAGCACAAACATCTTCACTTCATCTATTTTTGCCTGCGCACAATTCAGCCGCTTCACACAAAGAATTCTGTATTACAAAACCTTATTATTGCAAAGTTTAAAATTATATTAAATGAAATATTTCACTTTTAAGTCCAGGTTTTTTGGCAAGAATGCCATTAATTATCATTATAACCTTGTTTCAACCCTTTGGACAAACCAGAAAGCAAGAAAACGCAAAGCTTTTTCCATGTTGCATTTTATTATCTTTTTTTTTATCAATTTATTTTTCCTTATAGCTTCCATTAGTGCTGTATTCCATTACTCTGTGCTTGTTATTGTCCCATGTGCACCTGCTGGCAGTGGTGCAGTAGTAATCTCCTTTCTTTAAAAATAGCTTGGTTTCCTTTCTGGACTGAAACATTTTCTTTCAAGTTAATTTCTACCTAAAATAAAAAAAATAAAAAACAGCATTTACTAGATTTTATGTATAAAAGATACTAATAGAACAAATGAAAACATAGCATAACCACATGAGTGTAAGCGTACACGTATTACCTTTTTCAGTGCACCTAATTTGTTTAAATGTTGCTCTATCAATCATTTTGTGCCACTGTCACCAGGAGCTGAATATATCATCTTCAGTCAGACCTCTTCATTCGTCACTCAGTGCTATCACAAACCGCGAGGTGAGCCAGAGGTCAAGAGCTACACACCTGATTTTTAGGAGACATAAATCTGCCTGCATGTGACACTCCTCACTGAGCCAGAAATTCACCTCAGGGGATCTGAATTCGAAGGTTTTAAAGGTGAGCCAGCTTTAGAAAATCAGTTTCAGACTGTTTCAATCTGCATCCATCATACACTGAAGCGAAGGAGTGGCTCTCCTCATACACAAGAAACTTTACTTTATCCGGCTACACCAGCTGTGGTTTTATTTGCAAAGAATCTGAGACATTTGATACTGAAACGGACTGTGTGATTCCACACTTAAAACAACACAGGTAAACAGAATTTGAATAATTTTCATCACATCTTATTAGAACCCAAGTCCCCGTCCACGGTTGAAAATTACAGTTAATAATTTTAATGAGCGTTTATTTTTTGTTCACGGCCAATTTGTGGATATTCCTGAACAGCTGGGACATTACGGAAATGTATTTTTCAATGCTGTAAGCACCACAACTTCCATTCATCTCCATTTTATCATCATAGTGTCAGAAGTCTGCAACAGAAAACCCTGACCCTGGTTTGAATCTTTAATAGAGGTAACACTGAGTCTTCCCATTACACCAGCCAGTTGTGCTGTGATGTTGGCTTTGTTCTTTTCATTTTACAGCATGTATACAGTATAAATATTCCACCTATAGGTCATATTTTTGGATATTTTTTTTCAGGAAAAACAATGCATTTTAGTTAATAAGCTTTCATACGCCGGCTTATGAAAAAAATAGGGCAACCATGAAAAAAAATGCCCTCACAACAAGCTTTATGAGCTATGCAATACTAAAATGGAAATCTCACAATAAAGGGACCTTTGAACCTTTTTTATTGCACTAATCAAAGCCACAAGGATAAAACATACTGTACTCATCATTAAAATTAATAGGATATAATTATCATTTCATTTTTTTAATCTGCTTGAGTGAAAACCATGGTGACTTTTTTTGGTCATTTTTCCTCTGAGTGTACAAAGATGGTGGATAAAGTTATAAATAGGACAGAAACACATCCAATTTCCAAATGTTGTTGTTTTTTTTTCCAGGGACCTTGAGGTCACTGATGCTCTCCTGGCGCAATAAGGCTATTGGTGCAAATGAAGCTGAAGATTTGCTAACCGCTAGCAGTCCAATTAGCAGTCCTGCTCTCTTTGAATACCCATCGCTGTGGGGACTAACGGTGGATAGAGGCTCACAGGACGATGAGGCACAACACAGGCACTTTGGTGAATTCATGCAACATTACACAGCTAATAGAGTTTGCATAATGTTAATGTATGCAATGAGCCATTCCCATTGCAAGTCAATTATATACCGACATTAATGAGGATAATGTGCACTGGGAGGAGGCTCTGTTCTTTGTCTAAGCAAGAGAAATAATCATTTATATAGGTCAGCACTGGCTATATGAAGCATTGTTCCTGCTGGATCTGGTTGGAATTACTTTATATTTGCATACAAACAATGGTCGTTATTGTTTCAACACAGATTACTGAAGCTACAGTTGACAATAGAGATTAACAACACAGCCAAGGAGGCAGATTTAGGTGCCATCCAGGTCTAGGACAGGAGCCGCTAGACATACAATAAATATAACTAACTGATGATTCACATATGGGTCTAAGTTAACTGAACAACATGGAGTTACTGGACAAAAATGACATCCAGACCTACAGACCTGTGATACACTTGGCTCTTAGGATTGGATTTATTGGTTTTATGTATTCTGATAACAACCTTTTCAATTCCTCACAGAGATTGGAAAAATTGTTGTTCCATTTTGGTGTGAGTTTCAGGGCCCTGTTGCTGTGCGTGCTGGCTCATGGGTATGGCACGGAACAGAGCCATTCATGTTCTCATTCACACCTGTCCTTTTTTCTGTAACAACTCAAAATGTGTGTGTGGCCTGTTAGATAGCAGATGATCACAAACTGTAAATACAGAGGCGGTCAGTGCTGGAAAGGAAAAGGTGCTGCATTTATCGACATGCTGTTACAACATTAAAAACTCACACAGACTTGTCACTAAATGCTCTGGAAAGCACCTTTTTCATTTGTCTGCTATGAAAAACACTGCTACTGCGCTACTGCAGGACTGTTGTCGGTCACTTCTGACTGTCACGGACAATTTAGAGTTGCCAGTTAAACTAATCTACATGTCTTTGGACTGTGTGAGGAAGCTGGGGTACCTGGTGGGAAGCCTGCGAGCTCATGCGATCTCCACACAGAAAAGCCCCAGCCAGCAGATTCGAACCCAGAACCTAACTGATGTGAGGAAACCATGACCCACAAAAACTTTTCATAAAACTTAAAGTTCAATCTGCTTCCTGACAAAGACAATGACCACGCACTGTTACAGAGAGGGCATCTGTAGGTTAACATGAATGCTGCCTCCAAACATTCAAGCACTGCAATATCCATCACCTTTTCCGAACTACTATGCAGTTGCCCTTGTGTAAGGCCATTTTAGCAACTATTTATCAAGTGAAAATATTCTGGCTAATAGTAGGGACCATGATTAAACCACACAGCTTCCCAATATCACTCTGTGTAATTTCTTGAAAGTAAGAGCCATATTTCTTAAATTCATAAAAGAAAAAACAAATGTTAAGATGAAAGAGTTTGAGCTGAGGTTTGTGGTAAACCTAAACATCTGAAAACATCAGATACAAATCAAACCCATTAACACCATGAGAGTATTGAATTATATTAAATAAAACTAATTACCTTGCTGCATAAGCGATAACCAGAGTGTTAAAGGCATTTAGCCTTGAAGCAAAAATAAATAAGAAGTAACATCAAAGTAAAAATAGCTCCTATCAGGATTTCCCTTCTATCATATTCTCATCTTAATGAGAAATGATGACTGACTGCTCATCATCTTCCAGCCGTCACAGCGGATCACACAGAGATGAACGTCCCATTATTCATTTGGCTCATCTTGACATTGCTCTGTGAAAAGCCCGTCGAGCTAATCAACTCAGACACGTCAAGGTTTGATCATATGAGCGGAATAAAACTGGATTAAATTCCTCCTGAGGTGAGGGAGAGCAAACACTGACAGTCACAGGAGCCGCAGTAAAAAAAAAAGTACGCGCAGTAAAGGGAAGTGGAGCCTAGTGTGCTTCAGTGTCTTGTACTCTACACACACCTGATACAAGAAATCGCAAAGTGTGTAGCCTTTAATTAAATCAAGTGTTGTGAGAGTAAAAACCTAAATGACTGGGTAGAAGGAGACAGCTGTTCTTAACTGACAGTCTGAAGGGCTGCTAGAGGAGAATACAGTGAGTGCAAAGAGTGAAATGTCAAGCTAAGTTACTAGATTTAATGTATGAAATAAAAGACCTGACTTCTTTGCATCGGTAGAAGACATATTCAGATCATAAACATATATAAATAACATCACCATACATGATGTTAATTATTGGCCTGGGACTTGACAAAACAGTCTCACAAAAAGGTCCATTTAGTAGTAGCTGTTCTGGTGTTTTTGACTGTATCACATCATCAGACTTTGCACAGTTTCATGAACTGTACACTTTAAAACGTCCATTTTTCTGAGCACTTCACTTCATTTTTCATGTTGGCTCAAACATTGAGACTGAACTGAATGTGCATTCTTGACCTTGAACACAAGCTGGTGGAACAAGATAAAATAAAACAGATAAAAAAAGATAAAACTCAAGAATGAACTCAACATGGATGAGAAGTCTTTAAATGCTTTGCAGCTTTCATAAACTAGCAAACCATAAGTTTTTGTATTAGACATAAACTGGTAACTGATGAGCGAAATCAGAATTTAAACGTCCATTTTTATGCTGATGACACAATTCTGTATATCTCAGGTTATACTCTAAACCATACTGTCACTTATCTTCAGTCTGACTTTAATGTATATCACACCTGCTGAACCGGTTGATTAAATGCATAGTTTCTTTCCACCATTGCACCAATGGTCATTGTGCAGCAGTGTGCTGAGGGGGACCCAAGACCTGGTGTGTGCAGCAAGCCTGAATCCAGTGAGGGGGTCATCTAGATTAATTACTGTTAATCTATTCTAGGTCATACATACGTACATACATCCGCCCACCCCTCCCCCTCATTCATACACACTCTCAGCGACTCATCCATGCATGAGTGGAGGGAGAACTGCGTTCAGATTACAGCTCAGTAATTAAACAGGTCAGAAACATGATGACATCTTTTTCGAGGTGTATTTGTTTAGGTGCTAAATCACATTGCTTTTTTTAAGGATTGAGAGTCAAAACAACAGTGTCTTTGTATGGGTTTTATATATTTTATGGAAAAAGAAGGCACCACCAGAAACTAAACTAAAATCTGCTGAAAATGTACTATAACAGTTGTGGCTATGGCACACATTCACTCAGAAACCAGTATGATTAACAGTACTAACTAATTATTCTCTCCATACATCAATGAATTGCTTGGTCTTAAAAATGTCCCCGAAATAGCGAAGAAAAAAATGTCAGTCACATTTCCCAGAGGCTGAGGTGAGGTCTTCAAGTTTCTGGTCTTGTCTGACCAACAGTCCAAAACTCAAAGATAGTTTATTAATCTCATCTCAAAAAACAAGGAAAAGCAACAAATCCTAATAACTGAGAAGCTGAGACTAAGTGTGCAGTGTTCGCTCTCTTGCTTGAGAAATTATTTAAAAGACTGGTGGATTATCGGGGTAATTTTCTCTCCATCAATTTATTCCTTTCAGGTCAATTGTGAATACGAGCCAAAATATTTTTCAAATATCTGTCTGCATTTTTAGTGCCTAAACCAGAGATGTGCTAAAACTAAACTGAGTTATAAAACAACTTTTGTCCCATTTACAGAGAACAGCTGATACATTCTCCACACATTTTTTTGTTTTTTTTTTTACATGTATTCAGGGTCTGAGTGGAGGAGACAGAAAAAGACAGATAGACAAAACCGGGAGACAAAGGAGAGAAAGCTCTGCTGGGGTGTGGGCCCAGGGAGGCAGGCCATCAGGGGAACGGGGCTGAACTCTCAAATAGTGGTGCATACCTCTGTGGACACAACCACGTTTCATACCTTTCCGGGACATTTAATATTCTTTTCTGCATGTCTTTGTATTCATGCACTGCACAAGGCTGCAGAAGTCTATAGCAGGGGGTTGTCACCACTGGATCATCTGATGATTTTGATGTGGTGCCAACTGACGGCTTAAAAACGACGCTCCCTTTTCAAAGAAACTTCTGGAAGTTTGCTGTAAAGAAAACCTTTACTTGATATTCTACTATTGTCAGGGGATGGGAGAGTAAAGCAGCTGAGCCTGAGCTCATGGCACGAGTTTTAAGTTTTCTTTAATCCACTAACCTTCCCCCCATACAAGCACAGCAGTGACACCAGATAGAGGAGGAGGCACGCAGCCCTGAGGCCATCAGCTACACCCGACCCTCATGATAAATTAATTGCCTTGAAGAATACAGATGAATTTCAAGGCTGTGGGTGTACATACAGGATGAGAGATCTGATGAAATGTCAGACTGGGCCAAACAAACAGCCCTTTTCCTCCTCCAGTCTGTCTCCTGGAAAAGCTTCTTCTAAGCACGCAAGCTCTTTCTCTGCTTCACATTCATACAGATGAAATAATTCCTCTCAAGGACAGGAAAATATCACAGTGGTATTTGGCCGCTGCCTGCCGGAAAGGCCATTAACGGAGGGACGTATGATAGCTCTATCTGAACGAGCTGGAAGACAGATGGTAGGAGTGCTGAGCTTTCTACAGGGACGCACCAGAGAACAAGGAAGCTTTAATACACGTCCTCTGAACTACGTCGCTTCATTCACAGCAGGCCTTCATGTTTCAAATTACTGCTTGAACATATATGATAATGGTTCATTACCTCTTGTAGAGAAGCCACATCTCATATAAATATAAACTGACCATGACGTGGGAAAGTTACGTGCAGAGTTGAACTAAATCAAGGCATTCATTACTGAATCTCCACCTCCACAACCATCAGTCATGGAAAGGTTGCCAGTGTTTAATATTATTTTCGCTGCTGTTGTATCAATGGAGAGATTTATTTTAACTTATATTTTCAACCTGAATTGAGGGCAGCATGAGAATTAAGGGCAGAAGACACATGAGTGGGCCAAGAAAGTGGGAAATACAACTTGAAAATCTATTAATGGTCTATAAAATGTTGAAAAAAAATGTGAAAAATAGGTTTCCTAAAACCGAAGGTGACATCTTCCAAACTGCCTTTTTTTTTTTTATTCAATCAACTGTCCAAAAAAAAGATATTCAGTGTACTATGATACCTGAGAGAAAAGAAGTAAATTCTCACAACTGAGAGGGTGAAACTGGGGAATGTTTGGCATGTTTGCTGCTGTTGATCGACTTATCGCTGTAGATCTAGTCTCCACGAGTATCACAATTTTGGACCTGCTCTGAAATGGAACCCTGCAAAACCTAGCTGAACCCAACCTGCACAAATTAATTTTCAAATAAAACACGAGATCAGATCTGACAAGGACAAGAGGACAGCGAGACCCGATTTGAACAGACCCCAGAATAATCAGGCTTGATCCAAAATGTGGCCGACCATAACAGACCCAAACAGAAAGAGAGTCACCGCACCGACGGCAGTGTGACTTACCACCATGCTCGAGAAAGTGCACATGTCATTTTCCCCTGCAGTTCACAGTTCACACACAAGAGCACATTTTCTCCTCGATGATTATTGCACACCATGTGATCAGAGTTGATGGAGAGCTCACATGAATCCACTTAGGTATTACAGATACTGACACACAAATCTGAAACCAGGGGCAATACAGCAAGACCCTACCCAGAATCACAGACTATACAGGTGGACCTGTAAAGACTTTTAATGCAATATAAAAACCTATGCATTTAAAACCTATACGGTCCTTATTTAGATGTCTATGGTAAGTTAACTAATCCTGGGGATGCAGGAGAAAAATGGGAGTAAAACAGCTTTTGAATGTATAGAGATTCATAACTAAAGTTAATAATAAGTATCCTATGGCTGCTGTCCAGTTATGCACACACAGCAAGAGAGAGGAAATAATTGAATTAGAAAGTGTTTGTGTAAATAAAAATAAGGTCATGTTGCCAACGTTTTGCAGTGACTGTTGTTCATAAAAGACAAACCCTAACCACTGAACCTTTACAGACTTTAAACGTCACCTGTGAGCATCTGAGTGCAGGAGGGTGTGATGGCTCCAAACATGCAGTGACAAATGGGACAGCACTTTGTGAAATCATGTGAAGTGGACAGAGGCTGATATTGCAGATTGTATGTAGTTTAATTAACTGGAGTGTTTGTTGTCTGCTCTCTAATTATAAGCAAAAAAAGGGCTATTAAGCAAAATCAACATATTATGAATTCACCATCCTAAGACATAAAAGTACACGTACACGGTGGTGGTAAGCAATGTGTTTAGAATTAAAGGAAAATATCATCTCGCTCTTTTCTGATGCTCAATAGCACTGTCCTTGTCATTTTAACATCAAAACGCTATGCATTGTGGGTTTTTTCAATAAGCAAAGTCTGCAAGACTTGCAGAGCTTCGGAAAGCATGTATAAAGGGCTCAAAAAGTCAGCCAGGGAGCCCTGCTGATCTCACAGCGGGGGCAGCCCTTTGAAGGATACAATCAGCACAGAAACTGTCACTTCTGACCCCCCATACAGTGCTGAAGTGCCCCTGAGTAACACATAACACCCTCGGATCCTGCAGTGCAGCCACTCATGTCCAACAGCACACATGCACAGTACTGTGCACAAGTTTTAAACTCTGAAAGTAAAGGAAGGGTTCTTTCAAAAAGGAATGTTTTTATGAATCAGATGACTTCTTATAAAGTGCAGTCAACTGAGAAAACAGACATATTATATATTTTAATATGTATTTAAAACCGCACCAGTTCTCCCAGTTTCATGATGTTAAGATCAGGTTAGACCACACATATTCAAAATAAAGAATGCCTATATAATGAGTATCATTATCATTTGTAAATCATTGCAAACTGGATGAAATTTGATATAGAAATTATAAGAAAATGCTCAGTGGTTCTCAGTGTAGAATTTTTTAAATGTTTCTTATTCATTGTCAGCTGCCTTCACACACACATACACGGAAACACATCATGGTTGTGCTGTGTTTCTTCGCCCCAAGTCATCAGTTTTTAATCCTCGCTTGCTGCTCCCTTCATCTCTCTTCTTAACCTCAGTATCCATTCACCACCCCGAGATCCCTGATCTGTGAAACAGAAGCTGCACCCTCCAGTCTGGCCCTGCAGTCAGACACAAGTGGTTGCTTCTGTGGTTGGGAAAACGCTCCTCAAACTGCCAATAACGGGGCCTATAAGCTCTGCGGGCCGTAAATAGCCTGCGGGGGGAGGGTGTAGCTTTAAAAACTGACAAAAATCCAACTGGCTGTACTTAAAAGTCAATGTCTCACACTTGAAATGGCAAATCAGAAAGCTTGCAGGAGGTCTGATATGGGAGGATATTACAGAAGTTAAGTAAAGGTCGAAGTGAGAGCATGAAACATCCCATTTAAAGATGTATGCAAATGACCTTAAATACAGCTGGGTGTCAACTTTCTGTTTCTCTCTTATCTCAATCTTCAACTCGAGAGATTTGTAGACATTTAAATTTCTGTGACTTTTATTCCCTTGCATCTGTGAATCTTTAGAGAACGAGAAATGAAAAATTATGTTGAGGTTTGCTGAACTGTCCTTGTGCCAAATAAGCAGTAAAAAAAGGAAAATGTCAGATGAACTTGAACGTGTTATATATTGAGTTATGTTATCATTTAAATGCACCATAAGCAGCGCAGTCAAAAAAAAAAAAAGAAACTAAAGTTTTGATGCTTATAACCTAAATATAATGTTATTTCAAGGTCAAACTCAAGCTTCTCACTGGCTGTAATTCAACGTTCACCCGCAAATCCTGTGTTTAATGTAGTGCTGAAACAATTAGTCTATAAATCATTTAGTCAAACGACAGAAAATTAACAACTATTCTGATAATATATTAATCTTTTAACTCATTCATCAAGCAAGAATGAAAAACAATCACTGGCCCCCACTTCTCATATGTGATGATTTGCTGCTTTCCTCTGATTCATATCACTGTAAATTGAATATCTTTTGTTCCCCGGGCACAAAGTCAAGTCAGTTTTATTTATACTGCATGGCTCAATATCACAAATTTGCTTCGAGGGGCCTTACAATCTGTACACTCTCTGTCCTTAGACCCTCAATTCATTCATTCAGATAAACATTCAACAAAGAAAAAAATGGAAGAGACCTCAGTTAAAGGAAGTAAAAGTTACTGGTCACTGCAGTCATTGATTCCATACTTAAAGACAACTAACTAACTTTAGGAGATTACTTTGGTTTTATACATACCAAGACAGTCTTTTCAAGCACTTGTCCCTCATGAGTTATATTAAAAATTGCTTTGAGAGGGGAGATCAGTTGTTTTAATGTACATAGGAACATGTGAATGTTGTTTTAAGACAAACTTGAAAAATGTGAACCTATCCTATCCTGAGCTGTCAGCTTTGCAATATTGCTGTTACAGTGGAGTCGTAGCATTGTGAAGACTGCACATGGTTTGATGTAACTTTTATGCAATTTATGCAACAACTCGCATTATATCATTCAGATTCAAGTTTCTTTCCAACTGAGAGGAGCTGAATTTTAAGTTGTATATTAATTCTAAAGTTATCATTAAAAAAATTGCATGTTCAGCCTTTCAGGTCGAACAGCAAGTCTTGACCCAAGAGTCTGTGTTTGTCCTGGTTTTTGCATCCATCTGGGAGTTAAATTCAGTCTAAATAAGAGCATCAGCTGAGTGCTTCTGCAGAGCATCATTTTTCACCATCTGTGCATTAAGACAACACACAACTGGAACTCTACTGTGGTTTTACAGCCCCAAGGGACTCTAGGCTTTGCAGAAACAAAAAAAAAAGTGTTTCGCTTTTCTTTTTGGCAGTTTGTCTTTGTTCCTCTGAAAAGTATTTCTCCTTTAAGGGTCTGCTTCCTCTGACCTCTGAGAGCCAGCAGCCCTGTGTCCGCATTCTCTGGCCCAGTCTGGCAACATGACACGCTACAACTCCAAAATAGCACAGCAAGGGGAAATGCTAACTCATACTTTAGCTGCTCCATAAGTCACCATATCTGCAACACAAACCGCAACCCAGCATATACGCTGTCCAAGTTTCTTACACTGGCACAAAGTGCGGAAAGCTTTGGAGCGACCGACACACCAAGCATCTCTTTGGTTCTCTGATTTATAAGAATACACTCCATTACAGGACCACAGCACAAACCTTTAACTGCCAAAACACTTGGAAAAATGCCTGAAACATGAGCTCTGGTTCTGTTAAACGATAGCGCGGCACTTCAGTTATCTGAAAGTCAGCTCCTCTTGCAGGAGTCTGATAACTTACTGCAGTCTCACATTGTGAAAGTGACACAAAGCCAGAGTGTTTTCTGTATTCAGGATATGAAGGTCAGGGAGGGACAGAGAGAGAGAGAGAGAGAGAGAGAGAGAGAGAGAGAGAGAGAGAGAGAGAGAGAGAGATGATCTTTTATCTCAGTCCTCTGGCAGCACTGTTATTCACTTTCAGGCCAATAAAACATGGTGAAATGAAGTGAATAGAAAGAGAGATGACTGTTTATTTGTGCAATTGCAGATGTCTCCAAAACGGCAATTAAGAAGCTCTTCCCCATCACAGAGCAGCTGGTTTCTCCTTGGCCAGTGGGAGGACACAGACGCTGAACGGTTTTTATGGTATTATTCTGCAGATTAACCGATTATGTTCCCAGTGAAAACAAAGTTTACACGTCTTCTGTGCTGCAGAGGGAGGCTCCGCAGTGATGTTACAACAGATTTCAACAATAAGTGAATTGATGTGGGCGGGAATATCTTCATCCTTCTACAATGACTGCATGGTAATTATGTAGACTGATGGTCATACTGTGACCTACCCTGCCACAAACTGTATACACAGCTATAACCTCCTTATATGTTTTCGAGTTAAGGGAACACATAGACATTTTCAATAACAGGCTAAGTTCAGCTGGAAACAAGATTCAGCTGCTTAAAGGAAACAGCTTAAGCTACAATAATAAGCTGACCAAAAAGTTACAAACTGTTTGTGTAATGCATGATAACACAATTATCACTTTTACCATCATAACATGATGGTAAAAGTGATAATTGTGTGGTTTTAGGGATAATTATGTGTTCTATTTTGTGATGAACAACTGTTTGTCAAGAAGCAGCTACAGTCTGTAACTCCCTATAAAACAACAGATTTTACATCTTTGGTTGTGCAAAACTTAAACAAATGAGATACAATGAGTTTATCAGTGAGCTTTAAAGGTGGCTGTAGGTTTATTTTTGAACTCTGAACAGAGCCAAGTTGTTTATCCTTGTTTCCAGTCTTTATGCTGAGCTTCACTAACTGAAACTTTCTTGCAAGATCTGGTGACTTTTAGTTTTGCGGCTTTTCTTCAAAAACGTGCCCAACCACAAATCTAGCTAACGGTTATTTTTTTATTATTGATTCATCTGCAGATCATTTTCTACATTATCTATCTAGAATATTTTGTATAATTGACTTAAATATATAACTGGTTCTTAAAATAGCTGCAGGTAGAGTTTCTGTCAGTTGACTCATCTTTGTAGCTCTTAAATCAAGAAAACTTATTGGGCATACCTCAGCTCCTCTCCCTTGAAGAGAGTCGACAGTATTTCTCAGCGATTGTGATCTTATGTGGCTTCAACTCTGTGTAACTGTGTTCAGTGACAGGCGAGAGCAGCGGCTCGTTCAGCCAACCAATCACCAGTCAGACAGAAATGTGAATGAAGAAAGTTTAACAGCCCTTTTAGTGGATGTGATAGTCCATCTTTTGAATGTCAAACACTGAATGGCTGAAAACATGGCTAAAAGTGCTGCATGTAGCACTGTAGCAGCTGGACACCAGCTTGGATTTGGATTTGAGTCAGCTGAAGTCTTGGCACAAATGTCTCTTGGGGATTCCCATTTTGTAATGTTATACTTTCAATCCACTGCATGTCAGTGGAAAACACTGGATTTTGTGCTCCGCTCCATATGTTTGACAGCTATGGTTGTTTTGAATGTTAAGGTCTGACATGCAAAACATACAGAGATCCTGTAAAATAAGATGCACAGTTTAAACCATCCAAAAGTACATGGAACAGTTGAGCTGCAATGGAGCGACTGACAGGAGGACAATATGATGAAAGAGACACCAGACGACAACAGCTAGAGGAGATCGTGCTGACAACATCTGCACATCACGACAAGCATGAAACCTCCACTCTGTGACTCAGATCTCACAGTTAACTCTACCGTTGCAATTTCCACAGATACTGAAGGAGGATAAACATTATGGGGACGTGATGAGGACGGATTCTGTTCGGAAGCAAATACATGATTGATGAAGTAGGGATGGGCGGACTGATCCCCAAAGTATCAACAGTACACATCTTTGAGTCGTACTTTTGGGTATTAAACAAGAATCAAAGGCATTTACTGCACAAAAGCTCTTTCTCAGTTTGATGACATAATGTTGACTTTCCATTAAAAGCTGACATGTTTGAAATTTTACAGTGACTCCTACATTAATATTTTGTAAACGTTACACTAAGCTTGAAAAAGCTGACATCTGTATCCACCATACTAACTAATTCATTATGAATACATATCCCAGTCTTTGCAGGCATTTCAGCAGATTTTGCTGATGGTAGGTACAAGTATCAATTACAGTGATCTGATGTTCAGCATTATCTGGTAGGAGATCAGAGTTTAAACTTGCAGTGTCGCCCATCCCTGCCATGCAGAGCCACAACACAGAGACAACGGCGTGTTTGTACCTCTCTCGATGTAGCGGGTACATTTTACAGTTTGCTGACTCCTCTGCAGCAGGACAAGAGGAAAGAAGATCCAAGTTACAAAGGGAAACAATATACATGTGGAGGCTGGCAGGCATTATTTAGGGATGCCCTGATCAAGTTTTTTCCCTGATGTAATACAGAGTATCTGCTTATACCCAGTGCTTATACCCAGTTTTTTGGGGTTTTTTTTTTTGTTTTTTTTTTTCATGTGCAATAAATAGCTACATTGTAATACTCCTATTGGAGTTAGTTTCTTTTCCTTTCATGATATTCATGA
>JBBMJY010000022.1:14846262-14870289 GCA_037833715.1 Toxotes lorentzi | reverse complement strand
TTTATTTTTTTATTATGTCTATATGAAAATGATCCCATGTAGCCACACTCCTCTGTTGAATTGCTTTATAAAGGCCTTCATTTAACATGGGTGTCCCTTTTTGATTTAAAACTGTTGGGTGGCACAGCTTTGTGCTGCAGACACAAAGAGTAAACACTGCTACCAGTTATTTCAGTCTGACGCTTCTCCTGTGTGCTGATGTTGTCTCTGCTGTGTTACTTACAGACATGGTGACCCAGGCCCTGGAGCTGTCCAACCAGCCACATGTGGTCGTAGCGACACCAGGTCGGCTCGCTGATCACATCCGCAGCTCCAACACTTTCAGCATGAGCAAGATCAAGTTCCTGGTAAGTTCAGGAGTTTTCTTCTTTAACACATATATTTAAACTGTGAATAAGCAGTTATGTCAAAAAGATGCAAACTTCATAAGACGGCCTTAGACATTACTGAGCTATTTTATTTATATTTTTCCTCACTGTTCTTACTGTTCACCCATAAAAATTATGAGGGTCACATTTGGACGGTTGAGAATAATTTTCTACTATCTAATCTACTGTTTCTTCAGCAGCTCACTCACGCAGTTTGTGATACTGTGTTTTGTGTGTTTGTCAGATTTTAGACGAAGCGGACCGGCTGTTGGAGCAGGGCTGTACTGACTTCACCAAAGACCTGGAGGTGATCCTAGGGGTTTTACCGGCCAAGCGGCAGACACTGCTTTTCAGCGCTACACTCACCGACACACTGCAGGAGCTGAAGAGCATCGCCATGAACAAACCTTTCTTCTGGGAGTGCACGTCAGAGTGAGTAACCTGCTGCTCTCAAGCTGTTGGCAGGAATATTTAGCAAAGTGTCAGCCGCAGAGAAGATAGGAGGACTGTACAGGTACAGTTTTGCCTGGACAACATAGCAGGAGATTGCTGCTGTCTTAAACTTTTTCTGCAGAGGAGCATGCCTTGTATTTGCACATATTAGTCTATCTTAAAGAACGGTCAGGGCCAGGTTTAGCAAACCATCTGTGCCTCATTTCAGGTGCATTCTTTGCCTTGGATCTTGTGAGTTATTTATGAAACAGGAGCAGCAGCTCAGAAACTCAGTTTGAATCTGATCTGACGCGCAGCTAATGACTGAAGTGCATCTTTTGCATGAATGCCTTTTGATGCAAATAATGGGAGACGAAAAGCTCAGTGTGGTTGACTGAGTATTCTGCAGGATCTACTACTGTTCAGACCATTTACAGGATTCAGATATGCATAGATAGCAGGTTCAAACTAGCACAGATATTTCATGGAAAGTTCATGGAAAGAGCATCTTCTTTGAATGTAATAATAATAATGATAACTGATAACTGTATTGATAACAGCAGCTGAGTGCAGCTTGTCTGGTTGTTAAATTTGAACTTGCCTGACCTGCACTGGGATGAATGCACTCCTGTTCATTCATTATTTGTGTTTACTTCTCTTATCAAAGGATCAAAGGAACATGGCTCAGATAAATGTGGTTTGTGTTGTGGAATCAAGTTAGTGATTTGACCCCTTTCCTTATTTGGGCAGTTTTCATGTGACTGAACATGACCACAGCACAGATACTGTTGGTTTTAGCTTTTTTTTTAAATCTGTGTTGTGTTGAATATTAAGTCAATCTGATTTGGTCACTACTGTGAGTATAAAGAGCGAGAGACTATAAATATTCCTAAACCATTGTTCAGTCTGGACCTGAGTCCAGAATGTACAAAGAAGAGTGAAACATCATTGTTGTTGTTAACAGGACACGAACAGTGGAGGAGCTGGACCAGAGGTACATCCTTACTCCGGAGAAGGTGAAAGATGCCTACCTGGTCCACCTGATCCAGATGTTCACCGATGAGCACCACGACTGGTCCATCATCATCTTCACCAACACCTGCAAGTAAGAAGCCCAGAAGTAATTCAGAGACCATATACATTCTGCTCCTGTGCAATCTAATGACAGTAATGCAATGCACAGTTTCTATTGAAAGCCCTGCAGCATTTATATACTGGGTTAAAAATAATGTGCCTTTATTGTTAAACATGTGAAGACGCTAACAAGAAGATTTTTTTTATGGCTTTGAAATGTAAATCTGAGTGTGATCAAATACCACGGGTATTGATTTGGTGTGGTTCATATGAAAAAGCACAATTTTTCTTGCAAAATAATGTATTTATTGTTTGTTTTTTTTCTTCCCCCAGGAACTGCCAAATCCTCACCATGATGCTGCGGGAACTTAACTTTCCAACAATCTCCCTGCACTCCATGATGAAACAGGTGAGACACGTGCAGCTCACAAAGTTATTTTCAGAGTTCTAAACTAAAAAAAAAAGAAAAAACGGCATCCACAAGTAAATTTCATTAATGAAGGATGTTTTTCAGGGTTATGAGGGAGACACCACCGTGTTGGGGGAATGACAGCTGAAGGAGACTGTATCTGAGTCTGTTTTTAACTGTTCGGTTAAGTTTGCACATACAAATAATGCGACTTTGTTTTGAGAAAAGCGATAACAGAGATTTCCTCCAACACGGCGACGTGTCCTTTATCGCCACTCGTCAGATCTTCTCGCCAAGCTCATGCTGGGTGTGGAAATCATGTTCGTCCATTTAAAGGGACAAAGACAGAAACGTGAAGTGAGCAGAAAGCCCTGGCAATAATACAGAAACAGCTAGTGTAAGGGATTAAAGCAGATTAAACCAGATGAATGGGGCTGCAGAATAAACGACGGCTCTTTATCTTCTGCAGCGACAACGATTTGCAAACCTCGCCAAGTTCAAGGCCAGTGTCTACAAAATCCTGATTGCGACAGATGTAGCTGCCAGGTAAGAGGCTCTGCTAAGCTGCTGCATTTCAAACCCATTTAATAGTTGATTTAGTCTCTAACAAAATAATGTCAATTCTCATTAAAGTACCCTGAGAGCATTTATAGAGGCAGCTGTAGACTGTAGTCAGGCAGCAATCACATTATTTTGACATCCTTTCTGTTATTTCTGACCCTCAGGGGTTTGGATATTCCTACTGTCCAGGTTGTCATTAACCACAACACCCCCGGCCTTCCCAAGATCTACATCCACAGAGTCGGACGAACAGCAAGAGCAGGTACGGTTAACATACTTTCAGTAAACTTTACTCCTTAAGTTCCACATTATATGTCAAAAACGAATGCAACTCATTCGTGACACAGTTTTCCTCCTTTGCAGGGAGAAACGGCGTGTCCATCACACTGGTGACACAGTACGACATCCACCTGGTCCACTCCATCGAAGAACAGACTCGTAAGTGGTTCACAGGATAATCCTCCTTTTGTTTCCTTCATGTCTTTGGTTTAATAGACTCAGATCCAATGTGAGCATCTTTAGAAGTCAGCCTGACTGCTGTATGTTTTGGTTGCTGCACAGTCTTTTACTTGAAGTGAAGCTAGTAGCAATGCAGTCTGTCTATCAATGCAGTCTATCAGATGGATAGATTGTAGGTTGTGTCGGTAATGGTCAGGAGGGAATTCAGAGACAGTCTCTGATGTGAAGTTTTTCAGCAACATTCGTGTACCTTGTTAAAGAGTTTTTAGAAACTATGTGGTCTTATTTTTCCCAAAGTTAATGATAAAATATTGACTTGCACAGTATTAAGTTGGCTGATACATTGCAATTACATGGCCTCTGCCATCTACCAGGCTCCTGAAAAAGCTGCAAAAGTCCTCAAAAATCCTTGTCTCAGGTGGCCTCACAAACACCAGTTTCTGCCCAGGTCCAGGTGTGTGTGTTGTAAGTCTGGTTTAATTACACATCATGGTCTGTTGTGTTTGCACAGAGACAAAGCTGAAGGAATATCCTGTGGAGGAGAAAGAAGTCCTGAAGATCCTTACGCAGGTCAACGTGACCAGACGGGAGTGTGAAATAGTATGGATGCCCTCTCTATTTTCTCATTATCTCACTTTTTTGCATTGCTGAATGTTTCCAGCGTTCCAGATTAAAAATTTATACCATTACTTTAAAAGCTTTTCCCCTTGTTTTCATAGTGACTTAAAAAAAAAACTATACTCCAGTCATGGCTATTTATACTTCTCAAATTGTGATCTTGCCTCATAATGGATGTAAGGTTTTGATGGTAACCTCCTCTCTGTCTTGCAGAAACTCGAATCAACAGACTTTGATGAGAAAAAGGAAATCAACAAGAGGAAGCAGCTGATCTTGGAGGGGAAGGCAAGTTCACCTCTGTTAATTAACTAAAACATTTGTTTTTGGCACATTTTAGCAAAGTAAAGTTTTATGTGTGAACACTAAAAAGAAAAGGTCAAGTTCAGGTTATTTAACAGGTCCCAGTGGTTCCTGTGATTTCCGAGAGAAGAACTATTATGTAAAGAACAATAAAAATTGGTCTTAATTGTAGGGAAAATGGAGATTGGGTTACCTAAAGAGTCTTATCGGTGCACTACAAGGCTGTTAAAAATGTAAAATTTATCTACAAACATTCAGTTCAAGAAACAGAAAATGAACGTTTCAGCGTAGCAAAATTTATCTCTACAAACTACAGTGGTATAAGAAATTCTGATTTTAGATGATGCCTGTCCAACCGTGCGTTAGGAAACTGGTTTAACAAAAAGTTTGAAATGTCCTGTGGCTGATTTGGAATCAGGATCCAGACCTGGAGGCCAAGAGGAAAGCTGAGCTGGATAAGATCAGGAGCCAGAAGAAGAAGTTCAAACAGAAAATCCAGGAGAACCTTCAGAGACAGAAACATGGACAGCTGAAAAAGAAACTGATGAAGAGGAAACAAATGAAAAAGAAAAAAGCAGCACAGGCAACAGCGTGAAAACTGCTCATACTCGTGTATATACTAGTTTGATTACTGTGCAATATGTGTAATATTTTCATATTTGTCCGCAAATAAATTTCATCCCATAAAAAGAACTGCTCAAGTTGACAGCCTTTATTGATTCAGTTTAACAAGGGAATCAACGTGATGAAACTTCACTGCAAATAAGATTGTTTGAAATAGGTATTTACATCACACTGAGATCTCTAGTCCATTAATTTAATCTCTGCCTGCTGATGTAGAGAATCAAGGGTTTGGATGCAAATGTTTAACAGCTAATCTACAACTGAAACACGTCTTCAATGATCACTGGACATATGTTGCAATTAATTGTGGCTCAGTAGATGGAAAAACATCAAAGCAACAACATTACGGCAGCAGGTTTTTAAAGCTATAACATGTTAGAGGAGTTCAGTGGAACGGGTTGGTTTGTGTAGTTCACCACACAAATGAAAGATCTGCACGTCAACAAAACTATCTCTAAGTCAATCAAACATGGTGACGTCTACTCGCACGTCTGCTAAAATGAGAAACAGTGGAGTACATTCTTACTGTGTTCAGAAAGCGTCTTTCCTGGAAGAGTTACAAAACTACAATTCCTTGGACAAATTGAGGAGAAGATACAAAATTCTAATGAAAGGAAACGGCGGACGCCTCATTCCTGTTGTCAACAAGTTGCTACAAAAAAAAAAAAAAAAAAAAAAAAAAACTGATTTGAGTAAAACTGCACAAAATGGCCAAAGAACACGCAAATGAACTGAACACGACGCACAAAGCAGCAAATCATCCGACAAAAGCAAAGTTTGGATCAGCTCAGGGTTCTGGTTCACAGTTCTCCAGAAAGGGGGATCAGGAGCTGAATAAATCTTGAGAGGAACTCTACAAGGAATACATAATAAGGGCAAAACAGCTTTACACAAATCAAAAGTCCACGTAAGAAATTCTACCGGCCTCCATTTGTTTCACTCCACAGAGAAGGAAGGTGGCTTTTTTTTTTTCATCAGCCCATCCTTTACACAACCCAGCTGCAAAACTCACTGACCTCATCATTACCTGGCCTGATTTTTTTTTTTTTTTTTTTTAAATAATAAAAAAAAAAAATCCTTTTCTGTGGGTTTCTTGAGCCCTCTGGTGTCCGGAAGGTTTTTATATGCTGGTAGTTTGATTTTAACTACATTCATGCTTATGCTGCAGCTGTTTATCTGAAGGTTATTGGTTCTAGGCACTGATTCAGGTTTCTCATTCACTTTTCATGTATCTCCTTGCCATCACCTTATCAGTACTGATGGCATTTCCACTGTGGTGTAACTGGGATAAAGTGTCTTTTTAATCCACACAAAGCATCATTTCAGATTACAAGGATTTTTAAATTACAGCTATATTTAAGAGTTTGGGACAGATTTCCTTTATAGTCTGAATTTTTCCAACCCGTGATTATCAGATTTTGGTGACTGCTCAGACATGGCCATCAGCATGGCCACACAGTCGGGGAACATTCACAATATCAAAATGCTGTGTGTGAAATGACACTGGGTCAAATCTGTGGCTGAAAAGTCCTCAAGCCATATGTATGTATCCATCTAACATTTTAACCCTTCTAATGACTTGGACTTGTTTTCCAGATGCGGAAACTCTCAAATCCTTCTCTTCCTCAGCCACCTTCCTTTTCTACTCCTTACCTGTGGTGGATTGATTGCCACAATCGCCTGTAAGCCTCGACAACTATGATCCTTCTTTCGCCCTCTTGTTTGGTTTCTTTCACCTCAAGCAGGGATTTGTGTGATGAGTGTGGACAGTCCACAATCCCCTGAGGAATCACTCAATGCAAAGCATTCAAGCATTTGCCAATCTAAGCATACAAAGATTGTTTAAAAAAAACAAAAAAACACATCTGGTCATGAAGCACAGCCGGTCATCAACAACCCCTGCTTTCAAAAGATTAAAATAAGGAAAAAGCCTTTGCTGAAACATCAAATGACACTGAGTTTGATATTCAGTGCTGGTCATGTTTGATAGTTTCAATGACTTTTTTGCAATTTTGTGCTCTGTGATAAGAAAGGTACTTCAGAGAAGAAAAACTGTCCCACGATGATCACGATATCGGTGGGATTCGCGCCTCGTGCCTTGAAAAAACAGTCTGAAATCCCTGTGCCACTCCACCACTGACGTGTGGTCGAAACCACCCCATTAAAAGACCTTGTGAATGAGCCAGTGGTTTCTCAAGGCAAATGAAAGGTATTTCAATTCAAGGCTCTTTAATATCAGACTCAAGCACAGAAACCGTGTTTGTATTTCCTCTCTGAGAGGGTGTGTCGACTGCTGCTTCTTTCAGAGGCTGCTGAGGGTTTTGGGCCCCGTAAATGATTGTTGGTGCCGCTCTCCTCCCATGATAAACCTAATTCAAAAAAGCCCAGGACATCATACAGGTTGAACAACCAATAGCATGGGGAGTCCGTGTTGCCTGTTTGAAGGCCTTCTGTAACCATGTCCGTCCAGGTTTGGAGAAATAGATCTTTAAATTCAGTTGGAAGGCTTCGATGTAAAAAGTTCAGGAGCTCTCCTTCCTTTCCTGGGGGCTGTGAGGTGAAGTGGGTTGGGTGGATTATTTTGTTGGGAGTTGAGCCTCATTTGGATTCCCACAAGAGACCGCTCAGATCTCTCCTGTTTCCCTCGGCAGCTCGACCACACGCCGCCATCGTCTCGACTTCCCTCCTTCACTTTGCACGGGCATCGGTCCCTGCCTCTCGCTTGTTCACTCGGCCATCTTGCCATCTCCCTGCCCATCTGTTCGTGCCCTCTTCTTCCGTTTTATTTCTCTCGCTGGTCATTGGTTTGGTTTCGCTATCCCGTCGCTTTCACTCGGTGGTGCTTCGGTTGTAGCAGAGGAAAACAGGTATCCATTTTATGTTTTTATTATTTCCCAGATTAAAAGGCTGATGAACTAAGCTCAACTCAAGCCTAGCTCCCTTCTTCAAGCATCCTGCAAGACACAAATCAGGGTCGATTAGTTTTTGTCCAGTGTGTGAAGACAATCAAAAAGCAGCTGGAAGAGGTCTTCCTACTGTTTTTAGCCTCCTGGAAGGTATAAAAATGAAACACTCATTACAGCCAAATAACATTTTCAAATGTCCCATAGCTTCTGATTCATGGACGACAGGAATAAATGTCACAAATGTGATACTCTGAGCATCACTGAGGTGTTCTTTGAGCTTAAGTAACTTCATCCAGGTTTTTATTAGCTGGTGGCAAAATGAAGCATATGATCAGAGCCTCTGGCACAACCTGTGTGAACTTCACACTGAAAGCTTCAGTGTGAAGTTCTTATGAAGAAACCGATATGCTACACTGCAGCCAAAGATGCAATTTATGTGCTTACACTTTAGTACTGTGACAGTCCAGTCACCCCGCCATGCTGGTATGCACGTTCACCCTGGTAAGTCGAGTCCTGGGACAAAGCCACGTCGATTTGGGACTTGAACTCATCGCCCAGGTAGCTATCCTGGAGAACAAGACGACAGAAACAGCATTACAGCAGACATCTTCAGACACAGGAGATTTCCCTCAACCTTTAGCACTGAACTCAGGACACATTCACCTTTTCTGATGCAAACCTTTCCAATAGGTTTTTATTTTTACTTGAATTACTAAATTCCAGTAAAACTAGGAAGTAAAAAGTATTAGGTTCTATGCACTATACAAATGAAGAACTTATTAAACTTTTCAAATCTGGAAATTGTGCAGTCACATTACAATATCTGTCAAGATCAAATTCAACAGCATGCAACTAAACAAGGGTTATGGGTAGGGCTTGAAAATAACCTTCTAATAAGCCTTCTTATAGATAAAGACAGTTCCTCACACAATATGAAGTATATGATGAGAAAGCAATGATCTACAACGAGGTATGATGCAAAGAAAAATAATGGACAGAGGAAATCAACATCAACAATAGGCACAGGCCAATTAATCAGTATTTCTGTTTCCAAAACAAAAAATCTCTGAGAATGAATGTATGAATCATATCATTTTGAATAAAAACTGTACAAATTACAAATGCTAGAGATATACAAGATAATAATCAGACATAATTATCATGAACACATTCAAAATATTTGATAAATCTTCACTAAGTAACAGGGATGTGTTACCTGGGAGAGTTCTGGCTGGGAGAGGCCAGGCTGGCTCATTTGAGAGGGCTGGCTCATGGAGATGTAGCCCTGTGTTAGTGGCCCCTGGGAGAAGGACTGAGAGGCTCCATCCTGGCTCGCCTGGCTGTTCGGTCCGTTACCTTGACTGGCACCCTGGTTTCCAGAGCCACGGACCCTCTGCCGCCCGCCACGCCCAGGCTTACCCTTCATAGCACCACGACCTTGACGGGGGGGAAAAAAAAAAGAAAAAAAAAAAAAAAGAAGATCATGACCAGACCAGGACCATTGTTCTATGGTCGTGATATATTATTTCCACTAAATGGAAGAAGCAGCCCAGTAAGTGAAGCTTGGGATGCACTGGGTATTAATGCTGGTGCACAATAAAGATACGGTTGTAACTTGACACCTCGACACAAACTTGGCACACTGCATTTGTCTCCACTGGACTCTGATAAACCTTGCATTATGGGATATTTTCATGTAGAATGATTGAATTACCTTTTTCTTCTAAAAAAAACTGGACCAAATTTTGTACACTTTCACTTTATAAGGTGGTTCAGTGAGTTATTTCAGTGCTGGGCTTTACCTGCAGCGGGGCCATTGGTCTGACCCAGGTAGCTCGGCGGAGGCATTGGTGGCATCACCAGGTTGAAAGGTATGGGGATATTCATAGCAGCCATATGACCAGGCCCTGCCCCAATCATCCCAATCTGGTCATGAGTTTGAAAGTACATGTTGGACGGACGTCCGGCTGAAAGAGAACACAGAACGTGTCAGTTTTGTATTATGAATACAAGACTAGGCAAGCCTGGTTTTGCTATGCCACACCATAGCATACTGCAGAAATCAATAATAATAAATAAATAAATAATAAATACCAGAATTGCTGCGGTCATAGGCAGAGCCAGGGATGAGGGCCTCACGGGCATCGTACATTGCAGTACTCATAAAACGCCCCCCCTGGAAAAAGAAAAAGAAAAAAAACACAATCACCATTTGGTACCATTGCATATTTCACAGATTTAGGGCTGCACCTATCAATTGTTTTAATTGTAGATTAATCATCTGCCAACAAATTTCTCAATTAACCACTTTGTCTATTAAAATCTCACAATTTTCCTGAACGTGAAGATATTCAATTCCCTGTCAACAGTAAGTATTCACATTTGAGTTTATAAAATTAAATCAATACAAAATAAGGGATGTGGAAGACAGCAAAACAAATCCTCTTCCTAACAGCTTAGTTAGTATCAGTTTGCCATTGTGTCTTATGATGTATGTCTCCACAGCATGATGGTAGCACTTAGTTGGTTCCACTCACAGGGTTGATGGTGTTGACCAACTTGCGGGGCTTGCTGAACTGCATGAGACTCTCCCTCAGGTTGTTGAGGGGCCCCTCCACCAGGACCTTCTGCTCCTTGTAGTTGTTCAGCAGGTTGTTCCACAGAGGTTGCTTAGAGAGGGCCTTGGGGTTCCCCACAATGATCACACCATACCTTCATTCACAACACACACACACACATAGAAGACTGCTGATCAGAAACAGGGTAATCGTTTGAAATCACTTTGTGCAGATTTTTTTGTCATGACACCATCTTTCAAATTAATCTGCCAGAAGTTTTTGTGTACAGAAATGTCAGTAGTCGGATTATTCCTGCTAGTAACACCTACAAAATTGTCAAGATTACTACAGACTGGATTCTGTCGCTCGTCACACTGCAACAATTTACAATAAAGCAATAAAGAATTCGACAGCTGAATTTTACTGATCTGCAGGATTCCTGGTGAGCATCTGAACAGCTCATCATAAACTAGTGAGCTGTCTGTGTGCCAGCTTTGTCCAACGTGATTCCTTTTCTTTTAACAGTTTTGTTGAGGTTCTTACTTGGCTCTGGTCAGTGCCACGTTGAGACGACGAGGGTCGTTCAGGAAGCCAATGCCCTGATGCTCGTTGGCACGAACACAAGAAAGGATGATGAAGTCCTTTTCTCTGCCCTGGAAAGCGTCCACACTGGCAATTTCCACTTGCTACAAGGGAACATGACACAAAGGGAGAAGAGGAGATTGCATTGTAAGAACAGGAGAACAAAATTGTCCAATTACACAGAGAAAGTAATTGCTACAGTAACACCTAAATTTGAATTTGTACTTTCAGCTCCTGGGTTTCCTTTGACCAAGCCATAGAAGCCCAAACTATTTCCATTTTGGCTCAGTTTACATTATCTTGATTCAAAAAATAATTATCTTCTCAGATGTGTGTGGTACCTGATAGAGTTTGGTGTGCAGGGAGCCGCTGAACTGCATGTACTGAACCAGGTACGAGCGCTGACCCTCGTACGGGGTGATGATACCAATTTGGTCGGGTTTGGCTCCAGCCTTCAGCAGCCTGGTGGTGATCTTCTCTACGTTGGCAGCCTCCGTCCTTAAAAACGTCAGCAGGGAATTTAAACTCTCAAATCAATCAGATTTTGCACAAGCTAAAGTTGCAATTAAACAAAGACTAACTGGTTTAAGTGATGCTGACACAACTTTCACGGCACTGCTAAAGTCGAAGAAAAAGAATACTTAAGTAAAAAACGAAAAGCAAAAACAAAACAACAAAAAAAAAAAAAAGCATAACAGCATAACAGCACCAGTTTAATTTTGCTTTCCAGATGGAAGTCTAGCCTCCCGCAACAAGGGAAATATATGAGTGGGTATCCTCTAGAGTGTCTTCAGCTAGCCCTTTCCCATCTATTGTATTCCATGCATTTTGTATATTATGAATGAATTTAGATCAATCACGCAAAGCGACCCAAGAAAATTACCTGTTGAGGTAAGAGGTTCCAGAGCTGGCAATCTCCTCCTGGCCCTGAGTCACATAGAAGAACATGGGCTTGTCCGGCTGTGGCCACTGAAAGTCAAAGCCTTTCTTAATGCGGTCAGCTGAGGAGAACAAGAACAATTTATTATGTTTTTGGTCTTTAGAGGAGTCTGTAGATCATTTTACCTAGTAATGTATAAGCTAAAGTGAACATTAATTTGCCCCTCTATCGAACCAGAAGATGAACTGTTGAATCTTGACAAACCTGCAGTGACACCATTCTGCAAGGAGCCCTCATAGAAGATGTTGGAAGGGAAGGCACTGAGAGCCGGGTGCATACGGTACTGGACCTGCAGGCGGATTGGCCGGATCCCCAGAACCACCAAGCGTTCAAACAGGGACTGGGACAGACCTGCCTTAGCTGCCTTCTTACACATCACTACAGGACCCAACTGGCAGTGGTCACCCACCAGAATGAGCTGGGGGAAGGAATATGAGTCACACAAGTGTAAAGTGGGTTAAAATAACTGCATAATAAGCACACATCATCTTGTATGTATTAAAATATATAATACATATTTCTTGCCAGACAACTGATTTAATATTTTAAGAAAACAACTGTGTATGCCATCAGTACAAGCTGCTCATGTTCCTACGACACACTTTTCTATTTTGTTATGGATGTGCTATTATGCCCAAATGTCTGTTGATGCTGCAGTGCCATGATTTCAGCAGAGAGCACTGAAAGTTCCTAGGGTGTTCAAAAGTTTTATCACTCATTGCTGGAATGAAAATAATTACACAAAATTACGAAAAATTGATACAGTGCAAAATAATCAAAAAATTTGATGAACATTTCCTGATCTTAAAATTTACAATACAGTTAAGCTGCATATGGTACTAAGCTAATGTCTTAAGAAATGCCAGTACCTGTACTGTCAAATTATTAAAACACACACACACACATTAATAACACAGCAGATGTTTAGATTAAATATCACCAAACCAATAATCTGTTTAAACAATGTACTGTTGACATTTCCAACATTATAAGTTGTCTTGGCGTACCTGCTTGGCTCCCAACACCACAGGCACCATACACTCTGGCTCCGTGGCCTGGGTGCTCTCATCAATCAAGATGGAGCGGAACTGCATCTTGGCCAGGCGGGGGTCTCCAGCCCCGACACAGGTGCAGCAGATCACATCAGCATTCTGGATAACAAAGAGGAACATAATTTACAATCCTCAAACAGAAAAAAAGGGGGGGCGGGTCTTCTGCAGTGATCAAGATGATAAATCAATGTGTCAGCTGGTGTCGTTTCTATATTAATATTACAAACTCAGGTCTGTGCTGTTTCCAACAAAGTAGAGAACACAGATGAAAACAGAAGAAAAAAAAAATCAAGACTAATGACAAGCTTCCTATTTACCACAACACTCGATGCTCAATAATAACAATAATCAACAAGTTCAGAATGAGTTGACTACTACTGAAAATCTGTAGCCGGCCTCTCTGTAAACTGACTCCCAGATGCAGTGACAGGAAACCATTCACATGTAACAACACTTAGGTTTCAACCTTAAACTGTTTTGGTCTAACACTTTGAAGCTCCTCCTCACCATGAGCAGCTCCCTCTCTGCGGTGCGTTTCAAAGCCCTGTAGCGTTTCTCATCAGCAGACGACAGCTCACCGGTCTCATCCTTCAGCTGCTGTAGTTTCTGAAGCTCCGGCATACTACAGAGATAAAGACATGGCAGGGTGACTATAAAGAACCCTGAATTAATTCACAGTGGTAGTTTACACAACAATGCTGTTATCTGATTACACCGTTTAAAATACATGCATCCTGTGGTGGTGGCAGCCTACGGCTTAGAGCAATTTGATTATGTCTGCAACATTTCAGGCTCAGATCCTTACAAACAGAACTCGTGGCTCCATATTCACAAGACAGCTGTTTCACAAGGTTCAGTTGCAATTGTTGGCATAGATATTTGTCTCTGACTGGATCTCTGATATTTATTCCTGTTTGAGCACCCTCTAGGTGTGCATTAAACTATAAAGTAATTTACAAAGAGATGGAAAATTAAGCTGCAAGTCCCAAAGGACATTGCTTAAGTCCTAAATGTTTTGAGTGTAAATATAGAAACCTGGTGAAATCTGAAGTCTTGACTTGTGTCAAAGTGACACAAGAACAATGTGAAAGAACTTTTGGCCCTCTAGTTATGAGATTGGTTTATGCACAAAGAAACAAACAAACAATAATGACTTTGGTTCAGGTGTCCAGAGGACTTAACTTCCCTACATGCCACTGACCTGTCCATGTTGCTGATCTGATTGTGCAGAGCCAGAAAAGACACTGGTGACTCTATGGCCTCCCGGCTCTTGGCACACAGCCTGACAACCTTCAGTCCAGTCTTGTCGATCTTCTCTGTCAACTGGTCCACAGCAATGTTACTGGGAGCACACACCAGAACTGGGCTGCAGGACACACACAACATACGCATCGTAGAGGGTTAGTCGAGGAACTGTTGCCGGAATTGTAACATTACATAACTGATTTTTTTTTTTGAGTATGTGACTGTAAAACTCTGTCTTACCCGTTGCCCTGTCGGGACAGGTGGTAAACGATAGTGGCAGAGGTGACAGTCTTCCCAGTACCGGGAGGACCCTGAATCAGACTGAGTGGCCTCTGCAGCACTGTCTTCACAGCGTACACCTGAACACACACAGAGAAAAAAAAAAAAAACATCCCAGGTGAACTGTTGCAAATACAGACATCAAGCCTTTTTTTTAATATGTCTATCCTGAGAAAGAATGCCCCCTAATCTAATAGTTAATCTTACTGCAATAATGGTGATGTCACATTCAAATCCTACATTAAAACTATAATAAATAACACGTTTTGCCAGCTTATAATGTATGTTATAAAGAGACAACAGTAACAGCCAAAGACACAATTCATACTTTCTCCTGCTGTGATGTTTTCATATCTTGAAAACATACCAAGAAAATGAATGACAAAATAATAACAGGAATCAGAGAGACTCTGTTTAGTGAGGTCTGACCTGTGAGTGATTGAGGTCAGGCAGGCCCTGAGCAGTGAAGCGCTTTGGCAGCTGGCACTTGATGGTGACATCCTCCACCTCATGGCCCAGCAGTTTGTGGTAAATGTAGCCAGACACGGAGGTCTCGTCCACTGCAAATGTCTTCAGGGCGCTTTGCATTCTGTGGTAAAACAGACACAAATGTCAGACATTATCACTTATTGGAGACCTCTGTCCTTACCAAGAGTGAATCTGCATGTGACATCTTTACTTGACAAATGTCAGAAATGAAAGATTTACACCAAATACAAATGTGCAGTAACACTGCACATTTAGAGAGCAGTAACATTACATATACCTGTCTAATCTGGAATTTGAGGGATTTCAGCCTACCTGTCAAAGGAAGTGGACTTCCACACGAAGTCCACCTGGAAGTTGTGGGGGATTTCCACAGGAGCCCCAACACTACTCCGCAACTCGATGGCAATTTCATCCCCATAGTCTTTAAACACAGGCTGTTAAGGTCGTTAATGTCTCTGTTAGCATTTTATAGTTAGATGTCAGTGCCCTGACATCTGGGATTAGTGGCAGTGTAGTGAGCCGGACTTGAGGGCACTGTAATGCAATGGATAATCAGCTGCTAACAGCGTAAAGGATACTGTCAGGGACTTTGATGACATGTCCAATTCCTTTCCACAGTGGGGCCAGGTCTCCCTTGTACCGCAGGCAGATTTCGTCACCTTGCATCAGCCGCATATCTGGGATTGATAAAAGGACACGTTAGAAACCCTTCTATACTCAAAATCACCCACAAATACACTAAGGAGGGTAAACGATGTTCATGAACCAAATGACACAGTACCGTGCACCTACGAAACACCACAAAACTCTACTACAAAAAAAAAAAAAAAAAAACTAAACAGAGGCAAGAACAAAACCAAGCACACATGCCACCAAAAGACGCAGGGTTGGGAGAGGTTGCGTGCAATTCTGAGGACTGAAGGGGGGTGGGGAGGGGCTCTAACTGCACCACGGAACCATGGAGAGGAAGGCAAGCTCAGAGAATTACCACCTGAATCCGTCTTGGGCAGTGTGAAATAGGCAATCCGCTTTTTATTCAGCCCCAGGTCCCACCTGACTGTTATATTGTCTTGGGTCTGTAAAAGAAAAATAAGAAAATAAAGAAAATAAATAAATAAACATATAAATAAATAAACATATCATCAACTAATAACGAATAGGTCATTCATATAATATTATATCACTGTGACATTATTCCTGGGACTCTAGAAAGGGTAATTAAAAACAACATAAACTGCTTGGCTACGCAAAAACAAAAAAACAAAATACAAAAAAAAAGAAGCATCTCAGTGTGGTCTTGATCACAGATGCAGTGGGGAAAATGCAGCATGTGCCTCTATTTTAGCCATCCAGTGTGGTCACTGCACAAGAATAAAATAAACCTAATGGGTTGTTGAAGAGTGTTTTCATGTCACCTAAAACGAGATCTAAATGCAGATGACCATGGACATTTAAGAATGAAAAACACCATTCTGTCTCCAACTCAGAAATGGTGCTCAGGTACCTGGGACTCCTTAAGCTTCTTGTCGTAGTCGGCCTCCAGTTTGACCAAAGGGCCAAAGATGTTTTGGTACTGGTAAGCATCCTCGTAGCGCAGCAGCACATGCTGGGGTTCCTCATCCACGCCAGGTTTCTCAAGGTCTTCCAAGGTGGCAGTGGGATTGTCCTGTCAAGGCAAAGCAAGGCAACTATCAACCCTATATAAGTTACATCCAGATGGCTCTTAAAACTAGTATTTAGGAGGTTGATACCAATCCTGGTAAGCAACTGTTAATGACAGCCCTTAAGCCTATGAAGTTTGCATTCTTCTGGTGACAGCGATACTCTGAACAAGTTACCCTTGAGAGAAAGCCTCCAAGCATGTCAGACGCATACCTTCCAGAGCTCCTCCAGCTTGTTGATCTGCTGGGCGGTGATTTGACGTGCTCGAAGCTGCTCCTGCTCTGATGGGATCTTCACCAGCCAGGACAAAAAGCAGCGATCCTGGATCAGTGGTTGCCACTGTGAGCTGTCCCAGTTGATGTCTTTTAAGCTACTCTGGCTGGCACATGGCTGCCTGCATGCAGATACAAGGTTCAGAAAGACAGAAACTTGGCTTATCTTTCATGTGGAGTTTTGCAGCAACCAGATTATTATCCATTTTCCTGCCTAAGACTGATTTCTCACAGTCTGGTTTATTGTATACATACGGACATAGAAACGGTTAAATTAATTGCAACAGGGCAGCTAGAACTTGTGAAAGGTTTGTGGACATTAGCAGGGATTTCTCTAAGCAAACGATGCAGACTTGTTAGCTAACTCCTTGCTTCTGTCTGAGTGAACATTTATGTGGAGGGTGGGGATCCAGTTGTCGAATAAATGTGATCAACATGATATTAAATCAATGCAAGCTTCTCTTCTTCTAACTAGCCCAAAGACATAGTAACATAATATGACACAAGTTTCTGCTCAGTCCATATCTTAGTCTATTTTAACAACCAAATTTAAGAGTTATAGATCAGGTTATGGTGGTTTTTAGTGATATAACCACACTGGTCAATTAAAATATAAACATATTTAATTGTATTTGATCATTGTCATTTGTTTAATCTCACTTCAACTCACACATCTTGCCTTCATTAACATGTTCGAGTTTTCATTGTCTATCACAGACGAGGCAAAGCTTTGTTCTGCTGCCAGAAACATTCACAAGCTAGTTACTTTCCCATCTGGCTGACTATTCAGGTATTTCAGAGTCTCTGTATCAGTTTCCAGAGCTTCAGGGTGCACAACAACTCATCCAAAGTAAGGACTGAAACCTGAACAACTTCTTGAAAACTTGTTGGTTTCACAGAAAAAACATTTGCATGTTTTCCTTTCAGTTCATGCTCTAGAGCAGCTTATAATGAGAGGTTCTTGACCGTATATACTGGATTTGTGGGCCCTGGTTACTGGACAGTCTGTGTTCACAGCTGCTGCCCTGCCAGCACTTACCTGCAGAGTAACACCACCACAGAATCAGCCTTGGCTGGGATGAAGCCCAGGAGGAAGACGTTGCGACAGCCACAGTTGTAGCACTCGAGCACGGTCTCACCCAGCGGCCCATCTTTATGCAGCGTCACCTCTTTGCATTTGGCTCTCACCAAGTGGTTCACAATGTGGCTGGAAGTAAGATATTGGGGGTCAGATGATTAAGAAGAAGAAAAAAAAAGTCAGACACACTTCAGTTTCCGGGACACTTGTTGTGGTAGCTCTACAGCAGAAATCTATTGATAGTTTAAACAGTAGATTGACTTACAGTAGAAAAACAGGACAGACCGTTTCACAGTTTTAAAGAAACATCATAAATAGGCTAGTGTAAACTAAACTTTGTTAGTTAAACATGGTGTCCTACTGATGCAAATAAAATGAAAAGGCTCTCTTTATACACATTTAACATCACCTGTGTGTCACTGTCAGCCCCAAAGCTGGGGCAGCCAGTGATGTGGGGGACAACTCAAAATATTTAATGACAATGAAATTTTAATAATTAAAAACAAACAAAACACCTGTTGCAGTCTTTGTTATTGAGATTTTTTTTTAAAATTCAATTTATGGTCTATTCCAATAGCTTTATGTTCTGACACTTCAATGGGAGGTGGTCAGATGAAGAGGAATTCATTACACACCTGCCAGATGTGTTGCCACGTCCATTACAGAACCACTTCTTGCTCGTATTGCAATACACCACGCATGCTGGATCGTGGATACCACAGTAGCTGGAAAAAAACAACAAATCAAAACAGCGTCGAAATTACTGCAGTTTTTAATCATAATATTGCACAAGAACAGTAACCTGCCACTGCGCAGGTAACGCCATGCCAAACTGACAACCGGCTGGCAGTGTTAGAGAAGTTTACGGTGTGTGTTTCAAAAAAGTTCAAAATTAACATGAAATGTATTGGGCTCATACACTTTCCATACAGGCAGGACTCTTACAACACAAGTCAGTTGTTGTTGTTGTTGATGTTGTAAAACTGATGTTT
Organism: Toxotes lorentzi; assembly: GCA_037833715.1. Classification (NCBI taxonomy): domain Eukaryota; kingdom Metazoa; phylum Chordata; class Actinopteri; family Toxotidae; genus Toxotes; species Toxotes lorentzi. The sequence continues at coordinate 14,851,389 of JBBMJY010000022.1, read as the reverse complement.
TGCCAAAGGTACTGTTTGATAACTTTCAATTAAAATAAATGTGCGTTATCTCCAAACCTGATTTATGCCTGGAAAAATCTACCTTCCCTTTTACAAACGCTTAAGACTCTGAGATAATCAAATTTTAGAAGCAGCAATAACATTTAACCATCTTTTTTTCTAAAGAAAATACCCTGGTCTTCCAAATTTCTAAATAACGTCTCCAGTTTTTCCAACATTAACCATATTGTATTTATTCTGGAAGAGAAGTAACGCTTAGTCTTACTGCCTTAACATATACTAAGTTAAGGATATGTTCAAGTTTTGCATGAGCACTAAAGGTAAAACTCTGACACCACACTCTGCTTATCAGAAAAGTAGTAATTGTTATACAGGATAGTGAACACTAAATGTTGCTAGTGCAACATCAAGGACCACAGAGAAACTAATTACTATTAAAAATGTACTGCGTAATCACCGAAAACACACACATTCACTAATGCAGTGTGAATGTTTATCTACACTCAGTTGGCAGTTTGTTAGGTACACCCAGCTAAAACTAATGCGGTTATATACACCAGTCCTATAAATAAGTCCTATCTTCGTGAAGATTAGTGTTCCGCCTGTATTAAAACTATTTTAGAGCGGAGCTGATCCAAATTTATGGTCATTTTAGAGGCTGTAATTTGTGGTGCTATTAAACTGTGTTGACGTTATAAAGCACAAGTGTTTCTATAATTTGTCCACCCCATTTATATCAGTTAAGGTAGTAGGAAATAACAGAAACACTTCTCTATACAGTGCAATACACTTAAAAAGCAGCACATAATACACCCTTTAAAATGATCTTGCTGTCGGATCATACCCTCTGAGCAAACTGAACATTTTAACCTACCTGAAGGGAGGACTTATTGCAGGACTGTTGCATTACTACTGTACAGTGCACTGATGTTCTAGCATGGTGCGACTCCTGTCAGCATACCTGCATGCGTGCAAAGGCAGGTCTTTGGTGTAGTACGTGTCTTCTTCATCCTCCTCAAAGTTGAGCTCGGCCAGCAGCTGACTGGCTTTGGCCACGGAGTCATCCACTCCACCGTTGTGAAGACCCTCATCAGGACCATTTACCTACAAAACAGCACAAGCTTTACCAAACAAACTGAATGGTAACGATTAGCAGCTAGCGGCTAGGGCGCGGAAAATTCAATTCGTTAACTATAAGTTGACAGGCTGTCACTGCTCTTGACGTTTAACTTTGGTAATTACAATTGCACCTGTGACTCCGAATAGTTTGAAACAAACGTTCTAAGAAAACTAACATTACTTTAGGAGTTTACTTAACGGTCTCTTTAGCTAGCAGTGAGCTAATGATAACGGCTAGGTAACGCTGCATCCACGAATAGTCGGCTAGCAGGTTAGCTAACTGCCGCTAGCGTCAGTAAACCGCGCTTTATCTTGCCTCCCTGTAAAATGAAAATCGTCAGACCTGGCTGTCCAGTTGGCTCTGGGTCTGGCCTTGAGTTTGCGTTTGGCTGGGTAGGGTGAAATCGGTGAAATCGTACTCGGAGCCCTGGGTATCCGCTCCGAGCAACTCCGCTTCCTCGGTGTCTAAGAAGGTGAGGGTCTGGGAGCTCGGCCCGTACGCCTCCACACTCATCTCGACTCTCAACTTTCGCTTTACTGAACGATTTCCGGTGTTTGCTTATAGATGAACTAAATCCTCTCGGTATTCGTTGATCAAAAACCGATTCAGAGACCGAAGCGGAGAGTCTGGATTTGAACCCAAACAAAAAAAAAAATGGAACAGATCAGAACCTCTGTAGCTCCAGCAGGTCCAACAGAGACGGCGACGGACTCGCTGCGCCGCTCAACGTGTGACGTTTAGAACTGTAGGCTGTGGACCAGAGACAGATCATCACAAAGGGAGAGCTCTCACTCTGATGTTTTTTTCCAGGAATCAAAACAGAATCATGAGCTACTGCTGAGAACATGGGCAAAGTACCTAAAACAACACAACTAATTCGCACAGCGCTTTTAAAGGCATTCAGACATGCTTTACACAGCTAAACAACAACAACAACAATAATAATAATAATAATATAACAACAATAACAACAACTATAATCTGAATCTGAAGCGCCTAAAACTTTTGCCCACTACTGTATACACGTGTGCCGACACATACTGAATATAGAGATATGTACACAGTCATAGTACTACATGTCAAATACATATCCATAGCTCAGCCTATGGGAGGGGAAAAAAATCAATAAATAAATCATCATCATCAAAAAACAATGTATTCCTCTCACATGTATTTAATGTTCAGCATTCAAACAGAGAAAAATACAAAGATACATCATTTTCTAACCACAGTCTGCTCCTAATCATTGCCTTGAACCACCACATTCTTCAAAGCAAAACACATAGGTCAACAAACTCCAAATCAACATATTACTAGTGCTGAGCATGCATTTATGACAACACACAAATATATGATCTATCCACAGTGTGGATATTTTCCATTAACCCTATAAAACCATTTGTATCATATTTGCTACAAGGGTTTCTGAGACCTCTATTTTATCAATATGATCAATATGTAAAAACCTGTTGTATACGACCTGATACATGTATTCTGCCATCAGAGTGAACTATGACAGTGTAAGATGGTATGACAAAGCAAAGCAGTGAACCTCATTTCCTCTTTTGTTAGCATTGAACCTGTGGGAAATGTGAACCCACAGGTTCCACAGCCTACCACAAAAAGAAATAAAAAGGCTGCAGAAAGTTATATAGAGAAAAAAAAAGTAAGAGAAAAAAGTCGCCCAATGTATCATATGTGACACAAAAAAAAATCTCAGAAACAAAATATGTCATGTCAAAAAAATGGTTTAATACTCATCTCAGTTCCAAAAAATTTGAATTTTCTGGCTATTTTTTTTTTTTGATGTATCAGGCTTTACAGGGTTAACATATGTCAAATGTTCACTCCATTTTATAGTATATTATTCTGAACCATCTCTCATTTCGTAAGATGTGTTCATATGCAGTTACCTTGCTGAGCTCTTTAAACCAGTCAGTAAAAAATGGCGGGCCCCCTTCTGATTTCCATATGGTGGAATTAGAAAAAGGGCATTTAAAAGAGTGTAAACAAACCATGATTATATCCCAGTGACGTAAAACTATCTATTTATGTTTTAAATTTGAAACTGGGAGTTTCTGTAAAGGGATACCTTATTAAGATGCCTGTGGGGTGTTATTTTTCTTGCCTTCAATCTGGAGACTTACAGTATGTAATTTTTTGCATACTAGATGCTAAGACAGCATCCTATTAATAAATAAGCAATACTTTTTCTCCAAAGAGAAAAGGTATTGGAGTTGTGATGTTTTTATGATGCAAGAACTAAAACCATTATGCTCACAGTACTCAGGCCAATTACATTTAGCAGAGTGGTGCTTCATTGTAACATCTATGATCTTTGATTGAGGCCTTATATGCCCACAGCACCAACTGTGCATTTACACACTTGACAAGTAAATTACATGCTTTCCACAGGCATGACTAGTGAGTAGTGGAAAAAATACGAAGTTGAAATAACAAACACAAAGACATTACTTCTATGACTTTAATTCTCTTTACTTCAAAGCCTTTCCTTTTTCAAAGCCAAGATTACTTATTGTAACAGTGCTTTGTTAATGTCAGAAGCAGAAGAAGACACCTTTCAGAGGATACTCCCTAAACAGAGGAACTCACAATAAATCACAGAGCCATAATGTTATTGTACAATGGAGCACACACCGAGATAAAAAAAAAGTATTCTTGAGGTAGCCACACATCCGAATGGACAACATCAGTAATAAATCTTTGAACTGACCCACTGAGCATTTTAAGGCCTTTTCATAACACACATAAACAACAAGGCACAGGAGGGAGTCAGGGTCAGAGGTCACCTCATATGTAAACCTGAGGCTTTCACATTTGATAGCAGACATTTTAGGGGCAGCTCCTTCAGAAACATTTCACTTCTCGGAACTAACAAAGCAACACAGTAAAATATCAGCACCTGCAAACTCAGATCTTAAACCTGCCCATCATTTCAATAATTCCATAAGAGTGTTTTAAACCATATAGCCAAGATGAAGTTCAATTCTGTTCAGTTCATTGTTCCAGGATGCTACTTTGTGGTAAAAATCATGATACTGAACAGCAAAAATACATATGACACACACTGCTAAAAAACAATGACTAGTTACTCAAACTCACTGGCATTTTAACTAAAAAGTCAAGGAAAGGCCACAAGACCACTACTGCTGCTGCAACGCCAAGCACAGTGTTCAGTTAGTTTACTAAAACTAGCTATGACAGTTTAAAACTATATCCTTGTTTCCCACAGGAAGGCTGTTTTGTTGGGGATATACAAGGTGCTGATGGAGCAGGTAGACCATTCAAGCATTAAAAAGCTCTACTGAAGTGTATAAAATTGAAGCTGTGTTAGGTGGTGTGGGCTGTCTTTTTAGCAACCACTCAGCTGGGGAGGGAGATTCTGGTCTACACAGTGAAACAGACAAACCAGGAAAAAAAAAGTCATTAAACAGAACATTTACACCTGGGAGTGGCACCATCACAGACACAGTGAAGGAATATGCTGTAGTTTGTTTAACAGGTCAGAATAAACCAAATCTCAGGAAGATAAAGCATAAGTCACCTATAAAGAATATCACACAAGCATAATGATAATTAATAGGGGTAAAAGTTTAAAATGGGGGTGTGTATGTCTGGAAAGCTACATATTTGAAGTTAAAGTGACTGAAAATAAAATACAAAATGCAAGCACTCACACTGCTTGAAAAATGCTGTCCAAATGCCAGATTACGTAAAAAAGGAGAAAAAAAAGAAAGTGCTAAAGAAATAGTCCACCCCCAACTCTGACTGAACTGAGAGTATCACTTCATCAAATCAAATCTGGCTGCACAACTACAGACAAAAAGAAAACCTGGATTTTGCAGTTTGTTCTTGCAAACTGTAAAAAAAAAAAAAAAAAAAAAAAAAAAGCCCCTGAAAAACAAACCCACACAACAAACCCACTGTCTTTACTCCATTTGAACTTTAACAACTCCACTTCCCACCACTTTTTCAACCAAAATCGG
>JBBMJY010000022.1:14833352-14846162 GCA_037833715.1 Toxotes lorentzi | reverse complement strand
TTGCTGCACAACTACAAAAAAAAAGAAAACCTTGAGTTTGTAGTTTGTTCTTGTAAACTGTAAAAAAAAAAAAAAAAAAAAAAAAAAAAAGTCACTGGAAACACAGCTCACGCAGCAGAACCACTGTATTTAATGCAGTTGAAATGTAACAACTGCAATGCTCAATAATTTCTCAAATAGTTGTGCAGCCACAGTGGAATTTTGACAAATCCAAAATATGAATTTCCTAAATCAACAGACTGGAGATCTGAAAAATAACATTGCACAGCCTGGGGCCAGATCTCAGTGAGGTGAACGTGGGGGATTTCTGTCAGAGTTGGGCTGACAAAATGGGGGAAAATGAGCTGGAACCAACCCGTTCCCTGATTTAAATAACCTTTGTAAAAGAAGGCAAATTTACAACTTCTTATAAAGAAAAAGGATGCAAGAAACAATTCAACATCAGATGTGAAACAGCGCAGTTAGGATTTAGAGTAGCTGGAAAAATCTGAAGGAAACTGAAATTAGAAAACCCAGTTCACTGCTAAACATTTCTACTGAAACCATAACGTATCATGTACATTAACCATTTATAGACTCTCAGGGGTAAACAACCGTTGCCTGAAACATATTGTGACCAAGTGAAACTCAGAATTTGAGGATGAAGTACTATAGAAGTCAAATAATGTAGAGTACATTTAACAGTTTACCCAAACATGACTTCTATAACCATTTCAATAACCCTAACCACACATGGTGCAATAACAGAAGTCATATTTGGGGTTTCAGGTTGTAGTATCTGCCACACTACAGACTTTTTGGATCTTTATTGTAACTGCATATAAACAAATATGAGCAGCATTTTGCTGCTGCATTTTCTTAGTGAACCTATAGTAATTTCCATTTTTAAACTCCAAGGTCAGAATGTTTCACGCTCCTTGGAAGTGGGAGAAAAGCTTACGATACAATGTGACCAAGGGTTGTCTTCAGACTCCCGTTTTATCTTCTCACCGTCGGGAGACATTAAAACATAACTCAATCAGGTTTAGCAAAACGAAAAATGAAAACGTAAGACAAAGAGAAACAAACACTGAAAATGTCCCATATCCTGAAGTTTTCATTTTGTCCAAGACAAGACAACAATTAAAAAAAGAAAGGAGTTTGGCTGCTTGTGGTTAAGTGCAATTCCTCTTGTGTTGTGAGGGCTGGAGAGGCTGGTTGGCATCTGGAGGTCACTTAGTGGAAGTGCTGCTGGCAGTGTATCTTCTCCTCGGCCTGGTCCAGAAGCTCCAGCATCTCCTGGACGATGGCCTTCAGCGCACGACCCAGGTCTTCCCCACTGTAAGGCTTTCCAAGAGGAGGCACATGGATGAAGGCAGAGCGACCATGGCTCAGGTACAGAGACGTGTAGTAGGTGAAATCACAGAGATATCTGTCAGGGAAGAGAGAAGGGCATTGAATGAATGAAGGGCCTGTCTCTAAGAAAACGAAGATCAAATAAAAGCTATTTACTGGTCACATACAGGAAGTGCTTTACTCAGGTATTTATTAATATATCTGGAAGGTTATCAATGATGTTATTCTCCACTTTGTCCAACGTACGCATACATTTATTTATAAGGTTCCCCATATCTGCCAGACACTGGCGTATTGTGCTGAGCAAACATACTGTATGAAAATCCCTATAAGTGTAAAATTACAATTTATTTCAGTACACATATGCCGAAGACACTCAGCTGTCAATACCACTATGGAGAACAGCCAGTCCTGGAAGGGAAACAGATTTCGACTGAGGCAATATGTTTGGGTATACGGTCGAAGTCTGCCCCCCCCCCAATCGAAATAAATACTAAAGACTGTCACAAGTATTTGAGACATTCAAAGGTGAAAATTATCAGTTCAGTGAAGCTGAAATTACAAATATGTGTGTAAAATATGAAAATTTATTCAGTTTGTGATGTGTGCATTTGTAAAATTGTTCTACTTGTGTATAAATTGCTTGATTGTGTGTGGATTGGAACACACATTTGCGAGTATCCAAAATTACGCACATATCGTTGTACACATTTGTGTATCTTATTTTTAATTTGTAGATCATGTAATACTAATACATTTGTGCCCATTTAAGTCTAATTTTTCTCCAATGTGGTGCTATATAGGGTACAGCAATATACAGCATTGTCACAGCAGATATGTTTCTGAAGACTCAAGGAAGAGCAGAGTCAATTGTGAAGATTTTTGGACGATGCTCTCAAGAAAGCTGTAAACTGGATTAAAGCAGGCCAAGCAATCAGTTCCTACTGACAGGCACATGTTGAATGGGCACTGCACTAGTTATCCTGTATGAAAGGCATATAATCATCAATAAATACAAAACTAGATAAACAAGATCAGGGTTCCTTTTAAGCAACAGTACATCCTACTTTTACTCCAGACCTCAGTTGTCTGTAATACTGACAAACTGAATGTGTTTTATAAAGTGATAAACACATGAATCAGTCTCTATCTCATTACAGTTGAAACATGTCGTCCAGAGGTGGAAGGCAAGACAAAAGGCTGATTCTAACTGGAAAACAAAATTACCTTCCGGCATCTTTGGAAACAGACACAGCTACTCCTAGCCCAGAGGCGGTCACTCTCTTGCAGACTGATTCCATGTCAATAACTGAGTCAATGCAATCCGGGCCTCCCACAATGCAACACTGTGAATCAGGACAGAAGCTGCTGTTGTCCAGACCCTTGTATCCATGATTTCTGCCACACTTCTCCAGCGTGACAGTGGTGGCCATACCTGAGACTCCAACATGAACAACCAACTGGCGAACACAGGAAACAATACAGAGACAAAATCAGAATTGCTAAAATAATACTGTCCCATATCACAAATTCATCACTGTATATCAGTGATGAATTTATGATTCGAGCATTTCACCTTTAAAAGTAGAATAATGTGAACAGGTCACGCCATGGTCTCCTCTTACCAGAGGATGATACTGCTTCCATAATGAAGGAACCAAACTCTGGACTGTCTGGTACTCTACAGGAACCTCGTACACATGCAAGTCCACTTCACTGCCCAGCCCGAGCTTCTTCAGTTCCTGACAGGACAAAGACAAACATAAAAGCTAAAATTCTTTCCACAACTTATGACAACATTTGTCATTGGAAAGTGGAGCGCTCCATGACACGGAGAAGTTCTTGCTGTGAGATGTGATTGAAAGATTCAGAAATGACAAAGAAGTTGGAGGCTGTGTTGAAATTGTTTTTTGCCAAACTGCTGTTTGGGATAATAAATACTAAATAATAATAAATAAATAATAAACACTAAATTCGACTTTATCACTATGCTCTATCCACTTTTACACTACTCTGGTGTTTCCAGTTTACAAAGATTAAATGTAATTAAGCTATTGTAACTGAATAATGTTTATTAAATGAAATTAAGACAAGACTGATTAGAGAGAATGCATCACTGACAGGATCCAACATCCCAAAAAAAATTGGTGAGAGATGGTGCAATGACAGCGGTACTCTATTCAAAATCAAGTTAGATGTACACAAAATAGACTCATACATAAATTAACTATTACTATATGTGTGACAACATGATGTTTGCACAACTGAAAAATCTGTATTATGAAAAAATGTAACATCTTCATAAATAAAACCAACATGAGAAAAGCAAGAAATCCAAACAAAGAAATGCAATCATAAATATTATAAGTAAGACAAATCGGTGTCAGATTCACAGCCAGTCGACCAACACCTCCCCCAGTCTCCCTGCAGGACAAATAGTCCTGGACACTGACCCCCACTTGTATTGAAAACAGGCTTGTTTGACCACGTCTGTGACCCCGCCACAAAGCTGCCTTTTGTTTGCCTTTAATATCCTTATCAAGTCCGTCTAGACACCCTGACCACCACCATCATCATCATCACCCCCCCTCTGGGGGTGACATGATGCATCATGATGCATCATGTCACCCCCACACAAACAGGTTCAAATCTTTTTTCTTAAATTGATATATAACATACATTTTGGAAAAGGTTGAAAGGATTTGTTTCTTGTAGTGTAATAAATAATACCTAAGTGTGAACATGTCTAATGCAACATACAAACAGATCCACTGAAAATTCAAAACTCTCAACATTTTCATCTAAGAACTTATTCATAATATTTAGGTTAAGGAGACAATTCAATATATAAAAAAGTGCAAAGTGTAATTCATGAATATGTGCGTTCTAACAGCAATACAGGAGGAAAACATACCTGTACTGCTACCCAGCTGGCGTTGACCGTGTGCTCTCCAAATGGCCCAAAACCTGTAAAATGTGTCAGTTATTTCAGTTGCTGTAAGACTGCTGTTACATTATGTTTCTGATACAGAAGCTTTGGAATAAGTTTGGTTTTTACACAGAGTAAGATACTCAAGTATACTGGAGTGACAAGTGATTTAGGGGAGACTTTTATTTTCACAAACAGAAACAAAATACAGTTGTGTAGTATGATATAAGCATTCATTTTTATTCACAATGGACTATTAGACTATTATCTATTGGTAAAAAAATTATTGCAAATGCAAATACAGTAATTTTGGAGAAAGGAATATGTGAACACAGTGCAACTTCCAAAACAGCTAGCAAAATGTGCTATTTTAGCAGTTTTTCTGTATTGTACTGTAAATATTGCCTACTCCACTGCTGATATTAGCTGAATAAGAGCTTGTGACTTGGTAGGGATATTTTAATGTTGTGGTTTGACTGCAAGACACAGTCAAACTTTGCTGAATGTAATATTTGTAATTTAGACTATTTATCTTGTACCTTTAACTCTATGTACCAGTATCCCTTTCAGATTTGCTGTTTGAGTTTATAAATTCTGCAGAGTCAAGCATGTAAAATGAATCACTATAGCTAAAAATCTCTCCCTGCACTACTCCATATGACTTACAAAAAAAATTGGAGCAGCAGCCGTCGATGGATATTCACTCAGGCTTGTTTATATAGGGATCTATAACTGATCCCCCACTACCACACTTCTTAGGGTCAGCGAGTCCCTGGGGGGTTGGGTGGAGAGGGGATCTGTCTGTCTGACAGGCTGCTGAAAAGGAGCAGTGAGAGGGGCCAGCAGCTGCCAGCCGGCCAGCTATTGTGAAGGTGCCGTTCCCAGGCAATCTACACATCTTCGATCAGCCGGGACTGCGAGCTTCTGCACTCCTTTGTGTCTGAAAACACCAAGCCACTGCCTCTGTTACTTCTGTTCACATTAAATGTTGAAAACTGTAGTTTATGCACTTTGGCTGGAAGGGGAATTGTACTGGGTCTTGTTTTTTGGGAAAACAACCCTGTGTAAAAATATTTATGTTCACTGATACATTAATATCACTGAAATTATAACACAAGATTTTCTTGTTTAATGAACAGTGGTGCAAATTATGTTTTCTGCACCAACAGCTTCTAAAGACAGATTGGTAGGACGCAGCGGAAAATAACCATTGTGTGTCCTCATTTGCATATTACACTGCAAAATTATGCAACTAAATAGGAGATAAAATTCATGAGCATCCATTTAGAAATCAGTTCAGTAAGATATAAATATTGTAATGAAACACAGTCTTTGATTGGTTATTGGTTATCTTGTTATTTACTTTTAACCAACTTGCACACTTCTGTAATGACACCATGTCTGGAAAAAGGCCTGGTGACCAGAACAAGTCCAACTCACAATACAAAGACAGGACGAATAAAACTTAGAAAAGTTATTAAATGTCTTAATTATACTGACAGGTAACATCAGCCATGGCTTTACAGATGAAGAATAATTGTATCTCATTTATGAATGTAGGCTACGCTTCTTAAAATGAATGTACTCCGAAACTAATTTCAGAGAAATCCACGAAGAAAAAAATGCGTGTGTAAAGACAACGTAAACCTATTCTATTCCACCAATTCTTAGTGAATAATATTAGATATTAAATTTTGCTCAAACGTTTACCTCGGTCACATTGTATTGTTTCATATGTCCTTTCAAGAAAAGACGAAAAGAAACACAAGATATTTCCACCTTTCTTTTGTGGGAAATTCCTGAATACAACAAGGAGTTGTGATTAAAAACCGTAAACAAAACGTTTCGGTTTCCTTCAACTGTTTAAAACTGCAGCGGAGTGGAGCAGTAACAGCCTGACGCCATTAACGTTAGAGAAACTGTCATCTCCACAACTTTTCCTCCACTTCACCCGCTGCCGGCAGACGGCAAACGACAAAAATAGCAGCAAAAAGAACAGACAAACCTGTAACCACCACAGTCCGTTTACTGTTGTCCATCTCCTGTCCCGATGCAGAGGACCCGTCGCTTTATTGTTTGTTTCTCGGTGTTTATTTTGAAGCACAACGGTGAAGAGAGTCGTTACCCTCGACAGCTGACGGCTCGGATACTTGGACGGCTCCTTCTGCTACAAGCCAAACCGCCGGTCCTCCTTCCTCCAGGCTGCGTAAGACGTGACGTCATTACGTCAAAACAAGACGCTTTTTTCGCCCTCTACTTCTTTTGTTGATAGATAGATCACAAAAACTATGAGGTACCTAAGAAAAAAACAGTGCAAATAATGGGTAAACTATATACAATAACTAAAAAGACTAGCTTTAAAATAAGTTTAAATAAATAGAATGACAAAAAAATGACACAAAAGTTTATGTCCTGAAGATACACTGTTGTGAAATACTGTAAAACGCAGTACATTACAAAGTTGTACAGTAAGATGCAGGAGTGGTCATGGATGCTAAACAGAATTAAATTTACACTGAATTAATGTGTGGTAAAGGTACATGGCAACATGTGTTAGTGTTACAGAGTTATTATATACCCGTTACCAGCACCGTGTCTTCTAGAGAGGATGAAGAGGAGGAGCTATCTGTGAAGACTGTTTTAAAGTCCATGTGTTTCCTTTGCTTTACAGTTGGTTGACCTTCTTTTATTTACATATTTAGGAAAAACAAAGCGGACATACCCCTTCATTTGATTGCAAGGATCACAGTGTTTCTTTGGATGCTTTCCTCACCCTCCTGGTCGGACATTCTTTTTTTTTTTTTTGTTTCTCTTTTGATTTTTCTCCGTGTTAATAGTTAAAGGTACTCACTATTTATTATATGCTCGGATTTTACAACAACAACAACAACAATAATAATAATAATAATAAATGTGGCTTGTAAATGATGTAATTTACTGTAGAGGGCAGCATCTCATAACACGTCCTTGAGTTTGCACCGGAAATTCCCTGGGACTCGAAGAAGAACAGTAGGAGGCAAAATCGTGTCTGCGGAGGGCCAAGACAGAAAGTAAGACGCAAATCAAAGAGAGATACCATCACAATGGTAAGTATTTAACCCTGGGCTTCACACAAAACGTTGGTAGTTTTGTCTTAGATTTTCAGTAGCATGCCTGCTTCTCAGCACTGAAGCGCTGGGTCAGAGTGATGCTCGGTAACGCTATGCAAGCTAAGTGCAGTTAGCTACTGAAGCTAAATTAAACAGATTTTCCACAGTGTTTTTGTTTGTTTGATTTGTTTTTTGTTTTTAACATACAGCTGCAACAAACCTCTTTGTTGTGCTGAATGTCCTGAAATGAAGATTTAAGCTTATTTAATCTCAAACCGTGGTACCTATCTACAGGTTCTGAAAAACATTTATAAAAAGTTCTTAGAAGACGCTAAAATGTCTTTAATATCATGTATAAAGATCTTAAAAAATTTCAGTAGTTGCTGGTGTAGACAATAATATTAGTTACTTTTACTTTTGTGATACCATTGCCTGTTTTCAGAGTCTTGTAACTGAGCTTTGTGACTTTCAAATAAGAAATGTTAGCAGTCACTTCATTTGGAGCACAGACTCGGGGGACCAGGGGACCTGGTCAGGAATCCAAACGTGGATTCAGGTTACGTTAAGTGTAAAAGTATTACTAAGATTTATGTTGACTATATACAACTGGGAAGTCCTGCCAAAAATGTGATATGTCATTAAGTTCCCACACTCAAGAGATAATTTTAATTCTTTAATCCTGTTTTTGTGTCACCCTTTGACTAGTACGACCATGAAAAAGGTTTTGAATTTTATATCTGTGCTGTGAAAAGGTATTAAAATTAATGTAGTGCACACTGAAATAAAAATATATATATGATATAAAAATGCCTGCCACTGTCAGGCCATTGCCAGATGGCAGTGGAGTTGGTTTCACACTGCTGGGTGAATCACTCCAATTGTGCTGCATGCAACTGGGTTTGATCAATACCATGCCTCAATTGTCAATCCCGGTTGTCCAACCTACTCATAATACTGATGGCAGGTGAATTCCTATGTATGACCTCTTTTTCTATCATTTTGCAGCTTCCTCTATCTCTGCTGAAGACTGCCCAGAACCATCCTATGGTGAGGAGAGACTGAACTCTTTCTGCTGAGCTACATATCTGTTGGCTGAATAATAATTTAGCCTGTAAAATGTTGAAATGATAAAGATATATTTCAATGTATCAGATCAGAAAGTGATGTCTGAAATTGTTTACAGACTGAAAGCAGCTCTAACCATCCAAAGTATCCAATTTTTACGTAAATCTTCCGAGCTGGTGCAACGAAATCTCGTTCCTTGTACGTACCTGAACGTAAAAATAAATGAAAATAAAGTATCTGAATCTGAATTTTATATATTGTATAATATTCTGTTGTTGATTCAGTTCTAGCTGTCTCATTTTCAGGTTGAATTAGTTTAATATGGTTAAGTTAAATAAACTTCATTCAGTCTTGGCTACCTCCTGTATGTCCAGATGAATCGACTTAACACTCAGTCTGTACAGCCTATAATTGCTATGTCTTGTTTTGTGGGTTATAGCATGAGAAAACTGAATCTCTAGATTCTGTTATCCATCTCACGGTTTGTCGTGTCTTCTCTCTGCACAGTTGGTGGAGCTGAAGAATGGAGAGACGTACAACGGTCATCTGGTCAGCTGTGACAACTGGATGAACATCAACCTAAGAGAAGTCATCTGCACCTCAAGGGTAAAGATGAGCTCTGCTTTAATTTCTCGTCTGGCACCAAAACATCTGGCACAGTGCTTCCCACAGTAAAGAGAGCACAGTTTGTCAAAAAGTGATATTATGATGAGGATGCATCTGGATGTGTTGACACTCCCTCTAACCTCTGACAGGATGGAGATAAGTTCTGGAGGATGCCTGAGTGCTACATCAGAGGAAGCACAATCAAGTATCTTCGAATCCCTGACGAGATCATCGACATGGTGAAGGAGGAGGTGGTGTCGAAGGGCCGCGGACGTGGAGGCGCCCAGCAAAACAAGCAGCAGGGCAAAGGAAGGGGAGGAGCTGGCAGAGGTGAGTGGAAACACTCCTTGCTGATCAGAAAGACTTCTGCTAGGATGTTTGTTTGTGTTTGCTTTCACAACATATTTCCATTAGTGTTTCAGGTTGTTACCAAATTTCTGTGCTAATACAAAATCCACACACACTATGGCAAAAATATGTCATGATAGTATGTTTTGTTGGGGTGGGGGAAATGGAAATCTGTCTGAACAATATTTATCAAAGCTGACAAAATGAACATTTCTCTCTTTCCATTGGTCTCTGATGTCTCTCTGCAGGTTTGTTTGGTGGTCGTGGCAGAGGAATGACTGGCCCTGGCCGGGCCCAGCAGCAGCAGCAGCAGCAGCAGCAGCAGCAGCAGCAACAACAGCAGCAGGATAAGAAACCAGGCAAACCACAGGGAATGAAGAATCAGCACTGACAGACACCATAACACATTCAACGATATGTCAGAGCGATTACTCCTTCAGTACATGAAGATAAAGTTACCTCTCTGGTGTTTTCTTCTGCTGAGATGTTTGTCAGGACTGACTATTGCAGAAATCACACTGGGAGAAGTTGAGAAGCTGTGCATGTGCACTGAATTTTGTTTTTTAGTATCTTTAAGTTGGTAATAACATTTTCTTTTTTTTTTTACCATTTACCAGTGTATCAGTCAGAGCTGATAGACTTCTCTTTTAGTATCAATATGTAACACGTGTCATTACAACTTTATGTTTTGTATCATAAATCACATTTAATCATTATTCAAAAAACAGTTTTCATCAGTTGGTACACTGGAATGAGGCTTTTGTTTGTTTGTTTTTTGTTTGCTTGTCAACTTGTCTCCTCAGGTGTAGCTTTCATTGGTGAAGAAGCTGCCCAGCCCCAACTTTAGTTGCATGAATATATTTTTGCTTTTTATTTCTGTGTTGTTTGTGATGTTCTCTTGTTTGCAACCTTTTTGTTTGGCTGCTGCACTGTACAGTCCGATCACAGACCAGCAACCGCCAGATGAGGATTCAGTCCCTGAAAATGAACACTTTTGTTAAAGCATTTGTAAGATGACACGTGATGATAATGGAAAAAAAGTTTCTCATGTTCATAAGTCTGAAGTTGATCAGTCCAACATGTGTCAGGTTGGTTGGGTTTCGTTTTATCTTTGTATCAAAAGACAATGTTGTAATTTATTTACATGAGAACATGAGAATAAAACAACTTTTGTTAACGTGGTTGTATTTATTTGGAACTGATTCTCAGTTCTCTAGGTCTTATAAACAGAATCATTTCTCTGTTTCAGCTGGCTGCTATTGAACTGGCATAATTGCTGTGGATAAGTGTGTCCTTTAAATTATATGGAGATTATAAATCTTGACATCTGTTGGGGATCAGGTCTAATGAAGAAGAAGCTAATAATAAAAAGAAAAAGAATGAAAAAAGGAGAATAATGTAATGAAAAAATAATTAAAAAAAATAATGAAAAACAGGAGAATAATAATGTAAAAGAAACAAGTACAAGAATGAAAAAACACGCTTCTCCATCCAGACTTCTTTTCTTTTTCTGGCCTAGAGGAGATTTCATTAGGCCCTGGAGCATCGTCTTCATCCCTCTGTCTCTTCCTCAGGGGATCAGCCTGGGTCGAGATGGGCAGAGCGACTACTGAGTTGTTGGGTACTTCTCAAAAAAAAAAAAAAGGCGAAATCATACATCAGATCAAACCCCAGCTGATTTCAAATAAACTGATCCCAAGCATGTGTGTGTTGCCATAGGTGAGCTTACCTATCCCACTGTCTGAAACGTCAGTTCTCTTTTTTGGGGGGGGGGAGGAATCTTCTGAAGATGTATCTGCATCCTCCCTCTTTCGTTTCGGCTGTGGCGATGAAGTCTTTTCTTTGCCTGTTTCAGTTGGCACATCAGCTCCGCAATCAGTCCGTCTTCTTTTTGCAGAGGTTTCTCAGCTTCAATATCAACCAAAAAAAAGGTGTTTAAATCTCTTGGATCTCAAAGCAGCAGTTTGACATTTTGGAAGATGCGCTTATTTGCTTTTTTTTTTGCTGAGTGTTACATGAGAAGATCAACACCACTGTTTGTGCTTTAACTATGGCACACAGGGACTTGATTAGCTGGGGTCAGCTCTAGCTCTATAGTTACTGAGAGTGGTGTCTTTCTTCTCATTAAACTCTCAGCAAAAAAGCAAATAAGATAAAATTTTCCAAAAATGTTGAACTTGTTCCTCTTCTTCAACATTAAATAATCGACAGATGGAGAAATTAGTAGAAACACCTACCTGTTGCCACACTCTGCTTCATCGTCAGCATCCCTGTCTCTTTTCTTTGCCAGAACGTTTTCCTCTGTGCTGCTGGTTAGACTGGCAGTGTTGGAAGATGTCTCGTTCTGGCAGGCTTCAGGGCTCTCATTCTGACGGATGTCCATTAACTCCACGCGCGATTTTATGCTGGGAGACAACCAATCACTGAGCCAAACTACTTCATTTATGTCTATATCAGAGATAAACACAGCATCTAAGCACACATTTACTAGAAGCTGTTGTTGGATGTCCCGGTGAGGTGAGTCATTGTAATAAACGAATGCTGGAGACACTGTTCTGGAGTAATTCTTTTTGAGAAGTGTCAACCGTGAGCATCTGCTTTAGGAGGTTGACAAAGCATGTTCTCCAGACAGTTTGCATGACACAGGATCAGAACAAAACAGAAAGAGATGTCCTACCGTCATCAGGTCATCCAGGCAGTTGATCGTGCGTGGCGTGCAAGAAAAATGTCTCATTTCGAGAGTTGACTAAAAAGAAGAAATGCTTTAGTTCACTAATTTGCTCCAGATGCAGTTGATGGCACAGGTGGAAAGATGAAAGACACAAACGTTTAGACAGCCAAACGATGCCTAAACATTTAAGTTGTTTTACCATAAATATCCAGGGGTGCGGGTCGACTCTTAAATACTTGGGACGGAAGAAACTTCTTGTGTACATTCCGTCATTTAGCATTTGGTCGGGCGGTTTCCCAGCAGTACATACAATGAGCCTCATCTGTGGGCATAACATAACATTGTGTTTTCTTTTAAGGTGCTGAAAAAAGAATTGCTCCAGAAGTTAATTTACCTACAAGTTAGAAGCATACTGATCAGGCAGTATGTGTGAAGATTAAGTTTCTCTAGCATGAAATTAGAGTCACTATCTCATTAAAAGATAGTAATAAAATGCATGGACTCAGTGACCATGCACTGGAATATGGCTTATCACTGTTCTTACCCAATGCGTGGATTTGAAAAAAACAAAAAAAAAAACAACAAAAAAAAAGACATAATGGCTGAAATTGACTTGTGTTTTAAACACTGACCATGTCATATTTATCAAAGCCTGGGAAACGAATCTCGCCCATCAACATTTCAGCAGCGATACAGCCAAGAGACCACATATCGATCGCCCCGTTGAACGGAGCGCCCAGCAGGATCTCCGGAGATCTTAGAAGAAG
>JBBMJY010000022.1:14742349-14828494 GCA_037833715.1 Toxotes lorentzi | reverse complement strand
TAAGCTGCCATATTGTCTGACCTGACATGGACAGATAAACAGGATTGTCATTTCCATTTCATTTAACCTTAAATGTATGTATCTTCATTTTCAAGTTTGCATAGCTTGGATTACATTTGAAAATATGAAAATAAGAATGTTAAGAATATTAAGTCAATTTCACCCATCGTTTTTATTGCCAGGCAGTGTTGCTTTAGGCCAATCTCATTTAATTTCAATTTTAACATTCTGTGCATTTTATCATATTACATTAAATAAGTACACACATGTCAAATTAAATTTGAAAATAAAAATGTATCAAACATTCACTCCCTGTACGTTTTGAAAGGTGGCTGTTAAGTAGTTACAGCTAGTTTGTAGTTCAGCCTTCATGAAGAAGAGCAGCCATGTTCTGTTGGAAACAGTGGATGTGAATACTTAGTGATCAGCCACAATATTTCAATGGTTGAAAAAAATAAACTACATATGAATAAATAAATAAACTATTCTGTATGCTGAGTGCAGTCCAAGTCATTGTTTCACCAAAGAACGGTCAGATACACTGCTTTCATGGCTTGAAGCTCTGAAGCTTGGCTGGAAAACTATTTTACACAATAATGATAACAAGAGAATCTATACAATTGTAAGGAACATTTCAGTAATTGTGGGGAAATATAACCTGACATTTACAATATGTTAAGAACAAATTCATTTGAAATTCATCAGCACATGTGGACAGTTATTATAAGAAGGCGCAAAACATGTTTGTCTTGACATGTTTAACAACTCTTTACCAATGTATATTGCTCACAGTTTCTACTGGTTGTTAAATAAATCAAAGGGAAAAGGAAATGAAAAAGAGGGTGTGTGAGAGAGTGGGACATCCTTTTCCAGTTACTGGCAGCCTTTTTTTTTCCTCAACTGGAGGCTCAGTACCCTCACTCTACACCGATACTCGGCTTATAGACAAAAATATCTCTCCTCTGTTGGTTTACTTCCCCCCACCTCCATTTCCGCTACAGCATAGAGAGAGATCTGACATCACAGGGTTCATCATGTGATCCACCCGCACAGTGCTTTGCAGTGATGGATAGGGGCCTACCTTTGACGCACATACCTCCTCTCTGTAACCCTTTACATGCCAGAGGACTGGTAATGAAGAAAACAAAGGTAAATATCCCATGATAATTGGATGATTATTACATTTGTAGCTAAATAAATTGATTGTTGATTGACTGACTGACCACCCTGTACACATGTGTATTTATAGATAAAACACAAACAACGTCATGCGAAATGGGAGGAAACCAAACACAGGCTTGTCACAGCAAAAGAACACTTCACCTGTATTCATTACAGCTTATTTTGTTATTGATTAATACCTGATAAAACATCACCACAACATTTCTAAAATGATGTACTTTGGCTTGAAGTGTGTTGGTAGTTGTGTTTGGATTTTCTTTTCGGTATTTTTCAATTCTTCAACAAACTTTAACATTCACATCTGGGTTCGTAGGAACCCAATCAAGACACAGGAGGACAGAAATTTAAAACTGCATAAAACCTGTACAATACCTGTACCTGTCTGTTATCTCTCCCTTGAACAATAACAAATTTGCTACCTCAGGCCTTTAAGAATCTGCAGGTCAAGATGATCTTTCTCTTCTCCACCACCCTGTGTACACTTGTGGTTAGATGTACCATTTTTATCTAACTATAAGTAATATGCTTTATTTAATATATATCAGACCGAATACTGAATACATCTACATCACAGTTTCCTTCAACATAGTAAATACACAAGGATGATTTTACATGAGTGTGTAAAAGTGTGTTAAAATTATAGGAGCAAAAGTCAAATACACAAAATTAGATGATTGAACATGGCACTAGGGGGAGGCTGGAAAATCCTGACAAAATGTACCAATCATGGACAGACAGCGCTTCCATTGTGTTAAGTGCTCACAAAACTCACACTGAAGCTTTCAACCTCATTAATCTGTCAGAGACATGGAGAACAAATCCACTTAGAAAGAAATTCACTTAAAAGAGATGGTGGTAATATTTTTTTTTAAAAAAACTCTTCTCATTAATCAGGAACTTACAAGTTAAAAAGGGAAATTATACCAATTTAAAAATGAAAAATGAAATTGGAAAATCTGTAAAGGGATATGGAAACTTGAGTGGAAATGCAAAAATTGCAATTATATGTTTCATGGGATGGGTGTAAGACCAGATACAACTCAAAAGCAACTTGAAACTGTTAAGTGACCAGAGGAAGTGTTGAAATCACATCAGTTTCAGATTCAACTTCTCCAAATTCCGGATGTGCAGGAATAAAGGGTACAGTGTCCTGTTTGAGGGCATAAAACAGAAGTGAGCACAACTTTTTCTGAGAAGACATCAGCTCTTTTCTTGACCACATACGTGTCATGAAGGATGAAATGAAAGTCTCAACTGCCACAACTGTTATGAAAGCTAACATCTCCATTATATCCTGCAATTATCATTCTTACATTAAATATAAAAGAATAAAGATAAAATAAACTGTTTCAAGTGCTGAACATTCCAGGTTTTATTCTGCTAGTTTGAAAATGAAAATGACATGTTCCAGCCAATATTCCCTTTCACATTAAACCTGAATGTACTACCTCACTGTTTGTAGTTCATCCCTCCTCTCCATGACAATAGAACTGGTACCAAAGATCGTCTATAGAGAAAATGAATAACTCTGTACAAAGTGAAAGTTCACTCTTGTCCTTGGAAAATCGTAGCACTGTGAGCTGTAGAGCTTTCAACTACATCTAACAGTCTCCCTCTCTGATACAGAGGAGTATATAACCATAACTATAACTGAGAGGGATTTAAGTTCATATCCTGTATTTCCTGTTTGACAGAGTATCATCTTTCAGTGACATTAACATTACAGTCATTGTATTCGTTTTTTTAAGGTAAATATTTGGATCGGACTTTTCTCAGTTCCCGCTATGAGACAGCAGACAGACAAGCTGATCCAGTCCTAACAAAGTGCTTTTTTCAGTTTTCAGATCACTACACTGGTTGTCTCTGCGTCAGAGAATTGACTTTAAAGTATACTTCATACTTTTTTTTAAATCTTGAAGCTGCCTTTTTTATCTAAATTTATTTTACTATTTGACTACTTATAATTGCTTATTTTAGTCTTGCTGTTATTTTCATTGTTCGTGTATTATTTAGCATTATGTAAATCCCTTTGAATTTGTCTGTGTATAAAATGTGCTGTACAAATAATAAACTTGCCTTCTCAAAGAAACATTGCCACCGGTCTGCTGGGAGATCTCATTTCAATACAGATGAATCAACTCACATTCATGGGCAGCTTTTGTGACTGTTCTCCGGAATGAGGCACAGAGTGAGACCTCCCTCCTGTCTCTTCCTCTCTGCTCGGTTCGTCCCTTTCTTCAAATAAAAGTCTGGAAAATGTAATTTCTGCCCAATGCGCGCGCTCTGATGTGACATAATGGAACGTGCGAGCCTAGAAAAGCTCGAGGCAATGCGCGCGGGTGTGCATTCTCAGATTCCGCTCGTGAGCTGAAGGAAGCGAACGTTTTCAGTATTAGAGGTGTTAAACATATTAATTTAATACAATATAATTCACACTACGGTTTATTTCTGTGAGGTTATGGGCAGGGCACCGCTCTGAGGGATACGACTTTACCCACGTAAACAATGATGAAGAAGGATATTAACTTGAGCCTGGCGGACGACGGAGACCTCAAACCGCATCTCCGCGACGCTGAGAGCATCCTCAGCTCCCCGGACCTGGGGCTGCTCAAACTGGCCTCTCCGGAGCTGGAGAGGCTGATCATCCAGTCCAACGGCATGGTCACCACGACACCGACCAGCTCCCAGTTCCTCTACCCGAAGACGGTAACGGACGAGCAAGAGTTCGCCGAGGGCTTCGTGAAGGCGTTGGAGGACTTGCACAAGCAGAATCAGCTGAACGGAGACGGGCAGACGAGCAGCACCCTGGATCTGGGCGCCAACATAGCCCCCGTCACCGTCCAGCCGGACCTACCGGTATATACGAACCTGAACAGTTACGGCACCGGGCCACTGGCAACCACTGTCAACTACTCTACGGACACAGTCCCTTTCCCGCCTCCGCCGTCACATCATTTGGGGGCAGCCCCGCCGCAGTCGGAGCTCTCTCGGGTCCAGCCGCTGAAGGAGGAGCCTCAGACGGTCCCCGACGTTCAGAGCTTCGGCGAGAGCCCGCCGCTGTCTCCCATCGACATGGACACACAGGAGCGCATCAAAGCCGAGAGGAAGAGGCTCAGGAACCGGATTGCAGCTTCCAAGTGTCGGAGGCGCAAACTGGAGCGGATCTCCAGGCTGGAGGACAAGGTCAAAACGCTGAAAAGCCAAAACACTGACCTGGCCTCCACGGCTAGCCTGCTAAGAGAGCAAGTGGCCCAGCTGAAACAGAAAGTCCTCACCCACGTTAACAGCGGCTGCCAGCTGCTGCCACACGAAGTTCAAGTGCACTAGTCAGAGGGACAGACCTGCAGTTGGGCTACTGACCAGCATATAAGCTCCATGGACTTTGTTAATATTGTTTTTTTTTTCTGTATGTAGCGTAGCCCAGATGTGTGCCGTTCTCAGTGGAATGAATGCCAGGCCGCGCAGGCAAAACTGTACATTAATAATCGGCTGTTTTAAAATGCTTTGAACATCGGTAAAATGTACTCACATGTGGTAGAGCATAATATATGATAAGGGTTAATGAGACTCTTTCGCTGTAAACGGCGGATTGTTTGAACAAGTTTTATCCCTAAAGTCATTTCTAGAATCCACATGGCTCCGCTGTCGCCTCCGCCCAGTGGAGAGAACAAATCAGTGTTAAGCATTGGATTTTGATTTAAACAATTGTCTATTGGTTTATTGGATTTATGCCGAATTAAAGAGGGTTTGCATTTGATGTGTTCAATGTATAAAACCCTGTTCTACCTCGTATCCATTTTAACTGGTGAACAAGGCAGCTTTAAACTGATGTTTTTTTCAATGGTAGTTGGCCTTAGGCTTTACAGATGGGGAAAAGAGGCACTTACCGGGGGCGATATGCTCAACTTCAAGTACAGACAGTACATGTCTAAATTTCTTTCTTGTAAAAATGTTTACAGACTGGCTGTGTCTAAACAGTCTCAAACTTGGACCAAACAGATTTACAGTATTTCTACAAGAACGCGCATATTTATGACATAGATATGCTCACCACGTGAGGAATTGGCTGTAAGAAAAATGCATATTAAACACTCACATTTGATATGTAAAAGAGAATCTGCATATAAAACCTATTTACCATTATATTTCTGTAGGGAACAATTTGCATGTTGCTGACAAACTCGAATGTTGCCCACAGCTGGGTGTCACAGGGCGCAATTAATCAGTGTTTATTATCTGTAACCTTTACAAACATTTGTATTTATCTTTTTTTTTTTTTTTTTTTTTTTTTTTTACTGTGTCCTATTTCAGTGTGTTCTCATTTTAAATGTGAAGAGTCGTAACCTTTTTGTTGCACTGACTGTTGCTGTCACCTCTAGCCTACAGTTATTTGGCTTTATGCCGCCGTGTTCTGAATTAAATGCTGCTCGGCAATAAAAACTGTTTCCTCTATTTTGGTGAATCGCTCGTATGTACATTCATGTTGATAAAGTCAGTGTGTGCAGCAGTAAACCAGATGTTGGAGGTGCGGGGGTGGCATAGACCTACAGGTGTTGCTCCATAGAAAGTAGTCAAGTTTTAGATATAGACCACTGTTAAAAATAACTTTGAACACTATATTAGGTTTAAATGAGAGTTTTTATCAAACTGGCTGGACTGAAGAATGTGTTTTGTTTTTCATTAGTTTCATTAGTCTCAAGAAAATCCCTCAGAGAGGCTTTTGTAAGTTACAGCATAATGACAAGACTGTCAAGGTTATAGCTTGGTCCTCTGATGGAGCCTGAATTAGTGAAGTCAGTGTGGCGTAATAATAGGATTCTGGCTGCATGGTTTCTTCCGGCTGCATCATGGCATCACCCTGGTGTCTCTCTCCCTCTGCTGGTTAATTGGGAAATTGCAAAAAATCATGAGGGACAAACGGTTTAAGGGCCATTTATGGGGGAATGGTGCCATTGTTTTTTATGTAAAGATACGGTTTTGCTTGAAAAGTCTTCAGGGTGTCTGCAGCAAGTGAGGAAAAGCGTTATTCCACATGTTTCCTAGAATTCAAGCTATTGTGTGTTACATTAAGGTAATCCTTGAAATCAATATTCCAAAATGCTTTGATATGCCTTTGTAACTGGGAATGACAGTTAAAAAAAAAACAAAAATTTTATCAAGTACTCAAGTTATATTCAGGAAATAAAAAGTGACATTGGGAGCAAGGTTCACATGTCCTTCACTGCCCCATCTGAAACCTATTGACTTAATTTTAGGGGAAAAATGTATTTTTAAACATATTTTATATTTTACATTTTAGTATGTGTGATTTTATGTTCTTAAGGTAAGTACCATAACATATTTCAGATATTCCTTAACTTTGTGTATGGTCTGCCATATTTGCCAACAAAATGACAGTTTTACAGCTATATGTCCTCCTGGACGACTCTGAGCTTTCACCATCTTACACCAAAACATTTGAACACTGTTTGTGTAAAAAAAAAATAAATAAATAACAAAGTGAATTCCTCAACATCCGGTCACACTAGGATGCTGCTCTTCATTAAAAGTGACAGGTAACAGATCCCCTGTTCCCCTCTCAACCCAAAAGGTATAAAATCTACAAAAACAAGAGTCAGCTGATTGTTAGCAACTTTTTTTTATTATTATTGTTTTACCACAAAGTAGTACAGATAAAAACATCCACAGCATATTCTCTCACCTTAATGGCCCAAACTGAGGAGGATTTGAACAAATGGTGGTACGAGACAAAATAAAGTTACGTTTCTGCGTGCTAGTAGAAGATCTACAGTCGGCAGCCTCCACCAAGCTTGATGGCATTTCTTTTTGTGTAGTTACTGTAGTGTGTATTGCTTTGTAACTGAGTGACACATTCATTCACAAGCAGGTCTAGAAATGAATGCAGATACAGTACAACATGGCTCTTTTGGGGGTTTCAGGTTTTTACTGTTTTTGTTTTTTTTGTTTTTTTTTCTTTTGTCGTCGTTGTTGCAAGCCTGAGTCGATACAACACAATCCACACACATGACTCAAAGGTACAGTATTTACAGATCTGGTTTACATAGAGAGGAAGACGTTTTAGAAAGGAGAACAGTTTAAAAGTTTGGAAAAGAAACAGTCACAACCAGTAAGAAGTAAAATATATGCAGGATCAAAATCATCTCCAGGGTTTGTTGTAATAATTCATAACTAAATCATCACTTCCTTCTGAGGAAGCATCACTACTTTGACTGGGGCCTCATTTTCTCAAACTTTAATGTCCAGTGGCTCATCTGTGATTTCAGCTTTATTGTATGCTGCACTTGACAGTTAACTAATGCAACAGTCACTCTCAAAATAGACACTTTTCTGATTCACTAATTTTTTTTAAAGTGCTTTGCCCTCTCAATCCACGTCCGTTTTACTGGCAGTAACAGCATTTCAAAATTTAAGATTGCACCACACACCAGCAGGCCTTAAAAACCAATGACAGCAAATGATTTTTAAATGACCAGATTTTTTTTCGGTCCACTGAACAGCACTTGTTTTATTACAAATTTAAACTTTTAAAACTGGTGACACTGCTTATTCTGGTATCCTACAGCAAAAACAGTGAGCTGCTTCTACAGCAATCTTTGGTGACGTGAAATGAAGGAATACCTGGCAATCCAGTTTTAACCGTGGAAACTGTGTTAAAACAAATGTGTGAATACTTTCTGACAGTTTCTGAGGTAAGGGGGGTAATGCATGTTCAGAGTGCGTAACGGTGTGTTGATTTTCAAAACAGCTCATAACAAAAATGTGTTGGGGTAACACAGTGTTGTTGGAACCAAGAAAACCTCAAAACTGAATATTTAACTCCTGCATTGACTCGAAACAAGTGTTAGAAACTGAGCAGCTGCCTGGTCTGTGAGAAATCAGCCTCCAGCTGTTTGATGTGATGCTTGTTTGACTTTAAACAGTGGTGTCAGTTATTCACCTGAAAACTGAGCAGTGAAGATAACGTTACACACTAACAGACAAATAAAACGAGGTCCACACAAGAGGCCACCAGCATCTAATAAAGCTGATCTATAATACTGATTCTGTAGACGTCTCACTATGAGCAGTGTTTGTTATAAAGCAAAGAAACGTTAAGAGTTGATGTGTGGTTTGACACATTTTCTGCTATTTTCAGAGACAAGATCATGTCTAATGCAAGTAAACACAAGTGACACTTAACTCGCAAACATACAGAACCACAGGCCTGAACCCATTCACTGCAAACTGGATTTAAAATCTAAACATATGTTGTATATGTGGAGTCTTGCCTGACGATCATTTTGGATTTAGACTGATAGATGCAGTGCATGCTACAGTATGTCTGTTTTTCCTGTCTTGAATCTTATTGTCTTATTGTACCATGTGTCTTATCTTTGCCTGCAGTAGTCAATCAAAATGAGTTTGGTTTCAGTTCATTTCAAACCAAAAACAAAGCCTGCACATCATAGTAGTCTAGTGGTCTAATATTTGTGCCATGTATCAACAGCAAACTCAGTTCCGGGCCAGTCGGTGATCTTCATCACATGCCAGCTTATTCTCTCTTGATGTGTCATTTCACTCCCTGGAGACAATCTATCAGATAAAGGCAAAATAACTGTTACAGGAAAATTTCATATTTGATAAAGTTGGTGATTACTACAAATTTGCTGTATTCAAGAATCATTACATAATTTAACCTTCATGTTTCAGAATGTTCCTGCACAGAAAAAAAAACAGATGCCTGCAGGATTTTCTCTACCTAATTTAAAATACTAAATATCAATATGTAGCATTGTAGCATTGCAAGCACAGCTGAAATGTGTTGCACAGAATGCTTTTCGGATTTCCTTAAGTTTTTACATTATCTGTCAGTGACAGTTGGAACAGCAACATCTTGAGGCTGTTGGGACAAGAAGCACGAAAACATCTGCCACCCTAATTACAATTTTATTGCTAAACCTTTGAGATTTCATAAGACTCCTGATGTCAGCTTCATTATGTCTGACTCCAAACTACAATAATGATGAAGGCCAAAGTTTCTCAAACAAGCTCTATTAATATTAGAGCTTTGTTGAGATGTTACTCTTCATCAGCAGCAGTGCTGGGAATCACACTCAGTGGATTTGGAGGATGATAAACACGTTACTATATTTCTGACTGGAAATTCACACTCAAAGGGCCATTCCACTATATTTTTTTTTAGCAGGAAGTTTGAATTTCAAACTTTGCAACATCTCTGGAAAGCAGCATCAGACCAAACCAACAGGGAGATGGCGCGACTCACGGAGGAGCAAACACATCTTTCAAACAAACCCTACAACATAGACCTTTTTTATATTTGATACTGTTCTCATAGAATTTCATACCTTTTAAAATTTATTTCCAGAAATGCATACCTGTAGATATTATATATATTGCACAACATTTATATGTACATTTGAAATAAATATAATTAAATGAGTCACTTAATTTTTTTTTTACTATTTTTTTCTCCAAGCTATATCTTGTTCATGTTTTCCCCAACCCAGTGTTTCATGTATGAAAAGAATAAATGGGACACACAGAATACAAAAAATGTCTGCTGAAGAAATGTAAAAACAAAAAACAAACAAACAAAAAAGGCCAAATGAAAAGGCTAAGATGAATAATGAACAACAAAACTCTTTGTGTATATGTGCAGCATCCTTGTTTGGATACCAGGTGAGACAACCAAAAAGAAACACAGATCCATGTATGTTTGATTCTGCAAGTATCCATAATCACATTTGAAACATAACACATCGGTATGGAGCAGCTTTCAGCTGAATCATCCCTCCCACATAGCTCCACTGCACCCTTGTTGGTCACCAAATCCGAGGCTGATATCTTTTCAAAACTTTGACTGACATGAAACAAAGCACTGTAAACATCGGAAGGATTTAAATGGCACTCTGAGGATGGAACACCGTCAAATCCTTCTTGTAAAACCACACTGAACAGGCAGACAACAGAAAATGGGTCGGGAAACTTAAAGAACACAAGCTGCAAAGAGTCTGAAATACTTCAGCTTAGCTGAACTTGCTTTGGCATCAGACCAACACCTGCAATGATCACAAAAACTAACATATTTTATCTCCTGTATGCGGAGGAACCAGAAACAAACACACCTCAAGCACTGGTCCACTAGAATCTCAGAGAATTTCAGACACTTTTCAACCTGGTTCTTGAGACCATCAGCCAATGATCCTTACTAAGTTACACAAAGAAGCAGGAAAGTAAGTGAAAAGGGTGATGGAATATGGACCCAAGGCCCTGGGGTCCAGCTCAAGGAGAAGGGACGAAGAGGGAGGAAGAGGGTTTTGGGGGAGTAGTCAGCTTTAACATGCACAGTCCTGGTGAGGTGGAGCGGGCTGCTCTGTCAGCTGGGGCCCCTGTTTTGCCCCTGTGACGGCGGGATCTCCGGCGTCCAGGCTCTCAGACATCTTTTCACAGATGATGTCAACCAGGCGCTCAAAGGTCTGCTTCACATTGATGTTGTCCTTGGCGCTGGCCTCAAAGAACTCAAAACCTGGAGCGGAAATAACATATGAGACAGGACGTGCAAGGTTTAATGAGGATGTGGTCCTCGTAGTTAAATAGTGGAGAGATCTAGTGAAATGCAGTTTTAACCATGGTTGGTCTGTCAACCCCAAAACTAATGATCAAACTATTGATCTAATTCCTGTCAGCTGTGTTTTGAGATTAATCCCACATTTGCGTAATACTGTTCAAGCCAAACAGGAAAAAACATTTACATCAGTGGTTGTAATTCCACATCAGAATTACAGAACAGCAATTTCTGACAGCCACCATATCTCCCACTCTGCAGATAATAACAAGAAATGCAACAAACTGGTGGCAAAACAGCTACCATGAAGCCACCATCACAGGCAGTTTTGTATCTGGTTTCACTTATTAACTAAATGGTTCATAGAGGTAACATAGAGGTAGCATGACAAAACTAATTTCCCTTTATCCGGTATGAGTTCAAAGCTAGCAACGGGCATGAGAATGAATGTATATATCCTTTGTTAAATCCATAACAGAAATATAGCAATGACAGTTTGTGGTTTTAGAGTGAGTTACTTTCTGGAACTTTTTGTCCATTTACCCGACACTTGTGTGCAATGTCTCCACTGGTTGCCTGGCAACCTCACAATCACTGTACTTGGGAACGAAATAGTTAGAGCATGAAACTCCCCATGTCTCCTCAAGTTTTTGTAGATGATAAAAATCCAATAAAATAAATAAAATAAAATTCAAAACCAGTTTACAGTATATTGCATTGTATTTGCTGAATGAAATAACTTTCAGAATAATAGGAATAACGCTTCAGAGAGGTACTCAAGCAAACTCTGGTCAGTTTACACAACTGTGAGTCATAGATATGAAGTGTTTGCACAGTATGTGTGTGTGTGTGTGTGTGTGTGTGTGTGTGTGTGTGTGTGCGCGCGCGTGTGCGTGCACCATAAACTCACCAAGGTGTTCGGACAGCTGCCGGCCTCTCTCTCCGCTCACCACGCGCTCGTCCTCCATGTCACACTTGTTTCCTACCAGCAGCACCTGGGCGTTGTCCCATGAGTACGTCTTAATCTGAGTTGACCTGGGAACCAACACACCCAGCTGTCAGACAGGAAACTCAGAGGCTATGATCACACCGCAGCTGAAACTGCCCTGAAGTCTGCATTATTCCTCTCCCATGTATTCTAATCAGCATGCACAGCGAAAAGCTTCATCAGGTGTCATTACAGATTCACTTTATCTTTGCACAGTGAACAAGATGTGTGGTTTTGTCCAGAGGTGGAAAGTAACTGAGAATATTCATTCAAATACTGTGCTTTTGTGTACTGTGTACAATTTTGAGGTACTTGTTCTTCAGTTGAGTATTTCCATTTTCTGCTAATACATTGCTAAAGATTAAACTGGTGACCTTTTAGCCAATCAACTTTCAGATATCTATGGGAGATATTTCCCCTCCAAATTTATCAAATAGTTTAATTTAAATAAATGTTTCAGGCTCAAAATCATCCAATATTTTACAAATGACAGGAAAGATCCACAGAAAACAAAAGGCTAAGGACTGAGGTAAAGTTAAAAGATAGTAATTCCTGCAGTATCCGGTTCTCCTACAGACACAGAAGATGCGGATCCAGTGGACCATTGAAACAATAAATACTGAAACTTGAACTGAATCATTTTCTCTGTTCATTCTCTGCAGTATCTCTAAATCTATTTCCAGACTGGTGCCGATTGTCTAGATACCACTTGATCCATCATTCTCATATGGCTCCCTCTCAAGGATAAAGCCTCCCCCAGACAGTCACGTACCAATCCTGGACAGCATTGAAGGACTCCTCGTTGGTGATGTCATACATGAGGATGAAGCCCATGGCTCCTCGGTAGTAAGCCGTGGTGATGGTGCGGTAACGCTCCTGACCTGCCGTGTCCTGGAAAAGACAGAAGCAGCAGCTTGAGAGACATTTTTACGAACTCTTTACTACTCTCTACTACAGAGTGATTTCACAGTGAAATCTGACAGATTAAGTTGAGGATAAACTTTTAGGTCTTAAGATTGTCTTAAAAAGAACATTTTTCTTAATTCTATAATTTCTTGTTTCTAGTAGACATAAATGAGTTGTAAATATTGTGATTACTAGCTCTTCTGCTGAATTGTATAATGCCTTTAGTGCCTTTTTCTATGACTAGAAATACATATATAACACTTTTAACAAGTTCAGTAGCACTTTCGATGAGACAGTAAAGCTGAAAACAACCAGCCCGTATTTGTTAATTCAGCGTAATTGATAAGTTTATCTTTGCTATGAAAAAAAAAATACAGCCCACACTGCTGTTGGAGAGCTGCTGACCACTGCAGAGTAGAAAGTAATGGGGAAAAAAAACTTGCACTTTCACTGCACTTTTGATGCATCAGCAAATGTTTTTAAGACAGCATTAAAATCTAAATATGTGTTTAAAAAATGACTAATTTCCCTACACCATGAGTCCAGAATGAACTTTTTTCTGAAAAGGTTTCAGTTAATTATACCAGCCACTTGGGCAGATAACACACCACTGATTTCTTGTTCTAAGTTAATGAATTTAGCTTGTAAAATTATGAAAACACTATCTGCAGGGTACAGAAAAG
The DNA here is from genome assembly GCA_037833715.1 of Toxotes lorentzi. Classification (NCBI taxonomy): domain Eukaryota; kingdom Metazoa; phylum Chordata; class Actinopteri; family Toxotidae; genus Toxotes; species Toxotes lorentzi. The sequence continues at coordinate 14,815,149 of JBBMJY010000022.1, read as the reverse complement.
CCAAATCAAGGCTTGTTATTCATCCTTTTATTTTAAGGTTTACAGACATTACATTCATCATGTCAGACTGACACATTGTGCCTGCATGTTCCGGTAAAGCTAGCGTATTAAAAGGCCTCTGGTGGTTTTAGAATCTGCCAGTAGGTGACAACTCATCACCTCATCTCGTCTTTATTTCCGCTGTGAGCTTTGCCAAAAAAGTGTCTCTTCCTTCCTCTCTCTCTCTCCTTGGCCACAGACTATGATGGGGTTTAATTTCAGTGCTAAGCCCTAATGAATGCTCAGGGAATTAAAGCTCAGTGTTTCTGATACCCAACACCCTGCATCTCTTTCTGGGCCCAGCAGCTTCTGGTACAACAGCATCACTTTGCCGTCAGTGTGGAGATCAGCAGAACGAAAGGCTGAGACTGACATCTACTGCACAGCATAGATGGAAGTAGCCACTTACAATGTCTGCACTACAAGTGAGGAGCTTTCTAGTGATCCTACACCTACATGAGTATTTACACACTCTTTATATCATACCTACATATACATACAGTGGGTATATGTGTAGCTGTGTCAAGCACACAGCTAAAATAACGAAGGAGTGGCTTCAGGAGAACTCTGTGACTGTTCTTGAATGGCCCAGCCAGAGCTGACTTAAACCCAATTGAGCATCTCTGGAGAGACCTGAAAATGGCTGTCCACCAACGTTCACCATCCAACCTGACAGAACTGGAGAGGATCTGCAAGGAGGAATGGCAGAGGATCCCCAAATCCAGGTGTGAAAAACTTGTTGCATCATTCCCAAAAAGACTCATGGCTGTATTAGCTCAAAAGGGTGCTTCTACTAAATACTGAGCAAAGGGTCTGAATACCTATGGCCGTGTGATATTTCAGTTTTTCTTTTTTTAACAAATCTGTAAAAATGTCAACAATTTTGTGTTTCTCTGTCAATATGGGGTGCTGTGTGTACATTAATGAGGAAAAAAATGAACTTAAATGATTTTAGCAAATGGCTGCAATATAACAAAGAGTGAAAAATTTAAGGGGGTCTGAATACTTTCCGTAACTGTAGATATTCATACACTTGCAGTCAATATGGGGCTACAGCCAGCAGATTAGCATTAATGAGACTGGTGTCTTGTCATCACCGTGAAATTGTCAAGCAAACTGCGAAGACTTTGGAAAGTTACTGCTCCTGGCCAAGAAATAGTCAAAGCACATAACTACCCTGGAACCACATTCTATCTTTTTACACTAAGATTTTTGTACAAGTTAAACAAACAGGATATAACATGTTAATCACTGAGCTTCGGAGGTGCTGGTAGGATGATTTTGTTACCTTTGGATGGGGGAAGGCTAACTGTTTCTTTATGCTAAGCTACGCTAACAGGCTGCTGGCTAAAGCTTCATATTTAACATACAGATGAGAGAGATGTTGATCTTCTCATCTAATTCTCAGCGTGAAAGCTGATTAGCTTGCAAAACTATTCCTTGAAAAGAAACAAATCTCTACCTCCTTAAAAAAAATCTATGTATCTCTGTGTAAGACAATGTTCTTTTATGGTTTAATTATTATTGTTATTGCTATGTTTCTGTGTCCTCTTTCCTTTGATTCAGCTTCTTCTCTTTGCACTGTGCAGCATTTTCTTGTGTTTTACAGATGCTGTTGTTAATATGTTGGTTAATATGTTGGTAAAATAGAAATAAAGGTGAGTTGAGAATAGTGTCTCAAAAGTCACATAGTATCTACAGTAAATGTACAGTATTGTGAATATTGTGTGTATAGAGTATAATTAAAATTTAAACAAATTAATTAGTGGTGTTATCAAAAAGAAATACGCAAAATACATGATATCAGTACAGATAAGATAATAGCAAGAACCACATACAGTAGGTACTTTGGCTGTATGTTGGCAGACCAGTACTGTAGGCTGTTTTTTCCCCCTTATTATTATTGTAGGACCCATCATTACACACAGTGTAAAACAAATCCAATGCCTGTGTGAAGCATCTACAAGTATCTCACAAAGAGAATTCATATATGCATACACAAAAAACATCACACTGCTGATCACACACACTTTTTTATGATCTTTTCTTGGATTGATCCAAGAAAGTATCTATTCACTGTCACACATGATCGTTCTCAGGTCGAAGACTATTGTCTGACATGTATTTTTAGCATGCTGTAGCTCTGACCTTTACTTTCCATACTGTTGGTCACAATGTTCTGTTACGTGCACTGTGAAAATTTTCAGGTGATCAAACATCTTGTTTGCAGAATACTCATTTCCCAACAGGCAAAAAGTCATTATCAAAGTTATTTGATGTTGTTTACCCAAAATGTCAAACAACTGCTTTTTCCATCTCCTTAAGTAGAAACACTTGCTGATTGTCTGTGTTTTATATCACTGTAAATTCAGTTTGTTTTGGTTTTGCAATACTTGGTTGAACATAAAACATGCAGGATCTATTAATAAAAAAGTTGTCAGTCCCACACAGTGACAGTATGAATGCAGCCATAAAGTATCCACAGCAGTTTAATGAAAAACTGTCCAACCCTCAGTATTAGTTATGATATACAAAAACAGTGGCATTTATTATTTAACATATTAAATACTGAATACTACAAAAACCTCAAACATCACTGTTTCAGGTGAGAGTACATCACATAAATCTACGAGATTAACCACATGCTGTGAATAATAAATATACATACTATGTGTTTACTTTCGAGCCCATGACTCAGACCATTTTCATTTTTACTCGGCTGAAGTCTCAGCTGAGATGTTGAGAGATGGGGGATGGGGATTTTATGTGTGTGTGTGTGTTTGTATGACAGAGTATGTGTGCAGGGAGGGGAGAGGATATGTACTCAGGGAGGTTGTGTAGTAATGGGGGAGGGGAGAGCAGCACCCAGCCATTCATTTCTCATGTTCTGATTGGCCGATCTTCCTTACTAGAGACAAGGCCTGACAAAAGCTGACAACAGAGGCAGTGGTACATACACACAATTCTCTGCTCATCATCATAGCCCTGACGGCTGCAGAGCGTGTAGTAAATGTAGAAATGATGTTATGATCTACCACATTACACGGAAGCAGCAGTTTCCTGCTGCTCAGCTCACCTTGGGGAGCCTGTTCTCTCGGCATGCTTGTCTTTACTCTGCTCAATGATTGCATTTACTGTTGAGCCCTCAGGAGCCAACACATGTCTGATGCAACAAGACATCAGAAAAAAAGGAAACATTGTCCTGTTTGCTCCTGAGGGCATGGACTGTAATTAGCTGTGTTGGGGACTCTTGTTATTACTTCTATTTTATTCTACTCATCCAAGGGTCAGCTGGATAAACAGGCTGCAGAGAGGACAGCTCTGCATGCAAAAGTGTGTGTATTCACTGTGATCTGAGGACAGGACAGTGTTTCACAGAGTGGCAGATAACTCTTTCAAGCATATTAACTAAATCTGACATTCAGGTTTAGATTTAGAGATTCAAGTATCACAAGAATATCTTTTTCCAGTGGTGTCGAGCTAATCTTCAAATCCTGCTTTTTGAAACTGCCTTCAGACGTAGAGCTGGTGCAGGTGTGCTTGAAACAAACTAGTTTGCACAACATATCATCTGACCACCAAACACAATCGTGTTCGTATCTGTTCAGAAAGGCCACAATCGAAGATGGGGCGAAAAGTGGGTTGAAGGTACATTTATATACATTTAAACTGCACCAGCAAATGTTTTCTCTATTATCTGAGAAATACACAGAGGAGAGAATAGACAAATGCACTTGGAACATGGTGGAAACACATGAAAAAAGCTGGAATTGCATGACCCAAAGGTCATATGCTAAAATGCAGATAGCCTGGGGACGCTACAGAGAAGAAAAGCAATGGGACAAGTAGCTTCTAGTATCTTTGCACCTTCACACTGCTCTTGTGCCACTTAGTTCCAAAGAGCAAGGCAATAAACCACACTCTCTCAATATATATACTTTACATAGATTATTTTAATGTCTCATTGAGCCACTATTTGCCAACATACAGTTAAGGTAATTGGAGTAATATATGTGTTGTGATTTATGTTTGTGTAGTCAACTGTGGACATTAAATGTACATTAATTGTAGATATGGCATCAGATTTTTTTTTCAGATCAGTTTCAGAGTTTATGTTGACCTCCACAAAATAAAATGGATAGTGTACTTTATGGAGCCATAGGATGTTTAACAGAATGTCCCAAATGACTATTTTCATTCAGTCCGGTCTTCTGTTAAGTAAACTCACTAATTTCCACACTCATTTAAACTTTAAATTATAGATTTAATTTACTTCTTTCTGAATATTCATATGTCTTACCCAGATCTGTAATTTGATCCTCTTGTCATTCCTGTAGATGGTCTTCACCTTGAAGTCGATGCCCACTGTACTGACAAAGGCCGGTGTGAAGGAGTCATCGGCATAGCGGAACAAGAAGGAGGTTTTGCCCACGCTGCTGTTTCCAATGATGAGGATCTTGAACATATAGTCAAAGTTTTGGTCCGAAGACTCCTTCTGCCCGTAGGTTGCATTTGCCGAGGCCATCTATGGACAAAGACAAAGGCCAAAAATAAAGCTTTAATCAAGTAACTGCTGTGACCTTAAATGTGGCCTTGCTTCACAATGGTTGACAGTGAACTTTCCTGAACAACAACAAATTCAGCAAAGAACATTTTCCCATTATGTTAGCGTGTATGTATGTAAAATGTAATTTGGTGGCAATTACGTTTCCCACAAAACACATTTGCTGTTGCAGATTAGTTGTGTATAAAGATAATTTCTAGGGGACACGGTTGCCTAGACAGAGTGCTAGAGTTTCTTGGTTGTTAGCAAAGGCAGAACTGCCATCTCTGAATTAATGACCATCTCCTTTAAAGTAGTGAGCAAAAAACACACTTTAATACAATGAAACCCACGAAACAGCACAGGCATTGTTCCACACAGAAAAGGTATTTAGACAAAGGATGTGATTCTGTCAGCATCTGTTAGACTAAGCATAACAAATGATAGTGATTAACTAGTCAGGCTTAAAACATTGCACATTTGCTTCTCTGTAATTAATCAAAGCAGCATATTGCAACATCAGGGGAAAAACAGAAAACCCATCTGAGTTTCCCCCATTGTTGAAATGTAGGAGGCAAATGCTCAATCAGTCACAATCAGCTGGGGATGTGTGAGGAATAATATGTTGTGCATGCAAGGCAATGCAAGCAGCTGCAAGCCAAGCACCAAGCTGAAGTTAGATTGGAGTTAGACATTCACCAGCTGGACAAAACATTATTTCAGGTGTTTCTTTGCCATTTGAGTGATGGTGGTGATGCCATTCAATGGAGGCAGACCAGCCAGTCATGTCCAGAGAGATGTGAGATCTGAAGCACTGAGACACAGGTAGAGCTGCCACTAGTTGTGTGAATTGCTTGTTCTGAACAGAAATTTGGAGAGATTTTTTTTTTCAAATTTTGTTAATGGCTCCTTAAGGGCAGGAGTCCCATGCTTATGGCTAAAGTTACAGTCCAGGAGAGATGTAGCCTGACATCTACACCAACACTGACGCCGCTAAGTATATGACTGTGGTAACTTTAGATTTAGCAGCCTACACACTCACAAACAACTATGACCAAGACATATAGCTGTTATTCGACAGATACTTGGATTTTCAGGGGATCACATTCAGTGTTTTCTTTCTGATGCACTCAAAGGCAAGTGCTGGAGGCGTGGTGTATTGGGGAACACTTGGGAGATTTGTTTAATTTCGATAGACTTCAAATATTATATTAACTGTCTTTGTGTGAATTAGGGTTTTCTGTACAAGACCGTACAAACCATCAGCTACTTGACTCAGACTCCCAACACTTGCTGGTATGTAGCCGTGCTAGCTACCACCAAACTACAAGGATTCAAGGATGCAAGGGCTAAAATGATTCAGCAAACTTTGGTGGCTCTTGAGAGCACAATGACTTGAGCCCACAGGACTTTGAGTCCCTGCACCCTGTTCTATATTTAGACTGTTATCTCGACTCGGCTGCAGTGGAACACTAGAACTCTCAGGGAAAAAAGCACAAACAAGTGCACCCCCCTGCCCCCCCACAGCTACGGCCTATCAGTTTACATGAAGGAACACAGAGGTGCTCGCTAAATAATGAAGAAGGTCCGACCCTTCCTTAACACATTGATGGTTTGTTGCACAAGGAGGCTGAGAAGGCCTTTAGAAATGTGACTTTAAAGTACCACTAAACCTGCTAACCTAAGTGCAAGTAGGGTTCATAAAGACAACTGAAGAGAGGAAGAATAATAGAACCAAAAATTACTGAGATAATTGTTTTGGTGAGTTCTGTTTTAATTTGTGTAAATGGGATATTTACTCTCAAGTTTCTAATTTTAGAACATCTGAAAATGCTGCAGCAGCATGGCTGTCAATCTCTGTTTAGCTGATGAGAACTTCAGCTCTGCCTGTGACGTCAATAACTCAAATCTGCAGCCTGGAGCTCATGTGTTTACTTCAAAAGACTACATGCGCTTAATATTTTATATCAATATTATAGTTTACTGCCTAATATGCAAAAATGAACATGGGGATAAAATTAAGTGTTAGATTGGATTTACTGATCATTTTACTCACAAATAATCATAAATAAACATTGGATTGTTCATACATTGTACTCTGTTTTTAAGAGACTGAATATACTGTATTTGCTCTGTTAAAAGCTAGTTTATTCCCTCTTAGGACAGTTTAAACCTAAAGGAAGCTGTCAGAAGTGTTTGTGCTAGAATTCAATCAATCTATTTAGTAATTTATCAGTGAAAGAAATCACAAAGCACATTTAGCCTTTCTGTTGTCTGAAAACAAATCAATATGCACTGACTGACAATGCTTTTTTTTTGTCTATTCTTTAACAATCCATAGATTAACACGTCACCTGGAAGAGTGTGACAGAAAAAGAAAAAAAAACTGAAATAAATGTTTTATTCTGAAATCCCTTTAAAGTTTGTAAGCCTGACCCTCCTGGTGTGAAGCATGCCATATAAAGTTAAGTCTAAAATTGCTTGAAATCATCTCCAGAGTGTCTCAGCACAACATACTGTGAAGTCAGAAAGTATTAGAACAATTATATGTCTTCCTTGCTTTGGTTCTACCTGTAGCACATTGGACCTTAAATGAAACGTCAAGCTTTTAGGGTGTTTGAGGATGTTCAGAGTGATAGCCCTTTTTATACAAAGCCCCCCAATTTTAGGAAAATATTACAGAACAATTATCTATAATGAAAGTGGGGCTGCTGATGTCTATAGGTTGTATTTCTTGGCAGCACTGCAAAGGATTTAAAATCAAATATTTAATATCAGGACTTTATTTATATTCATGTTAATTTGTCCTAAACTACTCTTTGTATTTAAAATTAGAGGACAACAAATCACAGATATAGACAAACTCAAAGCAGAGAGTCAGCATTTATAGCTCACAGTCTTTGTCTGCTAAAGTCTGCTGAATTCTGGTGGCATCCACTGACATTTCAATTTTAGATGATTGCAAACGTTCAGTCTCAGTGCTCTAACAAGAGAACTGCAGTGTGACTCACTCAGGGTGAGAGCAACATCCCAGCCAACTTCAGGAAATGAGAGCAAATGCAGAGGTTGAAGGAGACATACTGACAGCCAACGTCACTAACTGAATCAACTGACCCGCAATTATCAAACAGCCGGTTTAACTGTGTAAAAGCACACATGGGGCCATCCTGAAACCCAGGAGACACTGCCATCCCACAATTTGTTGATCCAACAGTATTCGAAGGACGACACATACAAGCTGAGGAACATGCAGTCTAATTCATTTGGATTCTCTTGGCAGGAAAAGGTCTAATGCTCATTCTCAGCTATTCTGCTATTTATTCATATGCTGGTCTGAGAATCGGAGAAGACAAACACAGAGAGGAACTGGAGTCAGATTTCAGTCAAAACTGCCTGAAATTACCTACATCCATCATGAGTGCAGGTATTTGCAATCATACAAGGTGTATGTAAGCGCACATGTTTGTAATATAGTATTTCTGAAAATATTTTTATTGTAATTTTCTCACTGGACTATACTCTGCTTAGCATTATTACCTAAAAATGTCACAATGACTGCTAAAGCAAACCTACTGGAAGTGAGATCACACTTGACCACAGCCACGGTTTGGTGTTTGGTTTCCTCTCTGTCCCGCCTTATTAAAAATGTATCTACTTGTGTTACTGTTGCACCAAACTGTCCACTCAGCTCGGCAGCTATTTTGGCGTATCGATAAGCTTGTTAGCGCTGAGTCAGCTGTGCTACAGTGATGGCACACTGGGTAATAAGACCAAATTTTAAACTTAAAAACAGACATTCAAGCCAAGGCCTCACAGCCAGTTCATTTTGTACTCTTCTTCTTCTAAACTTTTCGATTATCTTTGCTTCTACATTGTCAAAAGAGACCATTTACTGCAAACACAAAACTAAATACTTTTTAAATCCTCCTACTTGCTGTACCCCCAAACACTTTTCTTTCATCACGCTTGTCTCCAAAACATATTTCTTTCTCGAAGTTATTCACCACTTCAGGAATATTTGTTGCATCCTTCTATGTGCTGTGGCTTGATTAGCCCCTCAACCTCTTCTCGAATGTTTTCTTAAAATCTTGGGTATCTAAAACATTTATTTATTGAGCTTGTTTTGGACCAAAGTGGCTTAACCTAATAATGAAACATAAGTATGTGACAGTTATTAATAGCAGTGATTAGAGGGGGTTAAAATTTAGCAGCCACTGTTGGAAGTCTGGATCACCATGGGCCTTTGTTGGCCTTCAGAAGAGGCTCTTCAGCGTCTGCTGTATGTGACGGTGTGCTGAGATTACTACAGCCTTTCCTCTGCGCCTCAGAGATTAGCTGTGCAGAAGAGAGTTGGCTTAACCTTCACTAAACACTAATTTGATACAGAAGCTTACAGACTGAGGCCTATGTGCTTAATCTCAAAGTAATTAACAAATTCTTATTATGCAAATGTCTTCCAGCCTGCGGGACGCTGCTGATGCTTTCATTTGGCCTCGACGGTAAACTACCTTTGAACAAAGCTACATGTCAGGTGTGCTGAGCCATGAGTGCATCCAAAACATGCAGTTTGATTTAAAGCAATTTAAAGCAATTGTACTATATATTACATTAATCGAACACTTCACACACTACTTTAAAGATTTGATCTGACTGTATGTTAGCAATCTTCCAAATATTGTATTATTTCTTATTTGATGTTGGATGATTTTTGAGCTCATTGCTTATTTGTCCTTCTTGTTGCTGAATGTGCTGACTCATGACCCCGCTTCCCCATAGGGATCAATACATTTTAATCATCATAACCATTGTCCTTATTATGAATGTAATATTTGCAAAATATGTATAATCTAATCTAGTTTTAACCAACCAAGTGATTCTTATTCATACCGTTTACCTTTCAAGTATGACATAACTTGTAAAAAGATTCAGGCCCTGAGACAAAAATAACATTAGAGGTGCAACGTCGATTTGATTCTCTTCTGCAAGAATAAAATAAAACATCTCTAATTTTAAGATCCTATCACCTGTGATTAAGGAGCCATCAGACTGGGTATGAGATTAAAATCCTCTCATATGGTTTGACAACCAGAATCGAGACAGTGAGACGAGATGTCAGGAGGGGCAAAGACTACAAAATGGACACTGGCAGTGGCTGCTGAGGATAACTCAGCTTCCCCGTCATGGAGGGGGTAAGGGAGATGGAGGAGGAGGGATATGTTTTCATCAACTCTTGAATATTTGGGTCTTTGCAGACAGAGAAAGCTGATAATGATGATGGCAAAATGACACTGAAATCCACATCTCTCACCCATGATACTGCTGCTACTTTTAGTTTTACATATTACACATGGGAAGTGATAACGTGGCTGCCGAAACATCTAAGGTCACATTAAGCTGGATGTTTGTATGAGCTCCTGAGCTTAGACTGGGCTAACTTCGATGGTGACATTTCTATATAAAACCAGCAAAAAAAATCCTTATTAAAAATATTTGACATATGATGATAAAATTATGGCAACACTGCAAAAGAAAATTAAGTGAATTCTGCTAACTTGAAATGCTCTTCATCAGCAACATGCAGCTAAACATCCATCCATTTCCATGAGGGCACTTGGGCGTTATCTGCTTTACTCAAGAGCACACTGGCAGTTCCTTGTCCTTAAGTTCTCTGTCTGGATTTTCAAGCCACCTTTTCTAACCAGCTGGAGTATTTTCTTTTTTCATCCTAATTTAATCAAGACTATGAGTTGAGAGTTTCAGTGCCGGACAATGACATCATCAAGCTCTCCTCTAAACCTGTCACCTAAAGGAGATTGACATCCTACAGGAGCTGGATTGATCCAGAGCTAAGTGCTGCTGCAGCCAGCTAGTCAGGTCCATTTAATCAGTATTGGCTGGCTTCCCACAGACTCACAGCTAATCCCCAGCTGATCCCAGATCACCCAGACACCTTCCTGCTTAAAGACAGTTACTGAGAGACCTGCTGAGATGACTAACAGAGGTGTCTTCACCAGCGGACCCTGTGATAACGTAAACTGTCAGAGCAAAAAACATATTTAAGCTTTACTTCAGACTTCAGACAGCTTCAGACACATATCTTTCTGAGGTGGAGGTAATTTAATTAGTGTAAAACAAAATCTGTTAAAGTTATACTTGGACTTGTAGGGTCAAGAAGCCAAACTGGCTAAATTAAATATCTTTCGAGCAGGGGGCGAATAATCCATTTTCACATGCCAAAAGATACAATTTTTTGTAGCTTTTACAATAAAAAACACAGCTCATAGTACTTTCCACCAAACAAATGCATACAACTGACAATGCAGGAGGACTTGAATGCAGCAAATCAATAGAGCTGCAACAATAAGTCGATAGGACATCAACTGATCACAAGCAAGAATGCCAAAACATTTGGTAGTTCCAGCTGCTTACAGCCTTCCCCAGGTTTAAATTTTAGTACACTGAATGTCATAATTTTAACACATACATATAAAAAAAGTTGTCTGACCAAAAATGGCAAGGTAAAATATTCTCATAAGTTTTGGATAAAGTCAGCAAGTATGAAGTTCAGCATCAAGCGCAGATGATCTCATAGGAGACGGACAAACTAGCTAACATTAGAATTCAGTGAAATCTCCAAATCAAACACTTGTCTTCATCCTCCATCTTCTGTATATCTTTGCATTGCCAGCGAAGCAGCATCCCTCTTTTGAGCATAGTTGCACAAACTCTTACTTTGAAAAGACAGCATCAATACATACTAATCGAGGGGTCAATCCCACCCAAATTATTTGGAAATTAGTGAGTGTTGGTGCTTCACAGAGTAAAGATCAATCAAAGCAAACTATGCACAAGGTAAATGAGGCAAGATCTATGTACTTGCAACAGTAAGCAGATGCATCTTGTTGCCTTCTCAATGAGAACGAATAGCCAGTGGTGTAAAGTAATGAATTACATTTACTCTGTAGTGGACTAAAGCACAACACTGAGGTACTTGTACTTAATTTGAATATCTCTGTTTTATGTAACTTCATACTTTAACTACACTCCTTTTTACATTATGGTTTTACACATGAAACATGATCAGTATTTGAAGTAGTTAAAAGTAGCTCTACCTTGACCAACTACGACATTTGATGTACTACTTACATATTAATACATCAAAATAATAATCCAAAAGGAATAAGACTACATTCAGTATAAAGAAGTTAATTTTGTTGCCAGTACTTCTACTGAAGTAAAATACTGAACACATGATTTTTAATCGCAATGGGGTATTTTTTTATAGTAAGTATAGTTACAGCATAGTTTTAAATATTTCTTCCACTACAGCAAAACGCCTGTGAATTCACTGCTAGGAAGAAAGCCCCAATCTGTGAACAGACTGAGAGGGTAGAAAACATTTTCACAGATCTAAAATGTTCTACCAAATTTGAAAATCATGTCTTCACACCCAGAATCACAACAAGGACAGCACTAGGAGGCTAAATCCAAACTGAATAAGGGAAACGAGCAGGACCCTGAGGAATCAAATACTTATCTACCACTTCACTAAATCACTGAAGATATTTAAGTACAACTCTTTCTATCCTAAACCGCTCAAGACATTTCCAGGCTACACTGGGCAAGAGGCTAATAAAAATAAAATCAATCTAGTTTTTGGGGGGTTTTTGCTCTTAAAGTCAGCAGCCATTTGACCTCTGACCCCTCTAACAAACTGCTGGCATTTGCATCTTTCCTGAATGCCTGCTGTGCTGTTTTCTTTCTACGCTGAATAAATGTTTAGTGTTAAATATTTTTTATGCCAAAATGATTTTAAAAATTTTCTTTTCTTTTCTTTATTTTCACGTTAGGTTGGAAAAGGGGGACACTAAAACTGGACCCCTAAAACACAACCTGATGAAAATTCCTTTACAAAAATCATAAAAATAAATGTAGTGTCCTGTCAAGGTTTCACAGCTGATAATCACCTGACTTATTGTCTATCACTTAATTTCCTTGTGTTTGAAACAGTAACTAACAATGTACTAAAACAGAGAAGACATCTCCTCAGTAACACAGCAGCGGTGTTACGTGGCTGCTGTCCTGCTTCCAGGTTCCCTGAGACGGCATTTTCCCCTTTTCCTCCAATCACGTGCCTCCTTTTCTAGGAAGCGTGGGGATGCAGATGAGGAGGGGAAGCTAAAAATAGCATTGCTTCATTTTTTTTTCCTCCACAGCAAACAGAAAGCAGAGACAGGAACAGCCAGGATGAGAGAGATGTTTTCTGATGCTGGAGTCTGCAGGTGAATCTGGGACGTTTGTCTGTTTGTAAACTGGTTTATACTTAACAGCAGTTCATAAATATTGTATTTACATACCTACTGAATGTGTCTATTTTTTAATTTCTTACATCCAAATTTGTTTCCCTTTCAGAGAAGTTTTGTTTTTTGTATGAGGGTATAGAAGCATCTCAAGCAGCTTTAGACAGTAAAAGTCTTCACTGAAACCTTTTCTTTCAGTGGCAGCAGGTCTTTAATGCATGACATATATCTTAATTTAGAAAAAAACAGATAATTTTTCTGCATCTGTGGTCAGACAAACATCTCTCATAGACTCATAACTCTAATATCTGAAATGTAATAAAACAATATCGACCCGACGTATCAGTCTGGCTGGTACTGTGGCAGCATTCGTCCCAGGCAACATGGATCTCCACGTGTTTTCCCATGAGAAACGCAGATGCGTCACTCCTGCCTTTAGGTCTAACTGCCAGTTACTTTACTATTAGCAGAGGAAGAGCAGATGTGACCTGCAGACTGTAAGCTCATATTCAGACTCTTTTAAATATAGTGAAACATTTTCACAGACACGGTCAGATTATGAGAAAATGGGCCCCTCGACACAGACAGATCAAAGGCCCCTCACTCTTCCTGAACAGGATCCCCAAACTACGCAGTTGCATTGTTTGTAGCCGCTTTGTCTCTTTGTGGTCATTTTGAGTCTCTCTGTGGTTGTTTTGTGTCTTTTAACAGAGCTATGACATTCAAATGATAAATTAAACCAGTCATACAAAGGTTTGGCCCCAGGACCCCCTAAACCCTCAGGCCCCTGTGCCCAAGAGACCTGTTTGGTAATTGTTCTGTGTTCACAGGTAAAATGAGAAACTGAAGCACCAGAACTTCTGCCACAATAGCTTAAATCTTATTGTCTACATTGCTCTAAGACCAAAGTGATCAACTTTAATGACCAAATTTATGACTGTCAAGGTTCAGATCATTACATTATATAGTTTTCAGTGTAGAATACTGTAAAGCTTTGAAAACAGTAGGGGATGGTGACTCAAAGCCAGTCAATGCTCTCCAACACACACACACACACACACACACACACAGACACACACACACACACACACACATTAAAGACAAACTTTCATCTCTAGACTCAAATGTACATCACAATCTGTTTCAAATTCTGAACCAAATCAAACAAAATGTTTCTTTACAGGCTACCAACATCCATTCATGTAGCCTATATTTAGTTAACTAAATTGTATATATTGTATATTTTTCACATTCATATGTGAGAGAGCAACATAGAGTCAATTTATAGTAATTTTTCTATTCATTTATTTATTTTTAGTGTTTTGTTTTCCTAGCTTTCTAGCTTTTGCTGTCTAGCTGTGGTGTTGCAGTATGGAAAGCACGCACATAGGCCTACAGGACAATTCATATGCCAGCGCTAACTGAGATTGTTTTACCCTACAAGAGGAACACAGTCCTCCATATGGCTCAGCCTGATGTGTTAAATTTCAATAGTAACATATTCCTATATCAAACCATTCCTATAATCATCCCAATATTCGGACTAATAGTGAATCTATGATATTCATTGGTGACATTTGGTTATTTGGTCATGACAGAACTCAAAAGTATCATAAGAAAATGACTGATAATTTGACACGTTTGCGTGTCAAAAATAGCACATGATTACACTCCTCCAGTTTTCTCTATGAATGGATAACACCATTTTGAATTTGATTCTGTTGTTTTTGGACCAGAACCTTTAAAGTCTTTCTTTTTTTTTTTTCAATTTAAGCCATCAGACGGTGTCAAACGCCTTTTCCTGCAGGACAGGCCCTGAGTCACACCAGAGATCCACTAAACCAGCAGCAGCATTCACATCCATCCACACAGATGACACGGAAAAATATGCATTTTATACATCTATTATCTATTATACATCTTATATATCTATGTCGGTTATATGGTTTTCATAATGAAAACAGCTGTTCTAAAGCAAGCATCTTATACTACAGGTTCTTTAATCTGAAATCCTTGATATTTCAATATATGCGCACATAAAAGATAAATACAGGACACAGTACATTTAAATATACGAGATACGATTTTTATTCCTATGCAATGGATTAACAACGAAAAAAAAATCCCACCTTTATAGATTTCTATCCGGCTGCTACCCACCGCGTCCAGCACCCGCAGAAACACCACCACAGTCAAATTAGAAAGCTTGTACAACACACCATCCGGAAATGAATTCCAAAATAAAAGTCAAGAAACGACACGACTGGTTTTCCTTTTGACAGGGAGATTACAATGCGTGTAATCATAATTAGCAGTGTTGCTTTGTAGGTCTTTTTCAGGCTTTCTGAAAATAGGCCTAAGATTTGATATCTTTGTTGAGCTGCATTGTCCTGTAACCCTTTATTGCAAACTACTTTTAACTTGTCAAATTCCTTGTCAGCAGACTTGACTAATAAAATTTGATTTTATTCACTAAAAGCAATTTAAACTGATGTAACTGTGAGCATAATTATATAATTATACATAAACTATGTATTCAATCTGCAGAACAAAAATAATGTCTATTTTATTCTGCACAGTCTTCTTCCTTGTCAAAACCTGGCACATACAGGGCCCACAATGCAACTAAGCCTCCTTTAATTTGGTTTGGTGTTTTGGATGTGTTATGTTATTAGCAGCAAATGTAGCCTCAAGCTGCTAGGCTCAGGCAAAGATGGGGAATGGCCTACGGATGACTGGTAATCTATTTTTTTTTTTTTATTTTCAATCTTGTAGTTTTCTGCCCTAACCAACGCGGACTCAAGTGATATCACTTGAGGCAATCTATCACCCATACTTTTTTTTCTGGATGCAAAGAAAGCTTTATACAACTTTTTCACATATGCTTTAGTACTCCACAAGACCTGTAAACAGATTTTGATTTGTCAAATCAGTGGATTGCCTCTTTAAAGGGTTGAATTTCCCGGTGTTCACCATCTGAACACCAGAGACTCAACTACTTTATTTTGAAAAGAAAAAAAGAAAAACGCCTTCCCCGTTTATCTGTAACTCCGCCCTGTTTACGCAGGCAGAAAAGGTCGACGTAAAATGAATGACAGGTGGGCGGGATTTTCAGGGGGCATGTGTCAAAAGATTGACAGCCCGTCTGACAAATCCGAAGCCGCGTCGTAACAAACGTCCTGAAACGCTCCACCTCAAATACTCAACCTGTCATTTATTATTGATAAGCGCTGCCGGAGAGGCTGAATTATTGATCAGGAGGTCAGCAGTAACCACTGCTGCCATTTCCACCCAATAACAGACCCTTGTCTAATGATTGTGAAAATATCACTGCAGAAACATTTCAATATTAGAGGAATGGTACTGATACTGTAATAGCCATTACTTTGCTTAGAATAGACTATTTTAGATTTTTTGTTATGTTAGTATCTTTAGTATTTTTAGGTTATTTCTTTTGTTTGCTTTGTCTCTAAGCAACCTGCAGTGTCTAAGCAATGTAGACATCCCAGATTTTAAATATCTGGGATGTTGGACGGTATCTAGGATACCAGTCGGTAGGTAGGTAGCTGACCAGCATTTACCCAGGAATGTCTATGGATTTTTACTCGAGCAAGCAAAGCAGCTATTGCCATTTTTTTGTGTGTGTGTTTATTTGCATGCAATGGATGTACAAACCATCAAGAAAATTCAAAACCTGGTTTGGACAATGGACTGTTTTTTCCTGCGTACATTACATCCCCATGGTGCATCAGACTGTTTGATTTTAAGTTTGTTTTGAGATCGAGTTGATTTTGGCCAGACAGACACTACAGGGACAACACAGGGTTAAACTTTAAATCACAAAGTCACTCTGAAGTACATAATGAATAATATCATATCTATTGTAGATCACTGTGAACACTGTGGAATTAATTTTGTAAAGCAACATGACATGACTTTTGCTGTTGAAAAGCTCACAAAAAAAAGATTTTGTTTTAAAACCAATCTTGGAAAAACATGGACTTCATAACATTTACTGAGGTACTTCTTCCACCACTGCCTCATTTTAGGGAGCTCTGTTTTAACCATTGCTCCTCCAAACCAGCAGGGGGCGCTCGAACATTCATTATACTCTATTCACCAGTCTGTGTCGAAGTCCGTTCCACCTTCGGTTAGATTCTCTCATGTAAATTGTGGTCAGGGTTTAGGTAAAGTTAAGATTTAGGGGTAGCGGAGATAACTGGTTGGTGCTGGTGGTTATGTTGGGTTCAGATTACGAGCACCGCAAAGACAGCTGGGGGTTAAGGTTAGGTTCAGGCTAAGGTGAGGGGAAACGCTTATCGACTGTGGAACGCACTTCGACTTGTCACCGGCTCGGTTGTAACTCTCACTGGTTCGTGTCATGCTGTGCTCAGTTGCATCATTGTAAAGTTAACTGTATAATGTTGTACGCAGTGGTCAGTGTCAGCGTTTGTGTCTTGCCAAGTTGAAAACGTTACATTGATCGGTTGTCTCCGGCTATAAAGTCAGAGCAGCCGAGCCGTTAATCCTGGTTTAAGTTAGCCTGACTGCTAACCAACAGCTAACGTTAGCACGGGGAGGAGGAGCTGGTCGGTCAAGTGTTTGAACAGTGTTTGTCTGAAAATAACTCTTTGTCGACTGTAAACTAACATATAAATAGTTCTGTTCATTAAGGCACAGACGAGAATATAAATATAAATACCTCCATAATCCGAATAACAAAGAATGTACTACACTAGAGCTAAAATTAACTGATGACAGAGAGCTGTTTTTCTTCCGCAGATGTCAGCACTCTTTCTGCTGTCCAAACATCATGCTTCCCCAGGCGAGTAAAGAGTTTCTGGTTCGGATACGGTTCTTCTGGCGGCCGTTTTTCCAGGGCCGGTACTTGCTGCTCACTAATACCCTGAGTGGAGGAGGCATGCTGGCGCTGGGAGACTTCCTGCAGCAGAGCCGTGAGACCCGCAGAGAGCCGGGTAGAGTCCGAGACTGGACGAGGACAGGTGAGAGAGAGAATTAAGAAATAAATATTAATGTAAGACGTGTACAGAAAATGACCAGCTCTATTTGATTTACCATGGCAAAGTAATCAAACACTCTTATGTTTTTGTTTGTGCATTAAATATTTTTCTCTGCATCTCCATTCTTTGACACCCTCTGACAATCCCAAACTGAGAGAGGCCATTGCCTAGTACCTAATATACATGTGTTGCATGGCAAGACCAGAGCACTCTCTGGAAACCCACTCAAACATGGGGAGATTATGTTAACTCCTCTCAGCAGGGTGACTGTTTTCTTAATTTCTCAGAGCAGGACGTTAGTTTAAACTAACCACAGCACCTCAGAGTAACTCATACTGTATTTGGCTGTGGCATCAGCTTTCTTAATCGACTGAATGACTGTTGTCTTGGCTGATATTAAAGACAGCTCCAGAGGTGTGCTAACCTGTTAGGAGTTGCTAGCTTCATAGAAGATAATTTTGACAAAAGCAAAGTGAATGAAGTCACTTTGGACAAAAACGTCTGCCATATGGTTTTTGTGACTGTTGCACAGATACACATTCCAAAAAGCAGACAGAGCACATTCTCTCATATGAGAATGTGCTCTGTCTGCTTTTTGGAATGTGTATCTGTGCAACATCGATGATTCTGTTAGAATTGGCGAATTCTGCAGTAATAAATCAAACCATGATTGCAGACTAAAGCTTATTTGACCATGGTTCTAAAGACAATAAAGAATAAGTACAATAGCTGCATCAGGATCTGGATAGCTCACCACCTCTGCAAAACTATTTCCTCTGGGAGATTTCCTTTGAACAAAGCTTGTGGCTTTGTGCGAATAGATCCAGTCAGGAGTCTTGTATTGAATAGTATAGTACAGAATGATTCTACATTTATATTTTATTGTTTATTACAGTAAAAAACTTTGCATAGCCTGGTGTTAAGTGTCTCTTTAAATCTCATCATCACTGTTCTTTTCTGATTCTTTAATGCATAGTTGTTACATTTTGAATCACCGACTCATTTCCATTGATTAATTAATCCCTTATTATTTTCCGCCTAAAGGTCACATGTTTATGGTGGGCTGCTCCATGGGTCCTCTGCTGCACTACTGGTATTCCTGGCTGGACAGAGTCTACGTGGGTAAAGCTATACACACGGTCGGCAAGAAGGTTCTGGTGGACCAGCTTGTTGCCTCACCATCAATTGGATTGTGGTATTTCTTAGGTGAGAAGATTTTCAAAGTTTATTGGCACTAAGCAGCATGTCCCCTTCACCCCTTAGCGCACACATACACACCTCAACATTCATCAGGGTGTTAGCACATAAGCAGTTTCTCTATTAGACACACAATGACACACAGACGCGTAAGATAGAGTTTACAGAGTCAAAGGTTGTTCTTAAAGACGGTGGTGAGGTAAGGTAAAAGGCGGCATTTGTCAGTATCAGAGGTGGAGTTCAAAGGTTGTCTGTGACAAACAGGATGAATTTGATTGATGTTTTGTTCAAGACCGTCAGTCATGTTATATAGGACTTCAGCTCTCCCTCAGCCCACTCACCTTAGCTGAAAGTTGGTTTTGATGAAGCGTGGTGTTGACACACATCTGACAGACTACTCTGTTTATTGCAGGTATGGGTCTCATGGAGGGACACACTTTATCTGAAGGATTGGAGGAATTTAAAGACAAGTTCTGGGAATTTTATAAGGCAAGTACACCTGTCAGGGTCTGACCCACAGATCCAAGGAGTTGTAATGATTATGTGTCTATGTTTTAATGCATTATTTTAACACCGGCTTCTTTGCTTCTGACAGATGCCAATTTAATAATTTTAAAAGGTCTTACATCTGCAACAAACAAATTAACTGTTCGCCTCTGAGTAGGTTTATTCATCATGGGAACATGAATTTAACTCTGCTGAGGTTCACAGCATTAAACTAAAGAAAATGTGTGGAGATTTATGAATTTGGCAAAACATGATGCTACTGTAAGTGCTCAGAAATCAGCAGGAAATCAACAGTAACAACTTGCTAAAGCGCCATTGTCAGCAGTAATATACTGTATGTCTGTGTAGTTTACATACTTATTATTTATATATTTCTATTATTTATATATTTACTTATGATTATGATGTAACTGACATGTCAACTCCTCCTTTATCCTTATTTCTCAAGACATGTCAGCATAAAACTCCCAAAGCTGTCCGCCCCCAAGCTTGAAACACTTGTGAGCAGCTGTTATTCCAGTTATTTTTTAGGCACACTAGCAGCAATGGCTGAGGGAAAGTCAGTTATACGGATTGACATGAAATTATGCACAGATATTCATGTCCCCCTCAGTGGTAAATTGTAAAAACTTAGCTTCATCTAACACCATGTTCTTTACAGAAGCAAGTGGCTGCATTTGTCCATGTGTTGAGCAGATTTACTCACATTTCTGCATCATACAGCTCCCCGTCCTTTTTTCTTTGTGACCTTAGTCTTAGGATCGTGGTCACTTGTCAGATGGAAGTGACTGATAGAGCAAATACAACCTAGGAGTCACAGCCCATGTTTACCAGTTTTTAGCCCGTGCCCTGGATTGATTTCCCATCCTGCTCATCTGACAGAGCTGACTTCTCTCCTCCTCTCCCAGTCTTAACAATGTTTGCGCTGGGTAATCTGCCCGGGTTTGTTGTTGTTATGCTAATCTGTGTTTTTCTTGCTGGCAGATGGACTGGTGTGTTTGGCCTGCCGCTCAGATGATCAACTTCTACTTCCTTTCACCCAAATTCCGCGTCCTGTACATCAACTTTATCACTTTAGGGTGGGACACCTACCTCTCCTACCTCAAACACAGAGTAAGTGAACCACACAGGACATTAAAGGGGCATTCTGCTCAATGTTTCCTGGATAGATTCCAGGAAACTGTCCAGGAAACATAGACTCCAGGAAACCCTTTTATTTGGTGTAACCTGTAGTGTTAAACTGCTCTTGCCAAATCAACCACAGCTTAAATCTTAAACCTTGAGAGAGAGAAAACATATGAATGAATTCTTTTTCTTATTATAACAGTATATATTAAGAATAATATAACAAAACATTTAGGCTTTAAGTTTCTTAATGCTGTGGGCAACATTTGTGTTTTCAACTTGGCGACCCTGATGGATTAAGCGGTAGAAAATGGATGGATGGATAGTTTAAATTTAAAATGGATAAAACTTTGTCTCCGTCTACACTCAATAACCCATGATGACAAAGTGAAAACTGTATATATGATCAAAATTGTTATCCATTTCTAATGAGTTAAAAACATGAGGTGATATTGATTATATTGATGTGTGTATTGGCTTCTGTTGTGCTGACAGGATGACAGCCAGCATCCTGACCTAGTGTCAGACAGCAGCGCTGTGGATGTGCCGCAAAAAGCGTCCAAACCTCTGGAGGAGAAAACTTAAGAGATGGATTTCATGATCAGCTTTAAGGTCATTCATCGGAAGCAAAAGAGCATTTTGCTGTTTTTATCTTTTAAAACTTCTTTTTCCTCCATTGCAAAAAGCTGTAAGACCATTGTGTGCGTCACATGTTCTGATGGTATTTTTCTTCAAACAAACCACTCCTCGACCATGTGTTTGTCCGGACTCAGAGGAGCTGTGGATGCTGAAGTGCTGGAACACTTTTCCTTTATGTCAGTAGAGTTTTAATGTGTCCCCGTCGAGTTTGTGTGTTTATGTCTGAGTGATGTGCACTCCTGTAGGAGCATTCAGGGATGAAAAGCTGTTTCACTGCCCTAAACCACTGTACTTGAATCCTATTTCCAGTTGATGAGAGTGGTTGTAGTGGGAAGCCAACAGACAATTGATTTAGAAAACTTAACAAGTATCATATTTGTTGTGTCGTTGCACACAAAACTTTAAACTGCTCAAAATGTAACGGCATTTAGTGGCATTCCTTTTATCTCTGTGCTGTTTTATGTTTCTGGTTTGACATGGAAGAATAATTTTTGACGTGAAACATCTTTACTAAGCTGCTGTGTTTTTAATGCCAGCCAATATTAACCTGTGTAAACCTTGCCTTAATATGTAATCCATTACTATGTGCCAAATAATCTCTACCTGGTCTTCAGTTTATCTCTTCGAGGTTCCTATAAAAAGATGAATGATTGTGGATCTATGAAGTTATTATTGTTAAATATAAGAGCTTCTATATTTTATATCTCTCAGAATCTTCAACTGTTTGTTTAAACTTGAATCCTGATTGACCGAAGATGTAAAATTCATTTATTTTCAGACTGTGCAGTAGTTTTACTCTAGTGACTTTAAATTTAACATGATATGCTGTTTTCTATATCTCCAGCAGCTAATTTATAAATGAAGTACTAGTAGTTTTGGCAGGTCAGATGATAAATCAGTTTATGTGATGGCAGAACAGTCAACATTAAAGTGGAAATCTGTGATACACTTTATATACACTCGTCAGTCACTTTATTAGGAACACCATGATAGTACTGGGCAGTGCCACCATTTGCTCTCAAAACAGCCTCAGTTGTTCATGGCATGGATTCCACAAGATGCTGGAAACTTTCCTTTTAGATTCTGGTTCATGTTGGTGCGACTGCATCACAGGATTTCTTCAGATTTGTCAGCTGCGCATTCATGCTGCTAATCTCCCTGGACTGTTGCCACAAGGCAGGTTGGATTCATGGATTCATGCTGTTGATGTGAAATTCTCACCCTACCATCTGTGTGCCTCAGCAGAAATCCAGATTCATCAGGCTTGGCTCCATTTTTCCAGTCTTCAGCTGTCCAGTTTTGGTGAACCTGTGCCCACTGCAGCCTCTTTCTGATCTTGGCTGAGTGGAGTGGAGTGTACTATTTCATGCGTTTTACTGCTGCCACATGAGTGGCTGATTGGATAATAGCATGAAAATGTTCCTAATGAAGCGCTCGTGAACGTATATATAATTTTCATCATCTTTGGTGCTGCTACTGTCAAGAACTGAAAAACAGACATCATAGAGGTCTTAAAAGAATCGTATAAAAAGTATAAGTTTAAAGTATTCTATTTGTTTTATTGTTTTTTTTTATTGTTGAATTTTAAAATCAATCAACAAGAAAATGAAAACTGACATGAAACATACCAAATAGTACTAATATAAAATAAACTGAACAGAAATTCTGTTTTCAAAGTAAGTGATGACTTTCTTGTGGTACCTTGTGTCTAAATAATACGTTTATTGTTTGATGAACAATATACAGTAGCCTTCAACGTTTGGACAAAAAATAAATACATTATTGTGCCCTCTTCATCTTTATGAAAATTACATTAATAATGTGCTCCAAAAAATCTTTAAACAGAGGAGCTGTGATGAATTATGAAGCAATGGAGACTTAATTCGACAAAAACACGAATTTAAAGGACTAAAACAGTAATAAGATTTATTCAATAGGAGAATAAAAATAACAGTGCACTACAAGACTTTTATTACATTTCAGTTTTGAGTAGTACTTTAGATTTTACTGAATGATTGTAGATATTCTGTTGCTGAAATGTTGTTTCTCTTCTAGGAGACTCACTCTTCTAGGAGACTCACACAATAAGCCTTATTAAGCTTTTCGGCTCTGCCCACACCTCTTATGATTGTATGAATGTTACCATAAGTTTAAACTTTTCATTATTTTTGTACCTGACTTTTTGTATTTTATCTTCTTTTGAATACTGTGTCAACAAGAGAGATATACAAGATATTGCTGCTGCACAGGAAGTAAAACATCACATTATGTGCAGCAAGAAAGAGCTTTGGTTCAAGAGTATTGAGTATTTAGTACCACTACAGCAGAGGTCTTCACCTTGGGTTCACTTGGATCACTACAGGTTCGAACAGTCTGCAGTAGAAAGTAAGAAAACTGACACAAATGTTACTTAAATGTGTTAAAAGTAAAACCTGTGAGCTGCAACTGTGTGAGTAACAGCATCAGGAATGGGGCTATTTGCAAATACAGCCTTGTTCAAACATTGACTAAGCAGCCTGAAGGATTTGATATGCACCAACCCAACATTTAGAGCACTCCTCCTCAGGCATTCTACACATCCTGCTGTCAAGGATGTAGCCTGTGTATGTGTGCGTGCGTGCTTGAATGCTGTTATGATCGCCAGTCTTTTCCTCTCAACATGCCTGCAGCAATGCACCTCAATGTGCTGGTGACCCTGTTTGCAGTGATAGTCTGTGCAGGTAAGTCAACATTTCACATTTTTATCTGTTAAACTGATTCAGCTGACGTGTTCGTTTTGTGAGAATTTGCCTGAACGTTGCGTTGAGGTCTTTTTAAAGATGCATAGTTATGCAAACGTGAAACTTCCAGCAGTGAGTGGGAGGTTCAGCAGGTTGAGGTCTGAGGTAGTTTGATAGCAGGTTTCTTTTTTCAATATGCAGGAAAACACTGTACAGTTTTTATGTAGCAGTATTTGAGGCCAGGGTTGTATTAAAACATGCAGCCTCGTAGTAACACAGAAACCTTTACATTAAAAGCAATATTATCAGGTGTAAAATATTATACATTTTGTGTCTGCATTTTGTTCGATACAGATTATTACAGTGAAAAACTACCATCAGTAAATCATAAGTGGAAGTTAAAGTAAATGGGAAGGTCACGTCTGGGTGGAAACTGGAGCAAATATTTGATCAGCAAGAGTGATCCCGAGCTTAACCTACTGTGGCGTCTGCTACTTCTGCAAACACTTAACACACACACACGTATACAATGCCAGCTGACTGACCACTGTCTGCATAACCAGTAAACACAAATCATTACTGTTAATTCTGATCTATTAAATACACTGCAGAGTCAAAAGCCTCATCTAAACCTCAAACTGAGCCATGACTTAATGACAGGAAAGCCAAGTCAAGTCAAGTAATGGAGATCTTCATTACTCGACCACACCTCGACAATCTCACCTCGAGGTCCAATTAGAAGTTGTTATGGGGCTTTCTATGACACCACGCAATCTTCATCAGCAGATGTTTGCATTTGTTCAGTTGTTATGGTACATTTTTTCACTGAACTTCAAGGAACTTCTCATCCCTTTCAGTTTAAAAGATTGAAAAGAGATTAAATGTTGTTTCTCGACATTCAATCTTGTACCATTTAGTACAGCAGCTGCTCTGGAGCTTTATCATATCACAGTATAACAGTATATGTATGTCCAATAATAGTTATACAATTTCAAGGTTTACAGCAGCTGCTAAATTGACTCGAGGTGAAATTAGAGTTTGTTTAGAGTTTTAGTTTCTGATGCTGTTTCAGAGGGAGGAGACTGTGGAGTAAAACACTGAATCTGTCAGTCAAACTGTTAAACTTTAAGTTAGTATCAACACTGCTGTAAGTGGTAGATGGCTACAGTGTTAAACAGAGCACCAAACTGAAGAAGGGCCCCTGAAGTTTCTAAGCTAAAAGGTCCACCAATGTACGTTTTAGTTTATACTTTGATTCCATACCACTCTGCTTTCACAACATGCTATGGACAGGACAAAGTCTACAACACATTTCACAAAACTGCATCAAAAACCACAGCACCCAACCATTTTGTAATCTGGGACCAATTGGATGAAGCAGAAATATAATTTTCCCCACCTCTGGGGTGTGGATTCACAGAACAGGGCTTCCTTTAAACTCAACTTATGAGCTAATGAACTTTGGGAATGTGTTTTGGATGTATGACGGACAATGAGGTAGATGTGACAATGCTGGTGTGGGAGATAACAACATAGTGAGGATCGCTGAGGATCAGTGGAGTGGGATTGAACCTCGGACTTGACCAGACGTTACTTAATGAATAATTAAAATTGTAACTTGAACATAAGTACTGAATGTACATGTATATTGTCTTTGTAATCATATTATGCTTTTCTGCAAAAGAGTAACTTAATGCCACTTGAATATCTCGTCTTTGCAGACCTCCAGTGCTTTAACTTCTCAGGTTCCTTAAAGGTTCAACCAGAGAGGGCAGCAAAACACTGTTCACCCTTATGTCAAGTTACTCTTCAAACACTTACTGATTCTGTGATAGTTACAGTTATTCAAATATGCAAAAGACTGCTGTTTAGCCTATTACGGTATCGTGGTTTTGACCTCTTGTTTTCTCTGGTTTTGTCACCATCTGTTATTATAACAGGCAGGTTTGTCCTACGAGATTGTTGTGCTATGACTAGATGTACACAGGAAGAAGCTGAATAGAGTTGGCCCCCCCACTCATATTGATAACACAAATTTGAAACCTAAATTAGTTCTTCATTTCTCAATGGAAACTCTGAATTAATCTTTGTATATGGCGTCAAACAGCTGCTGGCCTCAAACTGCCTCTGGGTTTTTCAAAGAAAGTGCAGGAGGACCCAGTGTGACCTCTGGTGCATACACGTAATTTCCTGCACTTCTGCTATATTCGCTTTGCTATTTTTTTTCCTTTTGTTACTCTGTAGATGTCAGCCCTACCTCTGGAGTTCAGGCAGTAACAACCACAAGGGCTGGTCACCACACTAGTGTGACTGTGACAAAGAAACATGATGTCACTGTGAAAACCACCAACAACACACCACAGCATCAAACTACAACCACAACACAGCAGACTACCAGTGGAGTCACAGACAAAATGTCATCGTCACCACCACCCTCGACTTCGTCTCAAACACCCAACAGGACAGAGGAAGCCCGTCCCAGCCATCCTCCTGAAACTACAACGACCAACAAGACTTCCAACGAGACAGTTTCCCATGGGTCGACACTCCCACCAGAATCGACACCAAACGTCACTGCAACCATCTTTGTAAACACTACCAGCCCAGGTCAGACTAATGTCAGAGCTGTGGGGTTTACTTTTTCTTCTGAGTCACAGACCAATGATTAAAGCTGCATGCCACCTTCTAAATGTTGTAAGATAACATTGAGAAGGTAACTTTATTGTTTGTCTCTCCCTCAGCTCATTCTCAAGAGCTGGGGAAAGGTGACTTGGAATCAAACCCAGGCCTTGTGGCTATCCTCTGCATCTTCTGTATCGTCCTTGCCCTCGTGCTCGTGGTTGCTGTTGTGAAATGTATCAAATCACCAAGATCCAACTTTGAGAGGCTTGAAGATGTACAAATGGTGAGTTAGAAAACAGGACCTGATATTTTAACTGATTTTAATTTGTTTTTGTAAAACCGATTTGGCACATTTGGATGAGACTGAAAAAGGTTGTTAATTAGTTTTTAGCCATGCTAGTGGTATTGGTGTTGGTCAGCCAGCTGGTCCAGACGGACATATCTCAACAATGGAGGTCCTCAGCAACACACCCACAAGGTTTCAAGCAGAATGAATGAGAAGTTGTCTGAAATTTGAAATACAGACAGAAAGACACAGATTTCTCCATTTTTAAGATGGATATTAGCCTGCAAACACTCTACTATAAAATGATGAACATGGGGAGCATTATACCTACCTAACACATTAGCATTGTGAGCATGTTATCATGCTGCGGTTAATGCTGTACTCAAGCACTATTGTGCCTGAGTACAGCAGTTCTACAGTACAGTTCTGTAACTCCTGAACATCTTGTCCCATTGCAACCACGTTTAGATGAGGCATGCACAAATCAACTACAAGCCAAGAGGGAACCTAAAAAAAAAAAGAAACTAACAAACAATAGGAATACACAGTAAACAATGCTAAAATGACAAAAATATAGTGAGGTTCTTCCTGGTGTGTGCACTTTGTCTGGTGTTTCCACCTGCAGGTGGCAACACTTGCTGGTGATTCTGTAGAGTATGAATAAAACGTGAAGAAGGTAGGACTCTGGCAGTGGCACAGTGTCTCGCTCCATAGGGCACTTAACTGTGAACCCTGGCAGTGTATAAGAGGTGGCAAGTGTTTTCAGCTGCCATGCGACATTTCTTCCTTTTCCTCAGCAGTGAGCACATGTGGTTTGCTGCTCTCTTTTTTATGCAAACAGGAAGGCTGACTAGACATCTAACAAACAGGGCAGTGTCTGGAGAGGATGTCATGACTAAGTACTTTCTTAAGAAATGAGAGATTATCATTACCACTTTGCCACTGTGTCAGCAGGTAGTCTATTCTGACGCATCCTGGAGTCCTCAGATGTCATGTTAGTGAAAGTGTAACCAAGAATCGGGGCTCCACCCTGTGTCTCGAACAGGAACGATTTCTCTCTAGAGGTTTAAGCAAAACACTCCATAGAATATAATAACTGTCACCAGCCATCTATAAATCTTTATTGCCCCACAACTGTGGGTGCTGTAAAAAGCTTTCAGGATACTGTGGTATACTAGAACAGAGTGTGCAGCATGTGAACATACACCATAGCACATACAGTACATGATCGACAAGATATGGGCCCAAACACAAAAATTGCTGATTTTGCAAACTGAGCATGTAATGATGAAAAGATAACTTGCAGGTTTAATAAGTGACACAACTGATAAGCAAGGGACTGGGATATTGGAGCTGGTCTTGGTGGAGGTGGGTTAGAAGAGAGGCCAAGCCCTGTGCCCCGTTAGCTTTTGTAAGACACAGAAAAACGTAACACTGTAACTGATGTTTCTGTCTGCGTGAACTATTTTAGTGAGAACTTAATTTCCTTTCTTGTTCACTAATTGCATTTGTGTTATTTCAGCTTCACTGATTTATTTTGATACTGAAAGTACAAAAAGGAGAAAGAAACTATAGATTTCTTTCCAAAAGAAAAACATGTACAGCAGAAGTAAAGACTTGTGTTCTTCAAAACTAACAAAAAAAAAACAAACAAAAAAAAAAAAACAAAGGCAATTTGTGTTTCTTTGTGAAATATTTCCTTTGCCCTGCCTGTGGAGCTTCCCCACAAAATCAAACACATCTTCACATTTTAACATTCACCAAATAAACATTTGAAAGCCATAGACAGTTGATTTTCAGAGGTTAATCACAGCTTTTCTCTGTCAGTTGATTGTGAGTTCCTTACATTAATTCAGTTAAATTTATCAGCAATAACTTTGGCCTCCTATTACACTGAACTGAAATGCAATGGTACAGATAACAGATGCAATCAAAAAAATAGACAAATAAATGTATATTTTCTGTTAATGTGCCACTGCAGCACACACCTACACAGACTCCTTGAGACTTGCTGAAAAACTTTTAAGTTTAACTAAGCTGGTAAAGCAGGGTTGTAACACCAGCAATCCAATACAGACATTATAACACTATGTTCGCTGCAGGTTATTAGGAATTACAGTATGGTTTTTTTGCTCTTAACACCTTTTCTGATTCCTTTCATCTCTCTAGGGCAAAGTCAACGAGGAGTCTCCCTTTGCCCAGTACTCGAAATGACAGAGGAGACCTTATTAGACACCAAAGTCCAGAAGGAGTCTGGTCTTCTGAAGGAGTTTGATGTTTCTGGACACAAAAAAAACACAGAAATGTCATCCACCCCTGCAGTGTCTCCAACTTTAGGCACACAAGAACGATACAACTTTCACGGTTTTCTCTTAGGCTCTTATTTCTGTACAAAGCACTTTTGTTGGAGACAAGGAAATATTTCTGCCTCAGTTTTGACCTTTGACCTGTCTATCTGGCTGCTTGTAATTCTGCTGATTTGGGCTCTGAAGCTTAATCAACCGTTTCCTCTGTAGTTTCTTCAGCCTAAAAGGTACAAATATAAATGTGTTTTGCTTATTTCTTTACCAAATTGCTGATGTATGTCCTCGTAAGCACTTATAATTCAAAACTGCATTCTTACATGTAACAAATGATGTTTTAAGTACACAATACAGTAATGATGATTTTTGAATGTGCACACTTTATGTGGTCAAGGAAGATGGAAGATGAATTTCCAACGCTGAAAGTCTAGGAAAAATGAATGTTCTGCATATGCAGAAGCCTTTTTGGGCAATTCAGAAGCATAACTGCAATTGGAATGTACACATGTATGTTAAATATAATTTGTATCATATTATTTATTGCCGCATATGATGTATAAATAATGCCTTCTGGTTTAATCAGATCATCTAATCATTTGTAATCAGTTTTCAGGGGCAGAAATAAACTGATTGCTTGAGTAACATTGACACAACTGAACAAAATTATCGATGCTGGCTAAGTGGATTATTTCTGCCTTTATGTTGCAAACGTTTATAGACCTGAAACTAAACAATTTTCACTACATCTCTTCACATACAATTATGATGCGTAATCCTCTGCCAAATCATATCCATGTGGCAAAGCTGCTCTTGTTCTTTAATATCAACTCTTTTAACCTCCAACATCGAACCTACAGAGAAATATTTTGACTACATTTACCTTTCTTGCTATTTAATTTTGAAGACTGTTTGTTCTTGCGGTAAATCCATGCTTTTCATCCTCCTCTGTATGCATCATACACTTACTGTTAGATAGATGTAAAGTACATAATTGTGATATTTTCAATCCAATAAAATGAATATTCTCACAAAACAGTTTTTAAATGTGTTGCATTTTGGTCTTCTGGTTGATTGCTGACGCATATTTGTGTCATGCTCAGGGGAACCACCTAGCAACTCTCAACTCCCAAACCTGCTGTCTGCTGTCACATTTTAACATGACAGGTTTCCCAGATAGATGACTCAGACTCCAGAGATAAAGCATATCTGCAGAGTTTGATGGTGAGGATTACCATAAAAGGTCAGCACTACTAAGACACCTGTGTGTGTGGCCAAACTGGATGTGGGTCTGATAAGATTGTGGTGTAGCTGTCTGACTCGAACACTTAAAAAACACGTAAAAACATAATAGAGGCAGGTAGAAATCTGACATACTGGCCCCAAAAAATTGCCTAATATGTATATTTCTGATTAACAAACATTTGTATAACATCTATGAGTGTGAGGGAACCCTGATTGAATTTTAGATAGATAGATAGATAGATAGATAGATAGATAGATAGATAGATAGATAGATAGATAGATAGATAGATAGATAGAAGACAAAGTATTTGGACAGTTGCTTCAGCACATTCAGTTTGAAATAAAATAATGGATGCTACATTAAATTTAAGTCTCAGATAGCAATATTTAAATATCTGTGGACCCATAGACATCAGCAGATACTTTGCATCTTCTCTGGTAATGTTATCACAGGCCATCACTCAGCTTGCATACCTTTGCATTCATTCCATTGCTTCTGTCAGCAATGAAAACGTCAATCAATGAATCATCAACGAATCAACCAATCAAGGAATTATCTTCTTCACTTGCATGGTCACCTCTTCACTCCTCATACTGACAGACAACTCCACCTCAAACTGAAATGAGACACAGCTGCCAAAGAAACATTTAGTGGCTGATTGTACAATTACTTATGAAGCCTTGCAGTTTAGGCACTATGTGTTAAAAGTGCTATATGTCCTACTAAGTTCTTTCTATAGTAAAGTAAACTAACACAAATGAAAGCCGAGACTTTAATGTACCAGCCAATGTTTTATTTCTATTTGAATGTACTGAAGAACAGAGCTCTGTACCTGACCAAACTGTACTACTAACTGTACATAGATATTAAAGGGAATCACTGAGAAGGAGTAGATAAATAGTGGACAAAGGGTCAAGGGGGATGAATAATGGTGAAAAACAAGGATACACACAAGCATGAGCAGGCTCACTATAGAGACGCCTGCGTGACCTAAATAAATGATAAATAAACAAACAAACTGACAAGGAAAGCATGAGGCGCCATGTCACCTTCTGGCTGTAACAACAGGCCAGTGGTGAGCGGTAAACGTCTACAACCCAGCCTCTACACACCTCGTGGTTAGTGTAGTAAAGTTGTTTACGTCCCATAGCTACATTTCCTGTCATGTGACCCGCTGGTCTACGTCACACTGACGGCCGGGCACGCAGCGCTGCATGGTGCAGAGTTTGAAGTCTACCTGAGAGACTAACTAACTTGAAGCAATAAAAATGGAAAACGGCGATAACTGCGGCAGCCTTACCTGACACACACCTCCGGCTGGTTAAGCAGCATTTTCCTGCACGGAAAAGACGGGAGAGAAGGCGGCCGGTCGCTAAGGTGAGAGATAAACGAGACTTTAAAATGGACCATCAAATCTCAAAGCTGTAATTTCATGGCAGACAAATGCAGTTCATGTCTTTAATATGTACAACTTTCCCATTAAAAAGTATGTTAGAAAGCTGAGGGACTGACAGAAAAGAAAAAATCACTAATTTCTCTATGGGAGTCTTGTATTATCCCTATTGCATTCATATAGAGACATATGTGATAATCAGCATTGATTTTTGACTGGTATTATCTTAATGAACGTAATACCCTGTCACTACAAAACACTCATTCAATTTATTAGTATGTTTGCGTTCCTTTAAAGTATCTTTCCTTTTAATATTCCTATGATATGCCTGTAAAAACAAGACATATTTTAATGGGAATTCTTCATAGTATTTGTATATCAACACACTACTCCCACATGGACTTGTCCTGGTGTTATATTTGTACAATATCCTCTGTGTTTATCATGTGATCAGTGCAGCATGTATTCAGTAGTATCAGTAGCCGTAACTGATTTCAGTCGCAGTTGCATTGTATTGTATTCCATGTAATGTAAGCAGCAGTAGTATCTGTTGTCAGTGCTGAAATAATGCAGCTTCATGAGCAAGCCAACATGGAATGTATTTCCCCAAATTATTTATGCGTTCCCTCCTCCTGTCTTTATCTCCTTCCTTCCTCCATATCTGCTTCCTTCATTCTGTTTCTGTAAACCCCCTCCCACAGTTTGGCACAGTATAATCCCTTTCTTTCCCTCTTTTTCTTTCTTTTTGTGTCTTAACTAGAACATTCTCTCATTTAATCTGTCATCATTTCTTTTGTTTTGTTAGTTTGTTTATCTCCATTTCTTTATGCTTCTCTGTCTCTTACACACATATTTTCAGAATCCGATGGCAAAGTGTGAAAAGGAAAGTGTATTTATCAGCAAATTTAGCTCCCTGACTACTCATTGTCTCTGCACTTGGTCTTTCAAGTTCAGCTCTTGTCTGAGATTGTGTTTAGTCTTTTTCAAGATTTTATTTTCAGTGTTTCTCAAGTTTTACATATCAACTCTATTCAATTAGGCCCTAGTTATTTACTGTGCTGTTAAAAGTTTCTGCTAAATAGCACATAAAATAGGTTGTTTTCCTTAAGCTGCTGCCTGGGTCTGGGAGTGTTCAGCGCCCCTGTTTAGTGCTTTGCTCAAAAGTATTTGTTGAATCGGTTTTCCCAGGCGGCCTGTAGATCTGAATCAGCAACAGATAAAAAAGAGAGAGAAGAGTTTGATTTCACTGTTGTTATTTTTATGGCCAGAACAGTAAGAAAAGTACACATGTCCAGTGAAAAATCCACATAACCAAAAAAAGGTTTAGCAATTCAAGTCAGTTCAAGTATTCAGGGACTGTTGCTGTATTCTTGTCATTTCTGAGTTGTGAAGCATTTTTGCTGGGGCCAGAAGTGATTATTTCCAGCCTCTATCCATCCACGCATCAATGTTATAGTTATGAGTTAGGAGTTATAAGGTTTCTCCAGTGAGGTATATGAAACGGACTGTTTTTCACAGTACTTGCTGTGCTTTCCTCCACACATACAGCAGAGTTACATAATTCTGCTCAGAGCTTGTACTGGTCTCCACAGGGTTAAACCCCTTTCTGTCAGACCAGTTTCTCTTCCGTGGGAAACTTTGGAAATCCTTCAGTGTCATCACTTTAACAAGAAACAGAAAACCAGGCGTGACTGTTCCGTGTGTGTCCATTAGATGGTGTCCTGCTCCAGCACTGAGCCATGTCTTCTTCTTGTTATCGTCCATCACAATCTGAGGCTGTTTAATCTGCAAACATTTGCAGAGCCAGTGGCTAAACCTGCTTTTGTCTGTCTGCATGACTCACTGGTAATTTAACAGAAAAATGCCACTTGTCTTTTCACTTCCTCTGAAATCGCTGGTGAGAAGAAGATGAGGTTCTGAAAAAAAAACAAAAAAAAAAAAACAGAAACAAAGGCCATGGGCTTATGTTGACAGGTGACTGATATACAGACTTAGTATGTCAGTTTTCAACTTTGTCACAGCTTTCATGGAATTACTATTTTTGAGTGTTGAGTGAAGATTTATGCTGTCTAGTCACAGGAATGTAGAAATTTATCATGACAATTCAAAATTCCTCGCAATACTCAGATTGCGTCTCTCTCTCTCTCTCTCTCTCTCTGTGTGTGTGTGTGTGTGTGTGTGTGTGTGTGTGTGTGTGTGTGTGTTTGGAGGTGGTGTGTTTCTTGTCTTACGAATACAGAGTTGAAGAGCCACCTGAAACAGAAAAGAAAACACAGAAATACAGTAGAAACACACCTATGTGTAGATCAATTATGACTATGACTCACTGCAGTACCGCAGTGATTACTGTCCAAGCAAGGCACATTACCCTCTGTTTGCATGAGTCTGACTTCTCAGTAAGTAACACTTACTCAGTGTGAGCTGGAAACCAACATGTGGGTTTAGCTAAGCTCTTTCCTGTATAATGAGGATGTTAAATACAAAGATATTTGGCCACAGTATTGGTCAAACATCTCTCTCTATAGTCCTAAAACAATTGGAATGTGAACGTAACATGCACTGCTATTTTTCATTGAGTTTTTTCAGTACCCACCACCATTTAAATCAAATTCCACAGAAACTGACAAAATGTAGAACTAGTATGTGCAAAACAGCAGGAATTAAAGCATATATGAAAAAAAAAGTTAAAATTAAAGTTAAGAAATAAAGTCAAGAATAAAAGAGACATAAATGAATGAGGTGATGGTAAATGTGAAAGAGTTCAACATTTGAGAACTCACCACTCTTATATCTGAATGATGAGTATGAAGCTACAACCAGCAAGTGGGTAGTTTAGCTTAACTTAACACAAAGAATGGAAACAGGGACACACAGCTACCCTGGCTCTGTCCAAAAGTAATACAACCCACCTACCAGCACCTCTAAAGCTCAGTGATTAACAAGTTAAATCTTGTTTGCTTAATGCGTACATAAACCGTGTGAAAACA
Organism: Toxotes lorentzi; assembly: GCA_037833715.1. Taxonomy (NCBI): domain Eukaryota; kingdom Metazoa; phylum Chordata; class Actinopteri; family Toxotidae; genus Toxotes; species Toxotes lorentzi. The sequence goes on along the minus strand of JBBMJY010000022.1, from coordinate 14,780,224 downwards.
GCTGTTTGTGGTGTAATGTGGAGTTATGTACCAGACTACTTTTTAGCCAGGAGCAGTCACTTTTTGAAGTCTTTGCCAGTTGACTGGTAACTTCAAATCAACAACAAGACTTCTCATTTAACTTAAGAAAATGAAAAAGCATATTTCCCAAAATATCAAACTATTCCTTTAATATTCTATTGAAAACACTGTGGAGGCAAGACACATCTACAGTGATCATAGTAACAATTCATAGAAGAGTGTGGGCGTGCATGTGTGGGTGTATGTGGGCTGAGGGTGGGGTGTGAATCATGCTTTTTCTCCCGTTTCACAGTGAAGCTCTTGAACGTTGCTCATGCTCTTTGCGGGGCCTTATCAGCTTAGGTTTTAACAAGCCTAACTTCTATCTGCTGTGCGTCACCACGAGGACAGCATCACAAGACGCCTTGGGTGTTCACTTTATGATGGCTGATTGTTGAATTCAAGACAAGGACACCACTGCTGAGATAGTTAATCATTACAGACTCTTCTGTGCCAGGGCAGAGGAGAGGGTTCAACTGATACCATACACACACACACACACACACACACACACACACACACACACACGTACACACACTTGCACAGCATGAGATGGCTGCAGCATAAAATATAGCCTGCTGCCAGTCAGTGCTTTGAAAATGGTTAAATTAGAGGCATTTTCATTTGTAAATTGACTGTCACTGCTCTAAAAATTAGTTAAAAAAAAAACCCAAAACAAAACACAAAGACTACATCATGTATATTATTCTTACAGTTGATGGGAGTGCAGTTTGCATGTTTTATTGTAAAGACTTAAGTGGCTGACCTTCCTAATGCTGCTGCTAAGTACAAATTAGACACTCCTTAGAATCTGAGGGCTCGCCAGTTAGGCTCTTAAAGAGACCTTCCTCACAGCTGACTTTATAAATTGTCAATGCACACATTAAACTATTAACAATTATGGCCTCATTCCATTTAGGTGTGTCGGGGAGCCGAAGTCCTGATACAGCTAAACAGAAGTAGCCACTTTTAAACTTATTACTTACATAAGACAAGTGAGAATGTTCTCTATGATAAATAAGGTCTCTCAGAAGATTTGTTCCTTTGGCTGAACATGAGAAAGTTGTCGTCCTAAATGTCAGCTCAAAACGGAGAGAAGGAAGGCTGTCATCATTATGAGAAATGATAGACTATAGACGATAGTCTTAAAAAAAAATTGACCAAAATTTCTGCAGTTTCAGTATTGTTGCTGCACTGAGGCGGACACTGTCAAAAAGCATCTTGAAGCCAGGAAGAGCTGTGATCAAAAAAAAGCTGGCAGGCTGTAGTGGAGCATATCAAGAGGCAGAGGGTTTCCAGGCACACTAGAAAGCATGAAAGACAGACGTTAATTTTGTCTTGGAGGCAAAGGAAATAAAGAATGCAGTGAGTTTCATGGAAGGATTCATATACTGTAGATACAACTAGAGAGTTCTTAGATTGTGTATACCTCTGTCAAGGCTGCATAATCCTGTAACTTAATAGGTCTTTTTCACAGCAGACAGAAGTAGGAGGAACTATTTTGGGGGCCTCAGGTTCTGTAAGTAAAAGTCCCATTCATTTTTCTGTTACAGTGTTACATGACTCACAGTTGAGGCCTTTTCCAGGGCTTGGATATGCATGAAATTCTCTTGGATTAATCATCAGTCCATAAAAACTTAGGGGAAGAAGCTGACTGCAGCTCCCAAAGTTTGTTTTGGCCAGAAACTTCCACTCACAGAGGTTGAAATTCTGTTATAGATGGAAGCCAAAGATTATGATTTTGAGAAAACTGATGACAGTTTGCAGCTTAATCAATTCACTTTTGGATTCAAGATCAATTTTGGATGAATTCAGCAACTATGGTTCTGTATTACAAAAAGGAACAATGACGCATTTTGAATTCAGTATAGCTCTGATTCATACCTCTGACTGCTCTCTGTAGCAGACAAGACTCATAGCTATTATAGCATCATCATTTAATGGGAAATTCCACGTCAAATATGAAAATCTTAAAATGTGCAGTCTAAGACCTGCCTCCAGCATGTGAACAGCAGGTCCTGGTTACTGTTGGGTTTGGTGAGCAACACAGGCTGGTTTTCCACGGAGATATGCATGTTTAGTTAAAGAGGCAGCAAGAGAGTGATGAGCATCGTGTATGATTTACAGTACTGCTAAAGGTGTAAGGAAACAATGAAAATGTCACACTGTCTTTAGTAAAACTGATAAACCTGGCAGTATACCTGGGGACTGGAGGGCTTAGTAGTAGCCGTTAGAAGTTAATTCACTGGATGAAAAAATTAAACATGAAAGGTTTTTTTTTGTGAGAATGGAAAGTCCAGATATTAAGCATATTTGAGCAGGTAAGAAGAAGGTAGCTTAACATAGGTGGGGATTAGGAAACACCAGAAGAAACTTCTCATAGGAGATATCAGCTGATACTAGGGCATTCGCACAGAGGCAAGAAAAAGTACCTTTGGAACTGCCTCCTTTTGTGTATAAATTTGTCCTAAAATAGGGTCAGATCTTTATCTTTATCTTATTATAATGACACACAGAACATTGTATTGTTGTTGTCCATATTGAATGCAACATTCAAACATTCACGGGATGAAAAATGTATGTGACGCCCTAATAACATAAACAAAAGTTGAAAGGAGTCATGTGAACCATGCCTCGAATCTCAGATCAAGAATTGTTTATTTCCATTAAGCTGGAAATGATCAGAAAGTCATCTCAAAGAGTTTAGATATCCATCTATCCACAGTTAGATTTAGTAGTGTGGCTACTTTACCTATAAGAGGGCACCCAGCTATGTCGTAAGATGACTCTAAAGGGACAATGCAGAAAGCGCAGTGATGAATTTTTATGGTGCCTCTGGCAGGCTCATAGATCCACCCTCCATCCTAGGTTGGGAGTTTTGGATGGTAAGCGTGAATAAAAAGTTTGTTGTAAAAGTTGGGTTTTATTATGTTTGTGCAAAAAAAAAAATGTAATTGGTGGATTGAATGGACTATTATGGCCTACAGGGAAATTTAATACATGACCTTCGTTGACTCTTTCTGACTAATAGCAGGAATTACAACAGATCAAACTGATGAAACTGAGTCCTCATACACAAATCTCAGGTTCAGCTCCTCTCATCTTGTCCCCTGGAGCTACAGTAGATTGTAACTGACAGAAGCAAAGTCAGATTTGGACTACAGAGTAGAATAATCTAATGAAAGTTTGAGACAGAACAGAAATATCCAACAAAGCCTTAATATATCAGCACAGTAAGAATACTGGCAGAGGAAGAAGAGAATTGCCCATCAAAGGAGCATTCCTCTGATTTATGCTTTACTGACTCTGCTCATTGCCAGGAATATTGGAACACTGGCCTAAAATAGTCTAAATTTTATTTATTGGGTCTAAAAAATGCTCAAATTAGCCTCTAAAATATTCACCATGTTGAATGTAAACTCCCCTCAGGATGCTAAAATACCAACATTTTCAGATGCATGACCGCAAAGTGTTTGTGTGATCTCTGGTGAAAAAGCATATATAAGAGTAGTCTATTTGCCATTTTATGAGTTTATAATCCCTCATAGGAAGTGTCCATATGCGTCCATAAAAAATATATATCTCCTAATTTGATTTGGCTTGAAAGACGAGGCAGCACATATTGTCCGTGCTGTCGAGTTTGTGTGGTAATTTCTGCATTTTATTAAATTTTGTTTTACCGCTGCATCTTATGAGCCCTTGTGGGATGAGCTCTCTGTGCCCGTGACTTGAAAATAAACAAATCAGTTCATCAAAGTGACAAAAGTGCTTTATCATGTTCTTGTCTGTCCAGAGAGAAAAGCCTGTTATCCTTTGTGGTGCCTCTGGCATGCCCATAGATCCATCCTCCATCACTCAGCACATGGCAATGCCAGGTGGTGATGAGTCATACGAATACTTTATAGATGAGTCTGAGTCATTAAAGGAAGAGTAAGCAATGCTGGAGAAAGACTGTTGATATTTGAACTCAACAGCTAAACAAATACACCACTCCCTTCAATCCTCCTTAATTAGCACCACCTTTCAAATCAATAGATGCGCATTGCCAAGGTAACGGCAAAATGGCAGAATCCAGAGCATCTTATCTGGTGTGGAAGCAGATGCTCTTTCTCATAGCTGAAGCAAAGCAAACATTATAATATATAACATCATCAAACGAACGACATACACACAAACGCAGCATCCAAAACACAACGGAGTAAAAAGTAGTGAGTTCGTTTTTTAGATTGTTTTTACAAAACTACAGTGACAGAAGAGAGGACCATAGGACTTTCGCTTTGTTCAGCACACACACAATTTGTATTGCATTGGATTAGAATTGCTGTGCCTTTAATGTTTGGTTGATATTTAAAATGGCTTTGAATGCAGAGATGGATGGTTAAATTAGTCAGGGAGTAAAAACAGAAAGTTTCTCTTAATCTCATCCTTTGAGCCAATACCAGTCTCTTTTATTTGCCTTAAAAGCTGATCGGTTTAGAGTAATGTCTTTTGACAAAACAACAACAAATTACTAAGTGATGAATGTTATTTAAATCCACCTCCCTTTGTTGTTTTATCTTTGTTTCAGTTGCTGTTTTTCTGCTGCAACAACTACTCAACATCAATGTCTCGGCTTGAGGTAAATAATATTCATGGCTTCTCTTCTAACACACACACACACACACACACACACAAACACGCACGCATGCACGCACACACCCCTCCTGCCCACCTTATCAAGTCTGTAGTTTACTTTGGTGATAAGTCATACGTAAGATAACCTCAGTGTGACTCTGCAGCTGTGCGTCACGTCGTATCTCTCCGTCAGATGATGACTGGGTTTGGATTTGGATAACCTCGTAGCTGTAAAAGTTTTTTTCTTTACTTCAGGGCTTTGTTCACAGTTAATAAAGACATGAGACACACAAACACACACACACACACACACACACACACACACACACACACACACACACACAAACCGAGTCGTATCAGTTGTGGTTTGTTGAAAAGTCATTTAAAATGCCTTCTAATTATTCTTTTTACGCAGAAGGGTGAGCTTTCTTCATAGACTGTTTTGGTAATTTGTCAGCTAGATGTGGTAAATGCAGTTGCATTTTCAACGGCTTGTTGGTGATTATGAATCTTATAGAACTCTTATCATAGAAGGTCCATAGAAGGTTTTACAGTAGTGCATTCTTTAGTGGAAAATCAGAAAATCATCAGAAAATAAACTACATCCCTCTGAACCTTGGACTTCAGTTTTCAAATATCAAAAAGTATATTTACCCCAAATATTTTATTGAGGTCTAAATTCTTTTCCGTCGCACAGTACCATTAGGGAGGCGACTGATTGGCCCCAAATTCATTCTGCAGCATGACAACTTCCTCCAAACATACAGCCAGAGTCATAAGTGATGAACTATCCCCAGAGACAAGAAGAACAAGGAGTCCTGCAACAGATGGTCTGACCTCCACAGAGCTGAAGATGTTTGGAACAACCTACCTGCCAAGTATCTTGAAAAACTGTGAGAAAGTGTAGCTAGTGCATACCTAACTGGTATTTTCTGGTTCTCACCCTCATATTTATCATCACAGACATGTTTAAGAAACTGAGCTGATGGATATAACCATAAACCCCCACAGCTTTACTTCCTGGCTGCTATAAGTAACTTTTTTAGAGCTCTTTAGAAAATACCAGGGTTCATGAAAACATTCAGCTTCTGTCTGCCTGCAGAGTTAATCATGGCACACAACCCCGCAGAGAGGTAGGGTGAGGGGTGAGAAGGACATGATTGATGTAAGACGGGCTCTATTTATGGAGTAATGCTAATCACGCTCTTTGCACTCTTGGGTGTCTTTATATACGCAGGTGAGTGTTGTAGCTTTGTATGAGAGGAACAGGCTTCTTCTGGCTGACTGCTGTTATACACTCACACATCACATGCAGTGGGAAGGTTCATCCAGCTTCACTCCTCTCACCATCGTGATGAATTCATATTCAGATTTCCCGATTAGGAAAACAGCTGCACCTTTGATTGCTGTCACGAGTTCATGAAGGATCGATGAAGTGCTCCTATCTTCTCTGATTATATCATCATTACAACTGCTAACAGCCAGAGCTTGTCTCTGTGCACATGTGACAAATTTTGGTTTGAAGGTTTTAGGGTTCAGGTTAAAATTAGGTTTAGGTTAGGGTTAAGGTAAGGGTTGGGGTTGTACACTCAGTTGGTGATTCATGGTTAAGGTTATCGTAGGCAGCTATGGACAGGTTGTGTGTGTGTAGCACAGCAATAATGCTTTGTATATGTTTAGTGTCTTTATCTGTAAGCATATGCATACCTGTGTTGTATGTAAAAGATACAGTGTGCATGTGTGTACGTGCTGTGTAGAGCAGACGGGAGCCCAGTGGACTGAGGCATACCTGCTGCTTTAAACTCTGGATGTATGTTGGACTATGGTCAGAGCTGCCACTGTTGGCACTCAACACACACACTGATACACACTGGGAGTATCAGACACTGCTTCTTCTGATGGCACAAAGAAAAACCTTCACAGTGAGATTATCTGTCATTTCAGGAGCTTCATTGGCTTTTTTCCTCTTTCTGTTGACCAGAATATGTCTGTGAAAACTGGATTGAGGGATTCAGGCAGGCTTTTGTTATTAGGTCCTTTGATATCAGACAACATGCCGGTCATAACTGTTAAGCCACCTGGTTGTCTGATGAGGCGAAACGCCCTTTGGCACCTATTAAGTTGTTTGTTCTGAGCACAAAAGGCTGAATTATAAAGACATTTTAGGTGTTAGGTCAGTGGAGGATTTCCAGAGCCAAACCGCAGGGATCTGTTTGGTGAAACAAGAGCTTTGATTGACTGCAGTTGAGGGCAACACATTTACAAAACAGACTAATTATCTAATTTGCAAAAAAAGAGGGAAAGAGATGGGGGAAAAAAAGGCAGAAGGAGATTAAAGGAGAGTAAAAGCATCATCAATGCATAAACCCAAGAAAACAAATAAATATGGAAATATAATGGAAATAAAAGTAGGACTTGCTAGAGAAGCTACAACTAAACTGAATCTGTATTTTCTACAACAGATTGCAGACAATCTGTTGGATTGTTCTTCTTGGATCATTTGTGCCAAGCAGCACAGAGTATAATACCTTATAAAACAACCAAACTGTCCCAGTTCAGTCAGAACAGGTTTCTTAGGGGCTCTTGGTATGCTAGTTTTACATTTATAATGCACTGCGATATGTGTGCACAGCAGTGACGTAGAATTGTAGAACTGAAGTAACTGCAAACATACATTGAAGTTCTTTTTACCAAATTTGAACCTAATTATGTTATATTAATATTCTTCCAGCAGCTACTATACTTGTATAATAAGAACAGAGATTCCTGTAATGTTAGCTAATGCTAACATTAGCATGCTAACATTTGCTAATTAGCTCCAAACACAGAGTACAGCTGAGGCTGATGAGAATGTCATTAGTGCGAGGATCCAGTCACCAACGTAAGGGACAAATGGAAAATTTTGACTTAATGAACATTTAGTGTATCATGCTTTATCATGTCTATTCAAAATTACATTTCTGTCAATTCAATAATTATTAAGATATTTCAATCTGGACCAAACAGAAAAACGTTCACTCTCCAAAGGGTTTGGGAGTGAAGAACATGTTTCACGTTGTGGAATGTGAAATGCATTGACCACTTACAAATTTGTAAATTATAAGTGACTGAACTAATAAAGTATCAATGGTCAGCATCAGGTTTAGGTGCCAGTCCCTCAGTATTAAAAAGAAAAGGCTTATTTATGGGACTGCCATTCTACACCAGTGCTCAGTAATCATACAGGGGAAAATCAGTCATAGAAGAGGCACAAAGACTGTTTTACACCCCTGGGAGCACAAAAGTAGACCAGAGCGCATTGCTGCTATGGGATAGTTCAAGGTTTTATAAATAACTGTGTTGTAGCGATGTTACATTACACATTCAGGTGTATTGAACTGAGCTGTGATGGGACATTACTCAGTGACTTGAGCACTGGTACAGTTTAGGTTTGGGGTTTGATTCCAGCGCTGTGCTCTTGATTAATGGACAAACGTGTGGCCAGGACGAGTGCTGTCATCTCATCGGTTTTTAGAGGCAGGGGCCTGCTGAGACCAGCCTTACTCCCTCCATCTCATTCTCATGTGTGGCATGGCTGGAGATCGGCCAAGTGATAATACAGCCAGCTGCTTCCTCTCTGCTGCTGATTGGCTGAAGGAAAATGTGTCACCCCCCACAAAAAAAAAAAAATGTTGAGGCAAACCAGAAAGGTGTTACTGTAAATTAAGTTGTACTGTCCTGCCAAGGTGAAAATATCATACCTTCAAAATGTCAGATTAGTATGAATGCTTGAGAAAAAGGAAAATACAGAGAAAGAAAAAGAGCACAATAGTCATGGTATTTCTGGCTTTAATGTTTTGTTTTGATACAGCTCTCTAGTCAATGACACTAAAAAACTTAAAGGTATTTCTGTACCACAATAAACTGTTAAAATGATAATGAATGGCTCTTATATAGCACCTTTCAGCCTTAACAGACAAGTTGCTTTATAGTTTCCCATTTGTCATTCACCTTGCAAATTGAAATTCAGCTTCTTGCTCAAGGACACTGCAACATATGGACTAGAGAGTTGGTGATTGAACTGACACCCTTCAGTTAGTGTGGGGCCTGGTTACGTAAAATAACCTTTTTTTTTTTTTTTTTTTTTTTTTTTTAACCTCATGTAAACCAGAAACCCAGTTTCTGTAACTGGGGCAGGGGATTAGAGGAACCCGATTTTCCCAGCTGGTCTTGCACATGCATACATGTAAAAAGCCAAAGACTTCAGACAGGGAAAACAGAGTTATGACAGCTGATTAGCTAGAAGAAAGAAAAGATAGTAACATGCAACAGTACATCTTTCTGTTTAAAATAATTCCATCCAAATTCAGACGAAACTAACACAGTCACCTCTAGACATCTAAATTTCCACTGCTGTAAGTAAAGTAAGTAACGCCTCCAATATCAGGTTGGGGGTAGGTGAGAAATGTGATTACTGACTGGTTGCACGTGGGTTTGAGTAACGGGGTTTCTCGAGTGCATGTGAACACACTGCGGTATTGGAAGTGGGAGTGAGCAATGTTTGTACAAAACTGACATCTGGCCATCAACACCACTCATCAGCACATTTCACATCCCAATAAGGTCAATATAAAATTACATTGATCTCTGTGTGACATTATGGCAGCAGAAAGAAAGTAAAGTATGGAATGAATTATATAATCTGGTGTCACAGAAAAGGAGTCTTGACACATTCCTTAACTTGCTTGAGTTTGAGCTTTACAGTTATTTCTTGGCAACAACTCAAGGTCCATTTGTTCTTGAGTGTTTGCCCTTATCACGCAGCCTTCCTCAGGAGATGAAGCAGATGGAACTGTGGATGTTCAAACTTTCCATTATTCTTGGCACTTTCTCGTCCATCTGGGCTCAAAAACTGAGCTTCATTTTCGACAGACAGTAGCTGACAATACAATCTCAACTCAAGGTCCACTCTGTATAAATCCTGCTGAACTAAGGTTAGATACACAGGAAACTTGATTCTTGGACTTATTAGACAGCACCATCGTTCTTTGAGTTCGAATCACTTCAGATTTCCAACTAGGTTGCGATGCTGTTGTGACACATCATACGAACTACTTATGTTCAAGCATAACCCAGCACTTATATGCAGCAATGCCAAGTCAACAGTTCAAGTTTGTGGAGCTTTTTATGCAATATGTGTCAAATCTCTCAAAATCTTTAGATCCACAACAACAGCTGTCTGAGATGATGGGTGTGTAGATGGCATTCCTGTCAGTTTGGTTTTTGATGCTTGACAGCACCAGTCAGGGAAAGAAGAGCTGCTGTTGAAGCTTCTAGGATAGAAGATCAATATCCATCAGTTCTCACTGAACCACTGGGTGATGACTCCTTAAACTCTGCTGAAGCACAAATTACAACGAAGCAGAGGCTCTGAGCTGCCGGTGCCTCGGCCAAAATGGACATGGATTTTTAGGGTTTATGTGATTTCTTGGCTGCCTAAATCTCATTTCACACTTTTTAATGGGGAGAAGTCGTCTTGGTTATGTGCCGTTTACACACACACACACACACACACACACACACACACACACACACACACACACACACACACACACACACACAGATTTGCTGACAGGCTCACCCATAGCTGCTTCTCACCTCTTTCTTTTCCCTTCTGTTCTCATGGCTTATCTTGTTTCCTCCTCCTTGTCCTCCTTTCTTCTCCCATCTCCCTTCCAATGCTCTTCTTTTTCTTCTCTCCTTTTTTTCAAATCCACTTTCCCCCACTCCTCTGCTCCCCTTGACTTTTCTCTTGTCGAATTCTTTTGCTTTCATCTCCTTTTTGTCACCTCTTTTCTAGTTCTCTCCTCCCCTTTCCTCTCCTTGAACATGTGTTTAGCTCTCTGAGCCTCTTGATTAGAATGAGTTAAGAGATCCCCTTGTGACCTGACAGCTGACTCCAAACTCGGTAAGAGTTTGAGTTTCTTGCGGCTGTAGAGGGAGACAGGGAGTTTGGGAGAGAAGAGGAATAAGGTGAAATAGGATGAACTGGTGGCTATACTTCACCCTAACTGCCCCTCCTGTCTTCCCTGCACTCATCCCTCTGTTTCTGCCTTTCCACCCCCTCTCTCTCCCCCCACGGCTGGCGCTGAGTGATTGATGGATTCAGATTTGACATGGCCCGGATCACCCGAGGGCGTTAGCAAGGACACTGGTGAGATTTAGCCAGATGCTGGAGAAAGGCAGACAGCGAAAGTATAAGACAAAGAAAGGAGGGAGGGTGTAGTCGACACTGTTGACCATCATGCCTTGCCAGGGTTGCCGGGGTGAGCAAGCTTTTCCTCAAACGCTGCACCTGTTCGCAATTTTCCATTGCATCACCCTGTGGCTTTTCCACCATGGCTAGGAGACACTTTCCTTGATGGAATTAGAGCATACTGACACTGCTCACTGATTATAGTCAGACATCAATGCATTTTTTTTTCATTTATGACAAGGAAGTCGAATAGTTTAAAAAACACTTAGTAAGATTTTAGAATTTTCTCAACAAATACAGTGTATTCATAAAATTTATTGATAAGATCTGCTGATGTTCCTAGTCTTCAACCTGTCTTTCCTCTTTTCAACAGTGACATATGCAACTGAGCTGTTGCCATTGTTGTGTTTTCAGACAGATCACAAATGTATCTACAGTGAGTCCAGTGTATATACGTCTGTCTCCAAGTTGAAATGAGTTGTGGCTGTATGCTGCGTCCCTTCCAGGGGGGTCCTGGTCCTCCCAGTAAGCAAACACCCACTTGACATGGAGCCAGGCAAAGGGGGAACAAGGCCCTCAGTGTCTCCCTGCTCCAAGTGCTTTGTCCTGGAGGAGGCTCCCGCCGTGGCTCCTGGCTTCCAGCTCCACGTGACTCGCCTGGAAATGAGGGAAGCAGTTGTCTCATGAACATTGTCTGGAAAGGGATGGGCCCTTTACGAGTCAGAACTGGGCAAAATAGATCTGAATATGGCTCCAAATGTTTATAGTAGTTGGTGTGTGCTTGATTTCTTTGTTTGCAATCCTTTTTTGCATGTTTCCTTTTGTTGCTCTCTCTCTCCCTCCCTCTCTCTCAGGGGCAGACGTGGCACAGTTAAGGCATCAGTATGTCTTAATCACAGTACTGCACAGGTCTCGACAGTGTCTTGACAGGTTTATATCATCATTTACTAAATGCTCAATTTTCCCCTTTCACACCAAAACACAAAGCTCATGTTTAAAGCTCCATGCGCTCTGTCCAGTAAGGACAGCTCGATTTTTGAATTAGAAAAACTCCTGCTCAGTGTGAACAGATGGCCAAAATGGAAAGATGCTTGTATGAATCTACTCTCAGTTCCTTAAGGCGTGATTCAGTGAAGTACAAAACTCTATGAGAGATGTAATTCCACCTCTGCACTGTCTCAAGACATCACCAGTAAATAGCCAGATTCATCCTCTCAGTGCTGGCAATATCTACCAATCTCTCTGTCTGCACGGTCATGAGTATATTGTGTATGTGTCACCCTGCTGTCTCAAAGCTGTGTCTGGATATCTGAGCAGTAAACACAACAAAAACAGGTATCTTCTGCTCTCCCTCTCACCACCGCCTACCTCACTTCGGGCTTTTGCTCTCTGTCTGGCTTGGCAGCAATGTGAAGTCAATAAGATGAATAAAACATACCTGAATCAGAGCCCTCTACCCTGGGAAATGTCAAGCTGTCAGTATAGCTTAATGGGAAAACATAGGGCTGGTCCCAAGGGTCAGATAGTTTATCGCGCAGCACCTACAAACTAGGCCAATTGGTTTCTTTGTATATGACAAATACACAGCACTCTGGTTTGCTTGACTTGAAATGGTTGCTTGTTGACACACCCATATGTATCCAAGCAGCTGATGAATTATCAATATGAATAACACAGCTCTTTTGTATTTACAAATTAATGCTGAAGGAGAATTTTATAAACTCTACTAGTGTGTATATAACATGCTTAGTCTTGTAGCTCAGTGAGGTAAAAATTGTGTATTTTTTCCTGTGTAGTGTGATTCAGTTTCCATCAGGGCTTTGCTGTGTAAAACCCTGTGTGCACTCGTGGTTCTGCCAACTGCTTTGGGTAAAAACATCCTCTAAGTTGCATATGGTATGTGCATTTCATTCAACCGGTTTGTCACTTAGAAACGGCCATTTAGCACGCATTACTACACACATTACACAACACCCATATCAGCCAGTGGTGGTGGTAGATAACCCCTACAGCTAATTATCTTTAAATTAGGACTGAGGTCTAGGTTTAATTAAGCCTAGCCATGAGGAGGGTTGAGGCTCCACACTAACTCCAGCAACTTCAGCTGCCAAACCTCATCAGCCTAATGGAGACTCAAACACAGAGGGCCCTCAGGGGCCCGACAGGCTAGCCTGACTTTCTGCCTTATGCCAACCAAGACACACACACATACATACACAGACATCACACATGAACTACAACCCAAGCTCAAGTCAGATAATAGAGACATGATGAAGTTAAACTGAGGCAGGTTGTGGATAAATGTGTGTATAGCACAGGCGTTAAACTTTTTAATTGCATCATTTAAATAACTATTTACATATAATCATTTTGTCTTTTCTGTTGTTTTTTTTTTCTCTTTCTAGTTGTTAAACTCAACAAACAAACAGCCCAACTACCTGTCTAACCTGTTTCAGCAGACAATGAACTCTATCCATTTTGCACTTGCAAAACTGATTTGAAATTCTCATGAAATTCTCCTTAATAGTCTATGGCTATCCTCAAGTTGGGATTGATGCAGCACGTATCTCCCATTATTCAGCAAATCTGTAATACGAATTGGTCTGCTGGTTCTTTGTAGCCATCTGGTCTAAGGTAGGCTGTCCACCCTCTGAAAAAAAATCTTCTTGGAAGAAAACAGGAGGCTGTAGCCAACCAGAGCACAGATCTCACTCTTCCATGCCAGTGCCTGTTTCTTACCTTTATTCCCCTGCCATCTCCTTCTGCTGCGGAAATCACAGCTCTGCTGTTAATACTCAAAAAGGGAAATTTAGAGTAAGTAATGTATATATATATGTGTGTGTGTTTTCCATTATTGGGGAGTGAAATGCACATGAGCTTTGAATGTCACCGTTCTCAAAAACACACAACAGGGTAAACTCTGTTTACACACCATCTATGTCCCATGTGTCTGTGCATGCCCACAGATGCAAACCACAGACTACACATGTAGGCTGCACACATTTTACGCATGATTTGGCCCTGGACTTGAGACTGGCTGCCAGAAGGGGAAGGTCCACGCAATGTATTATCATTTCTCGTCCTCTTCCCATCCACCATCTGCCCCAAAATTTCCCTAACTGACTCGCTGTAATTGGAACAAGCAACCTGACAAAACACTCGTTAGGCCCATCCAAACATGCCATCAGCAGGTGAGCCGAAACTGACAAACGTGTACAGGATAGAGAGGAAAATGAGTGTTGGAAGAGACGGAGAAAGATTAGAGACGGTTAGTAAATCCGTCAGAAGATGGAAAAGGAATAGAAAAGAGAAGACAAAATGACAGCGGAGGAAAAAAGTAGAGAGGGTGATTTAAAGGGTGATAGTATTAGTGGCAAGGTGCACATTGACATACAAGCGGTTTTGTTTGAGGGATCTGATGAATAAAAAGGGGAAGAGGGGAGACCAGAAGTCAGAGTCCCTAGAGTAATCATTTCCTTCGGTCAGTCATTACTTTTGACTTATAAGTTGTAGTGAGAGCTCCAGAGTCTGGCAGCAGCATTAACACTCCACAGTCCACACAAGTTTGCCTTCCACAGTAAAAAGCCCATATAATAGTAGTGGGTAATTTTCAGCTGCTGGCAGTAAGGCTGGTTATAGGGTCAGCGTGAAGAACAAAGGGGACAAAAAAAGTCATGATGCTCATAATCACATGACAGCCATATCTCGGATCACATCACAGTTAAATAGTAGAATTTTTGAAAATATTATTTTTCAGTCATTGACAGGTAAAAATAGGAAACGTTTGGTTCCTTCTTGGCAAAAATCTGTTATGCTGAAAGGTTAAGTAGTAACAAGTATCTTCAGAGACTGTTTATGTAATTTCCTCAAAATTCTTGAATTTAGTACCTTCTTCTCTCATAATGTGTTTCTGTAGGGGTCCGCCACCACTGACTTGTCATTCTCACTGCTTCTGCTCCAAGATTTGACAACGTGGTAATGACTACAATCCCAGTCTATAAACACAAGTAGTCACAAGCCCGTAGTTAATGAGTGAAAGTGTTATGTGTACATAAATTGAAAATAATCAGGTTCCACGAGAGTGAAAATGGATTCAGACTACTGCATTTTAAATAAAGAATTTAGATTTCTAAAACGAAAAGGTCAGTCAGATCACTAAATGATTATATTTAGACTTCATGTAGAGGACCTTCCGATTAAGGTTTCAAACGAAAGATGTTTGTAGCTCAGGCCTCAGGTTGGCACGGAACGTCTTGCTACAATATTTCTCTTGTCCATCTGTTTACCTGTCCTTTATACTTGAGACACAAACAGGCAGCAATTGGATAAATAAAGACTGAGCAAAAATTGGCAGTGGGTGTGTTTGTTCTGTGGGGCATGTTGGCCGCCTCTCTGCACTGACAGCCAGTCTGTCTCAGAGGATTGAGTGATGGAGGGGGGCAGCAAAGCTGGCAGGACGCTAATGGGTGTGATGCTAATGAGCTCTGAGCCAATTAACAAGCTCTCCCCTCCCCTCACCTCTGATCTCCTCTCTTGTTTGTTTAACGCCCGCGCAGGTGAGATGAGGTAAATTCAGCTCCGTTGCCAGAAAATTACCAAAATACGCTGTAATAGCAATGGATGAAAGCTTATTAAAATTATTCTTAACCAAATACCCTCTGATTCTGCAGTTAGTAATGAAACATGTCCCAACTGAAGCACTGCATTGTGCTTCACTATATTTTAAAGCTGTTACACAGAGTACAGACTCATTTTTTGCACTTTTTATTGTTGAAGTCTACATGTGTTTATTCACAAGCACTCAGCCACACCGAGTTTTACACAGATCTACTGGTCAAGAAAATTTTCCCCCAAATTGCAGTACCTCTACATGAGTAGGACATTTTAGTACACTTCACAGCAGGGAAAATAACACAAAATTGATTCAAAAATAACCATCTTACGTCACCCCTTTATGCTTATGGATGCTTTCTGTGCTTTTTTTAACCCTCTTTCTCTTTAACAACCTGTGATGTCTCACCCTTCTGTCCCCTCTTTCTTACCCTGGAGAAATGTCACTTGGGCCGGAATCGTCCGTCAAACTGGCATCTCTGACAGGGGGTTTGGCTAAAAGGCCATGCTCCGATTGGCATGGGATCCCCTGGCTGTGCTGTGTCAGGCTACTGCCTTCTCCCCTCTGTTCTCCTCTGCACGTTATTAGCATTTGACTCCCTGCAATACCCGCTACATTAAAAAAATTTTTTTATATATATATGTGTGTGTGTGTGTGTGTGTGTGTGTGTGTGTGTGTGTGTGTGTTTTTCAGAAGCTTATAAAAAAATAAATGAATCTATTTCTTTCACCTTACTGGTTTGGATAGCATAAAAATGTAATCACTGCAGAGTAAGCACAATCTGTTTCATTTCTTTTTTAATTATTATTTTTTTAAGTGTTTTAAATGTTTTTTCTTGTTGTTTCAAAGAAAAAAAGATCCTCTCTAGTGAAACTAACAATCAATGTGCTGATGAAGTGCAGCCAGAATTCTCTCAGTGGGCTGACAGCACTATTAATTGCCCATCTTGCTTCATCTGGTGCCTTTAGCTAATCACAGTTTAGTTTGATAGGAATGAGAAGTGACCTGTTTATAGTAGGTGGTGAGAGGCCTTAAACTCACCTCTTGTGTTGTTTTTTTTTTTCCTTTTTTTTTTTTTTTTTTTTTTTGCCAGGGATTAATATTGATTACTCACAGAAACCAATAAAGCCAAGTCCCTTGTGACTCTGGATGCAGGTTAGGGCCACTTGTTTTCTTTAGGATTCTCTCTCTTTTAATTAAGTGTGAACCACTTCATTTGTCTCGTACTAAATGTGGTTTAAATGTCACAGTAGTTTCCTCAATTAAGTATTTATCTAAATGAGTTTTGTCACACAAATGTACATGGATATAACATTTTCAAAGTAATACACCGCATTTCCAGCCCTGCACACATTCAGGAAAATCAGCTAAAAAAAAAATGAAGATGGGTTTGACGGTATCCAGCTGCCCTCTTTTTGAGTGTATCGACTCTCGTCAGTGAGATGGAGATGTGCTGGTTGTTTTTGGGGCAGGTTGCCCCAGTGACATACCCACTTACTGTGCTCAGTTCTGTCTCTGCTCTCATACATATGGAGCAGGAACGCCACCACTGACCAGAACTGGCACAGGCCACTGAGGGCAGCTTCACATGTGAATATTTGATTTACTGTATGCATGATTTCATGTGTGAGTACATATATGTACTTTTGTGTTAGTGCATGTATGTTTACAGATATGTGTACTTGTAGTCATCCAAAATTCTAAGGTTAGCTGGATCCTTCTTACTGAAAGCCCCCCCAAGGGTTTTAAAAGCAACGGTCAAAGCAACTTCACCAGACTAATGGAGCAGCTATTTGTGGTTATGCCAGAAATTGCTGCACAGCACACCTCCCAGGCCTATTTAAAAAAATAATTTAAAATGAGTGTGAAATCCTGTAGGGGTGCTCTCTGAATGTTTAAAGATACAAAAATCAACACCTGTTACTACAGCAGAGTACTAAAAATATTAGAAGGAACATTAAAAAAAACCAAACAAACAAAAAAAAAAAAAAACAGTTGATTATCCTTGGATTCTCAAAGGATTACACTGATCGAGTAACCTGAGAACTTTTCAACTAAAGCTAAATGCTTTTATGATGATTAAAATGATTTCTCGTGGTGTAATTGTGCTCATTTCGGATGGTTTACAGAGGTTACTGCATAATTGTGCAATGTGCGAGGCATCAGAGCCAACAAATTGGAGGGCAAAGAAGATGCTTTGCCAGATGTGTCCTTCTGATTATGTCAGTGAATGTTTGCTCATGTCTCTGCACTTGCTCATACAGTACATCAGTCTGTTTGTGCATGTACACATGTGTTTGTGCATACGAATGCAAATGGCAGCATGTGTGGTAATCTGTGCAGAAGAAGAATTTATGCATTCACATCTGTTTGGAGAATGGTACAGTATCTGTCTGCAGATGTATTGTGTGTGTGTGTTTGGGTGTTTGCTGATAATGCAGCTAATGCAGTGCATTGTGCATGCCAGGTGAATGCATTCTCTTTGCATGCCCTGCAACCAAACTCACCTAACATAACCCAGGCCTAGTTCACAGAGGGACAGATAAGAAAAAAACGATGACAATTTCCTTGTCTTTTTGCCATTTTATTTTGTTTTCCCTTGGGCTCATGCACACACACGTTCACACACACGTACAGGGACACACTCGGAGGTGGAAGCAAAACGTTTAACTTTGAAAGTTGGGCTCCTAATTAGCCGAATTAGTGGTAGATCAAAGAGGACAATTAGGAGGGGGGTGTTTGTGGTAGTGAGGGCTCATTAGCATCACAACACATGGACACGGCCATGAAAAAGAGAGCGGCAGAAGGAGTCTCATTACGGAGCACCACTGTGCTTATGCCGGACCACATGCAGGCAGATTGGCTGTCAGGAGAGAGAGGAAACAACCAGCTCTAACACACACGCTGACAAAGAAATGCACTCACACACTTACGTAGGCATGGATGCACTAACACCTATGGTTATGGGTACAGATACAAAACATACACACAAACACACGCGCACACACACACTCAGATATACAACTTGAAATGTTTGCAGGCACAAAGGAAAACAAAAGCTAGTCCCTGCCTGCTCTCATTCAATTTCAGCTTAATTAAAAGGGGAATTAACTTTGATCTGCTGCAGTCTAGTAGGAGCTTGGTAGCCCAGCCTGTAGAAAAGCCCAAGCCCATAAGTTTTCTTCAGCCTCTCCCTCAAAGTCAGACGCAGATTGTTTTCCATTCATTCTACACTGTTTGAACTCAATACAGATAAGAGCAGGAAAGATTCTATTAGGGCTACCTGAGCCTTCCTCGTTAGCTAGATCTAACAAATCCCTGGCATCGAGCCACAGTGTGTGGCTCTCCACATTAATGGCAGAAGCAGAACAAAGGATCAAAGGTTTTGGGACGGCCCTTTATTTTAGCAGTCCCAGTCGCTGGTTCTTAGTCTTTGGTCCAGTGACATGGGTTAATGATGTACTAAAGAATATGTTTGAAAAGAGGGCACTTTTTTTCTGTTTGTGTGGTTTGAGTATGTTTTAAACCTAAAAAGTGGTACATTCAAAGATGTAAGGATTTTCTCTGCAGGCATCACAGTTTGGACTAATGTAATGTTTAATCTGTAATTCACAGAGAGCATAAAAAATATCTTGTCTTGCCCACATTCCTCATAAAAGAAATATTTTTACAATGATTTTATTTCATTTTTTTTTATTGTTGTTGACTTGCAAACATTTTGAACGTTGACATGTATCGGGATGCTTCCAGCACCCAATGCTCTCTTTGTGGAGTCATAAAAATGTTAAACAAGGGGAGATTCTGCAGAGACCTTGCCTGAGTTCATTTCACTTGTACACAGCTGTTTAATTTTTATTTTCCTTCTAAATGTTGCAAGAAAACTCTGGTTCATAAAATCCATACCCATGTGAACAGCTTGACGGATCCTGTTTGATCTTAAACTGAATTCACAATTTTGTGATAAGCATATTAAAGAGCAGTTGAGCGAGACAGGGAATGGTTAAAACGGGATTGAGATTTCACTACATGCGTGTAGAACTTAAAAAAAAAAAGAAATGAAAAGAAAGTGGTTTAATTAACTGAACTGAACAAACGGTGACCACAGATAGACAGGGTAAAATAAATGTGATATGAAATGTTTGCTCACAGTGTCTGACTAGTTGCTCGCTCTGTACAATCTCTTTCAGCCGTTTAACTCAGACACCCCATAAGAACATGGATCACCACCTTCCCCTTCCAGAGTTCAGTGGACATCATCCATATCATATGCACTCCCCAGAAGAACGCCAGCAGAGAGCGACACTAACCGAGCTTCTCTCCTTCTCCCTCGCTGCTTTTCTTTCCTGTCGAAAAGCTTCCTCTTCCTGCCACCATCTCCTTCCATTTCCCTCCATCTCAGGGGAACGCTGGATCTGTCTATCAGGACAGCCCTCCAGGCCACAGAAGGGTGGGATAGCAAGACTGAGGGGTGCGAAGGGTGCTCTGACTGACAGTACTGATAATCACAGTAATAAGTGCAGGGTGAGGAAAGTGGGAGGTAAGCAGCTGTTTCCTAAATGCCACCGCTGCCGCCTCCACCAGCACTCTGCAGATGCTGTTCACAGTGAGTGAGGAACAGGAAGGACCGAGGGAGTAAGAACCATAGGAAGGAGAGAGGAAGGATAGCGGGAGGGGATGCTTACTGAGGGCTGGCAAGACTTTTAGTCAGCGAAGACAAATCACATTCATCTTCCTCTAGCGTGGCTGTCCAATATCTGCTCTGATGGAACATAACTAAACTGCAGTCTGGTAACAAAGTTAGGAGAGCCATTTAAATGTAGTACATTCATTCATTCTCCTGACAGGATCACAGTTTTAAAGCAGTGATCTTCACACCAGCTAGGAACCATGTAGAAAGAAATCAGGGCAGTTTTCATATGATCACACTCATATAGCCTTCACAGGGCAGATCAGTGGTTACGATAATGTCTCGGGGATCAGGCGTTTCTCCTCTTCTCTGCTCGGATGTCAGAAAACGTTACAAACTAGATTAACTTGCACTGTGTACCTTGAGGTCTGTGCTTTTCAGGACTGGAATCTGTTTATTCACAAAATATATTTTCTCTAGTAATATAGTTGTATGAGGTTGAACGTTTGGTGGCCATTGATGGTCAAATTTCTGAAATGCTGCCGTTCACTTTAATGGACGGCATCCTTTTCAGGTACACGCAGGTCCTCTTGCTTTTCATACAGAAAATACATTTCAGAATTTGCTAGTGTCTACATCAAGGACCTGAGTGAATACTGTCAGCCTGCTTAATACAGTCAGTTCTACTAAGTATGCTGTAGAAAAAAAGAGTGTGACTTGTTCCATAATTTAGACACCGCACTGTCTGACGAGTGGCTGACACTTTCAGGACAGAAAGAAAGTTGCTAATGACATTTCTTAAAAAAAGTCTTTCATGGGCTTAAAGTCTTTATTCTTTCTCTTTATTCTACCTTTATCATTATTATTTTTCTGTCATTCTTTTCTTCCGTGTCCCTCTGTTTTCATGCTTTCTCATTTTCTCTTTAATATCTGCTCATTACACTGAATAAATAGTATTTCTGTGCAGGAAATGTTGAATATGGCAGTTATCTTTAAAAACACAGCTGTGAAGGTACAGATATGCCTGCACAGAGCAACTAGAATTTGTGCTGGGCCTTTGAACTACAAGCACAGCTAATCATATTTTGTCCATGCCACTGCCAGAGCCTGATCAGTGTTTATACAATACAAAAGTGCTGTTAAGTCCCTCAGTGTTTCTGTTTGGATGTCTCTGTTTTTCCTCAGCAAATGAAGGAACATCAAATTCACTGCCTTCCAGTTTAATTCCATTTTTCTGAACATTGCTCAGTCAGGCTCGGATTTCCTTCTATTGTAGATGTTTTTTTTTTCCTATTAGAAAAATACATTTTAAAATACAGTAAATACAGTTTTTTTTTGTTTTGTCCCTGTGCCATGCTCCATTACCTGACTATTACCTGTCCTAATTAATGAAAAATTTACCTGCTTTTGCCTCTCCGCATAAATGGCAAGTTATAATACTTCTTCCAGTGACAATATTGGGACTTTAAACATGAACTAATAGTATTACGCTAACAGCATGAGATCTGGAGGAGTGGGAACAGTGGTGAATAAAATAACCTTTTATTTGCCCATAAAAACTAAATCAAAAGTGAGGATGTGGGGGTAAATTAAAATGTAACAAAGAAAGTCACAAATGTTTCAAGCTGTCATTAGCTGTCAGCAGATTGAGTTGTTTGCCCAAGGACCTGTATTTCTGAAGAGCAGTCCTTCTTGAAATGCCTGGACTAAACGGTTACATCTGTGGAGCAGGCCGTATAACATCTGCTGTCATGAGAAAACCTTATAATTTCACTTTAAGATGGTTTTTTTTGGTCAGGGCATCCATGTGGCCAACATACCATGCAACTGGCTAGGTTTCAGCCTGTGGCTTTTGTTGAAAGTCATTTCCCTCTTTGTTCTCTGCAAAGTCTCTTTTCTGTCTCTTTTTGCTATACTCTGTCTAAACAAGGCAACATGTCATAAAAAAATGATTTTCTAAAATTCTAAAATTGCAGGTTTGGTCCTCTTCAGGTTGAAGTAAACTCTGCAAATATTGAGCTTAGAATTACAGTTTTTTTTGTGTGTGTTTTTTAAATAATTTCAGAACTGGACTGTTTGGTCTAGCTTAATAGTCAAAGACTTTTGTCTTAGTTTGGTGCAACAGTAAATATTTTTCCAAGTAAAGGGTAATACTTTGCTTAACTGAACATAATTGGAAGTGTAGGATTCCACATTTTTATTGACTCATAGGGACCAAAAGTCAAAATATCCCAGCCTTACTTTTGAGTATGCATATACCAAGTCAGTGTTTATAATGTTCAGGCTTTGGCCATATGTTATTCAGCCCATATCTTAAAATCTTAAATAAATTAGGCCTTCTTAGCCTGGTCAAAAAAATATATAGTTTTATAGTTTCTCTAAAATAATAATCCAGCAGTAGATACCTCACAGGTGTTTGTGACTTCATTCTAATTTTTAGTACACCAGACTGAGGTTGAGGGCCACATCACTGATCCACAAGGCCTGTCAGCCTTGAATACGGCTGAAGTGGCAGTATCTGGATGAATGTATGCATTCTGATGATTTCCAAAGAGGTGCCAAATAAATCTAGAAGTAGAGAGAGAGTGAGAGAGTTTTTATTTGTGCACACCCTGTCCAAAATAGCTTTTGGCTACTTTGCCCTGTCCTATGAAAATCAAAGCCTTCTGTATCCCCTGGTTCCTCTCCTTGTCTGCCCTGTTTTATTAATATTCCCTCACAGTATTTCCCACTTTCATTCTTACTTTCAACTTGTTATCCCTGTCTTTTTGAATTTAATTTGCATCCATTTAGAAATAGATGAGATGCCAGCTCTCACTATCTCTTTTTTGTTTCTAAGTGATGGGCAAAAGTGATGGGTTTCTCTTCTTTATCCAGTAGTGATTAGTCTAGCCAAATAGCTGGAATTAGCAATGTAAAAATCTGCTTATCCACTGCCAGCTGGAGCAGATGCTCAAATTAAGCATCAGTGCCAGATTTTCGACTTGCATGAAGCTAAGCTGGAAGGCCGACGCTGAGGAGGGAGAGGGGAGAAAACAAGAAAACAGGTTGAAAAGCGGGAGAGGAAAAATGTGCTCGTGTGTGTGTGTGTGTGTGTGTGAGAGAGAGAGAGAGGGAGAGAGAGAGAGAGAAACAAAGAGAAAGACAGAATAAGAGAGAGGGGGGCGGGTAGGGGAGGGTGAGCATGGGAATAAGAAATGGCAAATTCTTTAGTTTCAGCCAATTAGGCTGAGAAGCCACTGGTAATTAACTCTCGAGGGACCCACTGAACAGTCATGCACCTCGTTTACATAATGAGGATGAGAGGAGAGGCTCTTTTTCTCCTCTTTCTCTTTCTCCCTGATTCTCTCTTGTTCTCTGTCTTTGGCCTGTTGAACTACAGCAGAACAGCACCTCCCTCTATTCCTTATGACCAATGTCATACAGCTCCCACGGACCTGATATACCACAACATATATTCTGTGGGATCTGACTCGTGGAAATGGCAGGAAATGGATTTTTAACTTCGGATTGTTCATCAGATCCTGAAGATTGATTATCCTCTGGCTCTTTGCCATCCATATTAGACATACCTCTGTATTGGACTTGTTTTCTCCTCCTCTCAGATTTCCAAACTGTCTGCATATAAAGGAGAGTTTGATCATGTAAATTTATGATAATCCCTCGGACTTTCTCCTTCTGCCCTTTGCCCTACTCCAATACCTTTCATTTCCTCCTTCCAAGATATGGAAAGTGATGGACTCACACTTAAGTCCAGAAGCCTTTTGCTTCATTGAAAAGATTCAGAATATGAAAGAAAACTGCCAAGTGTTGAAGGGCATACTTCTGGTTCTCCATAGCTACCGGTTAAAGGGGCATTTCCCCCTGTAATACACTGAATTCTTCCAACCACAAACCTTCAGGCCACCACATCCCCAAATTGTATTTTTTCCCTGCATATAAAGATTAAAGGATTTTTACTAGTCCTTTGTTATGAAATGCTAAAAATCTCAATTCAGTGCAAAAACTGATCAACCTGAAAACTTGGTTTTCACAGCAGTAACTGCTGGTAACTGTTCAGTGTACTGTACCTATTGAGCTGTAATTAAAACAACCAGGATTCATTGTGCTCTGGTAACATGGCCTGGAGAGGCACTTCCAGCCCACTGATTATCAATAAGTGCTTTTCCACAGCAAAAAGACACACGTGCACTCACACATAGACACAAGGCAGGGGTATGTGATGCACATGTTTCAACAAGACACAGAAACCATTTTATCCACAAAGACAACCCTGAGCCGCAAGACGAGAAAAGTTTATGATGGTTCTGGTCTTCATGAACTCATTCGCTCTTTAAAAACAATTTACTACTTTTTTTTTTTTTTTTCCCTGCACAAGGTTGCTCAGGGGTAGCGTGAATGTAACGTAACAGGAAGAAATTCATATCTTCAGGTTGTGTGTTTTCCCCTTTGCTGCCTTATTTTTCCTCTGCCTTTGATGGCGGAGTTGGGATAAAAGCGTTAAGTTCACTTCCTCTTTTATTAAAGGAGGCTTAATTTAATTAGCTTGCACTGCGTGAGCCTGCTATCAGGCCCTTCTGTTCCCTTACCCAAGGTTTCTGATGCTCTGAGGAAGAGAAGGGAACAAAAAAGGGAAACTGTCGGGTGGTCTCCAAGGAGGAAGTGTCCTTTTAATCAGACTTCTGCTAAGATCCCATTACCATCTCCTAAGAGAGAGGGAGGGCAACACATAGGCAGATGGACAGACGTACAGTAAAGAAAGATGAGAAAATATATTCAAGAATATGCAGCGTTCACAACACCAAGATCAGAGGGAAGTTCCTTACATAATAACACATGTACATAATCTTGCTCCTATTTCCTTATTGATCCCAGAGCAGAATGTTGCAGGGTAGAGGGCTGCAGATAGATTCACATTTCTGTTGAACTTTAAGAAAATCCTAGTTCATTAAGAGGAAATGGATGTACAGGATCCTGGTGGTGATGACGTCTGTGTATGAAAAAAGGGATTACATTGATTATGCTTGCCCTGTGAATATTAATGCTTATCAGGATCGAGGGTCCACAGTGTGGTGAGGGGAATGGGCAGCCTGATTCTGTCAGCTCATGGACAGCTATTAGAATACATGGCCCCATGATTGTCACTCTTAGCCCTTAAACTAGGCCAAAGTCACGAGTTCACATCATCAAGACTATACAGAGGCACTTGCCCTTCTTATCATGACACTGTTGCTATAGTGCTCCATCAAGAGACAAATTCAGGTCAGCCTTTTGAAGGTGTGGTACTTTAATAACAAGAATTATTTTTGAGTTGTTGTGAAAACTGTAAGAAAAAGTAAAAAAAGTCTTAAAAAAATAAAAAAACGAAAACATTCTGTATGTGGATTTATTTTTAATAAAAGTATGTGAAATTACATAAAGATCTTTGATAAAAATCTGTTTTAAAAAGCATAATTTGCAAAGCAAGTATACTGCACTTGAAACATTTTTTTTAAATTTACTTACCCAGTGGAACTTGGAACATAATCAGCAAGTCATTTGGTTTTCCTCCCTTTTTTTTCTCTTTCTTTATTTCCATAACTGGAAGACATTCTGAGCCTTGCTTGCTGCAAGCACAGCTCCATTAAATCTTGCAGGCGAAAACACAACATTGTTTGGATGCATAAAATCCATGTGAAAATCTATTTAAATTGATCTGCTACAATAACTGTTGTGTGTCAGGTTGCTCAAGGAAGCATGGTGGCATGACTGTTCAGGGAAATACTGTTTGTAGTTCCACTGAAACTCTAGACGTTTCCACATATCAGAGGAGGCTAGTGCAGAAAGTTTGATAAAATGTCATTTACAGTCATTACAGCCATCACAGTCACTAAATCTGAATCAGGATCACCCGCTTCAGTGCTGTCACTTTCTCTGTCAGTCAGAGAGATGTTAATGGCTTCCATGTTAGCAAACTTTGGTTTACATGCTGTTGTGACTTCAGCTGTGAGAGGTGGCAATTTCAAAACAGCAGAAAAGTTCCAACTGAATTCAAACCTCTGTGGTAACAAAACAGGTTCTGTAGTTCTGGGGTATTTGTTGGAAATGATATTATCTGGCTCTGGCTCTTGCTCTTCAAGAAAATAAGATTAACATTGATAGGTATAAAGAGCTGGCGTTTAACAAGGAGCTTCTCTTTAGTAGTTCCAGTGTTCGTAACCCCTCATCCGTCCCACTACGATACAGTACCTCAGTCTAGTATACTCTTACTGATGTCTATCATTTTCCAACAACATTTGAGGAAGGAAATTATTACCATTCCGCTCACTTTATGCTTAACAGTTATTGATCGTTAATGAGTATGAATGTCTCCTCCAAGCAGTGTCATTAAAGGACACTGAATCCTGGTTGTGTTAATTAAAATTTAATGGAATGAGGATTAAAAAAAAAAAAAAAAAAATCTTTGGCCCAAAGCTTCATTATATGATAGTGTTAGGAAAATATGGTTTTCAAGTTAATTAGATATTTCTTATACTTAGCCAAGAGAATACATTGTGTTACAAATCCCAGAAGTTTAGTGTTTTATCCAGATATCTAATACATTTAAGATTACAGAGGAAGCCATTACTGGAGAATAAGTTTCAGGCAAGAAACCACATCATGTACAGTTACATTACGAATGAGTTCCTCCATTTACAAGTGCAATAGTGCTATTGTGTGATGGTATTAGAATAATGAAACACAGAGGTGTGAACTACTAAAAGTCATCTGTATACTGTAGGTTCCTCATCTTCTCAATTTGCTCCAATAAATCTGGCCCATCTGTATCGCCCTGCTAACCCTTCAGTGACGCACGATAACACTTAAAGTAACAAATCTCCCCTATTATTGGATGAGCTGCAAAGATCTGTGTAGTGTAATATGAAAATCTCCCTGCACCTGTGGGACACCACAGTAGAAATCTGCTCCTGGGTTTCATGGTTTAATTTCCGATCCCTGTCAGCTCTGCAGCCCTTCATGTTCAGCCCTCCAGGGATCATAATCAGGAGGTCAGCGTTTCATGCCAAAGACAGTTTACAGCCAGTGTTTATAAGTAGATACAGAGATTTTTTTGCCCTGAACCCATTTCCTTAAAGGGGTTATAATCAATATTTTCACACTGGACTACTTGTATGTGAAAGGAGAAACTCATAAGGATTAACTTTAACTGACAGTGTCAGCCAACTATTGCTGGAACTACATATCAGCTCATTGTTGTAGTTCACACAACTTCACAGCCACTCTCATGGCTGTTACATGCAACAGCGGTGAGAATGAAGTAAGTGAGAGAATACTGGATTATATTTGCCAGATAATTTAAGCAAGCACCTCTTCTTATTCTTATTGTTAGTCTTCGTCTTAGTCTTGGTCTTGGTCTTGGTGTAAGTCTTATGTCTGTATAGTGTGCCTTTAGATAGACTGCTGTAGTTCAGACAGTGTAGCTTGACTCATAGTTACGTTTTATTGTTAGGTGACCTCTAGTGACTGTTGTAGTTATGACGGGAGCAAAGGAAGAAGTTAGGTTATGTAGTATAAAGGGTGACAAAATCCACATTAGGAGAAAGTTGGGCTGGGATGGGACAGGACGTTTGTTTCCCATGTGAAACCAACAGTCATTTCTTTTATTCTTGACTATTCCACAACCTTAATCATATTTATTGTTGCAACCATGATGATGAAGGTCCTCAGACCTTAATTTCTTTTTAACCTAAAAGACAATCTTTTTGTAGAGCGTAGTACCCTGCAGTTTTTGTGCCTAAACTTAACCAAACAGTGACTGTTCATTGAGCTTAACCAATGGTTTATTATTTAAACCATGAGCACTATTTTGGGGTTCCTTATATCAGAGGGTGGGAACAAATAACCTATACATTTTTACTCAGGTTGGAAAATGTGTTGGAAACTTAACAGTCAGATTCACAGTTTGTAGGCAGCAGGTTGGATTAAAACCTGTGTGCTGTTAAAATCTACCAGACATGTCTCGAACACTTTACTCCTCTTGTACATCTTTCTTTAAAGGGCAAGATATTTTGTTTTATACCACTGTCTGTCTTCTCCAAGTGACTTGACTTTTTCAGGCCAAAGAGCGCTTCCATCCGCTCTCTTCTACATCTCTCTCGCTGCACTTTCAGACACCATGGAGGCCCGAGGGCATTCTGTCAGATAGATGCTACTCCAGCATTTTGTCTTTTTGATTTCTTGTAAATGCTGAGCTCCATGGCAGGTGATGTGTTTTTCAAGATGAGATGACGAGACTGATAGATTCAATTTCTTTTCTCTTTTTTTTTTTTTTTTTTTTGCCAGTGGACACCTCACAGCCCTTATGCTGTTTTCTCTTGAAATCACTAAAGTTAAAGGAGTTTGACCTTTGTTCTGGTTTTGAGTCTGTGAATGTGGCCATTTGAAGTAACACAGCAGTGAATGATTCTTGTTGTGTGAGTTATCACAGAGGAAAGGGAACAAGTTGCAGCTCTTAAAACAGGATAGTATGATATCTTGTGAAGCTTGTAAAATGAATGTTCCTGAAGCTTAAGGCCAAGGGTGCGCGAAATGTGCCAGCTTTATCCAGACACTAAACCATTGTTCAGACCTTTTTTTTTCTCTGCCCCATTTGGATAAATGTGTTTAATCTGTCTTGTGGAAGCTATTTTAGTCCTTCTTTGACTTTATTTTGCGTGATTAATAAGCAATCATGAACTGCTCTGTGGAGAAAATTCTCTTATGGGGACTAAAGTTTGATAAAGGATTACCTAATAAAGATATAATGTAACATTCATGGTGTTTAACAGAGCATTTTGTCATTCACTATAATGACCACATAACCAGAGTTTGCGTTTCTGTGACAGAGCTGGTCTTTGTTTTTTCTGTCCCCAAAAAGTGAGTTTACACATGCCTGCTAATTCCGAGGAACGACTTTTCTCCAGTGTACAATGTCTGGGTCACAATGTGTTAGCTTTGCCTGTGCCTCATCAATAACATAAGTGCAGTGCAACCCATCCTTTACCTCAAGCGACAATACAGCAGTAAACACAAACTGGACAAACTCCTTTTCTGGGGATACCACACAGTACATTAATGATTCTAGACGTAGCACTTGAACATAAATAAATAATTTTGTGAGAATGTAATATAATTAAACCGTCAAGCGAGACCATTGTCATGAAGATTAATTCAGCCTCCACTGGCTTTAAAACAGCATTTTACATTGTGTTCAACTGTTCAGAGCGTTTTCAGCAACAGCAGATGTTTCAAGGGGAAAAAGGTTATTTGTGCTGTCAACATGTTTATTCTCTTCCGTAAGTACAAAGGAAAGATGACAGTAATGTTTATTTTAATGGGAAACTTTTGACACCACCAGTTCCTCCTGTGACTTTTCATGTATTTGAGAACGCGAGTGAAAGTGCTAAGAAATTGTGTTTTCTGGGCTCTTGGATGATGCATAAGAGAGCTCTGAAGTTACCTCATAAATTTGTAGTTTAAGGAAGAAAGGTGGTTGCTGAAGCAGGTTTGACTTTGGGCAGCTATAGACAAATTATTACAGTAATAACAGCTAATACAGCTAGCCTATATACTATAGGTGGGATTTTTCTGATGTGTATGTTCAGATGGAAAAAAAAGAAGAACTTTCACTTGCTGCTTTAGCAGAACAGCTTATTCTGTCTTTTTTTTTTAACCTGTAGCAGCATATTTTTTATCCTCCAGCTCTCCAGCGTAAAAAAAAAAAAAAACATTCAAAAGAATAAAGAAGTTTATTCAGAATGATACTGCAGTAGTTTTGATATGATGTGAGAAATAAGAATTAAGCGGCCTTCTCAGGCTGCAGTTCAAGCACAGGATGGACATGATAAACGATAAAATGATAATATATAGCACCATCAACAGCCTTAGTTGATACATCAGTGTTGATGTTCCACAGTGCTAGTTAAAGTAAATGGTCTCAGCCTGCTGGTAATGGCCACTGAGCAGTGCAGACGTAATTTCAGTGGGAGAATTTCAAACTGTGAGTGGACTTGTGGGAACTCGTGGGAACTGTTTCCTTTGATGCTAATAGGACAACCTATTGCTACCGAGATGAGGCCAGACTTCTGAGAAGTACACCAGTGATCTCAGATCAGGCCAGGTTCAACATGAATTTTCCTGAAACCTAATGCTCCTAAAACACAGATGATGATGTAAGGCTGCGTGGTTAGTTGCATAGTGTTAGGAATCCAAGGCTTGAACAGGATCTTCCTTCACCCTTCAGTCTTCCTCTCTTCTCTCTTTATTCTGCTGTCCTGCTGTAGCCGCAGGATCAAGTCACCTGCGTCACTGAATATTAGAATCCACCTCATAAGCTGATAAACTGTGGGAATGTTTAACAAAGGTAATAATTTTGAAATATTTTCATGCCATTTACCTCTGATATGCTTTACAGTTATTTTTAAATTAACCGCACAGAAATGAGTCTGCATCTGTAGCACTAATTTTTCTTTTACCAGACCACTTCATTACACCTTTATTTTGACTGAATTCCACTCAGTTTAAGAAGTTAAATGAACTTTTCCTAAAATATTTTTATTGCTCAGTGCAGATAATCCTGCAAATAGCCGTGTGTACACATTTTAACACACGCTAATGCACACACAAACACAAATATACACATACAAATACATACTCTGTGTCTCTAACCCTTGTTTATTGTGCTTGTCCGTAACTTGCACTTGCTGGAACTGGCAGCAGCTGCCAGCTGACATAAAGCTGTAGTAAGAAGTCTCTTCTTTGTGCCTTTATGGCCACTGTAAAGATATGCGCAGCTTTGCCTCACCCTCTCTCACTCAACCGCCTGCAGCACTGTAGAGGAAGGGGGCTGTGCCTGTGCCTAACAAAGTCCACACAGTTGGCATGCAAAAGTTTTCTACCAGCTGCAGTACACAAAAACAACAGACATAAGAACAGAATAAAGATGGAAAATACCCAAAGTGTAAGGCATCAAAGCAGAGCAGTGAAGATATACTGAATGAGAAAAACAGTCACCTGGACAGCTGATTAAACCTTGAACTCCTTCAGTGCAATATCATAAAAAGCCCACCTACATTCTCCATGGGATGAGCTGTTAGAGGGACAGCAGACTTGTGCAAGTGACTCATGAGGACACACAGAGTATGAACCATTATTTAATCTGCCTGTGAGTGATATCAGAGGCCAACCTCCCCATCATGCAGAATGATCGCCTTTACAGATTGCTATGCCAATGCATCTGGCAGTTTTCATTCCTAACAGCCAGTCACACAAAATAATAGGCTGCTTTGGCCAACATTTATGATGCCATTTCCTCAATTGCAAGCACATTCAACTGAGTGTCTTGAGTTGTTTGTCACCTAGCCTGGGATGCAGCAGCCCTCCTTGAGTACCCTGTGAGTCTCTCCTGGATAAAACTCATTATCCCAGTCTGCTGCTCTTCAGGAAACTCATTATCCCATCCATCACCAGTGGACTCTCAGACAACAGGATGAATATGCCCTCTCATCATTTAATTAGATCGCTTTGCCTAGAGTTTGTGGGAGAGCACAATAGCCGCCGAAGCCGCTGCATCAGCTGTAATTATCTATCTAATATGACATCTTTAGTTTGACATCTGATACTACTGTTGGTTATCATCGACTCCCTATTTGGGGTATACACACTCATACCTTCTGACAGCAACATTGCAGTTTTGTTTGGTAGTTAGAGAGCCAGATGGTTTTGACTCTCTGGCCTCGTCCTCCCTTCCCTAGTATCAGCTTATTAATCATTGTACTGGCTGAAAACTTAGTGGATGGAAATGAAGCCTTAGCAGAAGCCAAGAAACATTAGAAAGGGTGCTGAACATGTAATCATGCAGCAGGCAACTTTATTAGATAGTACAACATACACATTACAACTCAGGAAAACAGAAAAAAGTGGAAAAATTTGTTCACTGTTATAGTTATTCTTGATGTTTCGCCAGAGATATCTGACCATGCTTTAAATCAACAAGACCAGTAAATACATGAGGCTATAGGGCCCCAACCTGACCTTCACTGGAGCATTGCTGGGTCTTAAGGCTATGTGTGATGTTGGGTTGCATTACGACCCATAATGAACTGTGACCACAAGTTGTTGGATAGATGGATGGCTTCTGGTTTCTCAGTCCCCCATCACCTCCCACCACTTCACTTTCTCCCTCTTCTATTCTATTTTCCCACCCTCACCCCCCTCATTCATCGTTCCTCTGCCAAACGGATGTCTAACGACAATGGAGGGCCCTTGGACGAGTGGGAGAATAGATTATTGACTGGGACCAGAGATTTACACTGGAGCCACGGGGCCAGGCGGCCCCAGCAGAGATAAATGGGACATGTAATTGAGTTTGGTCACTCAGTTGTGTTGGAGTGGCTAAGGCCAGTGTTGTACCCATGGTGGTGCTGGGTAGATGGTGGTACTTGTAGGGGGGTGAGAGGCGTGGAGGTTTATGAGCCATACAAAGTGGCAGTGGAGGGTCAGACAGAGGGCAGTTGGACACTTGAGTTGTAGAGACGTCAGTACCATGTGGCAAATTATGGGAAAGGGGATGAGAAAATGTGCATTATAGATCTTAAGAGAACACATTAAGAACAGAGGATTCATTCAGGACAGTGACAGGACTGGAATTCTGAAATGTGATGCAAAGCCCTATGGTGAATTGTTTGAATATAGTAAAAAGAAGCTCATGTGCACTAAAAAAACCAGTGCATGGTATATAAATTTTGGTTGCTCTTGACTTAAAGTCAAGACTCTTGATTAAAGAATTATTAAAGAATTCCCACAGTGAATTAAACCTAAAGTAAACCAACAGGAAATTTTCTGGCCAGTTGTACTCTAAAATTGAATTCTAGCAGATATGTATATTTTATTCATTAAATAAGTCAATAATTAGACACCTGAGAGGACTAAATGTTGTCAGTCAAGACCGATAAACTTGCAAATAGACCTACTTGTTCGAAGTACAGATAGGAGATAATTTTCTCCAGCACTACTGACAGAGATGGTTGATGGAATTGCTTGTTTGTTTTTTTTCTCCCTTTTTTAAAAGGTGTCAATGACTCCATTCTATTTGATTGTTAAGAACAACTGAAGGAAAAACAAGTAAATATTGCCTGGACATGGAATGATTGAATCAACAATCAAAGAGGTTTGTATCTTATAAAATAGTTAAAATAAAAATAAAATACAAAGCTATACCTCTACCAATAACAACTATTTCAGCTTGACAGAGACAGCTGGTCTTATCTTATGTGTCATCATCATCCTCTGCAACACTGCCGGATCAGTGAAGATACACTTTGCTCTTACTCTGGTGTGGAGTTCAGTCAGGACTGAGGTGGGAGAGATGCACTGTTACCACAGTAACCGGTGCCCTGGCAGCAATATGTATGTATGTATGTATGTGCGTGTCTTTGTGTGTGTGTGTGTGTGTGTGTGTGTGTGTGTGTGTGTGTGTGTGTGTGTGTGTGTGTGTGTTGGAAGGGGCAGAGACTGTATGGACAGACTTGGTTGGGTGTAGGATGGGGAATGATGCTCATAGCTTAACAATAAGCTCAGTCACCTCTTTATCCATGAGTCCTACCACATGAGCACTAAAGTGCACGCACATATGCGCAGACACACACACTTAAGGAGCACAGTGATTTGACCTTGATTGATTTGACAGACCTATAGAGTCTTTCTCTGTATGAAAGTGTTTTGCAACTGAATGATATATGATAGCATACTAACATCAGCAGTGGGGGAACCCTGTTCAGCCCTCAGATTTCGTTTTTATCTCTGATTGGCTCACTATTTGCTGTGTATGAGTATCATAGCAAGTTCTCCATATGAAATCGGATATGATGTAATGTGTCTCCTTTGGCACTGTTAGCTATGTCACCTGGCATATGTGAGTGCTAGCATGTGGGTCCTACGGATATGAGGGAGAGGATTATCTGCTGGCCGACTGAGACCATATGAGCACACCTCCTCTCCTAAATTAAATGCAACACTGTCAAAGTTGTGGCATATTCGTCAGTGTTTCAATAACAACAACAACAACAAATACCCTCTGTGCTGTTGTTTTATAGACAGTCTTTTGTCTTTGCTGTAACTACCCTGCATAAGCAGCATATATAATAGTGTAAAAATGAATAAATTGTATTGATATTCAATAAAATCCATATTTATGATTTACACTGTTTTCACAAATTGTTGCATTAAGCATAATGAGTGATAGCTAGCTGGCACTGAACTAAACCATTTGCGCAGGCTGTAATACCAGTCCAAAAGGATGACTGTTGCAGTCTGTGGGATACACTATGCTGGATGGAGGCCAGGCTTAAACATGTGAATACAAGTCACAAGTGTTATTACTCACCTAGATCCTCATGGCCACACTGTCTGCTTGGAGTGTTGGCCCACAGAATGCTGAGGCCTCTATAGAGGCTTTACAGAAGCATCCTAAAATCCCCCGGTGGCTACGCTGGGAGACAAACATCACAGACGGCTCTTTTTGTGAGGTTACTTGTGCCACTAAGGGGAAACAAATAAATACAGTAGCTTCAGAGGAGAATATACTATAGGTGTGCATACACAAAAATACATGAATATTTAAAGAAAAAAGAGGCTACAACATAAAGCCTAAATCCATAACTCATCAAGACAAATTGCGAATCAGCCTGATTTAATTTTGTAAACTTATGTATATGTGATAGTGTGTTCCAAAAGTCCAATAGCATTTGTTTCGCAAACCCTCTTCAGACCTGACATTAACATGCAACTTGGGTGAGCTGATCACAAGTGGACAACTCTAAGTCCAGATGTAAATGCACCCCCAAGATGCACTGAGGACGGATTTGAGATCGGATCACTCAGACCTCATTCGGAGGTGGTTTGGGCTGCATGTGGCTACATTCTTTCAGGAATGTGAACGCATATATGTCCTGGACTACACAGAAGGACCGCTTGCTCAAATGATGTCATCATGAGGACATCATTGTGTGTCGTGTGCAGAGGACACAATGGATGAGGATGAGGGATTTGCTTTGCCTGGAACATGTCAAGGAATAGAGCCAGTCTGTGTTGGTTTAATTTCTTTTTCTTCTTCTTTTAATTTAACAACACATTTGGTCTTTGCTAATGGGAATGATCTACCTGTTTATTTGCATATAAAGCGAGGAAGTGAGATCCAATCACAAATGGTCACTCGACACACATGTGGAGACGCATTCTAATGCCAGGTGTGAACTGACGTACTTTGAGCTGTCCACTTGTGATCGAGTCCTGCATGTTAATGTCAAGTCTGAACAATGCCTCATGTACTGACAGAGAGCCACAGTGTAACTGTGCCTTATCCAACAAAGGGTCTATTAAATCCACTGTGTGTATGTGTGTGTGTGTGTGTGTGTGTGTTTGCGTGCATTCACATGGCTTCATAGTCAGTGACAGTGTATTCCTTTGTGCTGCATGTTTTTCT
Organism: Toxotes lorentzi; assembly: GCA_037833715.1. Taxonomy (NCBI): domain Eukaryota; kingdom Metazoa; phylum Chordata; class Actinopteri; family Toxotidae; genus Toxotes; species Toxotes lorentzi. Next base: position 14,744,577 of record JBBMJY010000022.1, on the reverse strand, counting down.
TGCACTACATGGGGGATCACATGGGTGCGTGTATATGCTTTCAAGTTGCGGATTTTGAGTCCGATAGCAGTGGTGGTGTAATGGTCTTTTTTTTTATTTCACTGTTGACCTTTTCAGATTTTTTTTACTTTACTCTTCTTATGCTTTGGGTTGACTTCTTCACACAGGGCAGTCTGATGAACCGATGCTTCGAGACGCATCTTATATCCTTAGATCTTGCATCTGCCACCCTGAGTGTTTTTGCACTTAAAAACAGTTTTAGGCTTAAAAAGAAGGCCAAGTATCTGTCAACTCAATGGAGTGAATACTTTACAGTTTCCTCATTTTGCATGTCATGTAATGGGTCTGTACTTCAGGGAAAGTCATGATTGGACATATTTCAAATTAAACACAGTAGTAAAACTGACAGTGATTTGGCCTTTTCAGTACTGGAGGCATAGACCCCCAATACCCTGGATTATGCCACTGACATCCTAAAGTGCTGCCACGGGAAAGTGGATAGGATGGAGAATGAATGGATAAGATTCTGAATGAGGTGTTAAAGTATTTTTGGTTGGTAAACATGTCTGCTGGATACCTTGCAGAGGTAACAAGTGGGAATAGATTTTCTAAAAATGAAATGTGTGCATGTGTGTGGGTGTTTGCAAGAAACATCCAGGCATCACCTTATAATGCCTACAAGCACCGAAATGTGTATTATTTCCTTCACCCTACAACCGTGCTGATGTAGTTAACAACTTAACAGATACAGCTTTAGTTACATGCAAACCGCTATAGCTGCTCCATCTCGGGACTCTATGTTATTTATGCATTGTGACTCAGTGTGAGGAGTGGCTCTCAGGATGCACATAAGTTTGGCACACTGCCTGCTCACTGGGTCCAATAAAACATGAAGACCTGATTTATTCATTTATCACACTTCTCACACTTCTCATGCACAAGCCCTCCACTTTCTTCTGCAGCCAATTTGCAATGTCCTTTCAACTTGCTAATTTTGATACCTATGAACAGAACTGCTGGGTATTAAGAGGAAAAGGATAGAAGATCTGGTAGTGGAGATACTTGAAATTAACCTGTGTCCTGCATGAATACAGAAATGTATCTGCCTTGGAAAAAAAAAAAGGATAATAATTTGCTGAGATTGCAAGTAGTAACGGCGTTTAAGGAGGTAGTTTGTTTTTAATATTGACCAGTTTCAGAGTCTGCTGACTTTTAATGAACTGCTGCACTATTGAAATTCCAGTCAATAGTGGGAAATATATAATTAAACACGATGAGGTTTTTATTTGTGAATTGAATTGCACTGTGCATAGAGATTTAAGAGGGGAATGAGAGAGCCAATAAGCATAGATGTAGACATGGCTTAGCTGGATGGATTCCCTTGCAGGGATTTTCTTACACTAGCCCTTTCAAGGAAAGAAGGTTGTGCCTTTATTCCGCCTCAGCGTTCAGTATAATCGGTGCGAACCCAGAATCGGGGGGCGGTTATCCCCAGAGCCGGATGAACGTCTGTGTAAAACAGAGAGAGCCGGCATGGCAGGAAAGACGTTGACACTGTTACTGTTACATGTCATGTCTCTGATTCTGCCATGCTGTCTGCAATCATACACAGCATTACGTCGCCTTTGTTTGGTTCTATGTAAACAAGCAATGGCAGCATAATGAGGGGCTTTCTTAAGAGCAGCACAGCAGGATCTCTGTTCAAAGGCTACTGACTTTTGGAAGAATACTGTTGCAGACAAGACAGGTGCTCCTAAAGCATCTCAAATCTTAAGGTTTTTTTTTTTTATTTGTCCAGTTATTTATTTATTTTTCCAGTTCTATTTTATTGTACCATATCATTGTAAGTCTCTACTTGCGTTGACCAGATACTGAAGTTACTTGATATTTCATAGCCCCCCTTCTGTTCTTAGCATGTGATCAGGAGTCATCTCAGTCCCATAGTCCCAAAAAACATCATAAAGAAATAATTTCCATCCATCTTTTAGGTCCCATAATTCATGATTTTTACATCATTTTCTAAATGTGAGCAGTAGGGGTCATCACCTGAAGGGGAATTAGTTTCAGTAGAGAAAAAGGATCTTTATCTTCTTTTCGCTTGATGGTAAAATGTTCACATTCTTTTTCTCCTAAGATTACTTTAATAAAATGAAAATATTCATCGATGTGGACATATATCTATATATATATATATATATATATATATATATATATATATATATATATAT
>JBBMJY010000022.1:14705792-14739725 GCA_037833715.1 Toxotes lorentzi | reverse complement strand
CTTTCTTTCTTTCTTTCTTTCTTTCTTTCTTTCTTTCTTTCTTTCTTTCTTTCTTTCTTTCTTTCTTTCTTTCTCTCAAACGGCAGTAGGTAGAGTTACCTCAGCTCATTAGTTCTGAGTCTCTTTCTTGTATCTCAGTGTTTGGTGCAGTCCAGGTGGACACCGAGGAAACAGCAGGGTTTCTGTCTTCATCAGCTGAAACTTTTTGAGTGACAGTGAAGGCAGCAGTTCCGGACACACACAGACACACACATAAAGAAGGGTGGAATGTGTTTTGTGGTTTCAGGTGATAATGAAAGTCTTCTTCCCTTTAAAAAATGCCTGGTAATTGCACCAACAGCAAGAATCCTGTCACTGTAAGGTCATAGGTGTTTGTTTGTGTGTGTCTTTGTGTGTGTGCGTGTGCGTCTTTCCCTCTGTCTCTTTATAGTCTACATTACTGCATCTTTTCTTTCTCTCTGGACATAAACACTGACCAGCATTAAACATTTAGAAGCATCATCCATGTGTGTGTTGTCAGCTTGTTAGCTATAGCCCAGATTTTCCTTTCAGGTTGGTAAACACAAGCGGGTTTGGTGACATTGAGTAATTTTAACTAGCCTGTGTTGTTTTCCTGTCATGCTAATGAAGCAGTATTTATTTGAGTATAAGACAAATCACAGTTTATGCACATATGTTACAATTAGGGCAGCAACTAACAATTCCTGTCATAGCTGAGGAATCTCTTTCTGATTCTTTTCACGATTAAACAAGCTGTAGTCTACAAAATGTCATTGCTCTTCAGAATGTTGAAATGGCCTCCATTATCAGACGCTAATGGGCACAAAAGGTCAGCGTGACTTTTGGGATCATGAATGCAGCATTTAAGAGTAGCCATTAGTGGTACATGGTGCCACTATCTGAAATTTTATTGTCTGTCTTTAGTATATTTACCCTGAACTCATGGATGGATCACTGAATAGGGCTGCCAGGCACAGGCCCATGGGCCCAAAGTGTCATGGGATAGAGCAAACCAAATCAAATAACTACAAAAAGACAACACGACTACAAAGAGACTCAAAACAGCCACAAAGAGACTGAAATAGTCAAATCAACTACAAAGATACTCCAAATGACTACAAAGAGAAACAATACAACAATAGCTTTAAGTCTTAAGGTCTTGTTCATGGGCCCATTATCTCTTAATTGATCCATGCCTGAATTCTCTGGAAAGCTGTATTGATACTGAGTGAATTATCCTAGTGAATAAACATTAAATTGAATTGAACCGTCTGAAAGCTGGGGGGAAAAAATGCCCATCTCAGTTTTCTAGAGCTGTTAGGTGATACCTGCAACTTCCCAAAACCCAAAGACATTCAAGTTACAGTCGAATAAAACGAAAACCCTCATATTTGAGAAGCTGGATTCAGTGAATATTTATCATGTTGGGTGGATAAATGAGACTGAAGATTAGCCAAGCACTGCTGTAATGGCAGACAGTAAAGACCCCGAAATGAAATGCATTGCGTTGAGTTTGTTTAATGCCGATGACTGACAGTTCGACCATGAAGAGGGAGACAGATGGAGACAGCAGGAGGAAAACCGAGCGAGAGGCGCACAGTCAAAGGTGAAGATGGAGAGCGAGGGATGAGACAGAGAGAGCAATTAAAGGAGAGATAAACAGACCAAAGGGAAGGGGAGGTGAGAGAGAGAGAGAGAGAGAGAGAGAGAGAGAGAGAGAGAGAGAGAGAGTATGAAGGAGGAGAGATGGAGAGAGCAGTGGTATTGACCGAGAGGCTGAGAGTCGTTTCAGCACTCCGGCTCCTGGACAGCAGCGCACCAACATGCCGCTCTGTCCTCTAACGGAGTGAAGCGCAGGGTTTCCTCTTCAGACTCTCCACGCTTCCACTTTTGCCTCTTCGTCAACCGTTTCAATTCAAACCTAGAAAACAAGCTAAAGTAGAAAATGGAGTGCGCAACGCTGAGCAGAGAGGGAGCCGGGCTCGCCAAGCCGCCCAAACATCTGTGGCGGCAGCCCAGGACTCACATTCGGATCAAACAGCGCTTCAACTCGGACACCGAGCGCTACCTGTGCCGCAACCGGACCCTGGAGAAGCTGCGGCCCGGGCTGAAAAAACCCCGCATGTCCTGGCCCTCATCGCCGAAACGGTAACACATTTCTCCTCTGAAGTAACTAAACTCAACGCAGGTTAAAGCGGCTTCATTGTTTACTGCAAGTTGGGGTCTCTAAAGCTTCTGGTATAAAGAGAAAAAAGTCCCAAACTTTGATGACTAACAGGACGTAATGGCAATAACTGATAAACTAGGAAATGCAGTTTAGTTTTCTATCATTAAATGATGAGATGAATCTGATAATTTAGCTTGAAGGAAAAAGAACAGTAACCCAAGGTCTGGCAAGGTCTGACAGGACTGAAAAGATATACAGCATTTAATAAGTCTGCTTAATCACAAGCCATAAACTACAACAGCATGATACACACCGCAGGAGTATGTTTTACTCAGGGTTGTGAAAAACAGGTTATTGAACCAATGTCCACACATAAAACGGTGCAATTTACCACCAAATCTCTGCAATCTACCTCCATATATGCCTTTCTCAGGAGGCACTAACTTCCAGGAGACTTATTGGAGCAATGATTAATCACTGTCTGCATGATGTTATTTTCATAGATACAAGATGTTGGCTGGGCAATCAGTCTTGCTGATTATTTCCTCTTTGTTGCTTCCTCTTTGTTGCTTGCTACCAAAACGCTATAAATAGATGATGAATGTCAGAGGAAGCACTGACTGACATCTACCTAAAACTAATGCAGTCTAAACTGTCACAGGTTGATGAAGATTATAATGCTTTTTATTGAAATTGTTTTACAGAGGTGTTGATTCGAGTAATTGTGTAATGACTTAAGAGGCTGTAGTTTGTGGTACTGTTGAACTGTATCGTGTTATACAGAGAGGTGTTTCTGTTATTTAGCCTACCCTAACTGGTATAAATGATGTGGACTAAATAATAGAAACCCCTGTCCTATGATGCAATACAGTTCAACAGCACCACAAACTGCAGCCTCCATAAGATTGAATAAAGTTGACTGTTTTATTAGACTGCCAACTCAGTGTACAATTATAAGCTTTTTGAATGCTCCCTTGAATGTCATTATATTAAGATACCGAGACACTAAATTGAGTTTTTAAAAAACTTGCACCTGCAGAGTTTTCTGGAAACGCAACATATTATGGACCAAAAAAGTTCATGTTTTTTCTGAGTATTTGTGGATCACAGTAGGTAGAATCTGGGTGAGGAATCTGTTTTTTAATGCACACATTTAAACGGTGTGAAGTGAGATCAAACATGTTAACATAACCACACAGACTATATATTCTCTATCTGCGTGTTCCAGTGTGCCAGAAGCTGCTGCGCGTCACCGTTATGATGAACGTCTTAATGAAATTCAAGACATCATTTTTCATCCTCTACTAAATTATAGATGTGTCATTCATATATGGAAAAATCTTAAAGACACGACAAGACATAAAGATTGAAAAAAAAATGCCCCTGCTCTGCTCCAGGTGATAACCCTAACCTCCAAGAAAAATTAAATGAATTTTATCCAGGGTTTGAAAAACCTGTTCCACTAACCATCCTCCTTACTCCCACTCCAATGCCACCCTTCTGAATCCAGGAGGGTGAGGTGAGAGCTGTGTTCAAGAAGCTGAGCATCAGGAAAGCAGCAGGACCAGGCAGGATCAGTCCTGTTTTGCTGAACAACTGTGCAGCTCAATTGGCCCCTCTAATTTTCAACCATATTTAACGCCTCTCTAAGCCAATGTACAGTCCTGCGGTGCTTCAAACTCTCTACTATCATTCCTGTACCACAGTCCTCAAAGATCACCTGCCTCGGTGACTTAACTCCTGTTGCCCTAACATCTGTGGCCATGAAATGAACCTGAAATCCTGCACCACCCCACTGATGGACCCGTATCAATTTGCCTACCGAGCCAGTCGGTCTGTTGAGGATGCATTCAGCATAGTGCTCTACCATGCCCTGTAACACCTGGAATCACCATACACCCACACACACATCATGTTCATAGACTTTAGTTCTGCCTTTAACTCCATCACCCCACCCAAACTCTTTAACGTAGTGCAGAACATAAACACTGACATACTGCTGCTGGATTAGGAGCTTCCTGTGGAACAGGCCACAGAGGGTGAAGGTTAATAACCTAACATCACGCCCTCTTACCCTCAGTACAGGAGCTCCTCGAGGCTTTGGTCTCTCCTCCTGGTTCTTCTCGCTTCTCACTACCCACTCTATATTTATAGACACTTTTGTGAAAATAATGAAATATGCAGACAAGATACCCATAGTAGGCCTCATCTCCGACAACGATGGAGCCCAGCACCTCACTGTGGCGGGCCAAGCTGTCACTTAACCTAATGGATGTGGTTGTTTTGTAATATTTTTCTGCTGTTGATCACTGGGTTGTTTCACATATAATATGCGGTGTGTCGGCTGTTGTATTGTGCAGCAAATGTCAAACCGGAGTTCTGGTGTGTTTGATGAATGCTCCTCTGCACAACAGCTTTTCCACTGATGGACCTGCAAAAGTGTGCAGTGTCAAACAGCTCCTGATTTCCAGTGACTTCTTGGGGCCTGTCATCCTAGTCAGTTTGCCCACGCACCAATTAGCCCTCTGTGGACACTGAAAAGCGCTGCGATGGTGGTGGTGAGATGGTGGTGCCTGTTAAGGAAATTGTGCATAAATTGCACTCAGTAACCTGTATCCTTGGGAACGTTTCATCACTGGATGTGATTTGTCAACATGGCAGAAGGCTTTATGAGAGATCAGGTTTTTTCATTTCAATTTTTCTCACCTTTGCACAGTTTCGTGTGGGTACCTGTTACTGCAAGTTCAACAAACATGCAATTACAGAATAAATAATTCCCTTAATTGTCGAAATTAATCAGTGTCCCATTGTGTAACTAAACGAAGAAGGCTGTAATTTACAATCATGGTACTGTGCTGCAAGGTGTTTTGGATTAAAAAGCCCATGAAATAACACTCTGAGACTGAGTGGGTGTCTCCTGCAGAGGCGGCCTACCTGGGCCTTGGAGGAGATGTGAGTGATGGTTTAGCTAACAGTGAACTGCTCTGCAAACCTCATCCGTCAGGCTGATGAAGGGCTCTAATTCCCCTCCTGTTTCAGTGTGTCATTCCTCACTCGTTCATACCCAAACACTGCCAGGGGTTAGATTGATGGCCTGTGTTTGTGCCTCACCTCTTTTGTGTGTTATTTCTTGGTTACAATTTGGGTACACTGCTCATCCTCACGTTGCAACATTATGTTTTTGTGTCCTACAGTACAGTATGTCAGTGACAAACTGCAGCCTTCTACATTTGAACCTCGTCTATGTGTTTCCTTCAAAAAAGAAAGAGAAAATCTTGAATGTAAAAGACAATATCCATCTTTGTGATTGGATGCAGCAGAGTTGGACAGGCATGCAAACCACTGTCGCTTCAGCCTTGCTCTCACCTCAGAATCTTTTCACACACAAGCTGAAGTGCTGTTTTTGTGCCCTGATAGTGCAGTGACAAGATCATCACCAAAGAAATGTTTCACTTTTCTTTCACACTGGAGAAGAGCGTTTATTTAGCTTTGATATCAGTTACCCATAGATTCTGCAACATGGTGCACACAAATTAACGTGTATCTCACACAGTATTTGGTTTGTATATTGATGTACTTTAGATGGACCTGGATTATGTTTACAATCAGGGTAATTCCTGACATTCTGTTTTGATATGCACTGTCATTCTTGTCCGCAAGTGGAAGTTTATTTCCATTTAGATATTTTTTCTGCAAGTGGATGTTGTTTTCCAGTGTGTGTTTACCATCTGCCTCTGCAACTGCTTTGGCAGATCTTCAGTACATTTTGGTCTTTTTACACGTTTCATGCATTTTATTACTATCTGATCATCCAGATTGAGGTTACTTTGATTGTTTTTTGAGCTTGCATAGGTTACATCTTTAACAAGAAAGAATGACTTTAAATATAAACCTGCATAACAGTGTGTGTGTGTTTATAACGTACCTCGGGGATGTGGCTGCAATGAGAACAATTAGAATCTGATTAGATTAAAGTTTTGGCTCCTCTGCACGAACACAGTGTATCTCTGCACAGAAGTGTCAGGAGAGGCTGCTGATACTGTGACATCTATGCTCTTGGTTCTTTTTTCACATCTCGCCCTCAACAGCTGAACAATTGTTGTGAGCCCCCAGCTTGAATTTTTGCATGATTGACTGCTTGCACTGCTGTTTCATTAATGTCTGTGAGTGAACGTGTCTTAGTACATAGTTTATTTTTCTTTGGCTGTTGCATACACATCATACACAAAGCATTTTTGTTGCTTTAGATTTATGCATGTAGGTTGCTTCAGGGTTGAGGTTAAGATTTGAGATAAAAAAAAAAGGTTAGATATGAGCTGTCACATTTAAATGGAGCATTAAGGTCTGAAATGCGAACACAGCCTAAACCCACTTTACTCATCATGATGAGGTAAAGATGAGAGACAGAATTAAAACTTCAGCATTTGCCATTTAGAGTGAAATTGCAGATTAAAAGATGCAAGCTACATGGGTGACAGAGATTTTTCCAAGTAATGATGATAAAAATTCAAGATAGGGAATATACACACCAAGGGAATATAAAAAAGAAATTTGAATCTGACTCATTGGCGCAGCCATATCAGCTGTTATATGTTTTATTTCATGAATAAAATGCATGAAAACCGTAATAAAAGAGAGGAACTTACATGCACTGACAGAAAATGAGAATCTGGCTGTGTGTGTGTGTGTGTGTGTGTGTGTGTGTGTGTGTGTGTGTGTGTGTGTGTGTGTGTGTGTGTGTGTGTGTGTAAACAAATTATAAATAGAAAAACAAATACACATTGATGGTCTGAGTTCACTGACATCAGCCTCTGTAGAGCTGGTATTCAACTCCCAGCCAAGGTATGCCTTAACCCTCAGTGTCGGCCCGCTGCTTTGATTCTATCACATCAGCTCCTTCCTGACATTTCCTTCTTGATGGTGGAAATGCACAGGTTGAGCTGGTAGCAGGAAAAGCAGTGAGTCAGTCAGCTTTATGGCCACCGACAACAGCACCACTGGCACCGTGTTTATTCTTCTCTGAATACGTCTTTCCTTATTTGTCCCAGAGTTCTTCTGATTGTGTCTCATTCCAGATGACTCACATTGCTGTTAAATATAAATCATCCGCAATACAGGTGGGTTGAAAATGTACGTAAGACCCGATATAAAACATAAATGGTTATGAAGTCATCTCTGTTTTGTATCATTGCATCTTAAGTTTCAAAACTAAAATTTAAAAAGAGGTTTTGTGAAATGAGTCTGTAGACTACAGGATCTTTAAATTGAATTTCCTTCTTTTCTTTATCATATATCATTGTAGACAACATATTTTGGGGTATTTGGACTTTCGGTTGAACATAAGACAAGTGAAGATGTCACGTCTGGATAAGTTGTGATGGGCATCTGTTGACAGTTTTTAGAAACTTTTCATAGACTGCACGATTGATCATAAAAATAATTGACAGATGAATGAAAAGCCCTATTTTTCTCTGCAGGGTTAATCTTCCTTTTATATATCAGTGACAACTCTCAGTCATCCAGATCATGTTATTCATAAGTCCTATAAAGCAACTGGACCTGTTTGAGGTTCTTGAAGATGTCTCCCCTCTCATCCAAAAGGCTTCTTCTGTCTTTGTATTCCTTCCCCCTCTGCCAAGATATAGATTACACATCGCAAAGCTCTTCACTCAATGATGTCAAGGTTCATACTCGATTTTCTTTCCTTAGCAGAATATAAGTGCTCCCAATGCTAATTTCCACTTCATTTTATCTGCATTCATTTCTGCATGTTAATAATGTGTCACCTGGGGAAAGCTGACAAGCTTAGAAATGTCACTGAACACACTTGTGAGGCCAACTGTGCAGATGCACGCTGCAAATGAGTAGTTTTTCGGGTGCGAGGACGAGCTGAAGGCTGCTCTCCAGCTGAATCACAATGAATTAACAAGTAGAGGCTCAGTGTCTTGCTCAGCGACACTTCAGGAACACATGTCGCAGCTGAGGGACTCATGTCGGATGTTATAGGGAATGTACCAGTGGCCTTACGCTTTCAGGATGTTGTTGTGCCATTAGGTCTGTAGTGTGTTCCTGCATTCCAAGTGGCTGTGCTCCCAGGCCATGAGTACTGAGAAAGGAGACCGTGATGTCGACCAGTGGTCAACTCAAAAGCAGTTTCGAAAGCACTCCTTATGCCGGGCTGGTGAAAAATTGCACCCGTTGCTATGGAGTCCGTGTGTTTTTCAGCGGTAATGGCATAAAGGGTTCCCCACAAGGTTATTATGAGAGGAGGGCGGGAGGCAGCTATCGAGACAGGAAAACTGAATGTTATCTAACCAATCTCATGTTAACAAAAGACTCCCTCACCGAGGGAGGATTAGTGAAAGGTAATGCTGTAGTGTTTAATACATATAGCTGCATGAACCGATCTGTGCGTGGATGTGTCTTTTATCGAGTTATCATTATTTAACAGACACCTTTTAACGCCACTACGACCGCTGCAGGGAAGATGATTTTCCAGTGAAATTAAAGGCTGTTGATGGTTTCTGCCTGTTCAGTTCTTTAAGTTATATATGTCTGACCAAAGCCATTGTGTTGTGGGGCATTTTTCTTTAATTCTTTTCAAAGAAACCAAAACAGACAAGGGGAATATTTATTAAATTTATTAAGAATTTTTTAGTAAGGTTCTTCCATTCAAGTGGAAAAATTGGTTCTTAGGTAGATGATTCACTTGAAATAAAAATATTACAATACAAGCTACCTTGGAAATCGAGTTGCTGTAGCTATTCTAGGATTCCAGATTCCAGGATTTTAGTTTTTGGTTTCACTTGAACAGAACCTCAGGAGATGATTATTGTCGATGATGATTTTGAGTTAATTTTTTTTTTTTATGGTAGATCATAATGTTTCATTTTTAATTGCCGCCATCTGTGTCAAAGCACAGTATGGCTTCTATCTCATCATGTGTTATATGTGGTATCAAATTGTACAGTTATATGGGGAGAATGACAGCTTCATTAGAGGAAAACAGTTTCTCATCTTGAAATAGCAATGACATGATAAATAAGATTTACTTAAAAGGATTCTGTTGTATTAAAATGTCTGAAGAGGTCAAGATGTACCTCTTGCTGTATTTGGTCATGAAAATATAATAGGCCATTAAGTTCCTTCAAACAGACTCATGATGCCTAATAAATGTAATTTATCCTCTTAAGAACAGAGCGCAGCAGAGACGTTGCGTCTCCACCCCTCAACTTGTCTTTGCTGACAACAGAGCAACACAATCAAAATGTAAATCATATGAGTTTTAATTATCTTCCTAGAAAAACAACCGTGAACTTCAACTCACTGAAAAGCAGCGGATTGTTTATTTGCTGACATCTGACAGCAGTCTGAAGTGACTGATGAAATTCATAAAAACCTTTTTGTTCTCTTCTTTAATCACTACATCATGTTCTCTCTAGCTACGTGTTGTTGTTTACTGTCATTAAAATAAATAATTTAAATTACCAAAAGCCTGTATTCAGCTCCACTAATCAGAGATAATGTTTTCACAGGAGCAGTGCTTCCTGGCTCATTAAGTCTATATTATCTATTTCTATTATGTTCAATGAAAATAATGTGAGTAATTTTCTGTGTTGAGGCATTTTATTATTTAACAAACAACAAAGTTCAAAAAATCCGCCTACAGCCACCTCTAGAGCTGACCAGTTAGCATGCTGTACCTTTAATTACTTAATCTGTGCACAAACAATGTCAAAGCAGCAATTTCACATTTTTACAGGAGTTTTACAGGAGCTGATCGTCTAACTTTAAGTATAAGTATTCACTTCATTCACAAGCATAATTTTAACGTAAAGCCTGAATCACTGCAACTTTTGGTTGCTCAGGTCAGTGCTCACCGAATGTAATGTGACAAATGATGAATGTGCGGAAATTTCCTTTTCTGTAATTTATCACAAATACTGTGTGTGTCTTCCACTGAGCCTTCAACTATTTTATTTGAACTTTCAGCCTGACAAACATTATAAAACTGTTTGTTTGAATCTAGACACTTCGCTGTGATTTAAAGGCATATCCTTCTGAAAAACGTTTGTTGCCTACTTGCTCCCTGTGCAGCCTACGGCTGGTAGTAAGAGTTATGTAGAATTCACATTGTTTACTCATTTCCCAGGCAGACCAGTTGCCCGTGGCAGAAGCTAGTCAGGCGTTTCTCAGAAACTGAAACTGTTGCTGCCTGCTTGATAAATGTATTTGTTGATTTTACTCAGGATGTGACGCTTAATGGTGCTCTGATGCCCTTTCATAGAAAAAATGTGTCACTGCAAATTGCACTCTCAAACTTTCTCACAGCACAAGGGTAGTTTGCTATAAATCATCTGGTTGAAAATTATTATTAGTAAATGTGTCGTCCATTATTCATCCACACCTGCTGCATGCTGATTTATACTCTGGCCTTTCAATAATTATTTTTGTAGCAAGGAAAAGCAACTGTGGGAAATAAAAAAAAAAAAAAAAAAAATTTAAGAATTGTGCAAATAATGTTATTTTAATGTGTTTCATAGAATTACACAAAAAAAAAATAGTTCCCTGAAACCCTTCTTTTTCCATTGCCTGCTTTCATTTAATACAGAATGTGAGTGGCTTAAGTATAACATTAATTAAAATTAAATTCATTCTTGATCTTCGAAAAAATAATCCACTTACTTTCCTTTTTTTGTGGCTCAAAACCAAAATTATCCCCATTTTAAATAGTTTCAAAGTAATTTTTCCTCTTTGATGATGGGACATTTTGGGTAATGCAGGGATAATAGCTCGATAATGGCCTGATCTGACAGACATGGGCTCTTAGGAATGAAAATGTACGTTGTGTCTCTACTGTGTCATGGTGGAAGACAACTGCCGCAGCATCTCTATAGAAAGAGTGTGAGAATTTTGTTTGTTGTTTCCTTCTCTTCTCTAGTCAGACTAATGGGATTGCTTCCCAGTCAGTCCGTAACGATAATGAATGCCACAAAGGCCAAATGAAAAATATTGAGTCAACTGACGCAATGTGTGATGTAAAGATTCTCTTTTTTTAACTCGCTACCTGTGTGCTGCACTGTAACGTCCTCTGCATCTAAATCAAAGGTTATTAAAAAGTATGATTTGACCAATTAAACCCAGCCTGCAGTTGAGAAATTAATGAGTCCTTAGGCCTTGGCAAGAAGTCAACATTTCTTTCTTTTTGTGTAAGGGCCAGTGGGAGGCCTGTAATCTCAACAAAGCTCATTGTCATTATTTGGAAAAATCTAAAGGCTGTTTTCCCCCATTTTTCTGCAGAAGTGTGGCTTGTGGGGTGATGTGCTGTGTATTTCTGAATAGCAAGCAATCACAACAGCAAATAGGGTTTCTGATCCATCTGGCAGCAATAGCTTGGCTTTTGAGCCCTACACAAGATGAGTAAAGCACTTCTTGTCCATTTGAATGCACTGCCCACTGATTAAAGGTACAACAAATCAGAGAAATGAACACAGTTGCTCGTGATAAACCTTGATGAATAGCGAAACAACAATCAGTGAAAAGAATAGAGAATTGGATTCCTTCCTGTATACCTCGGTCTGAAGTGTGAGTCCCATTTCATTTCTTTTACTGCTGCTTAAAGTGGAAGGGTGGAACACCGGACACCAGTTTGGTTTGACCACTGTTGCTGAAGCTCACGTGATGTCAATGTGATGTTAACCCAGATAACATTTTCATTAAATATTACAGCACACGTAAATCCTACAAAATCAACACTGTTCTAATTATTTATACTGAAATGAGAAATATATTCTACTCCTGATTTCTCAAGACAGAGGTAGCAGCTACAGATAACTTACAGATAAATTTTACATTTACTTTACATAGTTTTAATAATTTGTGCATTTGTTGGGTGCTTAAAGATGGTCAACTATACAGTCTAGATACAGACAAGACTGCAAAGAAAAACACAAGCGGAAATATCTGGCATTGTGAACCACATCGGCGTTTAATTTAGATGCAGCTATTTTGGAGATGCTTGCCACTTCACCTGCTGATTGCATGTTGGCAACAGATTAGTCACCTCCGCCCCTCCTCGCGCCCTCCCCCTCGCCACCTCACACAGAAACAATAAATCTGTAATATCTGTAATTGCTTTAATTTGACCGGTAATATGAGAAGCAAGGACAACAGATCCATTCGAGGAGAAAACAGGAGGCGGTAGGCGTAATGACGCTGATTCATCACCTCAGTGCACATCTGTTGGTGTGTTGAGTCAAGGGGAATCTCAGTGCTGATTACTCAGAAACAAGCAGAGAATGGGATTCATCTTCCTGTTTAAGCAGGGGGGGCCTGGCTATCCTGCAGTGCAGCGCTGCAGCGACAGTCGTCTCCCTGTCGCTGTTATAAATTTGATAGTATTATAGCATGTTAATCATCGTCGAATTGTGGCCGAATTAAGTGGGATACATCAGTTTAATTGTCAGACACAAATGAGATCAAGGTGGAGACAAGTAGCCTCCATCTCATATCTTGTTGTCTTGGTTTTGTAGTAGTCTTGTAAAAAGATGAGAAAGGAATAAAAGATTAAAAGTTGTTACCTTGTTTGCATTAACTTACTGCTGCAAAATATAAAGAATATTAACAAAATGGGTGGTGCTCCCTGATCTTATTTTAGGTTTATTTCTGCACTTTATATACAAAAACAATATAAACATACTCACAAAATTCAGAGCTGATTTTGAAATGTTTTTTGTTACACAACTAAGGCCTGTGTCACCCTGCTCAACCAAAATCTGTGTTGTATTCACAAGTTCATTTCACAGTAGGTCTGTGATGTTTGCTTTGTTCTAATAGTAACTGAGCTGACGCCCTTTGCCTCAAGAGATTGTTATAATGTGATAAATGTAATAATTTGTGTTTTCATTTATTCCTAACAGAATTAAAGCTGCATTAGGCAAAATTTGTATGTTAAAATACGCCCACCTAAACAGCCTAAAACTCAAACTGCAGAGAGAAGGCCGGGCAGTGCCCCCTGGTTGAGATGCTGTTGATCAGGTCTAATGAAATTCTGGTCTGATATTGAAACCACAGGGGAAATGTCCTATACACACTCAAAGAGACTTAAGAGCAAAATTCTGATTTTATTAACTGTGTTAACTCAGTATTGGAGTACAAACAACATATATGATGCAATAATGACAAAACAATGGAACCTGGCAGGAATGAACTATGAATTACTACAACAGTGGAAACATATAATGCTTTTGTGTTTGCTATAAATCTTTCAGACTTTTATTGATGTTAAGTTCAAGCTCACTTCTCTTGTCAGCTCCTTTATAGATTACAAATCTTACATGTGCATTTATCTAAGTTGTTTAGTTTAACATTGTTGAATTTCCTCACCAGATATGAATTTAAGGTCTGTGGAAATCTGAGGACAAATTATTGTGCATAAAATGCACTTGCTGTAAGTTATGCACATCATAATCTGATTATTATCAGACAGCTTTTGCTACTCGAAAACCGTGTAATTATTTTACTGGTCGACATTTGATGGATGCTAAGCAATAATTAGTCAGTGTGAACGTTCATCCTGCCCTGTCATGCACAAGTTTATTTTCTGTGGATGTTTTTTAGTTCTGGGGGATCAGTTTACAGAATGTCTGAGGTCTTGTTTGGTGGTTAGTTGCTAAGCTCAACATATCTGTTTCCCCTCCAGCTGCATGCTCTGCCACCATGTCCCCCTCTGCCCCACCCCTCGGTACTGATAATGATAATAATGATAACCACCTGAGATTTTAGACTTTTAAATATTTCATTTAAATCTAAAAGTTTCGGAGACCTTTTAGATTTGATGACCTTACAGACGTTGTCTTTCCTGCTCTTCTCTGTTCATAAACCCAGTAGCAGCTTAAGTTGAAAGTCAGAGTCAAACATTTCAAGAGAGCTGAGGTAGCTAATGGCATGTGTGGCTCCAGTTTCTAACTCTTCAGGTATTGGCTGTTTGTATCGCATGGGATTTTTCAGTCTTAGGCCTCTTGAGGGAAGTCTGTCGCTTTTCTTTTCTGTTATTTACACTTTCAAGTTTTTAAGTGCCACGGCGCACGAACAAACACACACACACTTTCACACACACTTCGTAATCTCCATGACAGACCAACACTCTCAGACATTATGCGGAACGGGTGAAAGTCATATCAATCGTACACAAAAAATATTTTTAACACTGGGCAAAAAAGAAGGAAGACACGGATCTTAATTCCCTAAACCTCCTTTTCACTGAACCTCTGACACAAATCACAAAGCCTGAAAAACACCGGATGTGTTCCATTTAGCCATGCCGGCTTGCAGCATGTGAAATAGTTGCAAAGTCTTGGAACACTGCTTAACAGGAGTGCCAGCAGCTGCCCTGAAGAATCCATGGCTGAATATCCATCACATGATTTGTAAACAGTGGCAGGTGGTGTGACAGAAGCTGTGGTTGTGCTCCTTGTTAAGGAGGACTTTTACCATGGAGTGCTTGGAAATGTTAAATATCAGGTAGAGCATCAGCTGCATGGATTTGTTACAGAGGAGCTGTTAATTGTATTGGTGGTCATCAGCTCCTGGAAGTGTCATCACTGGCTGGGTTATGTCCAGAGGAAACTTTTTTTTTTTTTAATGAATGAACTTTTGTTAATGGCAGTGGATTCTGTGCAAGGTGGTTTGGAGGTGGATGCTGGACATACAAGGTGCATGACTGTCACACCAGAGACCTGGGTTCACATCCAGAGTTCTGTTTGTGGTTAGGTTTAGGCAACAAATGAACTTTGGTTAGAAATATTTCGTTAAATGGAAATAAACATGTTCAGCATCAGCATATTTGCTATTCCCTCATTATTTTAATAGATAATGTAACCTGGTCACAGTTACTTTACTGTCACATCTTTGAGCTGACCTATCATGTGAAATGGCTTGTTGTCACTGTGGAGTGTTGGGTTGAGTTTGGCAAGGTGGTTATCTTTACTGCTGCATGGCATGGCTTACCTGCTACCATAGCAACCTTAGCCACATAGATTTGTTGTTGTGTGAAGTTGCATGGTTCATGTGGCCTTCTTGATTTAATTTGCAGATAATGGTCTCACCACCCTGGCATCTGGACTTCTGTGAGAAAAGACAGATTTAGCTGTGGTGTTTCGTAAGTTATTCTTGCTTTGTGAAGCTTAAGATTTGAACAGAACGTTTACCTCTATACGTTTACCTCTACACAGATTTGGAAAACAATGTTATTCTTAATCAAGTTTTCAAATTTGCTTATCAAATCCAAATCCTTTCAGATCTTTCCCAGTAACAAAACAAGCTTCAACTGTTTGTGTAATAAAAGATATAACCTAATATTTAAGAACTTGGCTTGTTCTAATCATGTTTATAATATAATGGGTAATTTTAATTGTGATTTAGGGACAGATGAATGTGACACTGACACCAATAGAAACTGAAGTGATTAAGCATCAAACCTAAACCTTGGACATTTTGCTGTGTTGAAGGGGTGGATATTTTATTACTGCGCCGTGACATTCATTAACCCCGTCCTGACTCATTTTTCCTTTTGCTACAAGGGAACACTAATTGCTTCTTCCCATGGGTCTGAATTCTGACTCGTTGGACGGTAGGTGATAAAAGACAGGACTTGTCTTCAGCCCACACTTTCAATTAATCTTTGGAAAGCTTGTGAGAGTTGGGTTACACAATAAAATCTTTTTGTTTGTTTGTAGGCATTTTGTTTTCTCGATTCAGGTCAGCAGGGGCCATTTTGTATGATGAATGTAATATTGAGGGAAAATGATGCCTGATCGGGGACAGGATGCTGAGACGCGTCTGTTCCAGTTTTCAGATTTCAACCCTTGAATGTAAATTGTTTTTCAGCAGGAATGTCTTTTGAGTTTCATCACTCAAGATGGACATTCTGGCTCTGATTACCTTGCTGAATAACTGAACTTTATTTTAATTTCGACTGTGGCTGGTTGAGATACAACTTTATGAGATGCAGCACTGACATTTACCTGACATCACCTGTCTGCTCCATATAAATGCATGAGTGCAAAAGGGTTTGAAATGGTAATATGAGGAATGAGACAGCACTTCGATATGTTTCCCTCAGCAGAATAATTTTTTCTTTAGTAAAGTAAAACGTAAATGAATTTTATGTATAATTAAATTCATTTGTTTCTTGTTAATATACAGAATAGCTGTGTTATCTGCTGAAAACGAGCTGGGCCAGTGCTCCCTTACATTAATAAATTAAATGATCACAAACAAAGCTGGTACCTTTGTAATTGCTGTACGTTTCATGAACTGGATGAATCTTTATCACAAGCATATTTAAGAAAATAAAAACACACTCCATCCTGTAACATTTCTCCAACTCAGAAGTTCTACATACTGGACAAACGTATGTTTACCTAATTTCCATAAAAGGAACCTATAAAATGGGGAGCATTTTCTGTTTAATCAAGAATTAAGAAGTTTTGTAAGTTTTTCTTGGAATCGATGTCTGTTTATTTTCACGTACCTACTAAATAATTAACTTAAAACTAACTTTTAACAAACAGGTTTCTAAATAACAATAGCAACTAATACTTTCTCAATGTTCCATATAATTAGTACCAAAGTCATTTACAGATAAATACCGGCAAAGTATGAGAAAATTCCTCTGGAAATTTTCTGGAAAATACAGGACCTGTGAAATAAAGCGTTACCAAAAACCTTTTAACTAGTTAGGAACAGAGATGAAGGACAGTCTTTCTACCCATACAACAGCCTTCACTACAATTTCCTATGTAATGTTTTGAATATGAAATACAAACAATGCAACAAAAAAGTTTAAAGTAGAAACTTTTTCTTGTTAATGTTTCAGATGTTAAGTGAAGAAAAATAGCACCTCAAGCCTCCAAATGTCATGGTATTTCTTTACTTTCAAGGTAGAGGAATTGCCAGTGGAAAATAAAAAAAAGTTCTCCCAATAGGCTGAGAACCCCCTAATGTTCTGACCTTTTGGTGATAGTCAGTCTCATAGTCTCACCTGGGGTCTTCATCCAGAGTGGGAAACAAAAATGCGACCTTCTGGTTGAAACATTATCAATGAACTGCCACCCTTGGGGCTGTCAAAGGGTTTCTCTCATCCATGAGTTCCCCTTTGCTTTGGATTAGCCCTTGCTCCCCGTGGCGTCTTATGAATGCATGCTTAACCTTTACTGCAGCTTGTTTGTTGTGAATAATACATACAATTCTGTTCAAATAAACACAGTGTTGGTACTGAAAAGATAATAAATGGGTGAAATTCAATAAGTGGAAAACATCACATATGGCTGAGGCAGAGAGTTAGACAAACATGATACCAGCAATTGTTTAGTGGTACATACCTTTCTTGATCACTTTTTCAACATACAAGGAAATAACTATTTCCTTGTTCCCCTGGATTTAGTTTGCTCTTACATTCTGTTCTCTGCTTCCTAAACTGCTGCCACATGAGGACCGAAGAATCTCAGATGAACTGTAATTTCCAAATAACTTGGAAGGTTGGCCACCTATCAGCCGAGTGCTGAGCCGTGTAGTGGAATGGTAACTGAAGCAGATTGGACATGTGTAAATGAACTCTCCTCAGCTTTAGTAACACATTCTGGTGCTACTTTCCTCACTCTCCAGCACTGAAACATTCCCCCTCCCAGCAGTGAAGAACATATGCAGTTTCTAAATAAAGCCAATACCTCGAAGTGGTTCCAGTGCTAATAAAGCCATACCAGGTCTAACAATCCAACAGTCTTCTGAACTGAAGTTGCCAGAAATAAGACAAAGGAAAAAATGGCGTTAATTCTAAACATTCTTCATAACACAATGTTTCATGGTTAACATTAACCTGGGCCTGAGGCAAACAGTGGCCTCGACAATGCCTTCACTCTGCTAGTTATACAGAGATCAGTCTTTGTTTTGAATATCTGAGAACTTTAGGTAGTACAGGAGATACTGTAGGAGGACAGACAACAAAACAAATAACTTATATTGCAAATATAATCAGAAATTATTCCGATCCCCTTCACTTTTTGCACACTTTCTAATGTAGATTTTATTTTAAATGGATAAAATTGTCGTTTTTGCCAACCAATGTATGTTTAACAATTCATAATGACAAAGTGAAAATGTGTTTTTGCAAATTTATTTAAAGTCAACAACTAAAATCTCTCATGTGCAAAAGTCTGCACTGGCTACTCAAATATTAAAATCTGCCTGCTGTGCCAAGTCTGTCCTTTTGCCAGACTTAGAGGTCAGGTAATCACCCCGTCCCTGTGGACATTATTGATGGAGTGGGTTATAGTGCAGGCCACCCTTGTTTTGTTTTTTTTTTGTTTTGTTTTTTTTTTGGAGCCCTGCCTGTCTTTTCTCACCAGGTGATTTGTTTTTGTGGAGCCCTCAATCGCTTGTCAGCAGAGTGGCACTATAAAGCTGCCTGAAGTCAGCCTCCTATCAGTGATTCACAGATATCTCGACTGCTGTGAAAAACAAGGGAGC
This sequence comes from Toxotes lorentzi, assembly GCA_037833715.1. Lineage (NCBI taxonomy): Eukaryota > Metazoa > Chordata > Actinopteri > Toxotidae > Toxotes > Toxotes lorentzi. Next base: position 14,721,031 of record JBBMJY010000022.1, on the reverse strand, counting down.
CGCAAAGTGAATCTTTGGTTTAAAATGAGATTTGGTAAGAGATAGAACAGAGGAAAAAAACACCAACTTATTTGCTTACTAAGGCAACTGAACATCACATTTACAAGTTGTATAGCTCTGCAGAAAAAGCTTTTTTAAACTCTTGACACTTCCTTTGTTGAACTACAGAGCTCAGAAGAGACAAACCATTAGGACGGGGAGTGTAAACATGGGTGTCATTTCTTATTCCAATACTATTCAGAATGTGACTTGAGTATTATAACTTTTATGTCTTTAATAAGGCAGACTGACAAAGATCACACTCTTATCGACAGGAACAGAATTGAATCACAGCATTTCTTAGTACAGGACAGAACATTATGATGCTTTATAGTCAGTGGTCGATTTGTGAAAAAAAAATTACAAGCAGGAACCAATTCTTCTGTTTAGTTGCACTCAAGACATTTTGAAATACTGCATTACTCTGACAATACAGCACGTCAGATGACATTTCTTTCCATCATGTCCCCCAGTTTTCTAACTGCTGTCAGACGCTGCACAAAGGAAATCACAAGCTCGAAACCGGGTAGATATCACTTCTCACCTCCTGCCTTTGTTGCATTTCGAATCACATTGTTCATGCACTTTCTTCCTCTAAGCCTCCGTGACTGTTGACTTTTGCTCTCTGATTGTGTTAGCTGTGCCGTGTTTGCTGATAAAACCAGAGGAGTGACAATTTCTTAGAGAAACAACTCAGTGTTTGCAGAACAAACTAAGTGCCATATGGCCTTCCTTTGTTGTGATCTTTTCTTTCAGCAGCCTATAGAGTAAAAACAGTCCTCCATCTTTGAATACCCTCGGCTGAGTTGAAGTCTTTCTACCTAAAAACCCTTTACCAGAAAGTTCCTCAAGTAATCATTTTGCATCTAACCCAGCAAACTCCTAAAATCTTTTCTGTATTTAAAGATGATCAAAATTAATAAAATTAACATGAAACATCATCTAAACATTTTTTCCTCTATCATTTATGTTTTTATTCAGCTTTTTTTATTCACCTGGACAATTTTCCTCAGATCTGCAGTGTTTAACTTCACAAGCTCTGTGGCTGCAGCCCCAGGTACCTTTTAAATCCCCAAGCGGAGGTAGAGCCTTAGCAGATGTCCTGTTTAAATAACAACATACTGTTTGCCATTGAGGAGCTCCCAGTTGCCTAGGAGATGCAGCAGACCCTGACAGACAGTTAGATCTGACGCTGAGTGATCAAGGATGTGAAGTCTCAGTCTTTTTCTAGCTGATGGTCTGGTCTGGGCATTCATCATCAGAGTCACCTCACTCTACCCAAAAAGATCAGGTCAGAGGAAACAGTAGATGAACAAGACACATTGACAGTCCTTGTTCTGCCAAAGCTTCTTTGCTAATTGAGTTTAGTGAAGTATACCGTAGTTTGTTGGACAATAATGTAATGTAAACCTTAGTATCATGGTATTATACACAACATTAAGTATGAACAAGTAAACTGACCAACCCTGTCTCCTAGAAATTATGTCCACATGTTAGTGAACTGTTTTCCCCATTTACTTTGTGGTGGCAACGTAATTTCTTGCAGGACTATGATATGAATGAAACGCGTTATTAGTGAACATCTTACATTTGATATCAACTTATTTGCAGCTTGCTAGACAACATTTCCTCATTATGTTTAAAAAAAAAATGCAAGAAAACAAATTTGCTGTTGCAGGTTATAGAAATGTAAGTTCTAAGAGACAGGGCTGAAAATTACCTACTCCAGCAATATATTTTACTGTATTGTCCAGTATTGTCATAACTTTCATGAACTAATAGTATTTGCTGAACATTGTGCCAGTGCACACTGAGACAACAAAGCTGAGAAGTGGATGGACAGCCCTCATGTGTGACAGATGGGTTTCATGTTGTGTACTATTGTGAGATGAGAAGTGCTGTACTTCAGGCTCATAGCTCAGATTTTGCCAGTGGCTGACAGACGTGACTCAGAATGTGAACGATGTGAGTGATGTGCAAGATATACAGAGAAATATTACAGCAGTTTTCCTCCAGTGTTTTTAACTTTGGGCTCGTGGGTGTTAGTGCCTGTGTCCTGCAGATGCTGCCAGGAATGACGTTAATGTAAGTGGTTATGATGTTCGTACGACGGGTTGTGGGGCACAAGAAAATACAACAAAAGTCAAACTGCTGGTTTTTAATTTGGATACATCTTTACAAATCAAATATTTGATTGTCATGAATGCTTCCCCTTAACCTTAAATATTCTTACCGTTAACATGAGTTTTTGCACCCTGCTCTTTTTTTTTGCCTTATAGGCGAATGTCCTAAATTAGTGACTGACTGGCCATTAATTTAAATGTATTTAATTCAGTCTGTATGCTCAACAAATAGAGTATTAAGCATAGGTGCAACATTTGAATGATGTTTGATCTGTAGTCATTTGATCAGCGGGAACGTGTTGGAAGCATGTGGAGAGTCTCTACAACATAGGACGCTGGCTTTGATCCCAGCTCTTGGCCTTTTCCAGAGGAAGTTGTCCAGAATGAGCCTCTTCATGTTCCTGGCTCCTCTTCCCCCAGGAGCTGGCTGGGACTTGATGGTTCCATCTGGACAAGCTTACCGCCGCTCAGCTCTGTGCATCTCTCCTCACTCTGTAACCTAATCTAATCTATTTTTCCCCTTTTACCTTTTCATTACACTTAAGGAATTTAACAGGTAATGTGCCAATTAAAAGTATGTCTTGCAATATTCTATATTTTTCTCAGTGTGAACAAATCACATGAAAAGACTAGTACTACAACTAACAATTATTTTTGTTACTGATTAGTCTGCCGATTATTTTTCTCGCTTAATAGTTTTGTCTGTAAAAAGTGTCCATGAACATATCCTGGAGCTTGAGGTAACATCATCGAATGTCATGTTTTGTCCGAGCAACAGCTCAAAACTCCCAAAAGACAAAGAAAAGCTGTTAATTCTTACATTTGAGGGCTAGAAAAAGCCTAATAGAGTTAATCCCTTTGTGCCATAGAGATTCACTGCTGTCTATTATTAAAAACATACAGGTATAACACATGATTGATCTTTTTGTGGTATTCATATACAATAATAAAAATCAAGAATATTGCCAGGCCTATCCTTTAAGAGCTACTGAGAAATGTGATCCTTTTTAAAAGGCACTCAGGTGGCTCCCCTGTTGTCGTCCTTGGCTGAGGTGGCTTTCTGCATCAAATAAATACATATTTATTTCCATTGTCATTATTGTCATTGTTGTTGTTGCCACTGCTGTTACTCATATGAGTATTACTGTGAGAGAGCCTGCCAAGCACCAGTTCAAAGAGCGATGATTTTAAGGGCTGGGCCTCTGCACTTTTTCCTGCGTATCTTTCTTTTTTCTCTTTGTGCAGGATCAAACAATGCAGATTATAGAGCTATTTGACAGTTTGGCTTTTGATTGATTAATTAGTGTTCAGTGGCTGTAATTGTCTTTGTTGTGTGGTTGTTGTGTTATGTGAGGGTTGATGCCTTGATTCCCTATTATGAAATTTGGGGACTCATTCAGGGGTTCTGCATTGTAATGTCTTATTTTATTACTAATTTCATTTGATTAGATACTTTGGAGGTCATAACCATAATAGGCTAATTTTTGACTGTGGTTAGGTGAAGTCAGTGTTAATGAAACTTTATATAGGATGTTGCACATTGTTTATAGTCACAGTCTGAGGAGAGGCGACAGAGGAAGGAAGGTTAACGGAGGAAGAGAGGAAGAGCAGCTGGAGGTAGCTAAAAGAAGTCTTTTTAGAGCAGCAGCTGGCCAAAAAATGAATCATTATTAAATACCTTATTACCAGTTCACACATGCATGATCTCCAAGAAGTATTTTTTTGTCCTCCTGTCTTTTTCAAATTGGAAGACAGCATGGTAAATGGGTTAGTGCATGTACATGTGCATGCTTGCTTCTACTCTCTAATCAACTTTTAGGATTGCCCTTTACTTAATTTGAGCCAAAGCCTCTCAAAATGTTCCTGTATGTCCATGCTTTTTAGAAACACGCTCGCAAATTAATGTCTAGATGTTCCGATTTTTTAAAAGCCACTTGTAATGAATTTCTGCCCTGGAGGAAACATTAATAGGTAGTGCCGTGGATAACTCTTCACTGTGAAAAGGCTGAATTTGATGGTTAGACTGAAAAATTCCATTTCTTTTTGTAAGCAACTGCATGATGCTGAAATGAACTTAGTCTTCTGTACAAGTTACAATATGCTATTTTTCTCCTTGATGGAGCCTTCCCTTTCAGATTGTCAAGTTCCCACTCACTTGTCAGTCACCTTGATGAACTATCACCAGTCAAAAGGCTGCCTACACACACACAGTACTGTATTTGTTCTGAGCTGCACTTACTGATCAGTTAAAGCACAGAATCCGTTCTCAACTGAGGTGATATGCTACCATAGATAGTATGGTAGTATAGTAAGAACTATTGTTTTTGTCCTGAAAAACAATAACAACACACAGTAAAAAAAAAAAAAAAAAAAGGTTGTGCTACCATAAGGCTGCTCTTTTCTCAGGAAAATTATATTGGTGATCTGTCTTAAAAAGCCTGAAGTGCAACAAACACCATCTGTGTCATAAAACGCAGCATCGTTTGATAGTTGTCACTTGGATGCCTGTAGCACACGGACGAGACAGAGGACTTAGTCAAGGTACCGTTTCCAGGATGTCTCGATCCAGGAGGCAAATGTAATGTGATAGCTGTTTTTTCTACAGGACGGCTCTGGTGTTAACACACCAAAGCACAGAAAAGAAAACATAGAAACAGTGGTGGTGGGGTTTTGCTGGTGTGTTTTGTCTTCAGAGCTGTTCAGGGTGCCACGGTAACCTAATGGTTAAGACACATTGGTGCACCTCTTCTACTGCACCAACACAAATCCTGAAGGGTCATTCATTATGGAAACTAAACACCTGAAAATACCTATGCTTCAAAAGAAAACCTCTTTTTATTAAAAACACAGCCTTGAGAGAGAAGCTGTCAATAGGAGCTGCTGCTGGTGTAGGTGTAGTAGTGCGTTGATTAAATGAAGTTGTATTTATGTTGTTAGGTTTCTTACATTCCTCTTTCATTAGGTCCTTGGCTGAGTATGTGTCAGGCAGTATGATGCAGTTACACCTACAGATACTTAATGGACAAAAACAGTGTGCATACTGTAAACTCCCCAGGCCTTTTAGGTCTCCAATGCAAGTTCTGCCAGAGCGTTTTAAAATTAATTTGTGTGTGTGAGAGTTTGATGTGGTGTTGTTTGTAGGAGGAGGAAGGGTATGTGACTCAGTGAAATAAATAGTTCCACATATCCCAGCATTAGTCACTTACAGAAAACACATGGGATTCAGCTCCTCATCTTTTCTCCCCACTGAATCATAGTGGCAACCGTTTGATTGACTGGGCCCACGCAGTCTACAGTTTTTTGATGTTTTGAATTATTTTCTCCCTCTCTGCCGACCCCTGAGTCAGTCACAGGCGTTACAGTAGACTGTGTTAGCAGATGATACGGACTCTTTCCGTGGTTAAAGATGCAAAACGCCCCGGGGGCTTCCTGTGCTGAGGACATAGTTAGAAAACTGAAATGTGTCTTGGACAAACATTTCCTCCAAATGCCAGAAAACTAAAGCCCTAAAGTTCAATTTCTCCAAGTCAAAACCTCACAGGATATGACATTTTCCTGAGTTTACATCGTGTGGGTAAATTTTCATGTTGATCTATTTGTCTGCATCAGTGTGTCATCTGTGTTTGTGCGTGGGCACCATCTGCTGGTCACATTTGGCAGCCCTTCATGCAACAGCTGTGTTTTTGTTAGTGAGCTCATTGCAGTGACCCCTCCTGACCCCGCCTGAGTTAAATGTCTGATTTGCCATAAGGATGTCAGTGCTCTTTAGATACTTTACAGACATAACTAAAGGGCAGCAATTGTAGGTCATAAGTATTAATCACATTACTCAGCCCCCCGTGACACATCGCTATGAGTAACAGTGATTTAACCTATAGGTTGTTAACAAGAGCTTTAACATTTGCTGTTCTAAACTCTTCATGTGCAGCTCTCATGTTGCTACGATTGAACAGACAAAGGAAAGAGCACTACCCACAGAAACTCAGACCTCATCAACACAAAACCCCAGCATTAAGACATTGTAGTCACACTGTTTGATTGACATGTGATCTATGATAATTGCAGTGCAGAAGCAGCACAGCAGTGAGCATGTTACACTCACAAAGACAGTTAAGAGCACAAAAAGAATGAATCACTTTCATTTTCTTGATCCGTAGAAATGTGCTGATTTAATGTGTGCTTACAAAAACATGTTCTCAGACCACAAAAACAGTCAGAACATTCCTGTATATGGGTCATATTTGCTTTTGTCTGCTGCCATCTTAAGCATGTCGGTGATAAGCATCAGGACAAACACCCATAAATACTGAGCTGTGCTCTGATGCTCGGCCAACATTTGGCAACCTTCATGATCTCTGAATCCTTGAAACTGAACATGGTGTGAACCTGTCCATTTGATGTTCAATAGGAATAGATGAGGAGTGTTCTGTTAATTGTATGTTAGATTTACTGCCCCACTGAACTATGCATCTAAGGAAGGAGCAACATGTGTTTACAGTGTACTACCGTACTTATTAAGGGAAATGTTTAGGTACAAGCAGATTTAGGACTTAAGTTTGTTTGTTTTGGCTGAATTCACAAGGTTTTGTTTTGAGTACAGGAGGTATGGGTCACCGTCTGTGGGTCAGACGTGAAAAGCTTGATCTCTGTTTTTTCCATCACCCCTCAGCTCCACTGGGAAAGCACTATTCACTTGAGATACAAGGAAAAGTTTAAGTGACATTCCCAGGGTTCCTATTATCTTTTATCTCAAGCGGCCTCTGTTTTTAGACAGAGTGGGTCCCCACTGCCCAGCATAGTGAAAATCTCTCCAAGCTGCAGCTTCTCAACACAACACATCTCTGGCATGTGTCTACACACAGAGAGCTGTAATCACGGGTTAATGTTTGTGCACCGATAGGCCGGGGGAAGACAAGAGATGGAAACTGTTGTGTTTGGCAGTTGCCAGTTTACTCCTGCATGAAGGGAGCGCTGGACACCGCTAGTTCACCCGTGATATGAGCTAACAACACTATAATTCAGGCCTCGCCATATTTAGGCAGGGCTCAGTGCTATGTAAACAGAGCTTACAGCCGAGGGGAGGGCTCACCCCTGCACTCGTGTCCATGTCCATCAACAGAGCTTGCAGATAACTCTGTTGAGAAAGGTATTGAAGATTCTCAAGCTGAGAGGTAAAAGTGGATCTGAAGAGTTTAGAGATTCTCTGAATATGCAGTCCATCATTACGAGACTAAGATGGACGACCTGTACCAACTGTCAGGATTGAGAGGGCTGCACAGGAGATCAGCGTAAGACGAAGCCTTTCTTTAACCCCTCCGCGGCAGCATGAGTAAGGCCCTCTGTGAAAGCTCTGGGGAGGCTGATTCCTTCCCATGCAGCAGCACTCAGCCCATCAAGCTGAAACCGCAGTCAGCGTCTGGGTCACCCTGTGAATCTCCCAGGATGTCCCCCTGTGACTCTCCTTGGAATTCCCCCCGCCACTCTCCTCTCATCTTCCGCAAACTCCTGATGAACCGTAGCATTGCCCTGCAGAGACGCTTCACCTTGGCACACACACCCAGGTAGTGTTAAGCTCAGTGAAGCTTTTGACATGTATGTTGCATGCACGGGATTTGTTCTAGAAAAGTTGTTGTACATAGATAAGGTAATATAATTCTGAAGGTTAAGACTCAGAAATCACTGTCAGTGTTTTCAACACTGTGGCCCCTCTGAACTTAATAAATGAGAATAAGAATAAACTCAAGTACTAGAAGGTTGTTTCAGGGGCTGATAGGTAATGTGGGTTGTCTCAGTATTAAAGTTGCCGCTTCTCCACATTATCGACATGTGTGTCATGGGGTTGGTGTGGAAAAAAAAGCCCCATTGTGTGTTGATAAGGTAACTGTGGGAAATCATGATGTTGTTGACGTCGGGACTGGTGTCATCTCAATGGACCTCATTGTTTTTGCAATGAAAGAGAAGGTCTTGTTTTGTGCCTAAAGGTGTTCATCGCAGTATTCGCAGGCCTGGCACAGGTCAGATAGTGAGGACAAAGGAAACTATAGCAGCAGATGTACTCCTAAACAGAAACCTCGAGTCTGAGACGAGCAGAGAGGGATTAGGGACACCTCACCGCAGTAAATACAGAGCTGACCTTTAATGCTGCACCTTCATTTATTTAATTCCTCATGACTGAAAACAGGCAGCATGTGTCTCTTTTACGTCAGAACTGATCAAGCTGATTAAATTTGTTCGAGGCGCCTAAATTGGTATTTCAGGTCTCAAATAACACAAATGTCATTGAATTCCACTATGTAATGTCATTGATGGAGATTATTAGTCATTTTACAACTCAGTGTTAAGTATAAATATCAGAGAGATTTTATGAAGTAATTTTCTGATCTTTACAATAGAAACTGTATCACTGCAAGAAATCAGAATCAGAAAAACTTTATTGATCCCCGTAGGGAAAAAGAAGCGCTGGTGGGTAGTGACGTGGGACGTAGATTTTCCATGGACACAACCATGACCTGCAGGTCAGTTGCAGAAACTGGCAAGAAAGTTGCAGCGAAGGAAGCTCACCCTGCTGTCTAAAGCCATCATTTTTCAGTCTTGTCTGTAAACAACTATGTTTAGGGTCAAAGTACGAGTTTAGAATTTTGAAAATAAATTCGACAAGAGTAGACTGATAACTGATAAATTCATTTATTTGTAGAAAGTCATTTAAAAAGCTTTTTGTAGAAACACTCACAGTGTTGCATTATGATCTGAGTAGTTGTTGCTCTTACAGAGCAACGTGTTTCAGCTTAGCAGGACTTTAATGCTGAGAAATCTGCATGTTTCCTACCGTTATCTTAACATTGTTGTCCTGAGTCATTTGATATCATTAAAATGTTGTCGCCACATAGCTGACGAGACTTGTTTCATGTGGCTGCAAGCTTTTTGCAACTGTAGTGTTCTTTCCTTCCTGTAATTTTGAAGCTTGTCATTGTCAGTTTTGTCATACATACATACACCATTACTTCTAAAGGAAAAAATAAAAACTAGGCCCTAACAAACCTTTGAAAACTGGAACATTGATCTTATACTGAGGAGGAACATTGATCTTATACTGTGATGAAGTGTGGTATTCCCAATCAAAGTATTTTGGTCACACGCATAGAGCCTACCACCGACACTATTTGCACCTTCGGTTCTTCTCAATACTCTTCATTAATCCAGTTAAAGCTCAAGCCCGTTCAGCCTACACATTTCTTATTAAACTCTGATGAAAAAAGGCTCCCTTGCCAATCCAAACTCACAGCCAGTTTTCAGAGGAAAGTAATTAAAGTTCACCAGATGTGTCAGAGAGAAAAACCAAGCAATTACTTTATCCCTGGAAATCTACCCTGCAAGTGGAGTTCACTGAGCAGAGCATGGTTAGGAGTAACCTATATGATATTAATACACTATAATAAATATAGAATGTAATAAAATGCCAGTCATCACAGTTAAAAAAAAAAAAAAGAGCAAGTCGCTACCAGTGATGCTAGAGAATTGCGCTCTCAATAAAAACCAATATCAATGTGTATGTGTAATATAAAGCACATTTTCCAACTTTTATTTAATACAACCTCAAAACATCCTTCATCAGGTAAACAAGAAACCTGGATGCCTTTGGCTTCCCTCACCTCCCCCCATACCCTGCCTGGCTGTCTGCCTGTAACTATGTAGAGGAAGCAGCTTGTAAACATGATGTGTGTATTTACGTCATCCATCGTTACATTTCAGTGTTGTCATCTCGCTCGCTGCCCATGTAATGTTTAAACTTCTCAGTGTTGTCAGCTGCTCTAACTGTAAGCAGAGACCGCCATCCTCTCCCCTCCCAAGTGGTCTCGCACAACTATCACTCCAGTCCAAACCACAACAGATTGAAGGACACATTTAGCTTCACTTCACGCTGACAGAAGCGTGATGTCGGCCTCAAGTGTTTGTCTCATTACCCGTGTGTTACTCTTACTCCCATCTTCATGCTTTTTTTTTTCGTCATTCATTTCAACCTTTGTTAATACAGGGTGGCCCAAAGAGAGCATATCTCTCTCTCTCTCTCTCTCTCTCTCTTGCATGGGTACCCTGTGTAAACAGGACAATACAAGCAGAGGCAAAAATCCAACAGCTAGAAAACTTACAAGACTGCAGATGAAGGAAGGAAATAAAATTGAGAAAGAGTACAAGCATTAAACCAGCATTAAATACCATGTCATGTCATGTCATGTCATCATCTGCCGCTTATCTGGGTCCGGACCCAGGTCGCAGGAGCGACTGCCGCCCAGTCCACAATGCACCGAGGTCCTACGGCACCTGCCATGGGTGGCATTAAATACCATACAACACTAAATTTATGGGTAGTATTTTACTTTAAGTACCCAAGTTTGGCATTAATAAGCAGTATACAAACATGATTTGGAACACATTATAATGTAGTTGTAGCAGATATGAGAACATTTTAAGTGTTTATGTACAGTATTTGTTAAGAAGAACTTCTACTTCATAGAATAACTTCTATGAAGTATCTGATATATATATAAATATAATTTATATAACATTTATTGACTATTGTTCCAGGTACTGTTGTTTTTGTGCTGTTAGTATCTATTCTACTAATACTTTTCTTGTATAAATGTTATTGTTTTTAGTAGGTGGCATGTAAATGTGCCAACCACAAGGCAAGTTATACAAGATTTAGAGATAGGTACGTTTATCAGTTCAGCATCCTCTTTTTAGTTTGAAGCTTTCACATACTGCTTAGGGAAGTCGTTGCTGTGGCTTTGACTGTTGCCACCACCACAAGTGTCTCTATCTGCAGCTGAAATGCTTGAAACTTTAAGTGCTTCCAACACAGACTTTGCCCTCACTGCTGCCAACTGCCAGTCCGCTTTTCTGTACAAAGATGGTGGCACTGAAGAAGAAGGCCTTGGCAGGAAAAACACAACAGATATATCAAAAGGGACTTGTTTTGCTAAGTCACTCACATGGTCGATAGCTGGGTTCCGGTTCACACAGTATAGCCAAATCTACATTATGGCTGGTATCTCTACTGGTGAGCCATTATACTTCCTTTACATAATTAAATTACTTTACAAAAAACACAACAGAAGTTCAAGTTTTTTTTCCACAGGTTTGAAATGCTTGGGAATATGCGGAAACGCCTAGAATAAACACATTAATATCCCTTCCGGGGGGATGGCAGCTGAAGATGTCATCATTTACAATGATAATAACAAATATATCTAAGACTTTATTTCAAGCACATAATTTCAACAGCTCTGCACTGGTGAGAACTCATTGCCGTTTTCCTTTAGGTTGTAATGTTAGTGTTGGGAATCTGTTGTTGGGTTTCAGATGGAGAATGTGTACGTGTATACGAAAGGGGTGTAATCTCACCTCTGAGAAAATAGTCTGTTGGCTAAAGCACCATCCCGTGTTTAACGTCTGACTTATTATCATACAATGTGTGAAAAGTTAATGAGTGTGAAGTCGTGAAATTTGTCTTCACACTAGTCTTCTACCTTCCTCACTCTTCTAGATCCTTTTACTTACTTCCTCATTTCTGTTTTTCATTAAGGGTTTGAAAAGAGGCAGCTGCAGGAACAATCTTTGCAAGCGAACATTGTGTACAGACAGTTTTTTACTTTTTATTATTATTTATTATTGTGGCAATATTTAGCCTAGTCTATCTGAGATGAGTAATTGATTGATTGACAGAAAAATATAATCAAATTGATGAATCTCTGGGTTTTACACAGTTGTTTGAACAAAACAAGACAGGTAAAGGTGTCATCTTTGGATCTGAGTTGTAAGGGTTATTTTTTTGTCATGCAACCCATCCATCCATCCATCCATCCATCTTCTATACTGCTTAGTCCGTCAGGGTCGTGGGGAACTGGAGTGTCATGTATCCTATAATGAAAATTAGTTCAAACTTAAATTAAACCTAAATTTAAACCCTTATGTGACACTTGAAATCTCACGAAACTGATAAATTTCAGTCTACCATGAATACTTTTTTGTAAATGTGACTGTTTGTGTTTGTTTGGTACTTTTCTGGAACAACTTTTGTTGTTCATCCTTACATGCCCTTCATCGCCCCTCACACCCCTCTTGCCACCCTGCCCAGCAGCAACTCTAACAATATCCCCCTGTAATTATGTAGCTGCAGGGCAGTAGAAGGAGGGTGTCGGATCAGGCGGCTCGTTGATCTCACATGTCAACGAAGGCTGAGCCAAGCCAGCTCTGCCAGACACAAAAACACCCGCCAGCCACGCAGTGGAGTCAAATCTCCTTTTGACAAGTTGGGACAAACCAAAAAGTTCTTCTTTAACTGTCTAATTGTTTTAGTATTTTCAGTCTCACAAAGCTCTGAAAGGGTCAACACTTGCTGCTTTGGGATTGCCTTAAATATCTGACAGTGTGGCTTAAAAAAGGATCAGCCTGTAATTTGATATCAGAGCTGACATATTCGTCTTGGCATTGGATATCCTGCACAAAACAGACTCCTCGACAGCTCCTGAGGACTTGGTGGGCTGTCCTCAGCTTCCACAGCGACCTCAGGGGACTCCTAAAGCTCTCACACTACTAGAGGAAGAGGTTAAACCTCACTGAGTCTACCCTGCAGTATCATGGCTCTCAGCAACGACTCAGCCCTTCCTCTTTCCTGCAAACGGAGTGAGTGACTGACTGACTGAGAAGAAGAGTGACAAAGCTACTGTTAAAGTTTCTCACCAGATCTCCTGTTTTCTCCAGGGACAATTTGGAGCTGTCTGCTAAAGACCCTTACAGGAATGTAGTCAATGACACGCCTGGGATTAGTTTGGTTATTTACAACGACAACAAGCCAGTGAGAGAAGAGGGATAACTGTGGAAAATCTACAGTGCAGTGAGTCTTCAGTTACAACAGCTCCCTTTCTACTCTTTCCTCCAGAGAGACTAAGTGAATATATCACTTCTGTCAGCCTTGTCGAGGCTTGCCTGGGACCTCAGTGGAAGAACTCTGCAACATTCCTCAATGATTTTTCCTGCATCTTGAGACACCGAGCATTAGTCAGATCCATCTGACAATATCAGTTTTGTTTTTGTGTCTTACCTGGAATCTTCCTGTGTTTTAGTTTTGCCACGGTTCAAAACCTCATGGAGTCAATACAGAGCAACACCACCACTGATGTTTCATGGGAGAAACATAACAGATTGAGTTACAGAGTTCAAGAGTCTTCATAAGATGTGCAAGCTATTTTCTTTACAGTCCAGAGGGTCTCGTATGAGTCAGGAGTTCAAGGGACAATGAACAAAGAACTCCGATTGGCAAGGAAAGGGGCGCCGTCTGGTTTCGGACACGGTCGGAGACACTCGTGCTTGGGGTATGTTCCTAAACTATGCATCGTGCATTTTTGTCAGCGCTCATATTCATGAGAGGGAGTGTTCATGCAGGCTGCAGAGCGCAGCTACACGCATGGCTCACAGACCTGCAGTGACACTTTCCCCATCCAGGCTGCAGCAATAGAGAATACTGTAAGATGGATATCCATCTTCCATAGCACAAAGGTAGATTACACCTCAGCTGCACCATGTGCACGGACTTAATAAAGAATTTAGTTTGGCCTCTGAAAATGACCCAGAACTTAAAAACATTAACTACAAATAAGTTTGGTTTCATCCCACAGAATCAAAGAGCAAAGGGCTTTTGTCTCAAGCTGCACTGGCATCCACAAAGAACTCCATTGAGACACATGAACCAATTTCTGCACACTCATTGGTAGGAAATGGACCAGAAAGCAGGGGAGCAAGAGTTTGCAAAAAAAAAAGGTTATGAGACTCTTGTTTCTGCTCACCCAGAAACCTTTGCTTTCTTGGTTTGACTGTCACTGCTATCATGTTGTCCATCCACACAGCATTCTTTGAAGTTTAGGTAATCACTAATGCTGTGTTAAATTTAAATGGCTGGTAGAGAGGGAAAAGATTTACATTTATCATTTGGAAGCATTAATGTCATCTGACAACTCTGGACGGTTGTGTGAGGCCAGAGTTGGCCTTGAGAGATTTAAAAAAATCTTTGCATTGACAGTGTAGTATCATATCCCCTAAATTTGGGTTTAGCTACCTTGAATGATGTACCTTGGCTGACACTAGGCATCCATGAGTTTAGCTGTTAGCAGTATCATCCACTTAGTTGTTGACATGAAGGCTCTTTACAAGTCTGTAAATTCTGATAACTTTACTTTGACTTGTTGCGGTATCGTGTATTCATTGTCGCAGAAGCACACGGGGCATGTTAAGGTAAATTGGTTTATCAGTGAGTTAATGAACTGGAATGTGTTCATCAGTCTGATGCACATTCAGGTTCATTATATTCGTTTAATAGGCAATTTAAGTCTGTGAACTGTAGAAAGGGTTCACATGGTGATGTGTGTGTTGCTCTGCACCCTGAGTGATGAGGCCAGTGTGTTATTAGGTGATTATTGAGCTGCACTCTTTCTCTTTCTGCTAGCACTTTACCCAATGACCTGAGAGGAAGTAAGTTTTGTTTGTGGCAAGTTTCATTCAACAGACTTCCTGTTGTTGCTGAAAGTCTCCCAGATACATTTTTCAGTGCAAATGACCTCGAGACAAGTGTTGCTGACTGCGTAGGTTCTCATTCCTCCACGTCATCGTGTGGAGGAAGGGTTAATAGAAGGGCAACTGGACTTCTTGTTGAAGCACCTGAGGGTACTTAGGTGATGGTATAAACTAAGCATCATGTGAGTCGTTAGGATCACATGAGCCCAGCTGTGAATGTGTAAATGCCCTCAGGTGCTAACGGCCTCAGACCAGCAGGAGCCACCCAGGTGTGAATGTTCCACTGAGTGGTTTCTGTTGCTCACAGAGGTACCACCTACTAGGTGAGATAGGGATGGGTTTAAAAGTTTGGACTCTCTCCAGAACTGAAGAAGCTTCTTGGATGAGAAGTGAAACGACTTCAAGCTTCAACAAGAAGTCCAGTTGCCTTCTACTCCAGCTCCGCTGTCGAAAGGACAGATACAGGAAATCTTTCCTGCCACATGCCATCACACTGTACAATAACAGCTA
>JBBMJY010000022.1:14684825-14705692 GCA_037833715.1 Toxotes lorentzi | reverse complement strand
ATCTATCTATCTATCTATCTATCTATCTATCTATCTATCTATCTATCTATCTATCTATCTATCTATCTATCTACTAACCCTTAAGTTGCTGACTGAACACAGAACTATGAAATGAGTGTTAGACTATCTGGATAATTGTGTTCCATCAGTTTAAAAACATTCACACATACAGCACAGTCTATATTTTTATAAGTGCACAGGACACAGGAGTTTATGAAAAATGCATTTTTCTTTGACACTATATGTGCTTGAGTGTGTGTGTTGTCTTTGTGTGTTGTGTGTTGTTTGCCTGATGTCTTGTTGTCAGTCTCTGAGCAGAGGGAGGGTGTTCATGGATAGATAGCCCCGCCTGTTGTTACATGATGTCACAGCAAGGGATTGACTCATGTCACGCTGACGACAAACACACACTGTGTCCGTCTGTGTCAAACTGTAAGCACATACAGGCACAAGTCTTCTGCACATGTTCCCTTTGTGTGCATGTTTAAATGTGTCTTTTTGCATTCCAGTGTGTTGTATTTTGTGTGTGGTCTCGCGTGTGTGTTCATGCCTGTTCCTGTCCTTGTACTGATAAGCAATGTACTGGGCTTATTTGATTATTTTTGTACAAGTCTGAGCCATGTACAGCATAGTTATTTTACAGGTATTTTATATAAAGGTAAATACATTGCCCAAGACTTTTATTAGTTTGATTGTGCTGTGTCTGGGAAGTTTGAGTTTCCCATTCAAGCTCATACCTGCCAACTATGAAGGATGATAAAATGATGCTGTTGTAATGTCAAATGTTTATTAATGCTGCAGGCTTCTGAATCACTATGTAACAGTTAACCACAAATGATGAACTGACATCGTTCTTGACAGCAAAGAGGAAACGTTTGCCTCGCAGCTGCAAGCAGACTCGGTTGTGTTAGGTACTGTCTCCTGAAACCTTGTCTGAACGGACTCTAAGTGGCAGGCAGAAGCAAGCATCTGGCCAGGGATGTTGCTGTGTGTGTAATTTTAATCTTATCTTGCAACTTTGCATATTTGTCAAACACACAGAATTATCTGTTGGTGTTGGATTTTTTTTAATGTATTCAAGAGTAAGGGATATTGAAAGAACTTGTAAATATTTCTATATCATGGTTTGTTGTTGTCAGGGTGACTTCCCCAGAAAAATGACACAAACTGCGGTTAAGACAGGACATGTTAAATGTAAAATAGCCAGATCATTTACAGATTAAAGCTGTGTGAAACAGGCTAAAGGCTGTCAGCTCATCCTAACTTGAAGCAGCCTGCTCGGTCCTTCACTGGTCCCAGCTGGACCCAGTACAGCCACAGCTGAGTCCAAGTAGAGTGGGGGCGGTGGACAATAACACAACAGACCCCCAAAATAAAACCCCCGAGCCTGGAATAGTTCCCCAGCCCCGCCAGCCTGGCTGCACATAATACATATAACACACATAGCACGTGAATGTGACATGTGTTTCTCGTTTCCTGTGTATACACTCACACACACACAAACCGCACCCTGCCACAGCCACCCGTCCCAAAATCCATATTGATTGTTCCACCATAGAATTGCTGTTGGTACTCTGAGGTCATGTTGACACATTAGGTGTTGTGCTCCACCAGCCGTGGAAAAACAGTTGAGAGGTTCAGGCCAGAGTCAGTTTCGTTCCTCTAGTTGAGATGTGATGTGGAAGGTTTTATTCAGGATTTAATGTTGGAGAAGGAATGGTGGCCAGAAAAAAAGAGCTTTCAGCTTTCATAACATTCCCTTCTGATCTTTCCTACACCATCTTTTCTGCGTTGGAGTTTTAAAAATACATCAGAAAATAGTAGTTGTCCTGATACTGACTCTTTACAATTCTCACAGTTTCTATTGTTGACTGTGGTAATAAGTGCCCTGCCCTGTTTCTTTGCCTTGAGTTTGTAAGTTGTGCGTGTCCGTACGTGTGAATTTGTGCCTCTCCTATGTGTAAAAATACTGTCAAGGCATAGAGCGACCTCTGCTGGGCAGTCAGCTCAGTTTCAGCAGACTTTACTCACTTATTTGCTCAATATCATGAATGTGAATCTAGGTGTTGTTGGAAAGTACACTTGGTCAACTTATCTTGGATGAATAAGGAGCCAAAGCCAAAAAACAAAAAGTCATGACACTGCCCTCTGAAATAACACAGGGAGGCGCAGGAGAAGCAGCGGGACTCTGGTCCTCCAGGAGGAATAAATTTGTGTCTGAGCCTAACAGCAAACACCATGGCCGACTGAAGCCAAGATGGAGCAGTTCCTCTTATAGCCACGGCATGCTGGCACCGAAGGACTTTAAAGCTACATAACGCTGAGCGGTCTCTGAAAATGGTGCAAGACAGAATTGGGAAAAGTCAGATTCAGTGTGATTGTCTCTGTTCACACTCTGTAGCTATACACTCTGTGGCTTGAATACAAGTTTTCATTCTGACCAAACACTGCAGTGGCTCTCTGGTAAGCCCTTGTCTGGCTAAGGGCATGCTAATCATTGAAATCACACACAGCAACAACCAGCTGAAACAAAAACCTGCATGGATGGAAGTCACTGCTCTTTACTCTCAGCCGAACGTGTCACTTCACAAGCTTCTCCACAAGGTGGGGCAAAGCCATCTCAGCTCTGTTGTTGGATACATATGCAAACAAAGTTTTGCCAGCTCTTTAAAGCAGTCACAACTACCATATGTGCTCAGTGGTAGAGAAACTGTTTTAAAATGATGATTACTTAACTGTACAGCATTACTAAAGAGAGGATCACAGTTTTTCAACCCAGACTGTACTGAAATGTTGTTTTCTTATGATTTTATAAGTTGTGTGGCACAATTTCACAGACATAAAAACTTGTTTATCAAAACAAACAGGATAAATATAATCTTCAATAACAGGAAGCTCTCAGTATAGTTACACACATCATGAAAAAGGGTCATGTGAAGTTTTATTGATGTTATTCTGCAGATCTTTGTGGTTCTAATGTGGATGTTCTTCAGCCAGGGGAAAGAAAGTAAGTAAAGCCTGCCCGAAAGCACTGTCGGTCTTTGAGAACAACATATAGGCTTGTCTGACTATACTATGAGCTTCCTGTTTTCAAAAAGATCTGTTTTGCTTTTTGAGGCCCACAGCCTGAAGCTCTTTTGCCTCATTTGATTGTTTATGCTCAGTGAGAAGCTGCAGCTGAAGGTTTATCATTGCTGAAGGTGTCTGTGATGTTGTTCATGAAAACAAAACCAGGGTAGAAAGCAGTTGAACAGCAGCGACTGTACCTACTAAATGAATTAACAGGGAAAAAAATGCAGATTTTCCTGCGTGTTTCCTGACTTATATCTGATATTTTACTTTGATAGTTTATATCATATAACCTTGGTACAGACAGACTCAAACACTTACATGTGCACTTTTTCACTCTCCACACATTCGTACAGTACATGACACTCCTCTCTCGAAGCTTATTCTCATTAGCGGAGGTGATGTTGTCATAGGAGCCAGCAGCCAGCTGGGCTGTAGAAGTCATTTGGCCGGCGGATTTGGTTACACAGCGGCCTCACAAACACCTCATTCTCAGCAAACCTCCACCCTGGCATCTGTTTCGAGGTCCAACGTGTTTCACAAGTGTGTTGCACAAGGAGGGAAGAGAGCATTGGTGGGAGGGTTAAGGGGTTTATCATAGTTTAAGTGCAAGGACAAAACTCAGAATATCTAAATACGACACCAGAAATCACATAAGCCAAACATTTGTTTCGTGGTATTAAAAATGGCAACAAAGACAGTGTGGTGGAAAAGAGAGTAGAGTAGGGAGGTGTGACAGGCATGTGTGTGTTTTAAATGCAGGAGGGAATTATCGCGTTGAGGGGTTTCCATACAATTTTACTCATTATTCCCATTACTTTAAACTTAATCAGCGCTCGGTTGTACATAATTTGGATCCAGAAAAATGAAAATGGGTATGTGTGAAAATGTGAGACTGGTTGTGACCTTATCATGGTGAAAGGCTCTGTGTGTGCTGAAAAGGCACTGAGTCCTGTAAGGGTCTCTTGAGGCAAAGTCATCCCATACAGGAACCGAATCAAGAACCTTTGTCAATCCGGTGGCAGAAAGTCACTTTTATTAGAGAATAGGAAAACACAGGGCATGGAAACACAACGGATGCTCACCAACATGTGCACCCATTAATTACAGGGACGAGTGTTCGGTGCATTGCTAGACAGGTGGCAGCAGGTGAAGGCAGTGGTCTGGAGGATTTGCTCCTATGGTTCAGCCTCCCAAGAAAACCTTCTTCTTGGGCGACTGCAGAAATATGGGGTACTGGGGGGCATTAGTAAGAACTGAGACCTGTGTCTGCCTTCTTGAAAAAAAGTGCACTCTCATGGGTGTTTGATTACAACAAGCCTTTTCCTTGCCAGTGATGAACCCAGGATGTAGTTCTCCTGGTTTCACTGAACTGTGACTGACAGCCTACACATGGGCAGTTTGCAGCTGACTGTGAAGTGGTTCAGATGAGGGTCAGCACCTCCAAGTATAAGGCCTCAAACCTCTGGATTGACTCCTTTGGGCTAGCAGCAAGTCGCTTCCCTCAGTTACAACATGCTCAAGGGCCTCAGGGTCTTGTTCATGAATGAGGGTAATGCAACAGAAAGGTGAAGCGTCAATGTGAACGAGTACAGTCACACAGAAAACGGAGCAGTTCAGGGTAACAGTTCAAATCGGCTGCGGGATGTAATGGAGGCCTTGTTCCATTTAAGACAGAAAGTGAGCTTCTTTTGTCTCCACTAATTTAGAGTAATCTTTGCCTGATGGCTTTCGATTTTTGTCATATTCCTGAACAACTGAGTCATTAGTGCATCCCAGGTCTAGGCACCGTGCCTCATTCAGTGTGGAAATTAAATAATAGGAACCCACAGCTGGTACTAACTGATGTCACCCAGCTGGCATACAAATCAACAAGTAGCAGATGTGCAGTTGCAATATCATGCATTTTAAGTCACGTCGAGGGAAATCGATACAAGGGATGTAAAGTGCAGACCTAAATTTGGTGAAATTTAATCAAAGCCTTGTGTTTGAGTTAAATGAAAGTGGCATTTTGCTGTATTAGTGAGTATGTAGATGAGAACTTTTTTTTTTTTTTACATTTACATAGAAGTGCACCTCTTTTAATGGGCTAAATCAGGACTTAGAGCTGGAGCTGGAGATGGAGTTAAGGCAGCAGCTTTCAGATGAATCTGGTCAATCTCTGAGATTGAGCGCAGTTTAAGCCACCACCACACACACACACACACACACACACACACACACACATACACTCCACCTCCACTTCCATGTGCCTGCCAAAACGTTCGACTCGGCCGCCTGCCCTGTGCTGTCTCAGAAGACAAATATTTGTCTGTGATGTCGACAGCAGCGAGAGGGTCAGTTGGTGAGATCACTGGGTCCAGAAAGTCCACGGCGAGACTGACTGGTGCTCCTCCACTGGAGTCACTCGCAGGTTGGAGCACTCAGACCTGGAATTGTGCAACTACAACTGATGTTATCAGAGAAAACTGTACTGTGTATTCTGCACGTCCGGAAAATGTCTTTGCCTTTAGTTCTCTGGATTTAAATGGATGAAAATATCAGAAAATGTAGATATGGCCACACAGATTTAGCATCTATGAAGTCAGGTGAAAATTTTAAAAATCTTTGATAGTACTTTGATAGTAGACATCAGTACAAAAAAACTGTAAACAAACTGAAGAAATGCATGTAATCCATTTATGCACATGAAAACACACGCTTACACACATACTTACAGGACTCAAAATCACTGGAGGCACACACACAAACAGGATGGATCCACTACAACCACAGACAGCTCCCGACCCCCACCCCCTCCCCTGTCTCTCTCACTCACACACACACACACGTATGTAGTGTGTCCATGTCTTTTTTTAAAGCCTCAGGAGTCCATGTGCTGGAAGGAGGAGACAGACAGAGAGAGCCATAGAGAGACGGAGGGAGGAGTGTGTCTCCTGAAGAGAGAGTTCAGCGCTGAACTCCCCAATGTGGATTTGAAACGAACCGCTCCACGCTCTGCTCACGTTCAGGTCTCCAAACCGCATGAAACAGCAGCGCGTTGCTGAGGAAATGACTCTCTAAAACCCGCAGTGCTTTGAATCCCCCTTCCCTCCTTCACTCTCTCCTCCTTTCGGACTGGAGGCATGCCGCAGGAACACACCGAGGAGGGCTTTCCTCCGTCTGTCCGCGCGTCAATGGAAACCTGGTGCGGTGTGAAGGGAGAGGAGCGAGCGCGCAAGACTCGAGGAGCAGGGGAGCGCCCGGAGGAGGAGGAACATTAGTGAAGAACAAAGCAGAAGGGAGACAAAAACAGCCTCAATCATGAGTTTACCGACTAACTGTGTGTATCCGGCCCCCTCGGTCCAGGATCGCTACTTCAAAGTGCGGAACGGGAATATGTGTGGGTCGCCGTGCGCCGTCAACCGGCCCATCGACATCGTACAGAAACGCAGGCGGTAGGCCAGATGTGATTTCAGTCCAGATGTTGCTGCACAACTCTAAACATACTGCTGTGTATTCGTTTTTCTTTTAAACAGTGTTTCACAATCCTCCCTCTGACAAACACTTATGATAAATCAAATCTCATAAATTAAAAGAACTTAAAAAAAAAAGAACTTCTGGAAAAGTCACCACAACTTTAACATTCATAGAGTTTTTATACAGGGGTGATCACCGGGGTTTGTATTGTGTTAGGGCTTAAACTGATCTTTGCTAAATTAACCATTTAATCACAAATTTATTACTCAAAAGAAAAAATACAGCACTATGGCATTCTTGTAGTGATCATCCTTTCAGGTGTGTTTGGTGTTTTTAACCTCTTGAATCCTGAGATTCAGTGAGATTCAAAGTGTTTCTGTGTTGCTTGGTATGTGACATTTGTAGTGACCTTGTATCTCTATCTCCTTGTGATATTCATATCATTCATGCTGAACTCACAGTACACTACACGGAACAGCTCTTAATGGTATTTTGTGATATTTTTCATTTAATCTCCTAAAATATCAGCATAGTCTCCTTGTAGTCTCCATTTGCCAGTGCTGCTCAGTACTGGGTTTACTGGGGCTTATTTGAGCTTTATGGTAGTAATATTTCATCAGTGCAGAATATGTGACACTTCTAAGTCTGAGTGACTTTGCTGACTTGACTTTTCCTTTGCCACTTTTCCTTTATTGGAAAAATTACACACCTCCAGGTGTAAGAGGGTCAAAGAGTTGGAATCCGGGACCTTCGCGTAAGAGATCGAACAACATCTCGGCTCTTTACTTCTCATAGCTAAATCGTTTTAATCCAGGATGTCAACAAAACATCCACAGTCAGTGTTGTCTACCTGCCAAGTTCCTTCAGAAGAAATAATGCCTTCAGACAGTGGTGCTGAGTTAATGACAGAGTTTGGTTTTAAATGCTGTTTTATTAGTTTAATGGTGACTCAGACATGCTGATGGGGTTTGAGAGGAAGATCTGAATCAGATTCTCCTGAATCTGTGTGTGTTTGTGCGTGTGTGTGTGTGTGTGTGTGTGTGTGCGTGTATTGTCTTTATTGTCTGCATAATTTGCGGCATTTAAATATTTATTCTTTTATTTTCATCTGATGCTGGCTAACAACACTTATGTTTTTGTTTTTTTTGAGCTGATTGTGTTATGGGTCACCCTCAGTGCCAAGTGAGAGTGCCAGTTGTGAAAAATCACGGGAGGGGATTATTGAAGTTTTATGTAGGCACATGGTCAGAAGGCTGAGGGTCAAGGGTGAAGGAATCTTATTTGTTTCATAACAGAACTTAAATTAATGTAAAATTAAAGCTGTAGATGTTGAAATATTTTTCTTTTTAAATCTTTTTAAAACAGCCCCTACTCTTTTTAAACAAAAGATAGTATCAGGAATTAATAATGAACAAGGGTAGGTTTAACGGTGCTTTATCATTGAAAACATTCAATTCTGTTAAAAACTACACACATGCACATTTCATTCTCAGCAGATGAGTATACCTGAAAGTGGCTGCTGCCTTAAGAGTCACAGAGGGCTAAGAGTGACTAATTTTGCAGGCGGCCTTTCATAAAGTCATGACGTCATCAGCCTTGTTGGGTGGGGAGGGGGATCAAAGCGTCTTTATAATGTCAACCCACCAATAAAAAGCCTTCAAAGGGAGATTGCTAATGAACATAGAGTTGGACGTATTTATAAGACTGATGGATCAACCACATGTGTGTAATAACACAGTCAAAAAGCAGCGGAGAAAAGTGGAGCGCACACTGTAATTGTCCAGATCCCTTTAACCCCGCACCCTGTGTAGTTTCCATTAATTCCTAGATGGAAACAGACCGCTTCCTTCGTCATTGATTTACCTCATAAAGTTAGAGGTTTTGCAGTTAGTTTTGGCAAAGAGGAATTCATGTGCAACTGTGCAGATTCTGCTTCTGCTTTTAGATTTGTGATGAAACAGGGGTTATTATACTGGGTCCTCTATATATCATGAAACAATATAAATTTGTCAACTGTCAGCTATTTTGATATGTCATCTTTGGTCATTTTTCAAGGTCTGCAAGTGCTGCTTTTCTCTATTTCATATCATTGTATACTAAATAGTTTTGGGTTTGGGTTTTTTGGTTGTGTTGGACATAACAAGACATTTAAAAACGTCACCTTGGAATTGTTTCACTATTTTTATTTTAAAAATCAAAATTCAATTAATCAAAAATAGAATCAGCAAATGTTACCATAATGAAAATAATTCTTACCTGCAGCCCCAGATGGACAGTGTTTATAATTTTATAAACAGTTACTCAGTTATTGAGATAGATGCCAATCAATTCACTATCAGCTAATCAGTTAATCGACTGATGTTTCAGCTATAACAATGGTGCATGTACCGGGAGATGAACTGTGTCCTGACAATACAATTATTATGTGATTTTTAGTGACTATTTTCCTGGACTCATCAAAAACAGATTTCCTCTGCGGTTATTCATTTCGGTTCTGCAAATAAAAATCACATATACAGTGACATCAGCCACTCCTACCATCACACACTCGTCCATTACTGCTCTTTTCATGAGCCGACCTGTATCCTCCAGGGTGATGATGAGGACTGACGACTTACTCATCGTGTTTCACCTCCCAGCACAGATCACAGATGTCAACTAGACGTTGACTCACACTGTGAGAAAGGGAGCTAACAGCCCATCAGTCTTGTAGTAACAATAACAATGATAATGCGTCTACTTTATATTTATTCAGCAGTCACCAAAGTTGCACAGCACTGTAAGATCAAAACAACACAACAGCTCCATAACAACCACCAATAATACAAACAATCACCAATATAAATGTAAAAGTCTGTATATTTTAAGTAGAAGGGTTTTATTTTTTCCATGTGGAGGACAACATCTGTTTATTACCACTTTGATGCTGTTAATTTAGTTCAGGTGGATTCATCCTCGCCTTTGCCCTGTTGACTCCGTTAATAGCTATGTTTCCGTGTGTTTCAAATCTCGTGTGTAGATTAATATAATGCAGTAAATTAGAGCTGTGCTGTGATATTTCTTCAAGTTGACGGCAAACAGGATTTAGTTGCTGAGGTCAGAGGCGTTTTGCTCTTAGCGTGTTGGTGACAGTCGTTGGGAAATTTCTTGTGTATGTGCAGCCTTGTGCTCTTCGCTGCTAGTGCTCTTTAGTAAAGATCTGCTGATTGTTTGAACAGTTACCTTTTTCTCCGATTCAAACCACAGTTTAAGTTTTAAACTGCAGCTTCCCAATGTGTTGTTCCCAATGTGGCAAATGGTGGTTAGTCATGTAGTTTAAGAAGTCAGTCAGTTTGTATTTTTAAGGTTGGTAGTTCGGTTTATAGATTTCTTAAAATATACTAATATTTGACATCTTTGTATTCAGGGCCACAAAATTTAAATTTTCTTTCCTTCTTGCCACACTTTTTTCTCTGCTGGTGTGTCCACAAGGATTTGAGTAATGCTGATTCCAAAACTCTGAAAATTCAGCCTTTCCCTCTAAAGTTTACTGTGTTTTTGTGAAAGTGGAAAAGTATCTGAAACAGAACTTGATGCATAGTTTTCCCCCGGTTACAGCCATATCTGCTGTATAAGGGAAGATCTACCCTGGAACAGCTTTGCCAACCCGGACTCTGTGTTGGAGGTCTGAGGTTTTGCCACAGTGAAATAAGTGCTTGCAGCTCTTTATTCTGTCTCCTTGTGTGGAACTGATCCACTGACAAATCTGCAACAAAATTGTCCAACTGGACCAACTTTTTAACCTTGGTAAGAACTTTACCAACCTAAACAGAGCTATTTTCTGCAGTTGCTTCATAATAAAAGCCTCTTAATGTTTCTTCACCGAAAGGCTTTTACTGTGATTCAAACATGGCAGTGTTAAAATAAATGTTTTCAGCTGTAGCTGACAACTGTGGTCAGTTACTCCAGTTCTTTAGCAGCTCTCTCTTTGTGTGCTGCATTGTGCTCATTGTTTTGGACTTAAAGGGAAACTCTCGTTGGGACACAAACATTCTCATAGCCTGTAACCACAAAAACTCCAAAACACACTGATGAAGTGGATTCAGGCCTAGCAACACATCACAACAGAAGAACTCACCATAACTCTTTGAAAATGCCTCTCAACAGCTATAAACAAATGAAACTCTGGGATACATTTCTGCTTTTATGTGAGGAATTAATTCATAAAATCATAATCAGAAATCGAGTGAATAAGCTTAATAATAAAAGACGGTGTTTTTTTCTGTGGCACCTCCATCATATCAGATCAGGATGGCAGTGACTGGCTGGTATCAGTTTAACTCGTGTCGTTTTCACGCAGGTATAATCTGACTCTGATGTGCTGTCTGTATGCAGTTGGTCCCTCCCTGCAGTTCAGAAATCAGATCTGACCTTTGGCGGTGTCACGACTGGTTGGCCAGCCCTCTGGGCCTCAGCCCATGTCAACACACTGAGACATGACGCACATATCGCTCTACATGACATGAGGTCAAAGGTCATTGCAAGTTGCCAGCATGTTGCCACATAATCTGTGACAGGGCACAGCTAACGTCACGCTCACCGTGAGTCCTGTATGAGTCAGATATGAGTATCCCATTATCCCGCTGCAGCGGGTTAGGCTTTGCCCACCTGCACTGACAGTGCTGCTGGATTTCTCCCTCCACAGACTCCAGCTCCATCTGCTGTAGTTCATTTGCATCTCTTTCCCATTTCTCCGTGATGTGGACCAGTTGGGTTTGGTTGCCAAACTTTATTGATTCAGTGCAGTGACCAATAGCAGTGCATAATCTGCCATGAAAAGTGTTAATGGCAGTACACTGGGTTGTGTCCTCTGATGTAATTTTTTTCCACATCTAGAATAAAGGCTGATTGATTGAGTAGGGAGAGTTGTTCGTTATGCTACTAGTAAGTGCTGGAGTTTTGATGACTTTGATTGAGTGTGGTGGCAGGAAGATTAGAATTTTTTAAATAAAACCCTCATGTTTGCCTTCTGGTTTACATATGTTGTTGACGTTTACATAACACTGTTTATCTGTATGGCCCCTGTGAAATGGTTAGTCAATTAATTGATTAGTTGATCGACATAAAAGTAACTGGAAACTGTTACTGTGACTGAGCATTTAAAGCGAAAAATGCCAACATTTGATGGTTTCAGCTTCTCAGATGTGACGACTTGATGCTTTCTATACTCGATACTAAACTGTGGGTTTTGGGCCAGTATGGCAAAATACGGCGTATGAAGACCTCACCTTGGGATGTTTGAAATTAAAATACAACATTCTGTTATTTTATAGAAAAAACAAATAATCGATTCATTGAAAAAATAATAGACTTTTTTCAATGATAAACTTTTTTTAAAATGAATGAACTTTTTTCATAACCCTCTCTGTTCAAAGATGATCTCATGGGGTCAGACGTGAATGTCCTCCTTGATGTTTCTTCACCCGTCCCCTGACTCCATGATGATAACTCTGACCCTTCCCAGGCGATGCTGTGGCTGGTTTTGTTCTTCTGCTCTCAGACAGCTGATGTTGTCTCCAGTGGTCGTTCAGTCTCTTTTCCCGGGCCCCTTGTCTTTTCACAGATGCAGTGTTCCCCACATCTGTTGCATGTAATATCTTAGATCAGTCCAGTTTTCCTCCTCCAGTCACCACCCATTCTGAACGCCTTCTAATCACAATGTCTGAATAACAGATCATATGCAACTGACATTTCCAGCTGTTCTAATCTAGCAAGTCAGCATCATTAAAAAATGATTCAGAACAGAGGCATTTTACAGGAATTTGGACTTTTGTAACAAAGAATATTTGACCCCTGGTGAGGACTGACAAAAAATATTGACGTGACAGTGGCTGTTCGCTGGACTTGATCCCAAATCGTTGCCAATTCACAGTTAACGCCTCAACCCACTGAGCCGCAGGACGCCTCTGCTCCGAGTCTCTGGAGTCACTTTGCTCTGTTCCTACAACAAACACGTCTCAGCAGAAATCCCACTGCGTCCGCAACCTCAGCCAGCTGGTTTCTGGCTCGTATCTTTTTAGAGTGTTTCATAGCATCCTGTGCGTCCTACTCTCTTATTTGGTGGAAAAACAAAACTGCAGCAAGCAGAGTGTTGGGCCAGGAATAATTGCAGGCCTGCGAGCTGGTCGATCGGCATTGCAGTGACAGCCATGAAACCACAACTGACGTCAGCAGACAAGTGTGACTGTGTTTGTGTGACTGTGTGTGTACTTGTGTTGAATATCACTGCTAGAATAGTGGACTGAGTGTTATCCTGACATCTCTGTGACTCCAGGAATGATGTTCAACTCAGGGGCAGATGAACACTCGACAAAGAAGCTCTGTTCCAGTATTTTCGTGCAGGATTAGACAATAGCGCGGTTGATGGACTTTTACTTAATCCGAACAAATGAAGAAACAAGACGTCCACATGCAGCCTGCTCCTGCACAGTTTGTCACAGGTGAACTTTATCACCTACATAGGCTTCAGGGCTCCGCCAACACAGCGGGATGCCAGGTAGGGAAATGCTGGGGGCTGGAGACGACTTTCAGCTACTTGAAAAAAAAACGAACTCAGGGTCCAGTTGAAACTCTTAGTTCTTACAGTATGTTTAGATGGACTAGATTTGAGAAACAAATACTTTTGCAAATATCTGTAAGTGTCATCGCTATGAATACCACGGACACCTGATATTATCTATTGCTGTCTGTTTATAAAACTCATGTCAGGTTATTTTTGCTAAAAGATACGTATGAACAAATAAGTACTATATGTAAAATAGAGGAATGCACCAATCCAGCTGCTTCTTCTCTCAAAGTCAATTCTAAATATCTCAACAGTGTGTTAGGGAATCTGCTGATACAAAGGACTGACCCAACACCAGCACACTTTTTTTCCCCAAGATATACAAATTTTAGTTGTATGCCTCACTGCGTGGGACTCATTAGGATAATTTTTATGTGAAGTAACTGGAGGACAGGGATTTCCATGGCACCAAAAGCTGAGCTTGCGGTCCACGACAGCTCACTCTATTTAGCTGACAACAGAAACTTTGAGAAAGAAACTGTTTAATGTGGATCGGTCTCATCATGGCTGATAGCCAGTCTGCGTAGTAAAGTCAGTATCTGGGCCGATGCCATTCTCATGTGTTGTATTGGTGCATCCTTTAAATTTACTTACACAATATATTTTACCTTAATTTGTATTTTTTCCATCCAATGCCTTTTATTCTATTCCGTGATCTAATCTAACTCTAACTACTACTATTGTTAATGATAAGTAGGATTTCTGGGGCTTTACATGAAGCAAGCACCTAAAAATCTTTCAAACAAAAAAGGCAGCGAAAGACTCGAAGAAAACACTCTTCGCCCGTTGTCTCCATCTTGTGTCCCGCTGTCCAGCCATGTGATTGGCTGCTCCTGGGTTGCCCTCGCCTAATTAGAGGAGGAAGTGGCACACTCTTGCCTCACCACCGGACTCAATCACTGTATACCGAAAGGCGCCAATTAGTGCCATATGAACATGATTAGAGGAACACTCAGCATGGCCTGTTGCTGGGCAAAGACAGACTGCTTGTGTGTGTGTATGTGTGTGTCCTGAACCAGCCTGTCCAGTTGCGCACCAGTGTGATGTAAGGTTGTTCGATTTTCAGGTCGATGCTGGAGCCAAATCTAGATCTCTACTGCTGGGGCTGTAATCACACATCGGCCGTCTGAGTGTGTGTGTGGTTCTGGTGGTTCTGGCCCAGTGTGTTACCCCTCTAACCAGTTTCTAATGATGTTAATGCTGATCAGCCACTGTATGGATTTCTCCCCGGCTGGACGGACAGAGCTAATCACTGCACATAGACTCCACGATCAATACCCGTCCGGAGGAGTGAATCAACCTTTGAGGCGCCCTGAACTCCAAAAATTTAACCACTTCAGCACTGGACCAGTTACATTCATATTTAAAGAGTCAATTTGCTAAAAGGCTGCGGACAATGAACACTTCTGGACAACCTTCCAACTCCCAAGACAAAAGAAACATCACTTACAAACAGTGGTCCCTTGATAAAAACAAATCCAATTTATTTTAAAAATTGGTAATGGTCAGGTTTTAGGGTGTTTATTCTTTACAAAGGGTTTGTTTTAGACTCACTATATTGCACCAGTGTTCGGCAATCATATTGGATATTGGTCCTCATTTCTCAAGTATTATGGTTCATTTCAGAAGATGAGCTGTTAAAATACAAGATATAATAGACACAAAAATTACCGCAGATTTTCCTTCAATCTTCTGTAATAATGTAGTAATGTTTGTGCGCAAGTCTCAGATAGTACCTGATATGGACCAAGGCTGGTAACATTTGCCCCTCATCATTTTTGTTCTTGCTTCCTCTCTTCCTTTCTCTCTACTGACAGCGATAAAAACAGAGGTCTGCTGTTTTCAAAGTCCTTACTCTGTCTGTAGGTCAAAGGTCACACAGAAAAATAATAAACACAGCAGCTGGCTTGACTCAGTGCAACCTTCTCCTCCCCTAGGCTATATTTAGAGAGACATGAGCTGCTCTGAGATCAGATGTTGATGTTGGACAGAGAGCGTTTGCTCTGTTTGGACAGTGATCCACAGTGGCTGGTCAGGTGGATGGAAAGAGCAACTGTCTTTTCATGGAGGCAGGTTTTCATTTTCAGTCCAGGAGGGATGTATACAACAGTGGATATCTGAGGATAAGAGGATATCTGAACATGATGCTGTGTAAGTGGCACATGTCAGTATTTCGATTGAATGCAAACGGTGTGAGTAATAGTTCACGATCTTTGCACCTTAAGAAGGTCCTTGTTTTTGCTGTCTTGTAGAACGGTATAAGATAATTCAATTAGACCTGAGTGATAGGCCAACTTACCATATCAAGTCTCCCCAGTCTCCCCATCTCTCCCCAACTGTAATCAGCTATTACAGCATTGGATGTGTTTGATGTCCCTTATAAATGGCGTAATTCTTCTGGGTTCCCTGTGAAGGAAATGTCCCATCGTCCAGAGAGTAAAACACACAGCACCACAGATCGTTGATCACCTTAACAGAAAAAGTAAAAGTTTAATATCATTGCAAGTGAAACAACTCTTTGCTTGTTATGTTAGGATAGAGACTAGAAACTGTTTTTTAGTTGTCCTATACAATCTCTTTTCTTTGATGCAGTGTGGTGAAACAGGCAGCTTTAATCCTTTAGTAGCCTTGGACTTGCACATTTATCTTGTGAGACTATCTGTTTCTGTCAGAGATGAACTGTCTACAGATGAACGTATGTCTTGCTGCGTCTAACAGTTTCTCAGAATAGTCTTTCCTGTATTATTTTGTAGAGTTGGAAACTTCGGGATGGACTAAACTTGCTTATGTTTATCCAGTGAAGCTTTTCTGATCTCACACACTTTGTGTCCGGACCAATCAGCTGCCCACTGAGCACCATGAAGCATCTGGTTGCCTTTTCCAAATGTTTTCTGTAGTTGTTATAGTGAATGCGTCAACTGCACTGTGAGGTCTGAAATAGTTATCATCAAAAGCCAACTTTTGTTAGTCGTGACACTTTTACCAATGTGACCTATCAACAATTAAAACAGTATTTGTGTAGAGTCCAGACGTGTTTGAACTGATCAATCGGCTCTAGATTTTCCAGTATGGCTGCCAGTTAGTTCATCATGAGATGTGACTGTGTGCAACAACAAAATTCAACTTTTCCTTCTCTTGGGAGGTTAGTATAGTATAACTAATATAGTATAACTACCCTTGGAAAACTTATTTAATTTTTGCAAAAAGGTTATAAAAGCATTTAAGACCCTTTCTTCAAATGTTAATGTTATTTTTTATGTCTTGAACTGAAAAAAAAGAAAAAAAAACAGTAAATATGATAAAATTAGCAGTTGCAGTTTGGGATTCTTACTTAGTCCCTACCTAACTGTTAAGCACGGGTTGGAAATATTCTGCTTTGGGGTTGTGGCTCAGGAAACATTGCACGGATTTTTTACTCGGTTCTGCATAAATAAATCTCCTGCTTGTTCTTCTCCCACCCTGCTGCCCAACCTCACTTTCTCTTTGTGCTGTCACAAACACATAAACACACGTGCGCACACACACACATACACAGAGCCTACAAACCACACAAAGTGACGGTGAAAGGAAAGATCTGTTAGGCAGTATGAATGGAGGGGAAGCCAGTTATTTTTCTGCTGCTTTCAGATCAAATGTTCAGTTGTCAGTCTTGAGGTGTAAAGCAAACAAACCCTCTTTACCCCTTGAACTCTCCCGCACACGCACGCACGCACACACACAGACACACACACACACACACACACACACACACACACAAACAATGATACTGCCTCAAAAGTTCCTGTCCAACTGTTCTTTTGTCATTTATGATGATATAAAAACATTAGTACATTTAAGCTCTTTGCTTTTGCTTACCTTCAATGGTTTATACACACACGCGCACACACACATCTATTCATGAAGTGTTCCCTGGCCTGTTTTCCTCCTCTACTCCTCACCTCTCGCCTCCTTCCTGGTATGATGTTTGAGACCCCTCAGCCAATTCCCACGCTACGAGGAAAGAAAACAGGAGGGAGTGTGCGTGTGTGTATGTGTGTTGGTTGACTTTTGAACCTGGGCCTGTCATCCCCCATCAAATAACATCTGGTCTGGAGAGTTGTTTTCTGTATCACGCTCGCATACATAACAAAAAGTTCCTTAAATCCCTCAGGCCTGGTTCCCATGCACACATCACAAACATGCATGCACAAAAAACAACTGGAACTGGTCACACTTGGCATTTCCCAGCTTAAGGGTTTAACTTTTTGTGCAGTTAGAAGCTTACCCTAAGAAAAGGCTTTCTAATGAAGGCTGTGGCCTTAACATCAAAGTGAATGTCACTCAAATACTCTGTGACACTGGCATTTTGTGTCTATTAGTCATTTATGTTGCATATTAAGTCAAAGTGAAGAGAGATAAAAACAGATTTGTTTCCAGATGTTGATGAAAACAGTCACCTCAGCAGTAATTGTAATAGAGTTGTTTGTTGTGTCTGACCAACGTTTCAGAACCTAAAGGTCTAAAGTTTGGCTCTTTTCTTTGAAGAATAACTTAAATGATTATTAATTTATAAGAATAATTACAGAGAGGAATTTTCTGTCAGTTGACTAATTGAGTAATCGGTTAACTTAACTGTAATACCAGTTCAATCTTGTCACCCAGCTTCCAGCACAGACAAAAGCACAAATACTTATACTGAGAGATGATGCAGTGGAAAATCAGTTGACTTTTAAAGTGCAGTTTACTTTATTTACTTTGAAGAAAAAGGATTCCTCCACTTCTCTACGGTGATGAGGTGCAAACTAAACATCCTGGGAACAAAAGCAGAGGTTAGGATGTGGGTGTTAAGGGATGTGTGTGAGAAAAGTTAAGTAAAACAGTTAAAGAGAGAAAAGGGAGCTGTCATTTACGTCAGAGAAATAGAGAACAATGCTGGAGGCAGGAGACAGACCAAGGTCAACTTGTTATGCATGGTGCAACTGAATGAGTTGCCTGTGTTTTAAAACGGAGCTTGCCCAGTTGCAGATGCAGCGATAAAACAAGTAGTGCAATTTGTAGAGGTGGTAATAGAATAAGTTGTAGTAGTAAAAAAAAAAAAGAATAATCTAGTAGTTGAAGTTCTAGATCCACAGTTAAAGAATTAAAAGTCTGGTCTTGGCACCTTTACAGTCTCATGACTTGTCTAAATTTTACATAGGCTATTTCCACCCTGGCAAGGTGAAACACTGCTCAGACATCATAAGAGTGTTCTATAAAATTGGAAATATCAGGATCAACCTTTAAAAAATTCCAGACTGGTTTTTCCTTCACTTACAGTAGATTTTATAGGCTACTTCCTAAGGGAGTGTAAATTTTGACTACAAAAAATTTGTTTATTAACTTAGTCTTTTCTGACCTTTTTTTTTTTTTTTTAATATCCTTCACATTTGTTTTACGGCACACTTTCTTGTTCCTTCCTGGAGCAGAAACCCAGTAACCCCAGAAGGAGCCATATTGCTCATGTCTGTCCACTGTGAGTACAGTATTACTGTATTTTACCAGTGATGAGACCCACCCACACAGTGCAGGACATATTTCACATATGCTGCTTTAAAAAATTAAGTTTCCAGCTTATTTTACAATTAAAAAAAAAAAAAAATCAGTAAGGATAAAAGGAGGAGGTGGTTAATGATGGTCACTCAAATCACATTCAGGACAAATTTTGATACCAGGTCTGAATTGTAGTCTGTCTCAAATACATCTAGACACAATTAAAATTGAAGATTAGATAGATTAGAATACAAAACATGTACACTCTGGTCTTGGTTATGGGAACTCATGGAAAAGTACTGACCTTTTAGGACCTTTTAGAACAAAGAAGGTGGAAATCTTTATTTTATGAGGTTGTGTGTTTACCACACGAGGAATTCTCTGGAAATTAGTTGGGGTTTAGATGCCATATCTTAAGTACCATATTTGAATTTGATTGTTTTGTTTTAAACAAGTAATTGTCTTCTGTATTAGGACATTGCAGATATATTCAGCAGGGGGTGTCGCAGTGTCACATTTTCCTCAGCAGTGGGAGCTGTCTCCCTGTGAGAGGAGGCCTGCTGGCTTCTGCTACTTTTGAATGGGAATGAATGCCAAACTGCAGCTGCTGAAAGGCTCAATGGTGATTATGAGTCTGTGGAATGTAAAATGTTATGAAATGTTATGAATTTACATTAATTACCTTACCTTACATTAATTACCTCTTTAACCTAAATTTCTATTCTATATTTAACATGCTGCTTTTAAAATTGCTTTTATTTTGTGTTATTATTTATTTTATACTTAGACTTTATATTGTTTGGCATTCATTGTGGACATCAAGGGGAGAATTTCATTGTACAGGGAAACATGTTTCCTTACTGTGCATATGACAATAAACACTTTGCATTTGAATTGGAATTTAATAATCACAGTAAGACCACAGAAGCGCTCTAATGCAGTTCAGTGGAGTTTACCTGCTCTTGTCACGGCCATTAGTGACTTCATCATAGTTTGTGTTTAGCCATCTGTTGTGCAGCCATCTTCATATTAATTAACAGTAATATTTTTGTAGATTTTTGTTTCACGTAAAGCCAGAAATGGATCCCTGTGAGCAAGTAAATAGATGTGGTGGGTCAAAATTTATGTCACAAATCTGGGTTTCAGTTGAAGGATTTACTCTGCCATGATGGTCTAATTTCCTCTTTACAGTATTTTCCCTATGGTGGGAAGAAAATGTGAGGGAAACACAGAAAAGTGAGGTTAGAATTTAGCAGTGAGGGTTTAAAATGTTAATCAATATCTATAGACCACATATACTGCTCCCACTTTGATACATTATCCAATGATTTGCTTTAAAGATGTGATTCAGTATCAGTAAAGACCACCTGACTGTGTTAAATCACAGAAGTGTCACAGAAGTGTCAAAGTGCCCTTGAGCAACATACTCGAGCACGGTACCTGCTCACCTAGAGATTTGACTGAATAAAAGATAAAATATGAAAAACAATATGGGGGCGCAAGAACAGGGGGGCAAATACTACATCAGTATCACACTTTAGTGCTTGAACATGAACCTATCAAAAATATTTTTTTAAAAATTGGTCATACATGTATTCATGAGGAGGGGAGAAATCATCTGCATCCCGCTTTGAAGGGGGGTATCTACGTAAGCTCTGTCACAAGTCTCCTTGTTCCCCTCTTTCCTGGCAGGCAGATCTATTTATAGATTCTGACGTCACTGGTCTCCTCTGATGGAGCCTCGTCACGGCTGACTACACTGAGCCAAGGCGGGGGGGGTTATGGTGTATGGCGAGGTGTGGTGGGTGGGGGTATCATCACTGAGGTAAGCCCTGCTGCAGGAGCCCTGCTGCAGGAGCCCTGCCTCTCTCTGCCCTGTCACACCAATCAGATATGAGATGCTGAACCACATCATTGTGCTGGAAACAGCCTTCCAGATCACCTCCTCCTCCTTCTCCTCCATCCCTCTGTCTCTCTCTCAGCTTCTGTGAATTGGGTCTGTTTCATTCAGCATCAGTTGCATAATAGCTATCTTTCATTTATCAGGCGCTGCTATTGCTGGAGCGCTGGAGGCAGGCTGAGCTAAAAATAGACGCAGAGGCAACCTTCCCTTGCTCTGTTGGTGCTCGGGTTTCTATTGTGATGAGGAAGGGGGGGGGGGGGTGTGGGGGGGGGGGGGGGGGGGGGGGGGGGGGGGGGGGGGGGGGGGGGGGGGGGGGGGGGGGGG
>JBBMJY010000022.1:14638914-14684725 GCA_037833715.1 Toxotes lorentzi | reverse complement strand
GTTTTCTTTTTTGTTGTTTGGGTTTTTGTTGTGGGGGGGGAGGGGGGGGGTTTTGGGGGGGGGGAAGGGACCCCCCCCCCCCCCCCCCCCCCCAAAAAAAAAAATACCACTTATATTTTTACATAATGCTTTAAAATGTCATGTCAATCATGAAATATTCACTTATAATCTAATAATGTAGAGGACTTCTGCAGAATTTAGGTCAAAGAAGAGGTGAGTGGTTGTAACTTCTTACATCTTATTAAAACACATGCAGCAGACTTGTCAGGTGAATGTACAGTGCACAGTGCTATCTGATTAGTAGAGTCAGCGTGTCCCTGAGCAAGGCACAGCTTGCCTGAGGGAATGTGGAACACAGTGAGGCTGCAGATGAATAATTTCCCTGTTGATAAGCTTAAACTCTCCTTTGCCCTTGAGAGTTCATCTTTTGGTACTTTGTTCTGTTTTTTCTTTTGTGGTTGCATGGTGTTTTGGGAAATTTGGGGAAAAAGGGAATTTATTGAGTGAATGTTGGCAATACTTAGCCCTGCAATTCAGAGTCTGCAGACAAACCTCATCCTGACTGGAAGCATTTCAAAAGGGTTAAATCAAGGCCAAGTCTGACTGTGATACTGTTAGACTGAATCCAGCTGGCAAAATGACAGATTTTTGTTAATTCATACTAATAATATCTTTAGCACTGAAGCTCCTGTGCATTATGTATAATAGGAGTGCCTTTCAGAGTGGTGGCTTGGAAGGGGTGATCGTGCGAGTGGTGGTGTTGAGGGGCGGGAGGCGGGTATGGGTAAGCAGCTCCACTGACGTAACATGCGTGAAGTCAGTGCTGACGTCATGGGAAGACAGTTAAGAGTGTGAGTGTTTGCCTGATTGCGTGAGTAATCACAAGGTCACCTGTTTATACAGACGCTCAGAGTCAGGATAGAAAGTTTAAATCACATGTTTTTATCCTGAAATTCTTATTATGATTTTTCACTCTGAACTGTGTCGGGAATGTTTTTATACACGTTTCCCTTTTGCTGACTGTCGTTTTGGATGTTTAGACTGTCGACATGCAGACTTATGCATACTGTACTTTCCACTCATTCTGAAGAGGCTTTATCAAAGCTCATTGTTGCCTGTACTTGTAGGAGCTATAGTATGCCATATTAGTATCAGATTATTTAGATTTGGATGCAGAGCTGATTCTTATAGGCATGCTTTGTTTGAACCAAAAAATCAACATGTGATTTAAACAAACCTTTCAACAACAGCTTTTATAGAAGTTGGTCTGAAACACTTTCTGTGTGCAGATGATCCGAGGCAATGCTGCATGTGTACTGGCTATCAGTGTCTTCACTTAAGCCATTAATGAAAAGGTATTTTTACAAGGTTGCATTGATATGATGTTATTTATCTAATAGTACTTGTTGGTTTTTCCTGTGCTATGTTTCCCCCGTGTGTTATTTATTTATTTTTGTTTACTTTTTAACCTAGTGGCTGCTTTCTTTATGGCACGCTTACGCAGTCCGTCAGGTTAATTTGCAGGTGGAAATGACAGAAGCAGTGACAGTAGTATTTATGTATTTCTTCTTCTCTTTCTCTCCCTGTAGTTTTGATGTGGAGAATGGCCTGTCGGTGGGTCGCAGTCCACTGGACTCTCAGACTAGCCCGGGTTCTGGTCTGGTACTTCAGGCCAACTTCCCCCACAGTCAGCGCCGTGAGTCTTTCCTATACCGCTCCGACTCAGACTTCGACCTTTCGCCCAAAACCATGTCCCGCAACTCATCCACTGCAAGCGACCTGTGAGTAACCTCTACACTTTATGCAACATTTTACACTCTGAGCTCCTGAGCTGGATTTGGAGGAAAATGTATTAGTTTGCTTCTCAGCACAAAAAGTGAAAAGGCCACTGTTCTTCCAGAAGAAAGAGGTACAGACATGAATGACACTGATGTTTAAAATATGACAAAATATGTCTTTCTTTACAGTACATTTTGTATTTCATACCTTTGTTTGATCACATATACATTATACAAAATACAGAATCAGATTGCATAGTTGTATCACTACTGCTACAGCAGAGTTACTGAGCAAATACAAGAATTTATTGTCTATGTACATATGTAAACCCATCCCAGGTCCTGTTTACACTCTAAAAAGGGCATCTGGCTTTAAAGAGGCTTTTGGCAGCAGAGCTGGTGTTTGGCAATGTGAACAGCGGAACAATCAAATTTAGTTGGGACGTCAAGCAAAAGCCAAAACTACAATCCGAGCTCAGAACTAGCTTCTCACCCAGTGTCTGCCTGTTTATACTGCTAAAGATTTCTCTGTGCAGCTAGCAGTCTCTTTGAAGCTTTGAGTGTAAATGGGGCCTCAGCCACCAATAGCTGTCGCTCCTTTGTTTTGAAGGGAGGAGGGACTGAAACTTTGGGAAGTCAATTGGCTACCTCGGTGAGACAAAGTGTGAAGACTGCTGTGACTTTCTGCCCATCTCTTTGCCCTGTGCCATGTTGTTATGAGTCAAGCCCACCACTTCTCCCACCCCCCGCCCCTCCCTCACCTTTTCCTGAACACAAACTTAAGAACGTATCTTGGACGCTCAACTTCAAACGCATCACCACCGCAAAGGTTTTTCTGAACAGTCCCAGCAACCATTTGACAGAAGTTGATCTGGTGTCACACAAGTTTGAAGTGAATCCAAGGGAGACAAGACATTTGCCAATTTGATAGTAAGAAAAAAAAATCACATCAGAGTGACTTTTTGATATTTAGGCCTTGATTTCATGTAACAGTCTTGGATTTTCAGTACCGGCATTCTCACATCTATAGTTATTCAATGTCAAAATGTTTGCTGGACAGGGATGTACAGTCTGACTTGAGTCTGACTCTGACACTGTACTTTTCACCGGCAGCATGGATTTTGCCTGAAGTCTGAACTGTTATTAGGTGCATGCCGTGACCCTAAAGCTTCCAGAGAGCTGTGCGTCTCCAAAAGTTGTCTCTCCCAGCACTGAGTGCATGAACGCTGCTCCTGTTCTAGTTATACAAATATATCTTGGAGGCCTTCTGGGGAATTTCAATATTCTTCAGCCTTTTAGCTCTTCCAAGTCTTGAGACAAATATCTGGGTCTTTAGCTGCTAAATGCTTCAAAACAATTTTACAAGTCACTACTTCGAGTCTTTTTTTTTTTTAGTAACCTACACTCAGCTTGTCAAAGCTTGTTTGCTGGAAACCATTGCCAGTGGTTTTATATGGCAAGGAAAAGGATCAAACCAAACCTACCAAATTGGAGTCATTTTATTTACAGTTAATACTAAAAACATCACCTAATGCAGATTTCATGAGATCAATTAAGTTCAACCTCAATGGCTAGATGCAGTATTGATTAATGCTTCCTTGCCATTATCCAGCATCACTGAGGTTTAACTCTAATCTGCATCTTTGCCTCCAAGAAATAGTTGTATAACTATAAAATATCCTCTCCTCTCTCTATATCCACCCTGTTTGAGACCAACTATGAGTCTCCGCCAGCTGTAGTTTTCCTATAGAGTCCTTATTAAGATCCTAATGACAACAAACTCATTTGTTGTCATTATTTGTGTGTTTGTGTTTTGGGATTTTGGAATCACATGGTGTTTCCTGAGCCACTGTTTCCCACATCTATCCCATTCACATTCATTTTTCACAAGATGTTTGTCTGTGGTTGTCTGTTGTTTTTGCAGGCATGGAGAAGACATGATAGTGACTCCATTTGCACAGGTTAGTAGCATTTACACGTGTACTTCAACACAGTGCTGGTTGTGTAAGACGAAGAGTTTCCCAAAATTTACTGTTTATTAAATTTGTCAAATCAAACAAAAATAGAGACTCCCAACCCTGTGGCTATTTACCAGCATTGATTTAAGGACAGGTGGAAACTGGTGACCTGCACAGTAAGGGTCCGAATTTAGGTTTTGCCCTTAAGCCAGTTTATTATTTTTTTCTTGTGTGAATACTCACACTCATTTGTGAATTAAATGGATTTATAATATTCAGCACCAAGTTCTGTCCATAGTGTGCCATTGGCATGTGGCATAAAACATTGCGTGATATAGGTTTTCAAACCGCTATGGTGTATGGAATATCTCACCAACCTTTGTAGGCCCTGCTCTATCAAACTGAGGAGCCCCGCATGGATTTCTGTTATGGCTCTAGTTATTTCCACTGAAGTTTTAGGAAAAATGCAATCACAAAAATTTTCGTGTCGCCAAAAAAGCCAGATTTGTCTCATGAAATGTTACTTTCTGTTCTCTGCTCTTCCGTATTTAGTCTCTGGCAGTCAGTTTTGGCTCTCAGCACTTAGCACTTGTCGTTTCCAGGGACATTATAATAATGTACAGGGTTTCCATTCAAACTAATGCTGTCTAATGGTAGGTGTGGGTCTGTCCAGACAGTCCACATAGCTCTTCAGTGGCCCTTACTCACCGTTTTGAGAAATAAGAGATGGTTCATTTTTCACACAAAACACCCACACACACTCCCTTTGTACTGAACAGCTTGTTCTGAGTAAGTACATGATATATTTCCACACTGCAGTTGGATATTAAACTAATTTACCTGAATAATTTTACCAACCACATTATCAAAAATACTGCACAATCTGATGTGACGTTTAGATATCATTGCCCAAACAGTGATTATACAGAGCAGCTTTGACCCACAATGATTTATCTGCAAAAGACCAATTTTCAGTGCATTTGTGTGTCACACTTCTGTCATGAAACAAGCTGATGATTGCATCTAAACCCAGAACAAGAACACACACACACACGAAACTCAAAAGCTGTAACATGCCTGCTGTTTTACATCAGAAGTTTGGAAACCAGATTGATTTTATGATCCCAGTCAAGCTGTGGTTTCAGTGACATTTGACTAACAGCCATTAAAGCCTTAAGGCCAATCAGCAACTGCACATCGTGCCTTTAAAGTATAAAGTACTTTGTAAACCACTTAGGTTATGAATGGGAAGGATTTAGATGAAGAGATCCTTTTTAAAATCCAAACTTCATTCGATTTTTTTCTGTTCTTACCGAAGTCCATACACCTTACATTTGTGATTAAAAAAAAAAAACACTTTCAGTTTTTCAGTTTTTAGACCAAATCAGTTTTACTGAAGCATGTAGCATGAAATCCAGGAAACATCTGCCAGTTTACGGTGACTTTACAATGACCTGAGCTTAAAAAGTTCCCATAATTAACCAACAGAAGTGTTGGGCCACAACACACTACTGTATATTCACATACACATATCAGGAACGCTGCACTCACGTTGACCTCATAGTGATCCAGAGTTCAGCACTCATTAGAACCTGAATGAAATAAAATTCTCTACCCAGACCTGGTCTTACATCCAGTGTTTCTTCTTCTTTTTTCTTTGTTTGTTTTTAGGTTCTTGCCAGTCTGCGAACAGTGAGAAGTAACTTTGCAGTTCTAACACATCTGCAAGATCGTGTGGGAAGCAAGTAAGAGCAAGGAAACAGAGTGGATGACTAACTGGTTGTTTTCTTGTTATTTATATATATGATAATACTTCATCTGTTCCCCAGGCGGCCGTCAAGCAGCAACCAGCCATCTATGTGTAAGCCATGTCTCACAGGTTAGTGTCAACATCACTTTATGATGAGTTTTTATACAGGGAGGAAATGCATTGTCTTCAATGATGTCAACTGTCTGCCTCTGCCGAAAGCTTTTAAGAAAAACATTATTGTTTTTTTCTTTTTCTGTGAAAATATTGTAAAAGAATCTCGGCTGTACGGAAGCAAACTATAATTTGTGTGACTATAAACTTCTTATTTCTTGTCTCAGGGGGATGTAAATGTGGTCTTTTACTGAAGACTAGATGATATTAAATCAGGCTTTAGATGAGGGTCTGACATGTGTGTGTGACAGGCTGGGCTGATTTTGCACTACAGTTAAAAATCAGATCTGATATCTTTAGTTTGTCCAGTGTAAACAATGCGGTATAGTTTGTTTGATTATACAATTAATCAATATTACATGGTTTCTGTGTGTTAAATCCTGAATGATGCATCCTACTGTGACATTAGATAAGATGTGGAAACATTAGTGTCCACAAATCTGCTTGAGTTGTTTTCGGTACCTTCATCGCCATAGTGTTTAAGGTGCTTTTAAATTAAATTCTTGAATAAATAAACAAACAAACATTTCCAGCCCTTTGTTGAAATTTCCAACATAGAGACTGGGAGACACTTGACCAAAAGTGTCCAGGTATTATATAAAATTTAACTAAAAAAATATCTATTAAAAACCCTCGCTGATATAATCCTACTTGAGGATGAAATTTTAAAGTTTCTGCACCTGTCATAGCCTTGTTGTGAGGAGCATTTTGAATGAGGTTCAAAGTACAGCAAATATAATGAAGCTGTTAGAAGTTAGGGTGATGTAGGCTTGTGATCTTCTGTGACCTGTGTTTGTGTAACCCCTGACCTTTCAGAGGAACCTTACCAGAAGCTGGCGATGGAGACACTGGAAGAGTTGGACTGGTGTTTGGACCAGCTGGAGACATTGCAGACAAGACACTCTGTCAGCGAGATGGCATCCAATAAGGTGAGGACTCATTCAGCTTCATAGGAAACCTCAACCGGTCTATGAAGTTTCAACATTTGGATTCAAAAATATAGGACATTTTTCAGTTGGTGCAAATCACATGTGCTCTGAAGCTCCAAAAGCCCAAATTCACAAAGAGGTGGAGTTCTATAATGGCCATGTTAAAGCTGAGAGGTTATTCAGTCAAGAATCTCTGATAAGCCAAAGATAAATCTGTGTACAAATAAACTCACATATACTGATATCAGTTGTAGACACAACAAACAAACAAACATATCAGCAGGTGAGAACAGAATCAGTCCGTTGCTTGGTTTAGGAGTTATTTATACTAAAAATAATTTTATAATCTGTGATGAATGAGCAGAGTCTGATTTCTTATGTCATGACAACAATGACTAAATTTGATTCTAGCTGTCAAATATGAATGACATGTAGGTCAGATGATTCAGGCTGATTTTGTAGCTTCAGTGCATGTGGTGCAGAAAAGGTTCTTGCCACACATTCCTGTTTACACACACACACACACACACACACAAAAAACACAAAAAAAAATCAAATCTAAATCAGGTATGAGGGTAAATAAATAATTTTATGACACATCCAGCAGCAGTGTGAGCATGGCTGTGAACATTCAGGTTCATGAATGGCATCTCCCTCCCTTGAAAGAGTTAATCAGCATCTCCTCACTTCACTCCTTCCTGTTTTTCTCCACCGTCTGGCTGCTACACTCAAACCTCCTCCATGCATCTGTCAGCCAATCACATCCCTCTCCTCCGCCCAGCCCCTGAAGCCACGTAAATCTGATTGGACAGAGATGGGGGAACAGTGTGCAGGGCGGGGGAGGGGGCTTCCTCACAGCCTCTCCCTCCCTGTCTCCCTCTTCATGTTTCTCATTGACAGTGTGTGACAGTAGTCGGATGAGCGATTGCAGTCACACCCTGTCTTCCCCCGATGGCAAACCACATCCCCAGCCTCATCCTGCCCCACCCCTCCCCTCTGATCCCACCACCCCCCTCGCCTCCAGGACAGCACATGGGACTGTGGGAACTTCTATTTCCAAGTGATCTTCTTCTCATGTTGAAACCGTCCCTGCTGAGTGTGGAGTGAGCAGAGTACAGCCCATCACTGAGCCAGCAAACTTGTCTGCTTGTTGTTTTGGATTTTACCAACCTCTAACATCAACATGCGGGGGCTGACATGCCTGCGTCGGTGCTCTGGGTTTGTCTTTACTGGAGACTCAGACAGGTGAGCGCTGCTGGCGTGTCTTGTTTACACTGGGATCTATTGATCGGTGGTGCGGGCTTTGCAGGGAGGCTGAATGCTGAGTGAGCCTGCCTGCCGGATCTGACTCAGGACTTGGTCTACAAACAGGGCTGAATGTTGAAAATGTGTGTGTGTCTATGCATGTATGAGTGTGTGTTTGTATGGGAAACATCATTAAAGGAAAAAAGGACATCCATGTTGGAGGGAGCAGCTGACATGATTTTGTCATCTTTAACAGATTCTTAAAAACAGTGGGCTCTGTTTATAGTTGCAGGAAAATATTATTTGCGAACATATTAGTGTGTGTGTGTGTGTGTGTGTGTGTGTGTGTGTGTGTGTGTAATGGAGGGAAGGATACGAGAGGAAAAGCATGGCAGAGTGAGCTGTGGTATTGAGAAGCTATGGGAGCAGAAGACCAGATGATCAACAGACATTTCTGGTTGTAGCTGCAGGGTTGTGTTTCATGTCAGTATGTAAGTGTCTGTGTGTGGAACCACTGCAGCATCACTCTCTCTTACCCAGATCCCCTCCCTCCTCCTTCAGCCACCACATGCCAGAACTGTTACATAATCAGTGTGGAAGCTACCGCTGCGATAAAACTCAAAGGGGAAACACTGAACTCTTTTGTTTTTTAAAAAAGTTTTGTTTTTTTTTGGCATTAACATAATGCTGGTGTTAGCAGTGACAGTACAAATTCCTTCAAACAACACAGTTAATGATATTAGAGCTTGTCTTCTTGTATTTCAGAAAACATAAGTAAATATTTAAAAGAAAAAGCACTGAAGTGTGCTGTAACTTGAGATTAACAACCAAATCTGTGAGCACTAGTCTGTGACTGGGTCCCTGTCCATAATTTTCAAACCGAAACAAAGATGATGAAGCATCTTTGTTTGTTTATGTTTATAGAGTTGTCTCCTTTGTTCCTGTAAAA
Organism: Toxotes lorentzi; assembly: GCA_037833715.1. Classification (NCBI taxonomy): domain Eukaryota; kingdom Metazoa; phylum Chordata; class Actinopteri; family Toxotidae; genus Toxotes; species Toxotes lorentzi. The sequence continues at coordinate 14,675,945 of JBBMJY010000022.1, read as the reverse complement.
AAAAAAAAAAAAAAAAAAAAATGGGAATGTAAAGGAATGGAATGTAAATTTGTTATTTAGTTGATTGTCGTAAGTTGAGTTACATGCAGCCTGAACAATCGACATTCTTCAACATCATAGCATGTGGAGCGTTTAAAGGATGCAGCAAATTGTTATTAATTGTAATTTCCACCTATGTATGAACATCCTCCTATTTCATTGTGCATACATATTTATTTGTTTCAACTGTTTGATATTGCATCTAATTCTACACTTGTTTTTTATATCTTCATTTACATATATCACTTTTAATACGTGCAAATACTGAAATAAAACATTTATGTTTAAGATATTATGGGAAATGTGTCCTACAGTAGTTTGCAGAACCGTAATGCACAATGTCTCCACCATGATCTCATGTGTTCACAGTTATATAAAGGTATCACAATTACTTTCACAGCTGTACTGAGTCTAAAGGTGCTACACATACAACTTGTCAGTGTAGGTATATTAACGTGTTTATCAGCAGTCTACAAGGACTAACCACATCTTTGTTTGTATTTTGTGTGTGTGTATGTGTGTCCACACAGTTTAAGAGGATGCTGAACCGCGAGCTGACGCAGCTATCTGAGACAAGCCGTTCAGGGAATCAGGTGTCAGAGTTCATTGCCAGCACCTTCTTAGGTGAGTTTAAACGTCCGACATAAATAACTGAACGAATGTGGAAGGGAGAGGGGCTGTCGCTTACTGAAAGTCTCACCATTAAATTAAAAAAATACATATATATTAAAAGCAGTGTTTTGATGGAAACGTACACGCAGTTTATTTGGTACACTTAAATAACTTAATGCAGTCTAATACAACAGCCCTGCGATAAATTGTAGCTTTTTGAGGGTTTTAAAATGGTGTTGATTGTGGCTGTAGTTAGTTTTTTTGTGCTGTTTAACTGTTATACTGAGAGATGTTTCTAATATTTACTCTACTATCATTGATATAACCGGAGTGGACAGCAATACATATTTTAAAAAATTACCTTGTTTAAATTACAGTTTGTGCTATCCCAGACATGTCAGTGAGCTTTGTGTGTTTGTGGTGCTGCTCAGCTCTTCTAACACAAAGGATCTGATTTGCATAATTGCATCGCCTGGCTTTATTGACTGTTCTGCTGACAGTCGTTACATATGAGTTTCACACAAAACCGACCTTCAGCATATGTGAATGTTAGCATGTCATCCAGCACGGTGTGTATGAGATGGCAGAAGACAAAGGATGAGCAATGGTTTGCATGCATTTTATTGTGTGTGGTTTTTTTTTAGCAGAGAAATATGTAGAAACGGGAGAGAAGAAAAGGGAAAAAATGGGCTTTTAAAAACCTTTGAAGGAGAGAAAGATTTTTCAAGTAAAGACAAAAGGAGGAGGGAAGGGTTCAAGGAATAAAGAAAGGATGAGCTGGAAAAGGAAAGAAAAGTATAAATGATATTTGAAGAAAGGAGAAGGAGAAAAAGGACACAAAATACAAAAAGGTAGTTTTTGAAAGAAGAGGGTGATTTATAAAGAAACAGGACAATTTTAATATTCAAAAGGCATGGAAAGAGAGGGTGGAACTGTTTAGGGAAGGAAAGATGGAAGGAAGATTTTCTAAATGGAAAAAATAAAGAGCATGTTTCTAAAAGAGAGGAAGGTGAGGAGGACTGTTTGTTAATAGGGACGGATGGAGAAGGTGAGGATCTGTCCTTCCCTAAAAGAGAAGGAGGTGCGGCGACAGTCAGCATTCCTGGACACAATTTGTGGCGTTGTCGTAGCAACAGGGTGCAATATTATTAGACGGCATGTTGCATCAATAGGAGGCTCAGCCTTCAACAGCCCTGCCGGCAGGATGAAGGTCCAGCCGAATGATGATGGAGCTGTCAATTGGATGTCATTTTGATATGAGTGTGTTGGCGTCAAACCTGGCTGCATTTGGAAATGAACACCGTGGTTTTGGGTGTGAGGAAGAGGAGGCACTGTGAGAGAGGTGAGAGAGGCGAGACAGCACCTCGTGTGATGCTGCCACTCAGGTCGCTCTGCATCCTTATGGTGGCAGGTGTTTGTAGCTGGCTTTAGACCTGGATATTGCTTGAGCAATCATTCCTGCTGTGCTAATAAAAATACATGAGGATGGAAAATACTGCGGACGACATGTGGACGTGAGGTAAAGCAGACTGTCTGTGATAGGATGGGATTATCATTGTCTTGGTTTGTACAAAAACAGATGAGTCATTTTCAATACAACCATGTCTGTTGGGACAGCACCTTTGTATCAACAAATCATATGGAGATTATGTTGATTGTGTCGGTGGAAACGGATTCCACACTTCACTGTGGGTTAAAAAAAAAAAAAAAGTCCAACCTATAAATATTTTCAAAACCTACATTTGGAAAAATGTGAGACATGCTTGTTTGTCAAGATCAAAACAATGCTGAGACGCTCCTGAGAACCTGAGAGGCTTTTCCCATCATCCTTAGCTTTCTACTGCTGGTTTTTTGCACCCACTGCCATTCAGCTGTTAATATACATTTATATACAGCTCATGCTCTGACAAAATAGTGATGTACTGCACTTAATGTATAATTATACCTGCATATGTTCCTGTTTGTGAGTGACCTTCACTTCACGATGGTCTACATACAGTATGCACTGTATACATAAAAACAAATAGTTTAAATCTGTTTATAATTTTATTTTGATGTAACAATGAAATTTTACATACTTTATATAAAAGTTCAAAAACATTCCTTCTAATTTATTGTTTAAAACCTTTTTTGCATTTAAAATGTTGTCATCTGATCTATGCTGAAAAGAAGCATAATGTGTGCCTACCCAAACTACACGCACTGTTGTGTTGAAACACTGAAGATGAGAAATCTAGCCTCATGTTTCTGTGAGATATTTGGGTGAATTTGGAGATCTATATGTGAGACATACTGCATTCAGGAAGGTGTCACATACAGTACTATTTAGTATAGTACTGAAAATCAACCTTTTATTTGAAAAGCATATTTTATTAGCCACATCGAGGGGCTGTGGCTAAGGTGGTAAAGCAGGTTGGCTGCTGATCCCTAAGTTGATCCCTGAACCCCGAACCCTTTCCTTAAAGGAGTCCAAGGACAGGATTCATTTTGTTACACACCTCATGATATATGTGCGGCAAAGCACGTGTTTACGGGCTGTATGTCTAACCACATGAAATTTGCTAGTACACTGTTGCCCATAAAGTTGGAATAATTTTGTTTTCAGACACATTCCTCTTTTTATTCCTATACACATCAGTACTGTGTTTGGAAGAGACTGATCAATAAAGTTTTGAGAAGATATAAACTTTATCTATCAAGAATAAATCCCATTGTCAGAGTCATCTCATGAGAAGAGGTAAAACATGTTTTATTCTAACTTTATGGGCAACAGTGTACTAGTTAGTTATGTGTTATAAAGTATGCATTTTAGGTGTATATCTTAGTAGCAGTTGTAGTGACAATTGTTTCTTATATTTCGGTGGTGATAGTAGCAACCGTGTTAACACCACTGAGATGTGGACACCAAGTTTATACATCAAAGTCCTTCTACAAGTGCTGGGAAGTGCTGCATATATGGAAAAGCTGAATGTTTTGTCACCAGAGGGAGCTGTGCAAAATCTGTCATGTCATGTCATGTCATGTCATCATCTGCCGCTTATCTGGGTCTGGGCCCAGGTCGCAGGGGCGACTGCCACCCAGTCCACGATGCACCGAAGTCCTATAGGACCTCCCACAGGTGGTGCAAAATCTGTTAAACTGCCTAATGTGATGTCACTTGAGTCAGTGTTGGTCTGGTCTGGTCCCAGGTGCATGTAAGCAACAGTCAGATCCACAACAGGTATACATGGAAATACGCAGGTTTCCTACAACTACAGACGCATTCAACCACATATAAATCTGGCCTTGACAGTATGTGTCTATGTGTGTGTGTTCACATTGCAGAGAAACAACATGATGTGGAAATCCTGTCTCCATCTTCTAAGGAGAAGGAGAAGAAGAAGAGGCCGATGTCACAGATCAGTGGTGTTAAAAAGGCCACACAGAGCCCCAGCTTAGCACCCGCCTGCATCCCTCGCTTCGGAGTCAGCACGCAGCACGAAAGTCTGCTGGCCAGGGTGGGTCCACGCACACTCACACACAGAGAGATAAACAGAAACACCAAACATTATGTCTCATAGATGTCCTGTTTTACTTCTCCAGGAGATCGAGGACATTAATCGTTGGGGTCTGGATATTTTCAAGGTAGCTGAATATTCCGGAAACCGCCCTCTGACGGTGATCATGTACTCCATCTTCCAGGTAGGAGGGTCCCTCAGTCTGTTTACTTCTGAAAATCTATTTTATACACAATAATAGTAATAATAATACTACATCATAAAAAATATGAATTACGTTTTGGTGCAAGGTTCATTTTAACATCATTAAATCAATAAAATCAAAATAAAATACATAAAAAATGTGTAGGGATAAATGCAGTAAAGAAGTTACTGTCGCTATGAAATCTGTCAGTGTCTATAGGGCATTTCATGGTGTGATGCATCAAGTTGGATTCGGAGAGAATCATTTGTTGTTTGACACTGATTGTGACTCTAGTTTGTTACCATTCCTCCTCAATGCTCCAGGAGAGAGACCTTTTGAAAACCTTTAAGATCCCAATTGACACCTTCATCACCTTCATGATGACTTTGGAGGACCACTACCATGCTGACGTAGCTTATCACAACAACATCCATGCAGCAGACGTGGTGCAGTCCACCCACGTCCTCCTGTCCACCCCTGCTTTAGAGGTGAGCCAAGAAAGCTGTTGTTGTAGCTTCTGGTTACTTCTATTTTCTATTTTTGGATTCAGTTATTACTCAAAACAAGCTCCAGGGCTCTGACTCTGCAGCAGCTGACCTTTGACCTCCTAGCTGACACTTCCTGTTCAAAATAATTAGTGATTACAATATAATATCAGTGAATGAATGTGTTGTCTGTTCCTTGTCCGACCCAGGCAGTGTTCACAGATCTGGAGATCATGGCCGCTCTGTTTGCTAGTGCCATCCATGATGTCGACCACCCAGGAGTCACGAACCAGTTCCTAATAAACACCAGTAGGTTCAACTCTGTCCCAACAGGCTTGGTCTAAACAAGAATCGCGTTAAAAAAAGACTGGAAAAAATGTAAACACCTGACAAATTTATTTTAGGATTAAAGCAGAATTGTATTCAAATTAATGTGGTAACCCTCCGATTATGTCAAAATATTTTGAGATACTTAAACACATAAAAATATTTGAACTCTCTGCAACAGTTTCTTAAACACTGTGAGGACTAAAACATTTTCTAAAACTTTCAGACCCTTTAAAATACTTAACAATTTGATATGCAGTTTCTTTCGTAATCAGTAATCATTAATAATCAAAGGCTGATCATTTGCTGACATGTTGGTAATGCACGTAGGTCTCTTTTTATTTAAGTGGACACATTCAGTGTTGGCGGGGGATTGTGCTGTAGGGGTCTGGTTTTGCACATTACAGCCAAGGATCTAGTTTAGACAGGGGTGTCCCCTGTCTATCATGAGTACTGATTCAGAGTGCTAATTGAACAAGAATTATGTTTGAGGTGTCCTGTTACACATTTCAACCTACATCCCTGCAGGTTCAGAGTTGGCGTTGATGTACAACGATGCCTCGGTGCTGGAGAACCACCACCTCGCTGTGGGCTTCAAACTGCTCCAAGAAGACAACTGTGACATCTTCCAAAATCTCAGCAAGAAACTGAGAGACTCCCTCCGCAAGATGGTGATCGACATGGTGAGACTGCAGCAGTTTTTACATGACATATCGCTTTCCTTTTGAGTTGTACGGTATCATTTTTATGGTATTAAATTTTGTTCGAGGTCCAGTGGCAGGCTAAAAAGGCTGCTTGCAAAACATCATCTTGCAGTTTTTGCTTGAGAACACTGACAGACAGTTGGTCTGGCTTTTTTCATCTTCATCTAACCAGAACAAATAGAAGTGAAAAGTCAAAGAGTTTCACAAAAAAAAAAACAGTAGAAAAGGACAAAACACTGCAGTAATGGCGAGATGTTGTAGCTTGTGTGTGGTTTGTTTTAATTTTATGATTTGAAAAGAAAGAAACCATGTAATCCTGGGTCAGTGATGTTGACACTGATTGTTATCGTTCTGCTGTTGCTCAAGTTTCACATCTGAGTTTTGGTCAAGAACTTCTGTCTTAAGAGTTAAAATGGAAAACCTGAGGACAGTGATTCCGTGCCATACTTTCCTGGGTCAGACTGAGATGCAATGGTATAGCTCTGGAGTGCTGCTGTGAAGCAGAGAGGAAACAGCAGTGTGTCTTTGCTTTATCAGAATCAGGTTTAGTAACCCAAACACTTTGCAAATGTGCAGACGTGCAAGGACAAATAAACAAACTGTCACTTGTCACACAATTTCAAAGAAACACTGCAAGAAACAGACATACGGTATAGCATTTCATTTCTACCGCTATGGTTCTCTGTAGAAATATAGGAAAAAAATAACTCCACAGAAGACTGACAGCTTCATCACATTGAAACAAGTGGCTGAAGGTGTGTTGTATCTCTTTTTGTGTGGTTGTTGTCCTCTTCAGGTGCTGGCCACAGATATGTCCAAACACATGAACTTCTTGGCGGACATGAAGACAATGGTGGAAACCAAGAAGGTAACGAGTCTGGGAGTCCTGCTGCTTGACAACTACTCTGACCGCATTCAGGTAAGAGCGCCCCCTGCTGACAGTCAACAAGGATCATACAGTAATAGTAAACATATATGTTATTGTTTGCATACAGTAATTTATCAACACATTATAACTGCACATACATAGATAGATAGTGCATTGTGTGCAGTATGGTCGGCACAGACTTTACATCACTGTATAATTATAAATTCTTCATTCAGTCTGCAACAAGAACTGGAGCATTAATCTGCTTTGGCTGAAATCCTCAAAGGATGCACTGTACAAAAAGCAGCAGTTCTCAGACACTGACAGCAGCATGTTTCCACACTAAACTGTTCCTTCATACACAACAAACTGAACAGCTGCTTTCATGTTCAGCCAGGGAGTTTGTGTGATAGTGCTGCTGCCTGCTGGATACACAGCGGTGATTGCATCTGTAAGGAGCTGAACTATTGTACAGTGTGATACTGGCAGACAGATGACAGGGTTAAAGAAAATTATCTTCAGCTGGCAAATACCATCTAAATGTAACTATTATCATGAAATGATTGGGATAAAAGCCTCTATTTATCCTCTCAGTTTAAAGTTTCAATTTATGCAAAAGCTCTTTGCAGTCAACTGTTTCCACACATCCTATTATTGTTATGAGTTTTTGGTAGTGCTTTATTTTAAATGCCCATAAATTCCAGGGAGCACCTCACAGCCCCTTCCACACCGACCCCATACAAGTCGCTGTACTAAGCATGTCCTTAAAAAGACCCTAACATCACCAGCTGAGTCTTACTGAGAGTGTCTCCAACAGGTTCTGCAGAACATGGTCCACTGTGCCGACCTGAGCAACCCAACCAAACCGCTGGAGCTGTACCGGCAGTGGACGGACCGCATCATGGTGGAGTTCTTCACCCAGGGAGACCGAGAGCGGGACAAGGGCATGGAGATCAGTCCCATGTGTGACAAACACAACGCCTCCATAGAGAAGAGCCAGGTAACACCCACAGAAAAATGAAACGTTATTTAAAAAAACATGGGATTTGGGGGTATTTGTGACTTCTAGGCTAATATAAGAAGCAAGGAGAAATGCAAATTTTAATAGGATGGAGTAGAAATTACATGTTACTTTATTAAAAAATCAACCCTGTGGTGGACAGCTGTTTGCAGCTTGTCAGTTTTGGTTGTTGTTTGAGACAGAAGACATTTACTCCTATTTTCTGTCTACTGAGTCAAATTAACCCAGAATGTCCTCAACACAGCATCTGTCTGTTTTTTTTAATATTTCATTCTGCCCGTTCATTACTGTCGTTAATCTTTATGATCAGGTGGGGTTCATCGACTACATTGTCCACCCTCTGTGGGAGACCTGGGCGGACTTGGTGCACCCTGATGCCCAGGACATCCTGGACACTTTGGAGGACAACAGGGAATGGTACCAGAGCATGATCCCCCGCAGCCCATCGCCCACCAGCCCTGAGGAGCACCATGCAGAGGTGGGGCCGTCAGGAGGAGCTGTGGGAGCAGGAGGATCTGTCCCTTCAGGAGGAGGAGGCGCAGGAGGAGGTGGAGTGGACAAGTTCCAGTTTGAACTCACTCTGGAGGAAGAGGAGGAGGATGACGAAGAGGTGGAATCTGACCTGGAGAGCCCCTTAGAGGAGGAGTCCCAATGGGGCGGGGAGCGGCACCAGGACTCCTCCTCCCCTTCTCTGTCTCCAGACCCCCGCAGCAGCAGTAGGTACCGCCCCCCCTCGCCTCACCCATCTCGGACCCTGAGTCTGGCTTCAATGTCTGTGCGGAGCCCCCAGCCCCACAGGACGCTGGCCTCCATGGGACAGGAGGGCACCGACAGGGATAGAGAACTGAGCCAGGAGGGCGACGGGGTGGCCTGCCTGCGTATGGGCACGTAACAACCAGCACAACCTGCCCTGCCTGAGAGACACAAGTGCTGGGTGAAAGGAGATGGAGGCAGGGCAGGCCTTTACCAATAAAGTCTGTAAAATCACCACAGTCCCTTTACACTGGAGACACCATCTCTGGAGAGCAGAGGGACGTTCCCCCTCTGTTTTATTTTATTTTTCAGCAATGAAGAATTGTTTTAACCTCTCTTTGGGTGCCTGATAGGCCTTTGTGTCCCGTCCTGCTTTGTTGTAGCTTTAGTTCAGAGTGTCCCAGAGACTGCTGCAATTTAACTGGGGAGAAAAGTGGAGCCGAGATGTGATACTCTAACAAGTACACAAGGAAAAGGACATGTCTTCCTGCAGTAAAACTGTTTGTGACGTTTGGACAAAGACAGCAAATGCGGATCAAGGTGGTTCGACAGGGTCTTGGAAATTATTTTGCACCACAGTTTTACTTTACGATATGAAATGATTGACTCAGTTTGGAATAAGTGAGTATGATATCTTTGTTTGAGAATGATGTGAGAAATGAATTATTTTACCAAATACAGGATGTAGGTGAGCTGCGAGAAAATCAACGGACCTAAACCTCAGGGTATGAAGAGAAACTAAAAATCCAATGTAGCACGGATGTTGTGGGTACCCCTGTCCTAACCCCCGACCCCAAACTTTCTTTTCTGTTTGATTTACCTCCAACACTAGAGACTAACCTGCATGTCTCTACATTTAAGTAAAACCCTTTAATGGAAAATCTGGCAACTGAAGCACTCAAATAATAAATATTAAAACCAGCTTGCAGCAGCACAGAGATTGAACACTGAAGAAGACTGAACCCCAGTCTCACCTGTTGACTATAAAAGACACCACCTGTATAATTTAAGCTTTATTTTTTTACCTGAGGTGATTTTAAATGGTGTCATTGTTTTCGGTTTTGATTTTCAAACAGTTCTTTGTTGTACATTTGCTGGTCTCGTCTGTGTTTATGTGCTTAAAAAGCATTTTTTTTTTTTTATCAGGGTGCCTCCGGTCCGCAGTAGCACTTTACCGTCTCTGCTGTTCAGCTCTTCTATTCAGTCACACAAAAGGGCTTCACCCACTGTAGGCCTACTGATCACACAAACGCAGTACAGGATATCTGGTGCCAGGTACCAAAAGGCGGGGCAGGAAAGTAACTGAAATTATGTCTCAACAGGGAATTTGATGGCTTAGCTGACCCATAACTCTCTGGTGGTCACCTAACGCTGGAATGTGTGTCAACTTTATAACTGATCCATCAGGGCAGCACCTTCCTCTCTGAGGAAAATTTCTAACAGCACCATTTGTAACTGAAAAACCTGAGCCTCCTGTAGTTCTGCATCCTGAGGGGACAGCAGCCTTTAGAATTTTATCTTTTTCTTGACTTGTTAATTTGGGCCTGTTGTGATTTTTTTTTTTTTGGCCTGACCTACAAATTAATATTAGGTAGATGACATTTTTTTCACTCTGCAATTATGCCGCTGTGCTGAGTTTCTTCATGTACAGGGGCATCTGAACCCGAGCGTATCCCGGTGCAGATGGAGCTAATAAATGTTGAACAACCGTTACTTTTACTGAAATTATCAGAAGGCATCAGAGGACATGGTGTGTAGGACCATTGTACCCATTGAGGCAAAAGGAGGGTAAATTTTCTGTGCTTGTCTGGCCACTGAGAGACCAGTCGTAGTTGTTGTCAGAGTCGCTACGATGTGAAGTTACATTTCTAGAGAAATGCACATCAGGCTGCGGAGTAAGCTATGCTTTTCATTAGACCCTGCCTGTCTGGTAAATGGCCAGATTTTTTTTTTCTTTTTTTTTTACTCTGTGCTCCAGGGTTTCCATTATTAATCTGTAATCTCAAACCCAGTCTTAAAATAACTCTGATGACTTCACTATGAATCGCTAGGGTAAATTTTTTCAGACTTTAAAAACACTTTCTTCAGAGCCACATTAGACATTATAAAACTGTTTTCACAGGCTGTACTTGAATAAATTGAGCTCCATGTCTAAAATTAGTGGAATGCCCCTTTAATTAATGTGCTTCTCCTTTTCCCTTAAATCAATAAGGATCTGAAAATTCCAAAACCACTGTGGTGTTACTTTCCCACCCTGCCAACAGGTACTGCTGTAGAGATCACAAGGAGCACAGCTTCACAAGAGAGAAAGGTATCACCTGTAGTTAAAACTAAACCGATCATGTTCCATCAGGTTATCAGTCTTATATGGCCGTTAGTGCTCAACTGGGATAACTGTGTGCCATAAGTGTTGAAAACACACAAACACCTGCCAGCCTATGATGCTGTACATTTTTACACAAGAGATTTTAACCTGATGATTGTATCAAACTCATTCACTTTATAGTGTTAGTTTTTATGAATGATAGATGTCAACAGTACTCAAAGCAGACAATTTAATAGATTTTGTGCAACTTAGGGTCAGTCTGTCCAGCCCTTTCCTAATCAGATAGCTGAGACTTGAGAATGTCTGTAGTTTCATGATTCTTTCTGTACCAAATACACGTTCAGTCTAGAGCAGCGTTTGTCGCCGTCACTGAGGTAGAAAGACCAGGGAGTAAACAAGCACTACACAGGATATGATGCACTTCCTGGTCAGGCAGTAGTAGAAAACACTAGTCTAACAGTATTTAATTAACTCAGCTAGTAAGCTTTATTGATCAGCCTTACATGTGAAAGGGGAGATTGGAACCTGGTGTTAAAAGACCATTTTGCTGTTTGTAACATGCTGAGCCTCAGAACATCGTTTGACTCACTGTCCTCTCTCAAGATGTTTCAGAGGTTCCTTCACAGTTCTGAAGAACTGGAAAAATAAGAAAAGTCCTTATTGCCAGGCCTTAACATTTGTCATAAAAAATCAGAATACATTCATAAAACTTTGCAATTCTAACATGACAAGCGTTTAGCGTTGGTTTTAGTTTATCAACAATCATTTTGAGTTGGTCCAGAGAGTTTAGAAAGAGTACCATCAGCCCATATAAGAGTCAGCAATCCTGTGATAAAACAGCTAGAATGGTTTTCTCATGACAGCAGTAATATTCTGGTTTTTTAGACATCTTTATTCTGTCATTTTGCAGAATAAATATTATTTGCTATTAAAGCAAATGCAATTATCAAATGATAATTGGAGAAATTCATCTATGTAAAACATTTGTATATTTTTCATGTATTCCGATTGCATACTTTAACAAAAATTAACCACAGATGCCTTCATGTGATGAAAACGACATGTTAACCTCAGCAGGTGGAGCTTTTTCCTCCTTAGCAGCAGAGAATTTGTTTTGGTTATTCACAGAATTTACCGCTAGCACCATCAACAGGACAAAGTTTATACTTGCACACAAGAAATGCCAGAATCTAGTGGGCAGATCGCCATGAAAAGTGATTAAAAGTTTTTTGGCCTTTTCTTTAGCATCACCGTGACCTAGCTACCTTTTCTACCTGTGCTACTGCTAAAGCTCTTTTTAAAAAAAAAAAAACCCACATGAAGCACCTGCATATTGTTTGGTGTAATAAACATTGCAGCCTAGTGGGGCTTTAAACTTTTGCTCTGTGGGGCTGTCACAACTTTACCATTAAGCTTATTTAAGTCACCAAACAGAGAGACCAAAACTATTCTCTAAATATTTCTTTGTGTGTGCAGTGTAAACTTCTAGTCCACCCGTAATAAGAAAGAAAACACATTTCCCCAAGGCACTTTTGATAATATGTTGATGTTTAATAAGATGGAAAAAGGAGCTCAAACACCAGTAAGTTAGAAGTTAAACATTTGAAAATATATGTATGACACACAAAAGCAGTCCAACAATGTAAAAGGGCAGGAAATTCTTTTACATTGTCTTCTGATGAGTTTTTACTTTTCCAGTTTGCATGAAATAAACAAAAGCACCGTGTGCTTTGCACAAGCAGCAACATCCACTGTGGCTGATGAAAAATGCAACATACAACACAAAGACAAGGACAAATTCTGAAGCATTTCAGTTTGACATGAACAGAAACATGTCACTCTTTTTTAGGAAAAAACATCACGTTCCCTGTGGCATTTCCATTACGTGGGATGTTTGTGAATCTGAAACATTTAACATCTTTTTCAAATGCACCAACAGTTTTCAGTCATCTGAAGGTTTAGTGTGTAGCTCAGTGATCTGAGGCATTTCATCGGCATGTTAAATTCAGCACTGTGGCTCTTTACAGGAAGACATCAGTGCCATACAGTGTTAAATGTGTTAACGAGCAGCAGAGTCCCTGCTCTCGCTCCGTTATTGTGCTGTGCTGATACTGCCACCATTAATGTTCATGCTGTCTTGTTTTTTCAGCCTCTGTGTCGTACAAACTTCTATAGATATTTATTCTTCAAAACATTTCTGTCGAGACAAAGTACTGTAACATAGGACATTTGATTTTATGTTCTGGAGCCTAAAAATCAAGTATACTTTACAAGTATGTATACTTCTGCAACTCCAGTGTTTTTGTCAGAGAAAATAAATATATTTTTGTTTTTAAGCCAAAAGAGTCTCGGGAGTTCAGGGTGTTTTAAGTGGAAAATGCCAATAAATTATATGGATAATTATATCAGCCTGGCTTTTTGTTATTTCTTTGTTTTATATAGTTACTTTTTCCAAATAGAAATAATTTCACTAAATAGTTACATATAAGACAAGTAAGATTTATTCCACTTTCGGGTCTGGTCCCATCAAAACACAAGAGAAAAAAAACCCCACTGTATGATCCCATATCTACATCGTTATCGACTACAAACATTTTCAAACAAATACTAACCACGTCAGTGTGAATTTAAATGGTGTTATTTGGGATATTATCTGTTATGATCAGTTTTCCTACAGGCAACACACAGACAAGCTGATTTTTGGTGTGTTCAGCAGAAGCTTCTGTTCAGTCTGACCGGAGCTCCAGTGCAGGCTGGAGGCTTCACCCCCTGTAGATGCAACAGAGTTACAGTCACATCCCAGCATGGCTCATTAAATGTCAAAACAGACTAAGAAAGAGAATGACATATAAATGTAGAGAGTGGAGTGATGTAGATGCAAATGATAACAAAGGAAGAGACAACAGGGCACTAAAACAACAGTCAGGTCGGCAGTAATCAAATATATGGACAATAAAAATAAAGTTAATTAAAAAAAAAAGATATGATCAAAAAATGATAATATTGTCGAAAACGAACTTATATTTAAAGTCTCGAGCTGACCTTTAGATATGATTTTTTTCTTAATCAATCTTACAATGACAAGGGAGGAAAAAAAAAAAAAAAGCAACTCCTCACCTTGTAAAGCTGGCAAACCAAATGGAAAAGGGAAGACATTGCCTTGTCTTCATTCTCCTCTGTGTATTCCTGCAACACAAGTTTCAAATTATTTCTATTTATTATTTTTAGTCCTATTTTAGTCCTATTTATGCCATATGCACATACAACTACATACACCCACCATCGAAGTAAATACAAAGGAGTGAATTCAAAACTAACATTGTCCCCATCTTTTACAATTGGCAGGTAATGTAATGACCTTCCAGCATCACAGGGGCTTGTAGTTTCATATTTTTCCTTGAGTTCCTTCCTCTCTATTCAGCTCTTCTACTTTAAGTTGTACAGTGAAAGACTGTTCAACACAGGTTTAACACACACAAATCAGCTTACGTCTAAGTCCAATATAAAGCCAATGCAATGTTTACATAACTAATATCTGCTGCTGCTCACACTTCTACACAACACTGGGTTTCATACAATGTGTGCTACAAATCTCAAAGTCTTTATAATAGCTCGTACAGCAAAAGTAATGAGAGGGTTCCGCTGATTTTCATGTTAAGAGAAAATTCTATCAACCTTTCATATATTCTGCCACTCCAACTTAATATTTAGGCTGGGATTTTAAACAATACAATTTAGAACTGCAGTTATTCTGCCTTTGTAGCCAACAAGAGTAGATCAGACTTAAACCTGTGTTTTAGATCTGTTATTATTGTTAACACTGTACATGCATCTATCATTCTGTAAGTGCCACTAGAGTTTTACCCCATTGATGGTGACCCAGGGCACGTGAGTGTGAGAAGGGTTCAGAGCTCTGGTCATAACAGCGTTGGTGTGCATCAGTTGGTATCCCATATCTCCTTTCACACAGGAGTCGACACTTGACCAAGAGACAGAGGGAGCGTAGAGCTGGAGGCACTGAGACGACAGGACAGAGTCAGCATCAACAACAAGACACATCCAGAATGTTCCAGCAAGAGTCTTTTGATATCAGTGCAAAAATCCCTAAACACAGTGGCTGCTATCCGTTTTTCTGTTTGCTGTGGATGATGTAGACAGACATGCCAACTCTGCGACACATCAACAGTCTCTTCCTTCTGGTATGTTCACATTTATTTTCCACTTGGAACTGCAACAATTACTCTGCACAAAATTAATCTGCAACTATTTTAACAGCCAAATGCTAAAATTTTAAGGTAATAGCGTGTTCACTTGAATATTTGCTGTTTTTACCTAATCCTCTATGATGGTTAAATATCTCTTGGTTTTAGACTGTTGGATAACAAGACTATCTGAAACTACAATGAGACATTTTTCACAATTTTCTGACATTTTATAGGATAAACGATAAATTGAAAAACTAATTGTTGTTTGAAACTGCTTAAAACTGGTCTGATCATCTGATAGCGCCCATATCTACATCTGAAGGCTAAAGTTCAGACCAGATTGTGTGTAAAATGTTTTCACAGTACAAAGTTATACTAGCAGTCATGACCCAAACTATGCAAATACTGCATGATCCTGGCAAGTTACAAAAAAAAAGCTTCAGTTCTTTCTGTAGATACTCACAGGCTGGGCAGCACTGAGAACATCTGCAGCTGACTCCATGCAGTAGATGATGTGAAGTGCTGAGTGTCCTGTTAGATGGATGATGCAGGCCTGGGGAGCACATCAGTTCATCTAAAGTCATCATGCTTTTGTTAAAATAAAACATGACAGAGGTACAGGTGATGAAATGCGCAAACCTCAATTATGTTTCCTCTGCATTCAGGCTCTCCGTGCTGACAGGTGAAGGGAGAATTTGCTGAAGGAACCTCCTACAAGAGAAATATAAGTCTCACTTGAAGATGGTATTAATATGTTACAGTAGTGAAAATTTACTTGGCAAAAATTCTCTGTGAGACTTCCTAAGATGACATAAAATCTTGTGTGTGTTAACAGAGGACGAAGACCGACGTACCTTAGCGTTCCCGTAGGGCACCAAAGTGACTGTCATGATGTCCTGCAGCATCGTCCAGGTGGGGAACAGCTGCTGGGAGATGAAGACTCTGCAGGCTGGACACAAACTCTCATAGTACAGAGTGACAGATACTGGAGGAACACCCTGGTTTGCTTTGGTAGCATTCACCTCCATACACTGCTTCTGAACCTACACAAGAAAAAAAAAACAGAAAAAAAAACAAAACAAACAAACAAGTCTGAATTTTTCATCATTAACCAGAAAGAAAATTAAAACTGTTTCTGACATGAATAACTCTTGGAAAAGAGCATGATGGAAGCTGAGTGAAACCAGACTATTTAGATTCACAACTTTGGTAATTGTAGGCCTTTCATGCTTTTCTATAAGTTTAATAGCTTTGGGTTTCAAACTATTGGTTGAGCATTGGACGAGCATTTTTACTGGTGACTTGCAATAGACTTTAATGGCATTTTATGGCAATGTAGAATAGACAAAAGTGATAATAAAGATTGGATTGTTTAAAGTATGACAAACCGCACTCCCTGGTTTTTGCTTTTTTCCCCCCGCCTTCAGTCATCTTTAAACTGATTAACTGTTATTTGACCCAGAGCTGCTCTGCCAGTCACATGAGGAACCTCTGGTGTTCAATTTCTAAAGCATGACTCTCATTTAGATGCAGACCAGAGAAACTTTGAACTCCACTGAATTCAGTTTTCCATGTTTTGATATTGTGCTCAGTGTATCCCCTACTCCCCTATTTTCACAGAGCAGACAGAAAACTTGATTACGAATAATTTCGTCTTTTCACATACATGAAGTGAAAATACTTGTGTATGGAACAAGGCATGAGATGACAGTTCTCACCAGAAAAAAACTCAGAAAGTCTGAAATTGGAGCAAAAATATGAAGCAGACCACAACACAGAAAATTAAAAAATGCATTTCAGGTATTTGGCTGAATTTCCTACTTTTCTAGAAATAGAAGAGAGCTTTAGAGCTTCATATCTAATTTTCTTATTTCTTAGGATAATGTAGTAAAAGATAAACCCCCTCTCTTTTATGATCCACATCACTATCTTGCAACAACAAACACACTGATTGTGTCCAGCCCTTCAACTCTGTTTTTGGTTACTAGTAAGGTTAGGAATTTGAGCATTTTCAGCTAAAAAAAAAAAAAAAAAAAAAGCGAGGAGCAGGAGTTCAAGCAGAATAAACTATATGAAAATAAATATCAATCACCCTGTAAAACACACTCCAGGCTGTTCATTCTACTTACCTTACACTCTATCGCTATCTCCAGTGATCGACACCACTGCGACGGAGGATAACGGCAGGCCGGCTTGGGATGAGATATCCCGAAAGTTCTCCTGTGAGTACAGAAGAATAAAAACACAGCCAGCAGGCCTGACAGCTTCATGTTTGAAATCAGGAGGGAAGTCCAAGCAACACGACGGAAGACAGAAGACTGAGGCTGCTCCAACTCCGGGTCCTCTAATCAGCCCCATCACCAGCTGATTAACGCCAGGTGTGCCCTATGGGTGTGACTAACTAATGCTGCCTTCAGGGATCCTCGTACACCCTGCTTCTGGATCCGTGAATCAGAGAAAAACAATAATAAATCATATTTGGTGGTTCTAAATTGGGTTTAAGCAGTTTAATCGTGGAGTATGAAGTGAGAAACATGAATGTGATATACAAGAAAAAAAGCTGTTATGTCGAGTTTTAATGGTGAAATAGCCTCTACATACAACCGTGAGTAATATTATGAGGAGTGGTTTATTTTTCACTTGTTTGTTTGTTTGTTTGTTTTTTCAGTGAAAGCACTGGGACAGGGATGGTCTCCAAAACCCGGTCGCTCGCAGCTGTGTGTAGGAACTAGAGTTAACATTTTCTTGGTGGCAGACAGCTTCACCTCACCGCCGCAAAAGAAGCCACTACCACCGGACGACGCTAGGGTTTCCCCTGGTGGTGAACGACTAACGCTACTTCGTGGGACTGGACAAGAAGGACATGGCTACTCCATGCTGAATGGAGAAATGGCGGGAGGGAAGCTATCGTGAAAATGGCGATGGGCTCAGAAAACCATGGAAGTGGCCATTCATCCCTGAAAATTATGTTCTTTTACCTATGACCTGTTGCGCTGCCGCTTCCTAATCAAATAAAAAGAAATAAGCAGCTGGAATGTACTGCTTTAACATTGGTGTCATCTCAGCCAAAAGATGTAAATAATCTTTTAAATAACCGCGGTCAGAGACTTGCAGGACATCATGACCCTGAACTGGCTGGTCGCCGAGTACCCGGATGGGCTCCAGGTACTTAAACGACATAATTATTCAGAACACTTTGCCACCAAAAGACCCAAAAGATACCTTCTAAAGGTAAGATGAGTTTTTTTTTTCTTACGTTTGGTGATTGGAGATGTGTTAATGCTCTGGGTACATGCTGGTCTTGAAAAGTCTTCAAAAGCGTTTATTTTTAAATGGTTTACCCATCCGTGCATTTATGTTGCTCATCCACGTCCAAGTCGTGTTTAATGTATAGGATTTATTATTTTATACTGCTGTTCAGGAGGGATGACAGAAATGTGATGTAAATGTCAGTAAAGTCTTGTACTTGGTAAGTAATTCTAAACCATATCATCCGTATTGGTTTTCAGTGATTTATTTATCACTTTGGCCAGTCTGACATGTGGAACAAATATTAAATTGCACTGAATGTGGTATTGTGAATGCTGCAGAAACCTTGAATTCTGCAAGGTTTTCAGCTTTGTCTACTACAGGTTATGCACACTATCATGATACAGTTTGTCATATACTTTAATATCTATGGCAGTCTTTTCATGCATTGCTATCTGCATGATTATACGGTATCTCTTGTATTCTGGTGCTCAGTGTAACTGCCTTTTGACAGTGGTTCAGGTTGTTGAGTAGTGGTAGGCTGCAGCAGTTGTTTCAAGCTTGATGACTATCACAACAGTTTGGCATTTAGGCTTTTGATGTAGCCATCATTTGGCACATGATGATGTCTTATATCTGGATGTACAGTGGAAATAGAATTTTGCACTGTCTTACGTACATTGATGTATGGTATGGCGTAAACCATAGTATTTAAGAAGTACACATAGTAAGCTCATGGGGTAGATTTTTGTACCATACGCTATAGATGTATATTGTAGTATTGCTATGTGCAGTAAACTTTAAATTAAATATATAAAAACAGTTCTAAGGAAAAGTGTGGAAATTGGAAATTGTCAGGTTATTAAATGATACTCATAACAACTGCTTAAACCATCATCTCAAATTTATTTGGGGATCTGAAAGTGCATACATGAACAATAATGTTCTGAAGTAGGGTAAAGTCAGATTTTACACCAACAAAAACTGTTTGAAACCATCAGTTTTCTTCAGATGTGACTCCCAGTGGAAACACAAGCTATTTTAATGCCAGATTAAACACGCTGAAAGTTGTTGCATAATAATTACAGTAAATAAACATTTACAATAACAGTATTTTCACACAACAACAGGCTATTAACTAAGGGAAACTAAACGCTTTAGATTAAAGCAGAAAGACTTGTCTATACAGCCACGATGGAAAAATAAGTCAGTTACAGAAACATCATTTTAACAGGTACGATTGCATTGCAAGAAGAGACAAGAAGAGGTATTTAATTGTATGCACTGCTCAAAGTGAAAGAAAACCTTGATAAATATAAGTCCCTGGATTTCAAACATTTAAAGAAATAGTTACGAATGTCTCATCTAACTCAAGGTGAAATGGAAAACAAATGTCTCCCAAAATGTTGTGGCTTCTCTTTGACAATTGTTATGGCTAGATCCCACCATGTTGTGGCATGGAAGAAAGTTGATGCTGATCCGTTACTAACCTGCCTTTTACCTCGTAACCCTACCCATAACTACACCAAACCCACAATAGACATAAACATTCCCATACTTACAAAACTTAACCCCCAACATAAATCTCCAGCATACTCCATTAGTATGTACCACACTAAACCTACCTGTACCCACATAATCAGTTCCTTCACTTACCTGTGTCTAGCCTTGTACCTAACTATTTCTGTATACAGTCTATTCACCACACAGAACAATGGTATTGACCAGTTCTGCAAAAAATCCCTTTCTAGAAATTAAACCTATCACCACTAAAAACTGTCACCATCAGAGAATCTGACAAACATCTTCTTACTTAACACATTTCTCTCATTCAGTCATACCTGCATCTCACAATGTCAAGCCCTTTAATCAGTCTTCTCAACCCAAGTAAGTGGTCTTAATCAAACCAGTTGACAGCCAGTTGGAAAGTCCCTGGGTCCACTTTGTCCCAACCAAACGAGTCAGCCATACACCAATTTGGCTCATTTAGTCTTCCTTGCCACAAATCCATGGTATCTAGCAGAAAGTTTCAACAAACTTTCGTGTTCAAGAAGAATAACAAATCTCTCTGGTTTTAATCCTCCTTGTTAAGAGGTTTTAGTTGACTGGTAAATTTAAATAAAGACAGAAGTCTAAAAATAACATTTGGTAATCATATTTTGCAATTAATTTAGTCATAAACACACAAGTAATATTTAAGATTTCAAAAGGTCAGCGTTCTAGCTAAATAGCTTACCTAAATAGCTAGTTCTTAGGTCAAGACAAATAATTGTCAGAGTAAAACTTCAGCCTACTTTAGAACACTAGGCAGGAGGTTAAGAAAAAAAAATACTGTGTTGGAGAGGGAAGTGATGGCTCCTAAAGTTTCCTGCCAAAACAAACTATCAATTATTTGAAAAACCTTCAGCTGAACGTTCATCGTGACACACACTTTAAATGTGAGACACTAATTATTTTTCTACAAAATAGTAATAATTTTAAAGCTTGTTTTTTCTGTATCTCGTTTGTTCAGTTTTGTTTGCACAGTGATAAAACATTAGTTACAAAAATGGACCGTGACAACAGAAAAAGACCAGATTGTGCACAAACGGTTAAAAAATAAAAACATATGTTGGTTTTACTTAACTCAATACTATTAAGAGGTCAGGTCATTGACAATGCCTTGAAAACTCGTATTAGTGCTTTATCAGTGCTACGACATATCAATCTCATCAGCAACTTGTACATATTTAGCACCACCACATGTCCACCTGCTTTAGTAAGAGGGTGGATGTCTATGAAGACAGTCAGAGTATCTCCACCTCACATGAGATACTTGTGTGCAAATGCTATGCTTTAACTCTGAAGTCCACAAAGCAGTGGTGTCTGTTTCTACACATATAAGCTGTACACTTTTTCTGTATGCCTGCTACAAAATGAACTGAGATATGTAACGTTTCTTTTTTTAAAAACTTACAATATTGAATAAATGTGTATTTCCAGTGATGTACTTAATTTAACACTTAATGTTTTCAGTGTGCAAACGGTAAAGAAAAAAAAAAAACACAACAGATAGACACCTACACTTTGGTTTCACATGCCAGACGTGGATCCTACATGTCTTAGGTGATAATAGTCATTCAGGTGCACCCATCTATGTTTGCTGTATAACAAGTAACTGTGAGATTAAAAAAGAGATGCACATTTTAATAAACATCCTGTGAGACAGGAAATTCAGGCTGAAAAGTTGGAAGTGCACCAGCCTGATGACAGCAGGTAATGTGATAGTCTTATGTTGCTAAAATTGACAGTATGCTAAGATGACTATACCACTGTTAGTCTTAATTTATAGACACAGGAGTGTAGCACCGCTTGTCCAAACAAAACCGTGTCAACAGCTCAATAATGTCAAACTTTGATTCTAGCTTTAAAGAACAACGATAGTTTAAACATTTGCACTGCCATCTAGTGGCTGTGTCACACTCTGTCCACAACTTGTGCAGTGCAGCATTTGACATTTTATTCCTGTGCAACACTATATTGTGGTCTGATGAGGTCACAAGCAAAGCAAACCACAGCTTTTCCATTTGCTTTGAAAAGGAAGATGTCACAGTCATACTGTATGACTGACTTTTGACCTCAGGGAAGTGCATTTACAGCAATGAGTGCCTAGCACCAATCATGGAGACAAAGCAAAGAAAAAAAAAAAACAGACTTTCACAGAATACAGCTAACCCAGACAGGTAACAAAACATCTCTTCTACAGCTGGTGCTGATTTAGTACAAGAAATGGTATCAAAACACTACCCAACCATATTATCGTTATTTTAATTAGTAATACAAATGATACCTAGGTCCCTATCTGTTACACAACAATGGCATGCAGAATGAAACATTTACACCTTTTCACTGCCACAGTGTGGGAATAGGACACATTTTTCCAACTCCTTCATCGCAATGAACAGTCTGAGAAAACTGATAACTGTGTGTGTGTGTGCACGTACGCAACGAGCATTAAGCATATGATTGACTAACAACCGCTGAGAGATTAAGTGCCCATTAAACGAGGAAAAGCACATGATGAAAATATTATGATCAAACCAGAGACAAAATGTAAAATCTACTGCTCTTACTTGCATGGGTTTAATGGGCAACCCAAACTGACAATGCTATTTTAAATGACTATTGTATAACCCCCTATAAAAAATCGTTTGAATGATTCACTGTAACCCAAAAGCACCACTTCATCTCTACTCACAAAGTATACAATCAAAGGAGATCAAGTCCCAGTTACCTAAGTTGGGTTGGAGGGACTTGGATAGTCCTGAAGTGTAAACAATTTCTATTTTAAGAAATATTGATCATAATAGATGTACTTTTCTTCCACCATTTTGAATATACCTCACACTTATGAAGAAAGAAAAGGCTTGTTCTGATAACAATATCATAATTGTATCACATTTCATAGTAATATTTTCTATTTGGTCCACCATAGCTGGAATCATACCCTGTTAGCTAATAACTGACATGGCTGCAAAATTCAAACTTATAGTAATAATTATACTGTATACAACTGTTTGATCTTTATATGTTTAAGGAACCTTAGTTCTGTACAGCTCCTTTTAAATACAGTGTATAATTTTGATATACACTTTTAGTCTCTTTTCCTTTACTTATCCAGTTTCTAGCTGTGCGCTTAAGATCATGGCTAAAATTGAACATTTATCTAAGGTAAACGCTGTCAAAATTTTGAGCCTTACACTTTACCTTTACACCTTACATTTAAAAACTTTCACAGATTAATGTAAATACCTGGTTTATGAGTTTATGTTAGGTATACAGCTTCTCATACTAAGTGTGTTGTAAATTCAATATGGCAAGCTACAGGGGAATATGGTCTGTTTGACCTATGTATATTGCTTAAAGCATTCAGTTATAGGAAAGCAACTACCTTCTTTACTAATACTCTCCTTGATGATACTTGCGCTGTTGTAGTTATGTATTGAACTAGACACAGCCTCACTGTCTGGTTCATCAGAAAGTTGGTGTCTACTAGAGAAATACGTTGGATTGAACAGAAGCACTTAAAGGCACTTTTCAGTCATTCCCTACAGAACTGGAAACCTGTAAGTCTTGTACAGCGTATCATCACCTCACATCATTCTCCATACCACTTATCAAAAGCTCTGAAATCACTGACCGAAGCAGAACTCTGCAGAAACCACAGAGAAATCACATTTAAAACAGCAGTCTTGAGTAATCTGAATATTATTGATACCTCCCATACAACTAAGAAACTGTGCTATTTCGGGGGAGGTGCTTGAAAATTTGCTTGCACACAACTCACAGAAATGCTTTCACTATTTGTCTGTGTCTTATGTCTGCTTTTTCACAGTGAGCCCCCCACCCCCAAATATTAGTACTAACACTCTGAAGTGTTAATGGGTGAGCTTAAAACAACACATAGAGTATGTAAACTTTGATGTGACCTTGATTGTCACATTTTTCTTCAAACAAAAATATACAACTAAAATTTGCCATTAGAATATTTTAAAAGATGCTATGCGAGTTTTGTTTTTTTTCTTATTTGTAATGTCCTGAATAAATGTACAGAATGAACGCATAGTTTGATCTTAATCACCACCGCGTTCCTGTGGAAACCCCAATGTGAAAGAAAAAACATGTCTGGTTTTGGATAAAGTGCTTGTATGTTTCTAAATTACTCATAGTGCACATATGCTGGGTAGTGCAGAGTCCCATCCTGAGCTCAGTTTCCCAGAAGAACCTTAAACATTACAACTGTACTGATATATAGATTTAATGTATAACATATAATTTACATGAGTGAATTTGGCTCAGAGCGCTCAGTACTGGCTGATGCCTATACAGCACAATACAGAGGATTAATTTGGTTGATTGGACAAAAAATATTTTAGAAATGTTTGAGGTACAGTTTAAGGCATGAGTGGCCAAATCTAGAGAGAAGAACTTTAATACTGTGTGAAACATTTCTTGTGCTTGCCTTTCAGGGGGGAAAAAAAACTGAGAAACTTTAGATTGAGAGATTAGTGGAAAAGTTTCAAACGTTCATCAGTATCACTTCACTAGATAAATATGCCATCCTTTTTATATATGGAAAACAGCAAATCATATCTCTGCTTTGATTCTCCTTGTCATAAAAGCAAAGTTAGATACTAGTATGCTGTGTTACCCTGATATCGTCTTCATAAGCTGCTACACTGTCAAAAATGTTGCAAGTTCAATACCAGTACCGGTTTGAGAAACTTGCTGATAACAATACTAGTGTTGTTGTGATGAGGCAATATTTCAGTACTGCCACAGTACTGCTGCAAAAGATGTAATTCAGTGTTGAATTCTGTAAACGCTAAGAACTTAATCCCAGCTGTATTTTGCGAGCTTAATGTGCAGATGGCAAGTAAATGGGATTTTTAACAATAGGAATAATAGCTTTAAGAAAGAAATTAGATTACAGCAGAGCTGCAGTCTGGCTTTCAAACAATCACCAGTATCTCAAACTGCATCACTGTTCACCTGAATTGGTTGACAAACTGATATGAGGAGCTAAATATGGAACCTACTGTATTTAAATAACAAAGCTGACAATGAGACTTAATCTACCCTAAAACCACTGTGGAAAAATAGCTCAAAATCTGATGCAAGTATCTTAGCAAAGCATGTCAGTGACCGTTGTTCAGTGATGTGTTTTTTGTTTACTGTGACATCTTACCAATGTAGGATTGTTATATATCCAAATTTTAGCACTGAAACTGTTTGTGAAGATTCTTGTATGGTGACAACACTAACCGGTACACTGTTAGAGCCTGGTAACAGTGTCCATATGGGTGCATCCTCAGCATTAATACAGTGAAGCTTTGGGAAAGTGCCATCAGGGTGGCGTGCTGGTGTGTCTCAGCTGGGTTGCTGGCTGAGAGCTGGCCAGGCCAGGGTTACATTCAGCTGCTGGTTGTGTTGGATCAGGGATGTATGTCGGTAGTGGAGGACCAGTTCTCTCAGCGATGAGTACAGGTTGTAGGGCTCAGCGAAGCCATAACCCGTGGACGTCCTGTAGATCACACAGTGCTTCACATCCCCATCCACACTGCAAGAGAGGAAGCCTGTCACTTTCTGTGCACAGTTTACATATTTTCAACAAAAGAGAGTAAGTCCAATGCAGACAACATTAGGGGTTTATTTAGACTACAACTTGTGCTAAAAATGTATGCTGTCATGACACTGTAAGAAAAACCCCAGGCAATGTCAGTTGTTGACAGTCCCACATAACTCCTAAAAACGACTTCCTTACACAAATATGTTAAATCAAGTGTTCAGTAAGAGGGGTGAAACAGGCATTTATTTACAGAACATTAAAAAGTAAATTATATGTTTAAATGCCTAAAAGATGTAAATTTGATGGTACTCACACAACAGAGCAGGCAAAGGAGCCCCTCTGAGTTTGGCTGTCTCTGATGAGGAAGGTCCCATCCCTCCTCCCTCTCAGCAGCTCCTCCGCCTCCTTTCGTCTCATACTACCAACATACCAGCTCCTCTCCTCCTCATGCACTTCATCCGCCAGGGTATATGGGCTAAAACACGATGGGGAGGTGGGAGGATTGCATTAGTTAGAAAATATACTTTTAAAGCATACAATTCTCCAAAACTTTACATGCATTACATAGCTATTATTAATCATCCCTTGGCAGGTGAATGCCTGAATGACCTTTCTTTGAGCATCTGAACCTGGGTTATTTGCCACTTTACCTTATGTTGATTGATGACAAAACCAACAAACAAAAAATATAAGAGCATGTATATAAGAGCTGCTGTAAAGGTAACTCATGAGAAAAATATGAAGCTTGTGTTTAAATTCATTTATGCCATTTAATGTCAGTGAGATAATAGTATATTTGACTGCCATGCCTCACTCTTACTGCACATGGTCTAGATGTTTGCCATGTAACCCCTAACCCTAACCCTTATGTGCATGTTGCCAAGACTTATACAAACAGTAGAAGTATGTTTCAGGCTTTAGTTGGCGGCAAATTATCTGCAATACCTAAGCTAAAATAGACGTAGGAGCTTCCTGTGCATTCTGCACATTTCTGTGATTTCAGGTGACCTGAATAAATGATGATACTCACTCTTCTTCTTCATTCCTGATACCCAGCCAGTCATTAATCTGGCTCTGTCTGGTGCCTTGCTGGGTGAGCCAACTGAAACGTGGACAAAACACACTTAGTAGGCAGCAATATGTGGATGTTAGCAGAACATGCTGTAAGCCTGGCCCTGTCAGTCTAAATTATTTGACAAAGTACCAAAAGATACAGAAGGCTTTGCTTTACTATCAGGATAGGACAAGACAAAAAGACAGTTTCCCTTACAGTTTTTTTTTGTTCATGTAGCAGCCAGATTGCACATTGCCACATTAAATCTCAATGAAGTTGCATTTTAACTTGGAGTTGATGGACGTATTGGAGATCCACCGCTGTGGCAACATGAATGAGAACAGCTGATTTCTTTTTCTGTGTTTACAGCTCAGCTATGTCATTGGTATGTGACAGACTGTTTTGAACATTTTATCTCAGACTTCATCTCATCTCATGTCCATTTGTTAGCTCATTGATTAGTCATGTTAATACATCTGACCTGCACTGGGAGTTGGGAGCTTGTTAGTGGATCTACTGATATGCTGCCACTTCTTGCTACACGCAAAACCTTTTCTTTCTTTGCCTTTTTTCATCCTTTTCGTGTGCTTGATACATAGAAGAAAAAATGAATTGGTTTGATCCATAGTGCCCTGCTTTCATGCTTTTGCAGACAAGCTTTACTGTATGTTGACAGTCTTGTAATTGATGGAGCCATGAAACTCACATGGGAAATCACAGGCCAGAAAAGTACAAGCAACCTTTCTCTGCCAGTCACTGATCTACAACTTGAGGTGCTAGAATTTTAAACCTACAGCAGGTATTGATCTCTGATCTTCCTTAGCTGCACGAGGTCGGGCTTCAGGCTGCTCATTTTCCTGTCGACTTCCATGTGAGCGAGTGCCTTCTTTCTTAGCTCTTCCTCCAACTTCTTCTTGCTGTTGTGAATCTCCTCCACCCTTGACTGCAGCTCATCAGAGTTGCTTTGAATCCTGGGGGCAGAAGGAACAACTTCAGTAAAAAGTTTCTAACTTTTTTTTTTATTAAACTGCAGAAAAGAAATAAACTGGAATATATGAAAAGTGGGGGGAAAATTGGTATTTGGAAGCATACTTGTCAGTCTCTGCACTGCTTTCTAATTTGAGGAACATGTTGATGTATTCTTTGCTGTAGCGTTCTTGAGTTTCACACTCCTCCTCAAAGATCCGAATGATTTCACTGAAAGCCTCAATGGCCGTATGCTTGCTCTGCAGGTCCTGGGGAGAAAAAGAAACAAATCTTTACTTTTATACTCATGTTTGCAGAGCCTTTACCCTCAAAGCTCTGTTGTAGTAAAACAGTGAGAAGTAAAATACTAATTTAAGATGTTTGAAGACTGTTTTTACCCAATAACAGCACAGATTTACTTAGTAAACAGAAGTCTCAATAATCAGGCTTGTGTTGTACCTGGGAGGTTTGGTTAAATTCCTCAAACAGACGGTCATACTCTTTGCTCTTCTCTTTGTATTGATCCTGAAATATCCTCAGCTGTTCTCCAACTGCATCAGTGTCAACTTCCATCACAACCTGCTGCTGTACAGATAAGAAATTAAGAGATTTAGGACCACACCCATTTTTAAAGCTCCTATGAAGTATTTAGTCTGATCTAAACTAACTGACAGAAGGCTTGGGACTATTGTATTTGTAATATTATTTCCTTGTTTGCTTAAATTTTTTGACAGTTAAAAGCATCCTTGATATGAACTGTTTGTTGTAATATAAGACAGCACACATTCATAGATGGAGGCCTCATAAACCCACTTGCTGGTATCTGGATATGGGGTAGAGTAGCCGTGTGTCCAGTTTAGAGTTGTACAGGGCTAGTGATTTGTTCTGGTAGTACTGGATTAGGTCCACCACAGAGGGAAAAGCCAGTGGCTCAGAGAAGCCATATTTGCCACCATGATGGAAAATCTTTATCAGTCTGTTGGAACCATCTTTCCTGTAAGAAGAATAATACTAATTAAAAAAAAAAAGACAAAGGTTGCCACAAATACTGAAAATCAAATGTCGAATAAGAATATGCACCCACCCAACCTACTTCTTATAGTAGCATCCTTTTTTTTAGGCACCAGTGGACACCTAACCCTAGAACTGTTTGTGGTTTAGTCTTTTGACTGAGCTGTTTCTGTGTAAAGGAAGGTTTTATTTTCATTTAGTTTTTCTTTTATAAAATAAATACCTTGTACCACGTATATGTAATTTGGTATGCCCATACACTTAGTATTTTTTTAGTCATTTCAAGGAGGGCTCTATTCAACCACCTCAAACCCCTCAAATCATTTGGTGGTCGGATGGTAAAGAAAGTGTCAGACAATCTTGACATGATTGTCTGACACTTTTTCTATTTGACAAATCAATATTCCTACCATGACTTCTCTGTTGAAGTCAGAATTATGAAGATGCATTCAATTAGACAGGGTTATATAACAGTTCATGCAATAATTCCTGTATATTAATATGAAAAATATAAGAACAGCCATATTATAGTTCCATCTCAAGTGGTCTGCAACTTTAAAGTGTGTGATCTAAAAATCTCAGACAGTTGGAATGAGTTCAGGATCCCACAGGTCCTGACCAGGTTGGGATAATCTACTCTACCTGAATGCAGTCATCCAACCACAACTGTCATGTCTCAGTCCAAATTAACAACTTATCTGCATTAGCTGAAAAGTGAAAGTTGCAATTCAGCAGCTTTATTTGCTCTTGAAAATAGTGAGAATATAGACTTGATAAGAGTTTTGGGGCACACTTGCATGTGAAGCAAGAGCCAAGGGTAAGGTGTAAGAAAAATGGTGTGGACAGAATTGATTTAAAGTTGGAGTGTGTCTCTTCCTTCAGACAGATGTGAGACGGATGACTGGGGTAAAAAAGTAGCTGTGTCGACGGTGTTATGTTGCTGACTGCTAGAGTCTGCGCCAAACTCTAATCAACAAAGCTTTATATCTGAAACCTAGTCTGTCCTGATTCAGCTAAAATTAGACAGAAACCAGGAAATGTATAAAGTTACACTTTAAAACCAGGAAAACTAATTTTAGACTTTGAAACCAGGAAATAATAACTCACATCTGATGTATTCAACTTAGGGCAAGCATTTCCCGCAAAAGAGAGGAGTGATGATTGTAATATTAGGACACTTTATTCCTCATGCAGAGCCTCATGCTACCCTTAACTGTTTGTACCAATGTAAACACTGGCTAACCTTCTCTTTTTAACCTTAATTTTTACGTGAACAAATTTAAGACTCAAAAACTATCTACCTTAGCGTGAGAGTATATTCCCCCTTAACCCGACTGGAAGCATCTCGGACCAGGAATGTGCCATCAGAAGTGTTTCTCATCATCTCATTTACTTCCTCTCTAGACAATAAAGAAAGGGCATGAAGGATTCAAACAGTTCGTGTAGGATTTTGAGGAAAGCAACCCATAAACAACATAAAGTGCAAAATTAAAAAAAACAAAAAAAACAACTCATATTATAAGCATTGTCATTGATAACACACTGTGACTTTAAAACAGATTAAAAGTTTAGCAGGCAATACATGAAATCATCAACACACCATATGAAAATATTCAGTACCTCGAAATGCTGCCCCAGTACCACTCTGCATCGGCCAGTTGGTTATCGTCAGCATTGGAGTCACACGCAGCCATCGCTTTGGTTATGTTGTTCTTGGCTTGAAGTTCTAAGCACAGAGACAATAAAACTTTAGGTCACAAGAAACAGATTTACTAAAGACAAAAATACAGAGATTTAAGTCTGCAGAAGAGTCCTTTTTTTTTGTCAAAATGTAAGGTTACCAAGCGTTCTTTAAGGTTTTTGTTTTGTTTTGTTTTATTTGTGAAAGACTACACGTTCTGCAAGGCTTGACTGCACCAGCATTTTACTTGCATGTAAGAGCATGTGCAAATAAAATGGATTATAAAATTCAGCCCAAGCAGCCTCTTTTTCCCCAAAAGAAAGGTTGATAACACAATACCAATGGCACAGTGACTGCGTTAAACCGGTGTCGATTGGAAAAAAAAAAAACTCCACTTTTTCTCTTAGTGGGCTGACTTTTTTTGAACTAAGAACCAAGAAGATCTCTGTTGTTATAGAGGTGTTCGTACTGTTTACACAGCTATACATTTATACAGCTGAAAGTAGAAATAATAATTCTTAAATAAATACAATTGGATGCTGAAGTGATTAAAGCCTTTGTGTACTTTTTGTATTCATAAATATTAAATTATTTTACTTGTAAATGTGCCCTCATATCCCTTTATTTAAAAAAAAAAAGCAAAAATACGACTTTCAACTGGATACATTTTCAGTGCGTTTTTGTGCAGAGGTTTTTGTGCGCTCCTAAATTTTTCCATTCAGTATAAAAAAAATACTTCCAACAGAGACCCTTTTTGCACTCATTAAATAACATAATATCATCTTTTTATTGACCAATTGACACTAACTGGAAGAAATAAAAGCTTTATCTGGGTATTAGTCTATCAAGCAGGTAATTTCCAGGGTTAAAGTTCAGACTTTTAAAATGACAACACTACAAAACAAGAGAGGAAATATGAAGGATGCTTGCATTTGGAACAAAAGTTGCAGCAGTTTATGTAACAACTGTTACATGAGAGCATATGTTATTTATTTTTCCTCATTTTGGAACAAAAGTGATTAAAGATGCTACAAAAGATCTGTTGCACTTCTAACAAGCAGAGCAAAGAGATGTTGGAGAGTACCTCCTTCCTTAGCGACGTTGTTTCTCAGGGCAGGAAACACATCATCATGATCAACAAGGGAAGAAAGGTCCTGCAGGAACGTTGTCGGGGTCTGAGACTGAGCCTCGCTGTTGTTTTGGCCCACTTCAGGCTCCAAGAACTCTGAAACATCAACTGCACAGTGTCCCAGTGTTACCTCTGATGTCAGTTAAGGCCAGTCTGTATGTGGCTATCTGCACTTTGTGGCTGTTCAGCGCACACTGCTGGCCCATTGACAAGTCCTCAAGAGGGAGATATCGTTGTGTTGCTTAGTCTTGCACCATGTGAGAGACTCTGTCCAGACTAGTCTGCTGACAGGTGACACTGTCTGACTGCCTAAAATACCAGAACTGGCACTCCTCAACACTCAGGCACAGTCAGCCAGACTCAGTGCTGTTTAGTGCCCGACCTCGCCTCGCCTCGCCTTGCCTCGCCTCGCCTAACAAACAACAGCTGTCTGTGGAGAGATGCCATGTCGGTCTGAAGGACTGGAGCTGAAGTGCCAGCATGTCTGCTTGTGTTTATTGTCCCTGTGTGTGTTAATGTAGCATTACGAATGCAGCGAAGGGTGAGAACCTGTCTTTCAGCCATTTCCTGAAAGTGTTGCATTTATGTGTGAATTGTTTGTGTTTACCGGTATGCGGCTATACACACACACGCAGATGCACACGTGTAGTGAGAGGCATGCTGTTGGTGGTTCATGTAAATCATCTCTTCAGCACTTGCAGTGGCATGCCTGGAGAGGCATTAAATCGCTGCTGCAGATGGAGTTGAATGTTGGAGGAATCATATGTATGCTGTTGTAAAATTAGAAAGGGCGGGAACTCATTAACCCAGGGCTTACAAACAGTGAAGCTCTGTTAAAACTTGCCTGGTATACAAACCTGAGAAAAGCTGTACATCTAATGGAGTTTTTGCAGAGCTGAAACAATTAGTTGATTAATCAGCAGAAAATTGGTACATTAAATGATGGATGCATCAACGGAGTTACTAACATATTAATCATGAAGTTGTTCGTTTCAGCCCTGAAGATTCTTTTTTTTAATAAAAACATCAACAATCCTCAGTATGTCAGCCTCCCATGTCATTTAGCACTAGGATTTTTTTATTGCCATTAGTTAAAAATTTTTTGACTATGTTTCTTTGAAATTGAGAGCTATAGTGACTATTGCAGTGGCAAGGGTGTGAGAAATCTTTATCTTTACAGCCAAGATGAAGAGAAGTGATTGAAACTTGTTATTGATCGGATGTTTCTTACTGCAATGTTTCTTGAGTACTGCTGTTGACTTTCTCCTTTTTATGCACAGTCTTGTACCTTGACTTTATCAAACTATTATATTATTTCCATACCCATTCATTTAATCTATTAACATCTATCATCCATCCAGCCCTTGGAAAGGTTCCAGGTGCCAGTCAGCTAATACCGTTAGGAAAAAAAAAACCACATCAGATAAATTTACTTTGTGCTTACAGACAAGAAATTCTAAGACGTTGTAAAGGCTCATTACAGGCAACAGTGGTCTGGTTTGGAAAGCTGCTGTTTTGTTGCACAAAAAAGGAAGAGAAGACACGTCTTGAACGTTACCTTGATCTGCTGGTGACAGCTCAGGCCTAGTAGCCATGGATATGTCTTTCTGCTGTTGTGTTTGGTTGAGGGGTGTTGACATCATCACAGGAAATACAGAGGGTGGCTCAAGATTATCTCCCGTATGGTTGGTGCTCTCATTAATGACCACAGCCTTGTTCCTGAGATGGAGGGATGCTAGTGATGGTATTTGAAAACCAGCTGGATCGAGGTGGTTGTCCTCTGTGCAGTCTTTGCTATCGACAGGTCTGAGTTGGAAACCCTCTTCTGCCATTTTCAACACAGACTGAATAGTCCCAGCTAGGTGTTACTGAGGTGGTGAAGCAGCAGGATGCTAGATGCCACGGTGCTGTTGATCACATATTATCAGCTAACAGTTACACTCATGGTGGACGATAGAGAGGGTGACAGTGCAGAGTTCATGGCTGCCCTGTGTTGTGGTGGTGGAGCATATTCCACAACCTGAAGCCCGGGTTTAACCACATGGCACAGCAGAGCGATGACATTTCCACCAGATCCTTTTTTTTTTTTTTTTCCCCCTTTAGACACTCAGGGAGTTTTCTGTATTCAGGCACTGTTCTGCTTCACAGTCATTTGCTCAAAGGGAATCACACCTGGGAGCTACCTGGAACAACCACTGTTGGTTGCTGAACTGAGCTGAGTGCCTGGTTCATATACACTTTGACACCAGTTATTAAGCTGTAAACCCACCGGAGAGTGACAGACTGAAGCTCGACTGTCTGATTTCTTCACCAAGGACTCGCACATCCCCTCATGTCACAGTACCTAAAACAGAAAAGGCACAGGCAGTCAGAGAATCAGCACAGTAGACAGTACGACCTTATTGAATTTTTGCCCCACTAGTTACAAGGTCTTAAAAATTTTGTTTACTTTGGATATCAGCCATAAGTTGGAATGTTTAGTCCTTTAGTTATAAATCCTATAACCCCTTCTGATGTATTATCATAGTTTTAGCTAGGGGCAGTGAAACAGAAAACTACTTTTGTGAATACTACAATTTGTTTGACATCATTTATTTTTTCTTGATTAATAATTGAGTCCTTTACACTATAAAATGTCAGGAAACACTGAAAATGCCCTGCATTATTTCCCACCCAAGGTGATTTTATCAACTTGCTTGTTTTCCCTTCACACTTCAAAACCTAAAGATATTCAGTTCATTATAGACTAAAACAAAACAGCAAAGCTGTGATATTGAGAATAAGGACCTAAGCATATTTGCCGTTTTTGCTGGAGAAATGATTCAAATGATTAATAATACCTCTGAAGGTTAATGAGTCAACATACTGACACCTTTTAATTGTGAAATACTCAACAGTATGCTTTTCTATGCAATATTAGAATATTATTGTAATGAACATAATGTCTTTTTTTTTTGGTTACACTGAGGCTAGTCCTTAATAAAATTAGAAAGCTAGTGGCCATCCATCTGAAAAAGCTGTGCTCAGGTCTCAGTAAATATTAAACATGCAAGATGTTGATCTGGTAATGAAACGTCTGACATTTGCGCAATAGTCAAGATCTGCTCTAACAGAATGACTGGAAATATATTTAAGCAGATTACTGGTTACAGTGAAAACCGTGGAGCACTCTGGACCTTATTTGTTCTAGGATAAACATTTAACATGCTAAGAATAGCAGTAGAATGATAATCTGCTCTTGTAAAATTGTTCATTTCTTTAAAAAAAATAGACTCTTCAAGGGTTTCCTCCCTCAAAATATTCAGTTTTACTCTTAGAGTGTTGCCCTTAAAAGCAAGAGAAAAGAAGTCATTGAATTCAAAATCCAAGAGCATATAGGATATTGCCTTCGGGATTTCATCGGGTACTGCTTTTTTGAACGTCTGGGTCAACTATTTTTACATAATGACAGTACAGTATTATATCATGGCACCCATTAGATGGTAAAGAATACAGGGGGACTGCAGTTAAATCCTCTTCCTCTCCCAAGCATCTGGGATTAGTCAGCAGTTTATTATCCTCCTGTACCCTTTGCAATGTGACATCCTATTGAAGGGATGTGATTTGGGGGTATCATCTATCTGCCCTGAGAGAGGAAAATGATTGTAACTTTTTGAAATTAAAATGATTTTAATCAATGATATATTTTATTATTATTATTTTTTTGAGAGGGTTCATGTCTTTCTATCGCAGTGAATAAGGTTTTGACAGAAAATAGAGACAGCATAATTGATGTGCTCTATAGTGCAGTTGAAAACCTCATTTAGCTTAACTGGCATCTGGTTAAATAATGGTTTTTAGCATTGATTTTTAAAGTATCTGTACTATCAAAAAGCTTTTAAAAAATACTATACATATTAATTGACAATTAAAATGCACTTTTATTTGTGTTGGGGATGTTATGACACATTATTTATAATACGGTCTGTTTGAAAGAAGCATCAAATGGACGCATCTAAATTCACAGAGTGACGCAACATTATAGATCGAAAATTGAAGCATTGGAAATGGCGTCTGCCTCAAAATACTTCCAGTGGTGCGCAGCCATGAAGTCTTCACGGCTCGATGTTCATGGTGAATTGTGTGTCTGGTCCCTGTTGAGGCGATGCGGGATTCTAAACATGATCGCAAACAAAGTCCTGCGATCTTTATTATATAAGCGTCTTTTCTCATGTCTTAATACTTCTGGCCTTTAAATTTTTTATTTTTTTTTAACTTTCAGTGTGCATCCATCTGGGACGACACACTGCTAAGTTACTTCCCGTGCTGTCCCAAACTGGGTTGTTTTACTGATGACCTAATCAAAACAAAGTAAATGGTGTTTACTCTGCTCATGCAGTATTATTGGATTGGTGGATCCATAATGAATGGTGAGAAGCAAAGTTGGAGACATAAAAATCTCTTTTCGTTGTGTTGTGTTTTAGCGATGTAAAACTGATGTCACATATTTCCAGCGTCAGGCAGATGAAGTTGTCAATCCACCATCTATCAGATAATGCTGAAGGTATTTATTTTGCTGATGATGACAGTCCTCTGAATGCGTTTTTGTTTTTGTGTTATAATATGAATATTCGGTCGGCGTTTCTCATTAATCAGTGTTGCGTCCCACGGGACGACGACGCCATATTTCCCCATTGCCTACAAGCTTTCCATCGTCCTGCGCCTAAGCTTGGAATGACGACGAGATACGATGGCTGAACATGCACAGAACTTTCAAAATGGCAAGTTCTGGTGTAGATAACTTCCGGACTGCCTGAAAAAATGAAGCATTATCAGGAAACTCAGTACAGGACAATACGCACCTACCTGGGCCAAGACAGAAGGGACTGGACGGCAGGGGAAGCCAACGTTTCATCGACATCCACGGGAAGGCGAAGAGATGTGGCTGGACGCACACGTGGCTCAGATCAAACCAACCACCGGCCTTGGTCCTCACGCCATCCTATGTCCCTCCACCCCTCCACCCCCCCCACCCACGCTCCTCCTATCCCATACCGCCTCTCCTCCTCCCGTGTCCTCCATCTTTTAAAGATCCTCTCCACTTGGTTGTTGTCCAACCCTCTGAGTGGCACCTTTTCCCACGATACCATTCCTCTGGGTATTTCCCCTCGTCTTCACCAACAGATCTCATGTCTTCATCAAAATCAAGCCTTTTCCATGACATTGTCCACTTTAGTTTTTACTTTTACTTGCTCTTGAAAATTGAAAAATTCCACTGATCTGTCAGGCGCTTTATGAAAACCTAAAAAAAATCTATCGAAGTATAAAAAATTTTTAAAAATCTGTCTAAGATTTAGAGCTTATGGAGATAAAGGAAAAGCAAAAGTAAAAGTAGCAGCATTACTCTGCACACTGTAACTCTTTTTCACAGTTTGAGAGCGCAGTGTGG
This sequence comes from Toxotes lorentzi, assembly GCA_037833715.1. NCBI lineage: Eukaryota > Metazoa > Chordata > Actinopteri > Toxotidae > Toxotes > Toxotes lorentzi. The sequence continues at coordinate 14,639,298 of JBBMJY010000022.1, read as the reverse complement.
ATGCACAGTGGGGGGACAGAAGCATGAGAATGAGTCGTGGGGAAAAAAAAACTCCTATATAAATAAATAAGGGAAAGGATGCCACTGTTGCTATACAGAGTGAAGGGCTTAGTGCTCTCCTGAAATCCTATTGGCCATCCTGTTGCCATGTGCTCGGGAGTCAGCAGAGATGCTGCTAACAAATCAAGGAAATGTTCTAATATTAGACTGTATGTATCCAGGCAGCGGGAGCCCCTGACCTCTCAACTCCGCCAGCGTTACGTTCCACTTCACAGATCAGCATAATGAAAGAAGCGGTGTGGAAGTAACTGGTTAAAAAAATGTTGCAGCACTGTAGACAAAACAGCAGACACAGCCCCCCACCACCCTCCATGATATTCCAGC